>CP025653.1:17840061-18032886 GCA_003576665.1 Ipomoea trifida
GATCCTATCTTCAAATCACAGCCATTCGTTACTTTTTTTCTATGGTTAGGATGTTGTCTTATTTCTCATCTAAGTGGGTTGTCTCACTTGAAGTCCACCCTATATATATATATATATATATATATATAGCTAATCAATTGTCATCATAAATAGTTTATTTGATTGACGTACTTTTCCGGGTTAAGTGGCCATGCCCTTAATTGCTTTATAATCAATCAATAGTGCTAATCGCCAGAAGAAAACGTCCTTTAGGAGCATGATTAACGTCACTCGAATCTTATTGATTGACAAATTTCTTGATTATTATTATTATTATTATTATATTATTAGACTCCATAATAATAGCCAACTACCATGTAATGTGATGACATCCCAATTACCATTTTAAATAGGTGGTCATAGCCTCATAGGTTTAAACCATGATGGTGGGCTTAGATTCTTATATTACCTTGTAAATTTTTTAGTCATAGTGAAATTATGCCGGAGGATAAAATGTGATAAAGTTTTAAAAATTGTGGAAATGAATATAAAAAATTAATAATTGAGGATCAAATATAAAATAATACAATAGTCGTGTGAAAATTAGGTGAGAATAAAATGTGATAAGGTTTTAAAAGTTGCGGAATAATATATAAAAAATTAATAATTGATGACCAAATATAAACATAATACAAAAGTCATGGAACCAAAGTGAAAAAAAAAACTTAATTTTAAAACTCATTTAATTTTTATAAATTAAACCATCCTAATTTAACCAGTCCAAAGCGCATATTAATTACACATCCTTAACCCTCTTACATTGAGTTTTTCGATTTTTTTTTTTTGAAGGAATTTTTTTTTTTTTATGAGCCTCCCAATTTTAGTCATTAATTTTTAAATTTATTACTTTTTGTGCACAACTAGCACTTTTTTTAATTAATGGTTTTGTTCTTCCAAGTATATTTTTAGGTAATATAACCACGGATTTAAAGAATATATGGAGAGTAAGGAGTATCACTCTTTTTATATATATATTTTTTAGAATACTCTTTTTATATATTTAAAGTTTAAATTTTAATTAATGATTAATGCATTGTACAAATTAAAGATGAGAGGGAGGGGCCCTTTCACTTGACTTATGAGTCCTTTCACTTCTTATTTTTCCGCATATCATACAAAATAATCACTTTATTGATCCCATCATATCTTATAAAGGCAACATTTTGTTTCTTCCTTAGCTTGCATAGCACATACATCAATAATTATGATTTGTGTTTTGAAACTTTCTTTAGCGTCATTAGTTTAAAAAATTGAAATTAATTATATTTTCTTTTACTTCCACATTATTTTATTGGCGAAGTAAGACACATAACTATTATCTTAGCCACGGTATTTCTATAGCTTTGTTTATGTTTTTTTTTTTTTTTTTGAATAGTTGTTTATGTTTTTTTATTATTTGAAAGATATGCAAAATGATGCTAGATGTATATATAATGATTTTAGACAAATTGAAAAATATATTCCATTTCAATTAAAATTTTAACTTAGTAATGAAACACACACACATTATATAGGGACACACTCCTGTGATAATTGACCCGGCCCCCACAAGAGAACTAGGAACTAATAAGAGGCGTCTATCTGAAAAGATCTAACGGATCAAAAACAATTTAGAAAAAAATGCGGTGACATTTTATAAATAACTTGAACTTTAAAGTGCAATTAACAACACTATAGAGTGTAACTTTCAACATTATATAGAGTGCAAGTAAAACACTAAAACTACACAGTGCATATGTTGATAAATCCAGAAAACTAAATCTAAAACGAAACTGTAAAATTTAAATTCCTAAATAGTAAAAATTGAATCTTAAACCAAATGAGAAAAAAAAAAAATTTAAACCACAAAGTTTGAAAAGTGAACCCTAAATGCAATTAACTTTCACATTTGGTCGTTAGACGCACTTTATACTATTGTATTGTTTGGTGTACTTTATATTATTGCTAGGTGCACTCTAAAGGCAAGCCATAACTACTACACTCTAAAGTGAACTTCTAAACCAAATTTAAAAAGGTAAACCATAAACCCAAAAAAAAAAATGTAAAAGGTAGATAATTTCACTTCACCTATACGTATCACGAGATGCACTCCATGGTGTTGTTAAAAGATAGACAATTTCCCTTTCTCTTTGCTTAGATCTTTTTAGATGGACGACTCTGCTTGGTTCCTAGTTCTCTCATGCATGCAAATTCTTATTTGAACAAAATCACACACAGTCACACACACATATATTCTCTCTCTCACACACAAAATCACACACACACACATATTATCTCTCTCTCTCTCTCTCTCTCACACACACACAGAGGATTTTGATTAAATAAAAGCATTGTCGTATGAGAAAACTATGAATCACTTAGAGCCTTCGATCTGTGAAGATTTAATAGCTTTAAAGTAGGGAGAGAATGAAGAAATGTGGTAGCATTTTCGTAAATAATTTGAACTTTAAAGTGCAATTAATAATAATATATATAGATTGTAACTAACAACACCATAGAGTGCACCTATCATACGTATAAGTGCAATGAACATATGCACTTTGTAGGTTTGCTTTGTTGTACTCTATAGTGTTGATAGTTGCACTTTAAAGTTTAAGTTATTTACAATAATATATATATCACCGTATTATTTTTTTTTACTGATGCACTTTGTAGCTTTACTTAGTTGTACTTTATAGTGTTAATAGTTGCACCTTATAGTGTTACTAGTTGCACTTAAAATTTGAATTATTTACAAAAATGTCACTACATTTTTTTTCTTTAATTGCTTCTCCAGATGGATGGATGGTTTTGATTGGTTCCTAGTTCTTACAGGAGAGTGCCCATATATATATATATTTTTGGAAATAGAGTGCCCATATATATAAGAGATCAAATTCGAAGGAGTTCTCAGGTAAAAAACGAGGTTAAACTCAGCCATTGATCTAGTCTAAATCAATAGTCTAGAATGAAGATTTAAAAAAAAAAAAATCAGGATGACATTATGATAATTTTGTGTAAGTAAGTTCACATGTTCTTTGTCTTTAGGTGCATTTTTTTTTTCGAGTGCATATTTTTTCTCCTTCGAGTGCATAGTTTCTTTTCGAATTCATAAGAATGAATTGAGTAGTGAACGTCTTCACTTATCTATTTCTAATGTTAAATCAAAGCAAAATATACTTGCACGAGACCAATAATACCATGTATTAAAACACGATTCAATGTGTGCATTATGTTAATGATGAGCTTGAGCCAGGTCTTCCTTGAGTAAGAAGTAATTAAATTCTGTGGGCACATCATATATACTAAATCCGATCCATATTAGTTTATGGAGGCCATTTCCGCGAATCAAACCAGAACTATACTTACATAGCTTGTTTTAGCCCTTTTCTGATAGACCGAATTCACTCAAACAAATGCAAATCTCATTGACAATTTTCCTACTATCAAATGCACATTCGTTAAGAAGTTATTCATTCTTTTTTTCTTGAAGAGAAAGTATATGTATCCAATCTTCTTCTATTTTCTTATATTACTACTATTTTATGTTTTCTTTCATAGAATAAATTTGCATGTTTTATGTGTGCGTAGAAATGGTGATTACAAATGGGCAGAGGATGGAAAATGAAAGAAGATCTGTTGGGTTGATGCAAATCATTCACCACATCCGATGTGAAGACACACATATATATATTTTTGGGATTGACAGGCCGGAAACTGAACTCCAAAGTAATCAGCAAATGATTTTAATAAAGACGCTTATGAAAGAGGGATTTGAAATGGAGAATCATCATTATTCTTAGCTTTAAGGTGGAGCAATGCACTGCCATTTCATTTGGCCCTACCATATATATATATATATATATATATGATTCCTCAAAATATTATCATTATTGTTGTTGTTTTTGTTTTTAGATTTTATTCATTATATGTGATTAAAAAATTTCACTGTACTCCACACTGTTTTATATCTTTGTTGGGCAACCTTGTTTGATCTAATTACAACACAAAATATGTTAATGGGGCTTTCTCTTTTGTTTTTGTGTAAGGGTTTTTTTTTTTTTTTTTTTTTTTTTTTTAAATTTAACTCAATATAAGTATTATTATAATTCTAACTTATTGATCTATGAGTTAATTCTAGAAATGATTCATCAATCATTTACATTTTTTTTTTAAATTTTAAATTCAAATTGTAATTAGACTATAATTAGTCTTCAAACTATCAATTTTGTTTTAAATTTGATTCTCCATCCATTAAGAAATCTATTTGAGAGGTCAATTCTAAGAATATAAGTGTAAAATTCTACCTTTCACGTCTCTCTCCTAATAGAAAAAAATAATCTCTGGGCCAGCTCCTGTACCCCTCGGAGCGAACATGGGTGGACCCCGGACCGTTAAACGGACGGAGTTAAATTTACCTAAAAAAAATAGAAAAAAATAATCTCACATTTTGTAATTAACTCGTCTCTCTCTTAATAGAAAAGAATGATCTCCCATGCATTTGGTGACTCCTATTGCCTTTTCCAAGTTCCGATCCTCTTTAGGTTACGTTCTGTTGCATGTGTTTCCTTCCCCTTTGATTTATCATGTGCAACAAGCTAAGAGCCACTTGATTCTTCTTGTGAGCAACCTTGAGGACATGCAAATTAAAAAGGCATGAAAAATAGGATTTTATACTTTCACTATCAAAATTAACGCCTCCCAAAAGGATTTTTGTAAGAGAGGACCAAATTCGATAGTGTAAGGACTACTTATGATCAAATTGAACATTGATCATAAATTGAAAAACGTTAATCGTTGAGAATTCAATTTTCAAATTAACTACTCCCTCCGTCCCAAATTGGATGTCTCATTTGCTTTTTGCACGTTTTTTAAGAAATTAAAGTAAATGTGGTGTCCTTTCCAATTATGCCCCTAACTTTTTCACTTTTAGAAATAAAAGCAATAAAGAAAGCAAAAGTCATAAGGGTAAATTGGAAAAAGTAGAATGATTGTGATGTTCAATTTTGGAAAGAGGACAACATTTTGGACAAACTAAAAAGAAAAGTAAGACAGGTAAAATTAGACAGAGAGAGTATATATTATAACTCTAATGTATAAAATTACAACTATTAAAACTAAATTTACATTTTCGACAAATTACACCATTAAACTATTATTAGATTGGAACACTTGGATCGCTCTAATTTCACTATTACTACTCTAACTACAATATCACTACTCTCCTAAATGCACAGTAAAACACTCCCAAAATCAATTCAGGTCTTTTCTTTTTTATCATTACATCAAAATATTATATGACTGGCTAATGTAGCTCTTAATTATTAAGGTTTGGAGAAAAGAGTGGCCTACAATTGTACAATTAAGAAAATAATAATTGATTAGTGAGAAAAGATAGATGCTGAGGATTTGGCTTAAGAGTTGGTTTAAGTAAATAACACATAGATGGAATGTCTCTACCAGAAGCTCCTTTAATCAAATGGTGGTCCTATAGACATTTGCTTTACTGCTTTTAACAGTAATCTCAATTAGTGTCACAAACACTGGTCAATTATTGGCCTCTCATTATCTATCAAATGGATCGGCATGGACACATCTTTCTATTATTAGAAGTTTAACTTTAATCTTCATTTTTTTCCTTTTTGGCTCCTAATTTCCTCTTAATTTCTTGGTCAGGTCCTACGTTTTTGAAAACTTTATACCACATAGTCGGGTCGGCACAGTCACACCCATCTTATTCAGCTGTTTAAAATATTGTTTTGCTTAGTGAATAAAATATCTCACTTAGTTTCTAACGACATGACATGGTTTAATTCCTGACACGAACATGGGAGGATTTGGGTTGAACTCATTGTGTGAAATTATACAATTTGGTATTGAGTCTCGAAATTATATTGCCTCGATTTACTTTCTCATGAGCGTAAGGGCAAGTTCATGAGATCCGTGATATAGTCTGATGAAACCGAACAGGGCCAGTTTTTTTTTTTTTATTTGTGTGACCCTATGCTGGTAAATATGTGAGGCCCTATCAAAGTATAAATAAACTGCGAATGGAAGAAAAATGATTCGCGTGAATATTACAGTTTTTTTGAATAATACGTAGTAGAATTTAGATCAGTCATGAAAACTTAATTTTGAGCATTATAATCACAATTACATATACTAACTATTGGACCATGGTTGAACTAGGGCCCCCAAAATTTTGGGGCCCTGTGCTGTAGCACATCTTGCACGCCCTAAAATGCCTTGAAACCGAATAACCTAGGTTATAAAAAAAATATTGTTTTGAATTTAAACTCATAATTCATTAACTCTCATCCAAATTAGTGTTCAATATGAGTATGCAATATATACTCTTTCCATTTCATAGTTTATACTTCCCATTTGTTGTTTAGTCTTATGGGGTTGAACATAATCTATTAAAATTATTAGTGTAATAAAATGAGTGACTTGAAATTTGAATATGGGAGATATCCATCTACTAATGAAGTAGTATACAACATCAACTTAGTTGGAGTGAGTGAGCGTGCACTCTCAACCTAACTTTAAAAGATGTCGAGACTTCAAACCCCTTCTCGCATGTAAAAACTAATATGGTTAGCACTTTATCTCTTAACTGGGTTGTCTGGTGGTAATGAACAAGGAACCTATAGAGTTAGATATGTCCTCAACATGTTATGCATAAGATCCAAGAAGATATTGCAAATTCTATATGGAGGAATTGTAATCATTAATCAATGAGGTTATTTTATTTTGTTTTGAAATAGTTATAATTTATTTAGTAATATGTTTTATTGACTTTTGTTACCTTTTACACATTAAATATTATTGTATTGAATTTAATTTTTACTTAAAAGTTGAATTTGGAAAATGAAATTAAAGAATTGAAGAAACAGAAAACTAGAGAATAGACAATGAAAATTAGAAAATTGGAGAGTTGAAAAATGAAAAACAAAGATATGAATGGAGAATTGAAAATGTGTCGTATCCCACGAGGAATAAAAGTATTAGTAGTTACTACTTACTAGTTATTAGGAATCTTAAGGAACAGAGCTTTCAATAAATTATTTGTGTTTGTGTTCGGTAAGCTAGCGTTCGTTTATTAAGGTAAATAAAATTAAATGAACAAATTTTAGAATTCATTAGTTAATAAACGAACAGAATCTGAACATTTGTAGGTTTGTTTGCTAAGAGCTCGTGAACAAGCTCATTTAATGTTCTTTTAATAATGTTCGCGAACAAGATTGTTTAGTGTCCGTTTAAAAATATTCACGAACATGTTCATGAACAAGCACTTAAGCTTATATATATATATAATACAAGCTATAACCCTAATAATGAAATAGAAATAACAATGTTACCACTATCGGCATAAAGATGAACACTCCGTTTACACGGTTCGATCAAAGACCTTCCCAATAAAATGGACCTGGTGTCCCATCAATAACAACATTACCCCAACATAATTCTCCATTAAAAATGGCGTAATAGCATTTAGAAGGTGAACAAAAATATGCAAACCAAAATTTATAGAATCAAAATTGATAGCTATTCAATCTGGACAAGTATTTGCTTCTCCATAAATATATCAAATCTCACAAGTCCACCCTTACTTAGATCAACAGCCTTCGAATGACGAGGATGACATGTAAATGTTGGCCGTAACAAATGGAAAAGAAAAAAATTGTTATAGAAAACTCAGAAGAGATTTTATAATACCTTTGGCCTTTGGGCCATATATATGCATATATGGATCATTTAAACATTTACACTTCACAAAGCTTTGAAGGCCTCAATATATATATACATAGTAACCAATCGATAATTTTCAATTTTTTTAAAATAAGCAAATCCGTCGCTAGTCCGTCGTTAAATTAGCAACTGAATGAATCCGTCGCTAAACCCATCGTTATTTTCGCGTTTTTTTGTAGTGACTTCTTCACCTACTTGAGTAAGGTGAGTGGCTAGCTATGGTCCTGCCGGCTTCTATGGCTGCCGTGGCGGTGATTGATCAGCGACCGTGACTGAGAATATCTCCTCCTAGAGTATGACGACGACCGAGATATACTCCTCCCCATTTTGGGGAGTATGCAAAATCTGCTCGTGTGCGTATAGACGTGTACTCGGGAGTTGACTTAAAAATTTGAAGTTGATTAAGCTAATAACTTGTGTCATACTATCATAGTAACCTAGAAACCTGTAAAAAGTTCTAGGCGAAAAAAATTTAATGGTTAGTGGATCGAATAATCACTTATGAAAGGACAAGGTGCGGCATGAAGAATCGCTTATGGTTCATGGTGCGGGATGACACTTTAGTTTTGTTTTTTTTTTTTTCCTTTTTTTTTTCTTTTTTTTTTCTTTTTGCTTTGTTGAGACAAATTGTTTTAAGATTAAATATTGTCATAATAATATTTGGGTTTATATTAGTAAGATTATCAATTTTGCCATTAAAAAGAAAATGAACCATGTTTTAGAATTTTAACCATTCTATTCCAGTTTCCAACCCATTTAAATTAACACTTCTTTTATTTTATTTAAGAAATTAAACCTTTGAAAAGAAAACACTCTACTACAATTGTTTTATTTTTATTATTACTATATTTTATTTTATTTAATTAAACATTTAGAAACAATATTTTAAAAAAAGTTCCTATAACTCTTTTAATTTTTAATATGTCTTTTATTTAAACAATATTCCGACGTGTTTTTATCGGAGAAGTAATCGAAATGATGAATTTTGACATTTTTTTGGGTTTTTTCTAAAGGTACTCCTCCTGTCGACAGTCAGAAGATTAATACTCCGAAAGATATAATCATAAAATTTAAATTAATAGGGATTAAATATGTGGAGCAAAATTGTTATTTTATTAATACTTGTGAGATCAAAATTGGTATATTGAAATTCGACGCTGGTGGACTCGTGGTATAGTTGCCAAAGGGAGAAGGGCAATTCTGGCAGACAAAGAAGAAGTGTGCGCATCTATCGTTCAAGAGTGGACCAAAGGCAAGCAACGAGAAACGGTCTTCTTTTTTCCGACAACCTTAAACTGATTAACCACCCAACCATTAATATTATAACATCCTCTACGCGCTCTAAATAATAAAAGGTCTTTCTTCTATTCCCCAATATATTACCAGTTCCTTCTACGCGCTCTAATGTTCTCTGATCTCTCCTCACAAATCACAAAATTCTTAACTGAATTCTCCACCCAACAACGTTAGTTAAACAAACATGACGGATCAAGGTTCGTTCTTGAACCGCATTAGCATCCGCCGCAACCAGGTGGTCTCCGTCGAGAGCAACCCCCATGACCAAGAGCTGGAAGACCTCGAATTCTTCCAGAAACACGTCGCCGACCGCTTCTCCGAGCTCCTACCCGCCACCAAAACAGCTGACGGCGACGCGGCCGATTCGCCCGCGTGCGACCACGCGCCTCTCCTCTCCATCTCCTGGTTCAGGAAACTTCTAGACGCGTTCCTCCTCTGCGAAGCCGAGTTTAAAGCCGTGGTTCTTATCGGGCGTGACCCGTTGCAGTTCTCGAAGCCGCCGCTCGATCGGCTCATCCCCGATCTCCTCGACCGCTCCGTTAAGGCGCTCGACATTTGTAACGCCGTTAGTCACGGCGTTGAGCTGGTCCGGCACTGGCAGAAGCTCGCCCAGATCGCCGTCACGTCCCTGGAGCAGAAGCCGTTAGGGGACGGGCAAGTGCGGCGCGCCAAGAAGGCGTTGAATACGCTGATGACGTCAATGACGCTCGACGACAAGGAGAACAACGCTAGCCACGGGAAACTCTCGGAGCGGAGCTGGTCGTTCGGTCGGCGCGGGACCGGCGCGTCTAATAACAAGGACAGAGCCGCGGGGAGTTTCCGGTCGTTGTCATGGTCCGTGGCCAAATCCTGGTCAGCCGCGAAACAGATCCAAGCCATGTCCTCCAATCTGGTGGCGCCGCGTGGCGGCGAGACCACGGCGTTGCCGGTCTACATCATGAGCACCGTCCTAGTGTTCGTTATGTGGGCCTTGGTTACGGCGATCCCGTGCCAGGAGCGGACAGGGCTATCCACCCATTTCCCGGTCCCCCGACAGCTGACCTGGGCACAAGCCATGATCGGGCTCCACGAAAAAATCGCCGAGGAGTGGAAAAAGAAGGAGAAGAAAGGGGTGTCCGGGTTGCTAGAAGAGGTGCAAAGGATGGAGAAAGCGGCCCAGTCATTGATCGAATTCGCGGACTCGTTTCAGTTCCCGTTGGAGGAAGAAAAGGCGGACGAAGTGGCGATGCAGGTGGCGGAGATGGCGGATATTTGCCGGAAAATGGACGACGGGCTGGTTCCATTGCAGCAACAAGTAAGAGAAGTGTTTCATAGGATCGTGAGGAGCAGGGCTGAAGTTTTGGACGTGCTTGATCAAGTTGGGAAAATGTCCGCCCCGGTTCCATATTGAGACAGACAGGACAGGCTTTCCAAATTTTGATCATATTTTGCACCCCACTGTATTATTAGGATTGTTTTGATGAATTTGTAGGTAATTAGAGTTTACACCTTTAAGATCTTATTAAAATCTTTTTATTGAGATCACAGATTTTTCCATATCCTGACTTAGAAAGTTAGAAATAAGCAGAATTGCACAATTGTAAATTCTGAAACTTTTTACGCGTTTTTCTTATTTTCGGTATTATCTTAAATTTCTATCAATAGGTAATTATTTAGACAAGTTATCCAACATGCCAATGATGCCAATCACATCTTTTCCCATAATTTTCAAAAATAAATAAATAAATAAATAAATAAAATTACGGAGTATTTTTTAAAATGAGGATTGTCCCAATCATTGTATTATTGACCATGGTTTCACTTGTAAGATAGACAATTGAATGTACATTTTTAATATACAAAATGTTTATTCTTAAATCTTAATACATTAAATGTTTATGCTTTGAAAATTCATTATTTGTGTATTAAAAGTATATTATTTAGTATATTACCAAATAATAAAGTTTTCTTACACAAATAATAAACATTCTATATATTAAAAATGAATATTTATTTATAATTCACATTTCAAAATTCAAAGTGGACCTTGGTCCACTATATAATTGTCCTTTCCCAAAACATGGATGAAAATCTGCAAATTATACCTTAAATGAAGGTTCACATTACATTGTGGATCATGGTCCAAAACGAGACATTTAGATTATATATACTGACAATTAACATATTATATACATTCTGTTTATTTAAAAGTATATAATATATAAATTGTAAAAGATATATAATTTATTAACTAAATGTACATAATTTGAATAGAATTCATCATGTGCATGGTAAACCATAGTCTACAATACAATTCTTATACCATGGACCAGGGTTTACAGTCCACTATGAACTTTGGTGCATACATATGTGTCTTATGTTGTGAGATTTGTGTCTTGTGTTATGAAATTTTGTACGTTACAAATATGAATTTTGTATCTCATCATTTTGATTCAGGGTCCATAATGTTATGTGGAACTTGATACATGATATAAATTGCCGTCTACAATATAACATTTGATGGAAATTTACGTGGGCCAAAAGAGCTGGACATTTTACACTATTGTGGCCCAATAGAAGTTGGGCCGGGAGAGGAGAATAGATTTTGGATCGGCAGCCCGCATAGTCTGGAGCTGCGTGGGGAAACGCTAATGGCAGTTGTCTACCGAAAGGTCAAAGATGAAGAGGAGAAAAAGTGGGAGCATAGCACTGGCGACTGGCGTGCAGTTCCATGGCGTCTTATCACCAGAACGAATAGGCTCTCGCGGCTGGCCCGACTCTTCACCGCTTCTTAGAGCCACCCTTAAACAATTGTTACTGTTACACATTTAATAATTATTTTATTAAGCAACTATTAATTAAGTTGGATCATTTGCGGGGATCTTCCATCAATGTCTTCAGGTCTCGCTTACCTCTAGTTTTCTTCATTCTCCGATTCTCATAAAAATCCCTTAATATATTCCCATCTGCTGATTTACCAAGTTACAGTTCGTAGATTAATGGCGGCTATGTGTAACGCAATGCCGTTGAAGCACGGCCTCTCACTGTGGTGTCCGCAATCGTCTTCTCTCCATCGGACTCCTCAGCTTCCTTCCAGAACCTTCCGGAGAAGCTTCGTTGTTGCTGCTTCTTCGTCTTTCGCCAATGAGAATAGAGAGTAACTATTATACTGCTTTTTTCCCTGTTTAGTTTGTATTGTTGTGATTGTTGTTGTAATTGAGAGTTTGAATTCCATTTGATCAATTTCTAGATACGTGATAGTTGGAGGAGGAAACTCTGCTGGATATGCTGCTCGGACTTTCGTCGAACATGGGCAGGCTAATGGGAAGCTTTGCATTGTTTCCAAAGAGGTGAATCATTGACTTTTTTAGATCAAACTTGTTTGATAACTTTGATTTGATAAATGACTAAATCTAGAGTTGAGTTGCGCACGTTAATTAGTAGTCCACTTAATATGAATCTATCCCTCCTTTTTGATTGAAAGGTTTTCTAATCATGCTTTGCTTTTAAAGATGTTAATGATTAATATTATTGCTATTCTGTTGAATACTTATATTTCTTGATCAAGGTGGTTTTCTTTTACTTGTGTGGATTGTTGTAGAATGAATAGATTTGTGTATGATTACAGGCATATGCTCCATATGAGCGTCCAGCATTGACAAAAGGTTATCTATTCCCTGCGGATAAGAAGCCTGCACGATTGCCGGTGAGCTCAATTTTCTTGGTTTGGTGTAGCTTCATTTGCTCTATGGAACTAATTTCTAGTGTTATCACTTTATCATCAATGTTAGAAGTTGTTAACAACAGTGGACGTGATTTGGACTTTACTGAGGATTCAGTTAATTGTTTTGTGATTTAGGGCTTTCATACTTGTGTTGGCTCAGGTGGGGAGAGACAGACTCCTGACTGGTACAAAGAGCAAGGGATAGAGGTAATTATTTGTATTCTATTTGACGCATTGTCATATCTAGCATACTGACATTGTTTTCCTACTCTAGTTGGAATCACTAATGAGAAATAACTAGTATAGACATATAGTCCCTCACCATGAAATTATCACTAGGTGTTGTCAAGTCTTCCATAGTGTTATTTATGTATGGCAAGAATCTTAAGAATCAGCTCTCCGAAATCTTTGAGATATGTCATGTAGGTTAAGAGATGGTGTTTACCTATATTTATTGTGTATGCATTCCTATGGTCTATCATGTAATGGTACCAGAATTCATATTTATGCAGATGGTGTATGAAGATCCGGTAACAGGCATTGATATAGAAAAACAGACTTTGACAACAAATTCTGGAAAATTGCTCAAGTTTGGAACTCTTATTATAGCTACTGGGTGTACAGCCTCTAGGTATTCTAGTTATTTTTTCTGGTCTTTACATTTTTTAACATTAAATGGCAATTTTTAAATTTTAATGAAGAAATCCACACTCAATCTCGCTTGGTCTTAGATTTCCAGAGAATATCGGAGGGGGTTTACCTGGTGTTCACTATATTCGGGATGTTGCAGATGCAGATTCACTTATATCCTCACTGGTATTGTTGCCCATACTCTTTAGAAACATTGGTACATGAAAAAATCATTCAAGTAAAGTTTATAATCAAATGAAACTTTGTCAAATAAGCTGGAGTACAAATCTTGTTCAACTTGTAATCCATTCAGGTTTTTTTCTAGGAGAAAGCAAAGAAGGTTGTAGTCGTTGGGGGTGGCTACATCGGTATGGAAGTGGCTGCAGCTGCAGTTGGTTGGAAACTTGATACAACTGTAAGCAATTGATGTGTTCCCTGTTTTATTTTGTTAGGCATGAATCATAATAACAATGTGAATCCAAATTTCTGTTAGTTGACAAGAACATGAAATGATGTAAATAGACAAAAAGGCATGTGCATAAGACAATAGAATGTCAGTTTTAGGAATGATGAATGTTAAGTCGCATAAACTCCTACAGCAGTTTGATGAATAATTCTTGGTGACCTTTCCTGTTACCTACAACCAGAAACTTGAGTGATTTAGGGCTATTTGCCATAAAATTGATATGTCATAATGTCAAGCATAGAATTTTTTTATCACCTCATCTTAAAGGAGATACTCTGATGTTAATCTGTTTTAACGGAAATTGTCTATTAAAATATAGGTAATTTTCCCTGAGGAGCATCTACTGCCTAGATTATTCACTCCTTCCCTTGCACACAAGTATGAACATCTGTATACAGAAAATGGTGTCAAATTTGTTAAGGTTCTCTCTCTCTCTCCTCTATTTTAGTTTCCTTCAACAGTTACTTACTCGTGTGAAATTACTTTGTATGATTGAAAATTTAATTATCTTTGAAACTGAATTATTACTTCCAGGGTGCTTCAATAAAACATTTAGAAAGTGGTCCTGATGGACATGTAGCTGGGGTTAAACTTGGAGATGGATCTGTCATTGAAGCAGACACGGTAATGGATCTGTAGCTAATTATATATTACTGTTATTCCTCATGCCCTATATCATCATAAGGACTACAAAGTTGGCAGTGCACTCCAAAAGTAAGAAGTTTCTGAATTAATAGCATTTTATTTGTTTGTTAATCTTCAGGTGGTTGTTGGCATTGGAGCAAAACCTGCTGTCAGTCCATTTGAAATTGTTGGCTTAAATAACACCGTGGGTGGAATACAGGTTAGTGCCAAATTCTATCATCTTTGATGATGACTGATTGACTGATGTCCTTGAGCATCAATATGCCATAAACCCCTCAATTAAAGGAATTGTAGGTCCTGCATTTGTGGTCCTGAAAAATGCTCTCTAAACCTTAAATTTCAGGTTGATGGTCAGTTCAGAACAAGCATACCGGGAATTTTTGCTATTGGAGATGTCTCAGCATTTCCATTGAAGGTTCGCATTCTCAATTGCCACTTAAAAGTTTTAGTTAATTTTTCTTGCTTCAACTGTGTCTAATGGACGTCGTACAGATTTACAACCGAACTGCACGAGTGGAGCATGTTGATCATGCTCGTAAATCAGCACAGCATTGCGTAAAATCATTATTGACCGCACACACTCACACGTAAGTTTGTTTTTGTTCCATTCTAAATGCAGAACAACTACTTTATATGGACTAGATTAAAGTTCTGTTTGGTTCTGAACTTCTGATGGAGTAATGTGGTCCTGCCTGGTATCCAGATATGATTATCTCCCGTACTTCTATTCAAGGGTTTTTGAATATGAAGGAAGCCAAAGGAAAGTCTGGTGGCAATTTTTTGGGGACAATGGTAATGATTTGTCATTGCTATTTTAACTGTCAGAGATTCTTTTCCAGATACTTTGTAATATTGTGGTTGGTGCTAATTTAAATGACTTCAAATTAACAGTTGGTGAGACTGTTGAAATTGGGAATTTTGATCCAAAGATTGCAACGTTTTGGATCGACTCAGGTACTGTTTTGATAACATGTCCATCCATTTATGTAAGAATCTGTTAATGATTCTATGTTCTCATAGGTGCCTTTCCTCTTCCTATTTATTTATGTTCGAAAGCCCAGGCACCTAGAGTGGAGGGGCACTTTAATATAGAAGAGAGGAAAAAAAAATAATCGTTGATGTTTCTACTTTGTTGCAGGTAAACTGAAGGGGGTTCTTCTTGAAAGTGGAAGTCCTGAGGTATGTGTTTTCCCAAGATGGAATTGGCAGAGCAAACCATGTTTAGTTTGTTCCATTGTTTCTAATAATTCTGATAATGAGGAAATGACTACATGGTCCCTACTCCCTATCCCTAGTGTATTGCTGAACATACTGAAGCAAAATTTGAAAATCAAGATATGAAACTGTCTATACCACTATAGTCAACGAACCCGAAGTTGCGTCCCCTGTTTTGAAAAATTTATAATGGTTTTAAAAGGTGGCAAGGAGTTTGAAGTTTGAACTATATAGGTACGATTTTCCTACAGTGTGAATGCAAGCTGATATATTTTTTTTTTCCTTTTATTTCAGGAATTCCAACTGCTTCCTAAACTAGCAAGGAATCAGCCTTTTATTGACATAGCCAAACTTCAAAGCGCATCATCTGTCGAAGAGGCTCTGGAAATTGCTCAAGCTTCCCTTGGTGCTAAAGCTACTGTTTAGTCCACAAGGTCAGCCATCAATCTCACAACACTGAAATCTCTGTACTTATTTCAATGGCTCTGGCAAAAGATAGTCCTGGCTATCCATGAGTTTTATCCATTCTTTGGAGTTCAACCAGCCCTCCTATAAGTATCCAACCATTCCAATTTATGCAACCTAGAGAGAGAGAGAGAGAGAGGAGGGATGGATTTTAATCACGCTGTATTAGTTGGATAATCTCTAAAAATAAAATGTTTTTATTTTGAAGTGGATTAGTATTTAGTGTTCACTTTGTGCTCTGATTGATTACTAATAAAAACTTATTGAGTTAAAGTGACCTTTTACACTTCCAAAATGCCTTTGGAATGGTTTATACTTCCTCTGATTTCTGATTGCAATTCTTTTAGCCATTCTTCTCTTGTTACTACTACTGTCAAAGTGGGCCGAAGCTCGCGGGCTGGCCTGCACCCGCCCTGCGAAAGAGGCAGCCCGTCGCGGAGCGAGTGTGGGCCACGAAAAAGACAGCATGTGAAAGAGTGGGCCTAACGGGCTTGGCCCACTAAGACTTGTAGCCCTCGCGGGCCAGGCCCATATATATATATATATATATATATATATATATATATATATATAATAACCTTATTAGCCTAGACAACCACCCAACCCTTAACCCAAAGTCCCTCGTTCTCTTCTGCTCTTTGTGTCGAAGTCGAAGACTCAAGTTGTCGTTCTCGGCTTCTCGCGATCTCGCTCACACGCTTCCGTGCTCTAGCCTCCTTGTCGACCAGTGTCTCGCCTTAGTCCTCTACTAGTCTAGCCGTCCAGCGTGGTCAGCTACAGAGTCCGGCGTCCAGCCTTCAGCTTGTCGCCGTTTGGAGTCGCTAACCAGTGACCACTCCAGTGCACCACCACGCCAACCTCCTCTTCGCCTTCCGGCCCTCCGCAGGCAAGCCGCAAGCCCCTATTTATTTTTTATTTTTTATTTTTATCAAGTGTCACTTAGTTTATCTCATGTTTATCACTTTAGTTGTGAAGTGTGTTATTTGATTTTGGTATATCACTTTAGCTTATCTCCTGTGTATCGCTTTAGTTAATGTGAACTATGTAAGTGTAACTGTATTATTTCTTTATTTGGTATATCACTATATCACTTTAGTTTATCACTTTAATTGTCACTTTTATTGTGTAATCATTAATTTTAGGTTGGTTACGTTGGTGCATAATGAGTTGTTCTCAAGGACAAAGTTCACCTCCCATTGATATAACAAATGACATCGAAATAACACAACCTTCACAACTTGAAACTCAAGTTAAAAAAAAAAAAGGCGCCTCACTTTAGATGTTTGAAATCATTTTATAAGGATTGAAAAAATTGCAAATAATTATAAAGAAATGGCTAAATGTAAGTATTGTAATAGAGAATACACTATTAGGTCACACAAGTATGGAACATTAACTTTAAGTCATCATATGAGTAGTTGTAAGCAAAACCCTAAATATCAAGATGTGGGTAATATGCTTATTGATCATGAAGGGAAGTTGTGTGCTAAAAAGATTGATCACGATATGGTTTGTGAGATTATTAGTATGGCTATAATTTATCATGATCTTCAATATTCTTGGGTGGAGTATACTTGGGTTAGAGAGTTGCATAAGTATTTGAATGCTGATTACAAGTTTATAAGTAGAAATACAACTGCATTAGATGTTTACATGTTTTATGATAAGAGAAAAAGACAAATTGAAGAATGTGTTATCAAAAATTCCTAGTAGAATTTGTTTGACTTTAGATCTTTGGACAACATGCACAATTGAGGGGTATATTTGTTTGACTGCGCATTATATTGATAATGATTGAAAGCTAAACAGTAAGATATTAACATTTTGTGTTATGCCTCTACCGCATACTGGCCGTGATTTAGCTAAAAAGCTTCTTGGTTGTTAAAAGATTGGGGAATTGAGAAAAAAATATTTTCTATTACTTTGGATAATGCTTCAGCTAATGATTGTATGCAAAACATCTTGAAAGAATAACTTTGTTTACAAAATGATTTACTATGTAGTGATCAATTTTTTCATGTTAGATGTTCTGCACATATCTTGAATCTTATTGTACAAGATGAGTTGAAAGAATTGATGATTCTTTTTACAAAGTTCGAGAGAGCGTGAAGGATGTTAAAGCGTCGGAGGGAAGAATGAAAATGTTTGAAGAATGTGTTGAAAAAGTAGGGATTCAGCTTAAACTTGGTTTATCTATTAATGTGCATACTAGATGGAATTTTGCTTATAAAATGCTTGATAGTGCTAAGTATCAACGTGCTTTTAGTAGTCTGCAATTACTTGATCTAAAGTATAAACATTGTCCTTCAAAGTTTGAACTGGACGACTAGTTCAAGGTCGTGTGTAATGATTAATGAATTGATATGTGATTCTGAACTTTGAATATTTTATAAACAGACTACTAAAAGCACGCTATGAAGGACAATGCTTATAGTTTGGATCAAGTAATTACAAACTATTAAAAGCACGCCGGTACTTGATAGCATTATCAAGCATTTTATAAGCAGAATTTTATCTAGTAGACACATCGATAGATAAACCAAGTTTAAGCTGAATCCCTACTTTTCCAACACATTTTTCAAACATTTTCATTCTTCCCTCCGACGCTTTAACATCCCTCACGCTCTCTCGAACTTTGTAAAAAGAATCATCAATTCTTTCAACCGATCTTGTACAATAAGATTCAAGATATGTACAGAACATCTAACATGAAAAAATTGATCACTACACAGCAAATCATTTTGTAAACCTAGTTGTTCTTTCAAGATGTTTTGCATACAATCATTAGTTGAAGCATTATTAAAGTAGTAGAAAATATTTTTTTCTCAATTCACCAATCTTTTAACAACCAAGAAGCTTCTTAGCTAAATCACGACCAGTATGCGGTGGAGGCATAGCACAAAATGCTAATATCTTACTGTTTAGCTTTCAATCATTATCAATATAATGCGCAGTCAAACAAATATATCCCTCAATTGTGCATGCTATCTAAAGATCTGAAGTCCAAACAAATTCTACTAGAAATTTTGACAACACATTCTTCAATTTGTCTTTTTTTCTCTCATATAACATGTAAGCATTGTTGCAGCTGTATTTTTACTTATGAACTTGTAATCAGTAATAAAATACTTATGTAACTCTCTAATCCAAGTATACTCCACCAAAGAATATGTACGATCATGATAAATTATGGTCATACTAATAATCTCATGAATCCTATCGTGATCAATCTTTTTGGCACGCAACTTTCGTTCATGGTCAATAAGCATATTACTTACATCTTGATATTTATAGTTTTGCTTACAACTGCTCATATGATGGCTTAAAGTTGATGTTCCATACTTGTGTGACCCAATAGTATATTCTCTATTGCAATACTTGCATCTAGCCATTTCTTTATCATTATTTGCATTTTTTTTAATCCTTATAAAATGATTCCAAACATCTAAAGTGATGCGTCTTTTTTTTTTTTTTTTTTTAACTTGGATTTCAAGTTGTGAAGGTTGTGTTATTTCGGTGTCATTTGTTATATCAATGGGGGTGAACTTTGTCCTTTACAACTCATTATGAATCAATGTAACCAACCTAAAATTAGTGACATATCATAACTCGTTATAATATTACACAATAAAAGTGACAATTATAATGAGCAACTTGTAATTTTGTATACTGCTTAACTAAAGTGATATACCAAATAAGGAAATAACATAACTACACTTACACAGTTCACGTTAACTAAAGTGATAGACAGGAGATGAGCTAAAGTGATAAACATGAGATAAACTAAAGTGACACTTAAAGTACTAAACTAAAGGCTGGACGCTGGTCGACAGGGAGGCCGGAACACGGAGGCGAGATTGCGAGAAGCCAAGAACGACGACTTGAGTCTTCAACTTCGAAACAAAGAGCAGAGGAGAACAAGGGACTCGGGGTTTAGGGTTGGACAATTGTCTTGGCTAATAAGTAATAAGGTTATTATATATTTTAATATTGAATTGTAATATCATATTTTGAGTGTAATATATATATATATATATATATATATATATATATATATATATATATATATATATATATATATATATACACACACACACACACACTGCTCCCGTGAGTGCACCCACACCCATGAGCCCGTATGGACAATTATGATCCATTGATCTTGGAACTATTTATGACTAGGATTTAATGACATTATTTTAAAAACTTTTTTTAGTGCTGTAATCTAAGGGTTGATTTGTTATTTTTGAATGGTTATTTATTTAGATTAAGCATTAAAATGGCGCATCTTAAGTACACAAGCCACGCACCTTAAGCTAAGAACACAAACAACATACCTAAAGTTTTTAAATGGTGCACCTTCAGACTTCAGTACACAAACACCTTAAGCACACAAACAAAGCACCTTAAGTACACAGATCACACACCTTAAGCTAAGAACACAAACCATACACCTAAAGTTTTTAAATGGTACACTTTCAATACACAAACCACGCACCTTAAACACACAAGCAAAGCATTTTAAAAACACAAATCATGCACCTAAAGTTTTAAAATGACGCACCTTAAGTTTCAATATTGACGTACCTTAAGCATACAAATCACGCACCTTAAGAAAGAAAATCATGCACCTAAAGCTTTAGGTTGACGCACTTTAAGCACACAAACTACACACCTTAAGAAGAAAAACTACGCACATAAGTGACCGTACAATCGCACCGAAAAAGGCCAACCACACATGAACCCATATATATATATATATATATATATATATATATATATATATATATATATATATATATATTTATTTATTTATTTATTTGGATATCGAGGGAAACCCATAAGTTAGGAGTGTGCACTGTGTAAATCTCACTTTTATGTAATAACTAGCAAAATCACACGTGGAAGAGGTAAATTGCACTAGAAAGATCCTGTGCAATAGACTCAACCAAGATGTGTTGGTAATAGTTTAACTTATAATATTTAAGTTCAAGAATCATACTCCACTCACTTGACCAGCGTGTTTATAAAATGCTTGATAATGCTATCAAGTATCCTGTCCAATGATCCATTGGGTTGATCTACAAGCATGCAAATAGGTAAGTTCTACTACACTTTTTTTTTTTGGATACATGGCATGCATTAATTGACCTGAAAAAAAAAAAAGAAAAAAAAAAAACCTTTTTTCTTCCTTTCCTTGTAGTAAAGCAAGAATTTATTGCACACAAAAACAATACTATACATAACATTTTTTATATGCAAAAATTTCTTCAACCAGTTCTAATCGGATATAGAGTAGGGTTTGGCCGTTTGGGTGGATAATGTTAAGATGAGTATTGATGGGGGAAGGACTAAGGCTCGGGATCTAATACTCGGAAGAAGGAAGGTGGTCCGACCGACCTAGGAGTTGTGGCCGAATGAAGGGGTAGAGGCCGAAGGGCGGTAAGGATAAGGCGGTGCGCGAAAAGCGGTTTAAAAGGTTTCCTAAAGGAGATGGAATGCAGTTGCAGATTTCGTGCTGGAGATATGGAAAGAAGATCAAAATATATTAGGAAAGTAGCCCAAATGTAATAAGAAAATAAATCCTAAAGCATTTATGGTAGTTTAGGGTCCATAGGGTTACCAAAGGGGAGAAATCACTCCTAACTTGTATAAATAGAGGTGTAAGGCCTTGAGAAAGACGGGGCAATTGAGGATGGAATAAAAAAAACCTTCTCTAGACACTCTACAACACATGTACCCAACTCATACAAAAAATAGTGAATTTCGGTTTGACACCGCCGCGCCCCAAAAGGCCCGTGATTTTCACCTTTTGGTTTCCACGTTAAAAATCCTTGTTTCTTTATTTTTTTCCTTCAAATATTTGTGTTCTATTTATTCGATCGGTAACGTTGACCCTGCCGACTGACTATCCGATAGTCAATAAAACTAACAAGTATGAATCGCTTATAAATGGTTAAGGGCTAATGCGGATTAGCTGACATTTTAATTTTATATGTTGCAGCAGATCGATGATGTGAAATCTGTGGCAAAATAAAGAAAATTTGTGGGTCAAACTGTCTCCTCTGAATCATCATATATATCAGCCAATTAAATACCCTTTTCTAACTCTGATCTTCTGTATTTAGTTTAACCATTGCTTTACACAACACAACACACAGACCATTAATATAGTAGATTATCTTTATGGATTCCCAACTTCCTTTTAATAATTAATATGTTTTGTCGTCCCTCAAACTGTTGCCTGTCTTGCACAGTTGCAACTGCTCCTGCCCAACAAGTCAACTAACATATATTAGTTAACTGAAATGAATTGGAAGCTGCAATTTCATTCCGGCCTCATCTTTCTTTAATCGTGTATATTCAATTCATTTATTTTGCCTATATATCTTTGGTTTTCTTCTTAAGTAATCCATGCCATAAATGTCTACCTATCCTTCTTCTCTACTTCTTTTCTTTTAATTTGTTTAAACTATATTTTATATAAAAAATTCTCAACTTTCTTGTCTTGTTCCTATAGCTTTAAATACGTCTCCGAACTCAACTTTTTTGCATGCATATGAAGGTATTTTTAACATTTTAGATTAACTTATAAAAAGCTGAATAACTAAATTTGAACGTATAAATAAAGAAAGTGGCACTTAGTCGGAACAAAAGTGTTACTAACTCTTTATTCAAATATCCATTTAAGATACTCCAAGGCATTTATGGCACTATATATGCTTTATGTTTATATATTGAAGTTGTAAAATAAAATTATAAATAATCATATTTATCTTTAAATAATATGAGACCAGAATCAAATTGACAACAAATAATAAGGATAAATTACCTTAGACAAAATTACTGCATACGAAAATTGACTTTGGCCTCGTATCAATGAGCTCAACATAACAAATTTACCAACTTATCAATTGATTATAATTGAAATTTTAATTTATGTTTTTTTCAGAAAAGTTCAACTTATTGCATGCTAGCTTATAGAGAGAGCATTGAATAGTCCGCGTCAACTCCCTAGGTGGTAGCCACTAGTATCAACTAATCATATGTTTTTTTAATTACACATATTCCACCAAAACAAAATAAACGTATTCCCATTTCAACAATGTAACAATCCTATGTGCTTAAATGGTATTGATGAACTGTCAAAAGGAATTTTAAAAACGAAGTTATGTTGGTCAGACACATTGTACTCAATTGACACATCTATATCTCTTTGAGGAAAGGTCAAAATATCAAACTCTGGTGCTGGATATTAACTATTTAGGCTACAATTGATAGAGAAAGTATATTAAACAAATATAATATTGTGATAGAGTCGATAATACTAAAAAAGAATAAAGCTGTGCTAATCTGTCTCTAATATGGCAGATTTATAAATAACAATCAATTAATTATTCTTAATTATGAACACAATAATGTTTATTGTCGTGCTTTTTGGTACAAGGATGTTTCAACTCACGCGGCAATAGGATTTTAAAATAAACAAATATCCCTTTTTGATAAAGTTTATCTAATTTAGATATTAAGATTTAAGATTATTATATATACTAGTATTTTCGCCCGTGCGTTGCACGGAATGGATTTGCTATAATATTTTAAGAATATATGGATGGATATAAAATTATATAAATTATAACATCAAATATTATATATCGCAATTGATGAAATTTGTTGGATCGATTTTATTTTCTGATGTTTTCCTTACTTGAATTAGAGCAAATAATTGTCTAATTACCCGTGCGATGCACAGATAAATTTTTTATTATATATTTAGATAGTAAAAATTAAGATGAATTATAAAAAAAAAAAAATTAATATTGAACATGTACATTTATTTGATTATAAGATTAGTGCAAAAGTATTACTCAATTAATTGACTTGTTTGTCTACAATTATCTTAAAAAGATCAATATGTAATTTGACTTATGTAATTATATTATTACTAAAATAAATATGGGAAAAATTAGAAATAATTTAATTATAATTATTATAAAAATAAATTCAACGGCCAATGTTTATTTTAATTATCATAATTATTATTAGGCAATTATTAATAGTCAATTACACTAATATATGTGTAATTATACTTTTATAAGTTAAGTATATTCATGTTCACTGTATCTCATCTACTTTTTTCTTCCTCCTCCATATTTGAATGAATTAATTGTAATTATTATAAATAATCTAACAATCCATGTTTAATTATTTTTTTAAGTTTAAATAATTTAAAGTTTTCAAAAGGAAAGTGTAATTAACTTTTTCTAAAAGTTTTTTAAAAATAATTTTCAGTCAATTATTAATAATAGTATAGATATAGAAGTATAGATAAGTATTTGAATTATTATTATTGATGTAAATAATAATTAATAAATTATTTTTTCTTATAAAATTAGGCCGAATTTGTTTTCATTATTCTCACAATTATAATGGTTTAATTAATTATTCTCAAAATTTGGTAAATAAAATTTTGTTACCAATTAAACTTTATTAATTTTTTGACCAATTAATTAATAATATTAATTTGTGCAGTATATAACACATCCAGTATAGAACAAAATTTTAAGTAGAATTTACCAATTAACTGATTGCTATCCACTCCTCCGGGAGCCTTTAACGATCCAAAATCTTTGAATTTGAACATGTGTTTGTAAATGGATGTAAAAGAAAAAAAGGTAGCATACTAACAACATAAAAAATGCATAACAATAAATACAAAATAAAGAATTATGACCAAACATGACCATGATTTTATTCCTATTAAATAAAACAATATACAATTGAGCAATATTAAATAAAACAATATGACCGGGGAGATGTTATTTTCCTCAATGTTTTCGAATGATCCCGTATCAACATATGTTTGGTATAACACATGTCCTTTCCATTGCACTAACTCCAATGTTTGTTGGTAGACTGCGGAACGTTGATATTCCCGGGACAAAACAAAAAACAATGAATCAATCAAAGCCTTATACAAATTTTCTTCGTCTTGGGGGATAGGTCGGAAGCAGAGACAAAAATAGGATTTGAAAGTGGAGAGGTTTGGAATAATTGCACTGCATTCTGCGTTTCTCTTTTAAAGTTCACGGTTAGGGATTTATATAAGGTTGTATCTTATTACGATAGAATTGTAGTATGATAGGAATTGTAATGTAGAATTGTGATACAATATGAATTGTAATGTAGAATTGTACAACGAATAGGAAAATAGGAAATAATCGCATCTTAAATATTGTAAGATTGTTTTGGGCAGGAAGCTTAAAGTGAGGATTTTGTTTTATTATATAGTCTTATTACGATAGAATTGTAGTATGATATGAATTGTAATGTAGAATTGTGATAGAATAGGAATTGTAATGTAGAATTGTATAACAAATAGGAAAAGAGGAAATAATCGCATCCTAAATATTTTAGGACTGTTTTGGGCGGGAAGCTTAAAGTGAGGATTTTGTTTTTATATATAGTATAGATTACACAAACCATAATATTATAGGTCTGTTTTGGGCGGGAAGTTAAAACTGAGGATATTGTTTTTATTAATAGTATAAATTATAGATTGCATTGCAGAGAAATATATATATATACTGAATTATTACTATTAGTAATTCTAGTCTAGAATTGTATTACGAATAGGAACGTAGGGAAGAATATATTTTTTTAGGAATTCTATTTGAATTTACAATTGTATTAGGGATAGGAATTGTATTACCATATTTTACAATATTACGCGCACCAAAATATTATAGGTCTGTTTTGGGCGGGAAGTTAAAATTGAGGATATTGTTTTTATTAATAGTATAGATTGATAGATAGTGATATGTTTTTATATATCGTATATTCGTATTTGACAATGATTACTATACATCATAAACTGCACAACAAAATTCTCTTTAAGTTAATTCATATATATTTATATAGTTAACAAATAAAAATTCATAATATTCTATTAATCTATGTAATTATATACAAAATTCAAGAAAAGTAAGCTCTGTTTGGTATAACTTATTTTAGAGTTTATAATTTATTTTAATTTACAAATAAATTATAAACTCTATTTAGTAAAACATAGGAAGTTTAACATAATAACGTATTTTGAAACTTACACAATCCAAATAGCATAAGCTCTTTGCTTTTTAAATTTTTTTTGTTTATTAATTTTTAAAAATGACACCATTTACTCTTCATCATTAATTAAAATCTTAATGTTTTATTTTATTTTTTTTATGTCTTTTTACATTTATCAGCTAATTTAACAAATAATTTTACCAAACACTTTAATTTTAATTAGCTAGTTTATTAGCTACTACCTTTTAAACTTTCAGTTATACATGTCAAACAGAGTCGTAATATTTCTTAACTTTTAGGTAATATCCCTGCCTATTCAGACTAGCTTAGAACAGAACTTCTAGATTAGTATGTTCTTTAACTACAAAAGAAGATTTCCAAACCACCGACAACTTGCTTAACAAGGAATATTTGTGTTTTTCTCTCCTTGGACTGATCAAACCTTTCAAACATTTCGCAAGTCTTTATGTGAACCTGCTTTGCAAGGTTTACCTAATTATATACGGAGTATTATACTGCAAATTAAAATCGTGTGCAACACGTACTGTACATTACAAGTTATTTGGAGTGAATTTTTGTGATTATTATTGTAATCTGTAAGAGTTAATTTCAATTTTACTATTTAATTACAGGGGCATTTTTACATTAAGTCTTATCATTTTCTTTTAGGTGGATAAGTCTTATCATTTTAATTTCACTACATTCTTTTTATTTGAACTTGGAAGGGGGACACCCACAAAAGTATTTACACTCTATCTACTATTATACATGAAACGCCATGAAGGGTAACCTGCTTTATCGCTCGCGAGCACAGGGGATAGCTCATCTGGAGGGTTGGTCTTCACATGCATCCCTTTAGGAAACTTAGTGAATGATCTCGCCATGTGATCGGCGGCTTTATTCGATTCTCTGGGTATTAAATTCAATCTCCATGCTTCCAACGATTTTAACTCTTGATGACAGGCTTTCAGAATGTTGCTTACTACACCATTGGTCGTTTGGTCTTTTGTCATGCCGTTGATAATCTCGGCCGAGTCACCTTCGAAAATTACACTTCTGCAGCCAAGTTGTTTAGCAAGTTGGGTGCTTCTTAGAAGTGCCCAAGCCTCTGCTTGTAAAGAAGAACAGGATCCTATCTTGCATGTGAAGCCTCCCAGCCATGCTCCCGATGAATCCCTCGCGACGCCTCCGCAACCTGCGGTGTTTGTCGTAAAGTCTGTAGCTCCATCAAAGTTGATCTTAACTACATTATCTTCTGGTTTCTCCCAACTGTATAAACCCCAAGCCCCCTCATTGGATATGCCTAGGTGGGGCTTTGCTCTGGCAAACGCTGCATTCACTTCTTCAACTTGCCTGTGGATCCATTGGACTTTAGACTGGAGGGGTTGAGTTAAATTGCTGAACACCAGCTCATTCCGCCACTTCCATACCCACCACAGTGTGACTGTGAAAAGAGTGTTATCATACTGCGGTATGTTACTGGCTCCTTTGTTAGCAATGCCGTAGTCTAGCCATGATTTGAATGGCATGTGCCTAGTCTTCATGTAATGTACAGGATGTGCCTTTTTCCAAACTAGCTCCGCCAATGGACAGCTGCGGATGGCATGGTCGATGTCTTCTACTTTGTCATCACAGAATATGCATTTGTCGCATGATGCAATACCTCTCTGTGTCCTCATACTATTAGTCATGATCCTCTCATGACGGGCTTGCCATAGGAAAGTTTTCATCCGGCTTGGTACTTTTAGTTTCCAGATTGCATTCCACTTTGCAGCCTCAATTCTGTCACCTTGGCTGTGGGAGTCTGGATTTTTTATAATAATCTTGTATGCCGACTTAACCGAGAACCTGCCGGACTCTTCACTCCTCCAACCAATTGAGTCTTCTGCCTCCGTTTCTCTATCTAGCACGACTGCTGCCAGTTTATCCAATTGCACTTCCGGGAGGATGTGGGATAGTCTGCTCCAGTCCCAACCCGACATCTCATCCCAGTAGTTTGCCACTGTGTTTGTCAATTCTGAATGGGGTATCTGGGCAGTTGCATAAACAGCCAGGGGATTTGTTTCAAGCCAACTTTCTCTCCAAAATTGTGTGTCTTGGTCGTTCCTAATCAGCTTGGTTGTTCCTTGTTGGAGCTTTGGGGCGGTTTTTAGTATGCCCTTCCATACGTTTGACATATTGGTTTTGGGACGCCATTCGGTGATGTCTTTTGAGGAGATAGAATACTTGGCCTTGAGGACCTGGATCCACAACCTGTCTTCGTTCTGAAGTATTTGCCACCCTAGCTTCATTAAAAAGGCTTCATTCATGGCTTTGAGTTTGCGAAGCCCCAAACCTCCATTGTCTTTACTTTCAGTCACAGTATCCCAATGAACTAGATGAGTCTTCCTTAAGTCGGGTGAGCTACCCCATACAAAGCTTCGTATCAATTGCTCAATGTTCTTGATCACACCTTTAGGTAGCAGTGTAGTTTGCATGGTGTAGTAGGGGATGGAGCTAAGAGCAGCCTGTGCTAAGGTGACTCTCCCGGCTAGTGATAGGGTTTTTGCCTTCCAACCTGCTAGCTTATACTGAACTCTCTCAATGAGGCCTGCATATGTATCCTTCTTCAGTCTTCCGTGAATTGCCGGAATGCCTAGATATTTACCAAGGTTTTCCACCTTTGTAATTCCTGTGCGGTTGACAATATTCTGTATGACCTCTATTTTTGTGTTTCTAGAGAAGAATAAAGCGGATTTCTCCACACTGATTGTCTGACCAGAATGATCACAGAATAGATTCAAGCATCGCATCATCTCATCAGCTTGCTCCACAGTGGCCTCCCCGAACAGCACCATATCGTCTGCAAAAAAAAGATGTGAAAGGTTAGGGCCTTGTCTGCTAAGTTTAACCCCTTTCCACTTACCTTTAGAGATAGAGTCAGTGATAATATGGCTAAGCCTCTCGATACATAGAACAAAGAGTAAAGGTGAGATTGGATCTCCCTGCCGTATTCCTCTTTTCGGATGAAACCAATCTGAGACTTGACCATCCCAGTTGACAGCCAATCTTGAAGTGGTGACACAGTTCATTATGTTGCGTCTCCAACTATCATTGAACCCTATATCCAATAGTGTGTCGTTGATGAAATTCCATGCTATTTTGTCATATGCTTTCTCTAGGTCCACTTTCATCACTAACCACCCTGTGGCTGCTTTCCTCGTCCTCATCGAATTGAGCACCTCTTGAAAAATGATGATGTTGTCTGAGATTTGTCTACCAGGAATGAAACTCGACTGGTGGGGTCCCACTAATTTTTTTGAGATCTCTTTCAGTCGTAACACCAACGTTTTTGTGAGTAGTTTGTATGTCACATTGCAGAGACCAATTGGGCGAAGTTGTCTGACGCTTTCTGGATTCGGCACTTTCGGTAACAGGGTGATGATGGTATCATTGCATCCCTGCGGCAACTCTCCTTCTAAAAAGAATCTCAGGCCAAAGTTAATCAGACTACCCCCAGTAACTTCCCATGTTTTTTGGTAAAACCCGGCAGTGAATCCATCCGGACCTGGAGCTTTGCAAGGATTCATTTCAAATAGGGCTTGCTTGATCTCCTCTGGTTGGAAAGGGCGGTTCACTTCTTCCCAATCTTGATCACCTAGGACTGGAAAGCGACCATGTGGTAGCGGCTGGTTGTTCCTGCTTTGATCATCTGAGAATAGTTTCTTAAAATAACTGCGAACATGGTCTAACAAGAATATTCTATCTGAGATCCAAGCTCCCTCCTCAGACCGTAATGCTTTGATCCTTGTTATATTTTTCTTCGCCGAGGTGGCCGTGTGGTAGAACTTTGTATTGCAATCCCCAGAGACTATCCATTCTTCTCTTGAACGTTGAAACCACAGTAATTCCTCCTGTTGGAGTGTTTCTTGCAGTTCCTCCCTGAGCTTCCTTTCTAGTCTTATTAGACCATTTGTAGCCTGTAGTGATAGGCTTCTCTGAACTCCTTTGATTCTTGCGAGGGTACGTTTCTTTCTCTGGAAAATGTTTCCAAACGTGCTCTTGTTCCATGCTTGTAAAGCTTCTGCGGTGGTCTGTATGTTCTCCTCAAGCTTTTTGCCAGTATCCCAAGAGTTTTTGATACAGTTGATGAAGTCTGCATGTAATGACCATGCCATGTTGAATCTGAATGCCTTTCTTGCTTCTATAGCCGGCCGGGGGTCAGAATGGATTAACAAGGGAGCGTGGTCGGAATTTGCTATTGGGAGGTGTTCCACCTTTGCATTTGGGAATCTAGTTCTCCACTCCACATTACTCAGTGCTCGATCTAGCCTTGCACCTCTAAAAGATTCAGAATTATTCCCTCTCATCCATGTAAACTCAGATCCTAAGAATCCTAAGTCTATTAGACCTTCACGGAAAATCCATTGTCTGAATTCTGCGCATCTTGCCACATTAAAACATCCTGAATTGCTCACTTCGTCTCTGCATGTGACTGAATTGAAGTCACCGCATGCTAACCAACACTGTTAACAGCTAAAATTACTTGCCGAGAGATCCGAAAACAGCTTCTTTCGTAGTGAGAGGTTGGGGCTGCCGTAAACTATTGATATTAGCCAAGGTTCGGAGTCATTCTCCTGTACTTCAAGATTGACAAACTGGGGATGTGTGTTCAACACTTGTACTCTCAGAGGATGGTTCCAAAAGATCCAGATGCCTCCGGAGAAACCTACAGCCTCAACTCTAATCCATTCCTCACAGCCAAAGCTTATGCAAATTCGGTTAGCTTGGTCTCCTGACACCTTCGGTTCTAATAAACAGACCAAATCAGGTGAGTGTTCCTTGCAATAGTGTTTGAGGGTGCGTCTAAAAGGCTTAGAAGCCGCCCCCTGGCAATTCCATATTAAGCTAATCATATAGACAGACCAACAAAGAACTGTGCTCAAGAGCACGGGCGATCGCCCATAGTCATATCATTCGGGTCCATTTGACCACCTTTATCAACCATCGGTTCATCGGCTCTCCATTCTCTACTATTGTACATAGCTGGAGCATCTGGGGGATTCTCCTTCATCGCAAAATCAAACTCCTCAACATGAGACGATTCTGGTACCTCTTCTTCTGGATGAACGACTACTGTGCTCGCAATCTGTTTCCCGTAGTTATAGCCCCTTACCACTGTGTGCTCAGATTCTGCAGCGGCCCTTCTTGGGGCTCCACCCCTGCCTCCACCTCTTCTAGCGGCTCCACGTCCAACTTGCTGTTGAATAGGTGGGGCAAAGTTACGAATTGGTTCAAAATCCTTCGATACATTGGTTGTCTTGCGAGTCCTGATTCTCGGCAGATTGGGTGTCCTGTTCTGGACTACCGACGGTGTGTCTGCGTCTCTTATAGCAGTTCCTTCCTCAACCTCGGACAAACCCTCTAAAACCGCAAATCTGGAGTCTGAAACTAGTCCTCTCCGGTCTTGATTCCTTGATGGCACCTGCATATTCCCAGTCCTACTGCGATCTTGAGGCCCATTGCCGTTTCTTCGTGGGATTCTCCTTTCTTTCCTGGCTACAAGCATCCATGCTCCGAAGTTCCCCTTAAACTCCCGACGTGGTGTGGTTTGTTTCGAAGAAGGTGGCTGCTTTTCAGGCCCTTGCTGTTCTGTACCCTGGGATTGAACCCCATTCGCTGCATTCTCAACACTTACTGTATCAGCATCACCTATGCCGCATTCTCCCTGTTTATGACCGTAAATGCCACAGCTGAAGCAGACCATGTGTATCCCTTCATATTCTACAGGTAAAACTTCATCCTCGAGGGTGAATTTAGATAATAGTGGCTTTGAAAGATCGACCTCGAGGCAGACCCTAGCAAATTTTCCAATTGAAACCAAGCTAGTCGTGGTATCGACTTTTATAGGACGCCCTATCTGAGTTCCAATTTTCGACAAGAACTCTTCCTCAAAATATTCTATAGGGAGGGCTGGAAATCTTGCCCACACCAGCAGCTTCTTGAGCTTGTTCTTGTAGGGATGAAAGTTAGGTTCCCATTCCTGCACGGTCAAGTAGTGTCCTAGCACGATCCATGGGCCTTCAAACTTCGCAAACTCATAGTCCCTCATGGACTCGAATCTTGCCAAGAAATAGTCTTGGTCTAACGCAATCAATTCAAACCCTGCCTCAGTTTTCCACATGCTCTGTAGTCTCTGTAGAAGATAAGAGTAACTTACCTTCCTCCCAAGAACCCTAAGAATGAGTGACCTCCGCCACGGTCGCCTAAGGCGCTCCTTCTCTGCTTTTGTTACTGGGATCCTGGGGCAATTTGGGTCCCCAAGGTCAACGTCCATGATTTCCTCGTCTGAGACTTCTACAGGCTCCGCTGGCTCGCTATCGTCTCTTCTTCCCCAATTCGGGTTGGGCGTCTCCACTGGAGTCCTCCATTGAGCGGATTCTGGCGTTTTACGGCCGGCAGTGAACGGTGTTTCCTGGCCATCTTCTTCAATCGGTGTTGTCATTGGAGATTCCATCGATCCTCTGTCCCTCTTGGGTTTCTTGCCACTGCGCTGCGAAACATCTTGAGTCGCCGGCGACTGAGCGGTCGCCGGCGGCGTTCTTGCTTTGGAACTTGAGTCCGTGGCTACTCAGATTCTTGGAGCATTCTTGAAAAGTACTCAAAGAGTCTTAGTAGGCGTATATTTCACTACATTCTTAATTTTAATTTTTTGTCATTCATGGTGTGTTTTGGGAAAGCGACCAATGTAGTTGAGATAGCCCACTGCTCAAATCGTTCAATGAAAAATTGTTGGATGAATTGTGATTGATACCATTCACTTCTTTAAGTGTAGAAATTTCAATTGAAAAAAATAAGAGATTGAATGTTCGATGAGAGCTATGCTAGAACGGGATACACATTGTACATATATAGCTATTTTGATTATAGTTTATTTATACATATATATAATCAAGAACAAATTAAAACTTTATATTATCACGTGGATTATTTCTTTAAACAATCACGCCAACAATTCAACAAATGGCCATCCCAATTCCCAAGCTTGCAGGTAAGATGGCCATTACACAAATCAAATTTACTGCAATTTTCATATCACTATGAAAAAAAAAAAAAACTTATAAATCCTAAAATCTGAGGATTTTGTTTTTTGTTTTTACCTTAAATCCTCTTTTATTAAACACGTCGCACGTACTAATGCATGGTTAAGGATCTAATTTGCGGCTTGAAACATTGGCGAAGACACAGGGGAGTGAGGAGACGAGATGAAATCGTCCAATTTTTTGAACGATAAACTGATCTGAAGCGATCTCCCCCTGCAAAGCTTCTTCTTAGCCGCCGCCGCCGCCTCCACGCCCTTTTTCTTAAGCACGAACGCTCTGATCCGCCGGAGCGCCACCCGCATGGTGGCGTCGTCCATGTTGGCGAAGCAGACGCGGAACCACCCCGGCTCGGAGCAATGGAACGAGCCGCCGTTGGACACGTTGAGCTTCACTTCATTGATTACGATGCGCCAGAGCTCCAGCTCGGCCTCGAAGCTCGGCTCCTTGAGAAGCCGCCTCAAATCCATCCACGCGAACAGCCCCGCGTTGCTGGACAACGTGCTTATGCCGACCTGCGCGAGCCCCCGCGTAAACGCGGCGTGTCGGGCCCGGAGCCTCTCCGAGCTCTCCCGCACGAATTTCTCCACGAAAACCTCGTCCGACAGCATGGACGCGACCAGGTGCTGCGTCTGCGTGGAGACCAGCCCGAAGCTCGACATCTTCCGGGCGCAACTCACCACTCTGTCGTTATAGGAGTAGAGGATTCCGACTCGGAACCCCGGGAACCCTAGATCCTTGGAGAGGCTATACACAATATGAATCAGGTCGAGATTGACCGGGAATTCCTGGATAATCTCGGCAATGCTGATGAATTCCGGGCGATTGAACACCGTGGCGGCGTAGATTTCGTCGCAGATGAGGTGGATGTTCTTGTCGGCGATGAAACACACCACATCTCTTAAGGTTTCCCGGTCCAACACCGTGCCTAGGGGGTTAGATGGATTATTAATCAGCAATCCTCTGACTCTGATGTTCTGTTCTTGAGCCTTTTCATATGCTATTTCCAGGGCCTCCCTCGTCACCTTGAAATCATTTGAACTCGAGCAGATAACAGGGAAGAGCTGCGCCCCTGTTCTCCACTTCAAATCTCTGTCAAATCTGCATTTCAAAAAAAAAAATCCCAAAAACTTTTAGCCGACAGGACAAGACAGTTAAAAAATGATTAAGAAAACACAAGTACAGAACATAAACAGGACAAAAAATTAAAATTAAAACAGAAACATGAATTAATAAAGAAATTAAAGTGTTACATATATACATACCCTGGATAATATGGGGTTGGGACTAGAAATGCATCCCCACGATCAGCCAAGCAAAACGCCAGCGTTTCGTGAGCTCCAGTTGCTCCTCCGCTCATAACTATCCGGTCTGGATTGAATGTCACTCTGTCTCCCCTCACTTTCTCCATGAATCTTGCCACTGCCTGTGGTTATGAAAATCATGTTTTCATAAGTTCAAATGCTCATAACTTAAAAATGGCCAAATTTGAGTACTTTATGTGTTTCGATTCATACTTTTCGGAATTCTGGGAGGCCATGATAGTCTTGAAAGATAGCAATGTCCTTAAAATCCTCAGAGCCTTCAGGTGTACAGATGGAGGCTTTTGGGTTGCTCAATATCCAATCTTGGATCAAATCAAAGCAAAGCTGTAAAAACAACGCACAAACACAAGAAAATGAGCGAGCTGGGCTAATTAACAGGCCGGCTAAAAGAAAAAAAAGTGAGTAACATGCATGCATGCATGCATGAATGGGGTTTTGGTTAAAACCTGGTTTTCTGCTAAACCCATTTGAATGACACCCTGGGGATTCTGTGTTAGGTGAAAAGGATCATTCTCGAAGGCCTTCCAGCCATCAAAGTAGGCGGAGTTCTCCGCATGTCCATCGCTGGTAGCGATCGTGGAAAGCTTCATCTCATTCTTCAACTGGCTTGAGGTGAACTCCATTTCAGAAATAAGCCTCTTTTTTTTTTTTTTAATGTTTCAGGTTAGAATGTTTTTTCTTTTTTTCTTAGTAGTTGTGTGGTCGGAGTGATGGGGGGGGTTTATATAGCAGGAAATCAAGAGATGGGATGATAGTGTAGTCTGAAGTTTCCGTGAAATTGTTGAAAGAGTACAAGAAAATATGAGGGATAGGTACCTGTTGCTGTTAGGCGGCTGGTTACGTATTGTTAATGACCTGTATACCATAGTATGTATTTAATATATATATATATATATATATATATATATATATATATATATATATAGGGGGAGAGAGAGAGGGATATAGTATATAGTATATAGTATATTGTATATTGTATATGCAAACAGTGAAACAGAGACATGGTCCCCTGTAATACATCTCCCCTCCCTATTCATCCTTCCCATTTTACTATTTCAGTAGTCCCGCCCACAGCTCTCACTTGATTTGATATTTCTCTTTCCATTACTCATTTATCCAAACAGTGGCGGTGCAATCTCCGCTTTCTTGGCCAATATTCTCTCTTTTTTAAAATTAAATTTTACTACTCCCTTCGTCCGGTAGATAAAAACTTGTATGAGACGTCTCACAGAGTCCATGAAACATGTCAAATCAAGATTAAATGTAATATTAAATTATGAATAAAATATTTATTACTTATAAGGAAAAATATAATAATTTTTATGAAAAATTAAAGTAATACTTTTATATCAAAATGTAAAAGTATTATGTTTTTTCTTATAAGCAACAAATATTTTATTTCTAATCAGTATTACATTTGTTAGTATAAGTATTACATTTACATATAAACCCGACCCGACACCTCACACGGATAAGATTCCGTGAGATAGTATGAGTCTAATTTGGTTAACGATATTTGACTAAAGTTATTTTTAATTTAACTTTTTTCATAATATTAAGTTAGTATATAAAATTTTTATATATAGAAACTAACTTAAAAGTACTATTAAACAAAAAAAATTTAAATTTAAAAATTACTAAAGAAAAAAAATTAGTTTGACTAATGAATAGTTAATAAGACATGTAAAATGAGAGAAATGTAGTATTATACTATCATATTTGAAAATTCAATACTATTTTTTTAAAAAATTATTCTAATTCACCTTTAAAATATAATATAATAATAGTAATGCTTAAAATCACTATAAAAGAAAAAAAAAAAGTTAAAAGCTGTACAAATTATGTGAAAAGCAATAATATTGCAATATAGATCTGATCGAGTATAACGATTGAACTTGTAATACATACTAGAGGAAAAAAATTGGTATAACAATGCCGACAATTATACTATGAATTATGGTTTACATTATTACAAAGTAAATCACTAATAACTTAATACGTGTTTGTTTTTAATATACTGAAAATTTATTTTTAATGTATTAAATGTTACTCCGTATTTTTTAGGTAGTATACTAAAAATAAATTACTGTACACTAAAAATGAACATGTACTATATTAAAAATGAACATTTAATATATTAAAAATAAACTTGTATACTAGGTTCCAACAGTATAATGATTAGACAATGCCATGCCAAATTGAAAGTCTCATCCTTTTAGAGATTGAAGTTAGCCTTAATCAGTAGTCAGTACCTATAATATTATATGTATTTTGTTTTATTTTTTATTACATGTTGACATGATATGCTCATATGCTTTAGATAGATGCTTTAAATAGCATTTCTTTTTCTATTAAAAAGTTAAATTGCAAAATAACACTATATGAACGTGATCAAACGAGTGAAGTGCCCAACTGGTTTCTTAATCTATATGTTTTTCTATCTTTGTTACAACATTTACAATTTATTCAAAACTTAAAGTTAAAAATGCATATATGCTCTTCAATGTGATCTCTCATTTAGAAAAGTCACAGTTATATCGTTACCCCTTGATTATAAGGTCTTTAGGCTTGTTATGATGTATTTAGTTAGTCATATTCTATTTCTATTTGCTTTGTTTATTTAGAATGATAAAAAGTCATACCGACAACAAAAAGATAATGGGAAAACACGGCAATACGAGCAAAGGAAAATATTTTCGTAAGGATTTTCCCGCACAAGAACCAAAAATGGACAGACTGTTGTGATTCTCATGGGTACACTTTGGAATACATGTTTTGGTAGAATTTTGACACTTGGTATATATGTTTTTGTTGAATTTTATTATTATAATAATAATAATAATAATAATAATAATAATAATAATAATAAAATCGTTATTATTTATTATGGACTGTAATTAAATTGCAAGCCACATATACTTTTAGGCATGATCATGATTCACATACAACATTACAACATTATCGTATCCGCTAATTTTGTCGGAGAAACTAATTTTGCAGCCACAATGAATAGATGGACACCATATGAAAATAGTTGCTCTTGTGATAAGTACGAATGAATCTCAATTGTAAGTTTAGAAAACAAATACAATTAACCCTAAACCCTAAACCCTAAACCCAGTAAAAAAAAAAAAGAATATTTAAATAACTAAACTATATGTTATTTATCACGAAATGATGTGTGTTTAGAGTAAATACATATAGGATATAACGATGCATACATGTTTGGACAGTCATATTTAGTCTAAAATTATGTGTTAATTAAGAAATTAAAGTCAGTCCAATACGTATTTAGTTTAAAATATGTAGGTTTTTGTAAACTGATATGCGTGTTTACTTGATGCCTAAAAACTTCTGCATATTTATAAAATGTCTTTGGTTCTTTAATTTAAATTGATGCACACTTATATACCATGTAAAATTTTACCCAAAGCAATGTGTGTTTACCCTAAAATGATATTTTATTTCAAAGTGATGTTGGTTTTAATTATCCTCAAAGTGGTGCATGTAAGTCTTTTAAAGTACGTGAATACTATAATGTTATATGCTATTATTTGATATAGATGTATAAAAATATGAAACCTAGATCATGTGAGATGTTCAAAAGAAGTTTTACCTCATTTATATCATATCACATTAGCGAAAATCTTATGCCCCTTAAACAGTTAAACTTTTATCAAATTAGCAAGCGCATAATTAATATCACAATAAAAATAATATACTTAATAATTTAATAGTGAGTCCCAAGCGGCCAAATATAGTAAAGAAGATGTGTATTTCGTGAGCTCATCAATACTATTCAATAGCCCAGTAAATAAAATATGATTCTTATACATAAAAATTATGAGTTTAATTCTAGTTAACATCTTTTTAGTTAAGTCTATTATATAGGATATGATATTCTTAGTGTGACATATCTTTTATAAATAATTTATGATTACATAATTTATGTAATGTGTATATTTAAAAGAAAGAAAATACTCCGTACTAAATAAATATGCATGTGAAGAGGCAGAGATGTAAGTAGCACATGGGGAGTCAGGACAACAGTACAAGGTCAGCCAGGACGCAAGTACGCAAGTCATCAAAAGTACATGAAACATATGTTTCGCAAAAAACTCACCTCCTTAATTCACATTTTTAGGAGACCATCTTGCTTCAGATTATATAACATAATGAAAGGAATATAAATTTTAAAATGTCACGGTTCATATTTGGTCATGTTATCTTACTTTCATAAGCTAATGTAACATTTTTCAAAGTCTACAACATATTGTCCACATAAGATTTTGAAGCTAAGGAATTTAATTCCCTCACAACTCTTGAATTGGGTATTCTAACATTCTCGAGCATATTTTACTATTTTTTATTTTATTTATAATTATTATGAAATACAGTTATATGTTAGTTTATTATTATTTTATTTCTTATTATGTCATGTTAATTTATAAAGTAATTTTGTTTCTCAAGTTTAAACTCTTAGTTAATTATTTTTTAGATCATGTACTCAATTATATATGTTACCATTGCCCTATTTATTTATTTTAAGTTTGAAATTTATTAAAATACATGAAAATATGTTAAAGGAATTAAAGTAAAAAACATGTGATAATACAAAAATCATGTTTCACTTTTTTCGGAGTTATATATTCTTCCCAAAAGGTTGAACCCCTAATCTCAAGGGTCCTCACGCCCTTGACCCAATAAAATATCTGGGAAGAACACAAATGCGTAGTATATGTTCATACATACTTTGTGAACACACTTTTCTCAACCTACTGAAGCACAAAGAGCGGGATTAAACCGGTGACCTCTCACTTAGGAGGGTCACAGCTATGCCGCTTGACCACAAGGTATTTGGCTTAAACATGCATTTAATTGAGTATATATAAATTAATTTGAAATCAGTTTATCATATTCAATAAAGATAAATAACTACCCAATAGTGTGTATGAGATAAACTTCATTCTTATCTAATAGCTCGATATAAAAAATTACATTTCACCTACTCGATCATCGTTTTCAAGCTATTTATGACGATATTGAACTATGTTTTACACATGTTTCAAGCTAAACCCTAAAAAAAATAAAAAAAATAAAAAAATAAAAAAAATAAAAAAAAAAAAAAGAAAAAAGAAAGAAGATATTCCCATAATCTACCAAACCCTTCATGTTTCCACTATCCAACTTAGGAATGAAAAGATGGGAAAAGGTGTAAGCGAAATTTAAATACATAATTAATTCTTCCATTATTGAAGGTACTTCTATTGATCTATTCTTGTATTATTAAATTGGTCAATTTATTTATTTTATAATTCATTTTATTTTTAAAAGAGTATAAATAACTATGATTATAGAAAGAGTTCTATTTAAGCATTTGGTTGGTTTAAAGAAAGAAAATGGAATAAACAATTAAAAATAATATTTATATCCAAAATAGTATATTTGCTTACACATATTCAAATATGTGTCTGTGCATGCACGCCTGCAATGTGTGTATTATATATATAATGCTATTTTTAATATTATACAAAATAACCATTTTTAAAATTCAAAAATAACTAATATCAAACCCTCTTTGAAAATGATTATTCTGTTGCAAATGGAACAGCCAATCTGATATCATTTTTGAAAATAAAATACAAAATTTGTACGAAATCTTCTGACATGTGATGCGTAATGCAAAATACTTTTTTTTTTTTTTTACCAAAAGTGTAATACTCTTTTTATTATTATTATTATTATTATTATTATTATTATTATTATTATTATTCACCACAGTTCGATCATGTTGACCTTCCCTCAAAGAGAGCTATAAAGGTGCCTCTGATGAGCACGAGGTGTTTAGCAAAGTGTAATACCCATTAACATTAGACAATTGTAATAATAAATAGATTATATTGTGTCAATCTTAGTCAACTTAGCTGGATAGTAAGTTTAATAACCACAAAGTTTCAAATTTAACTTTTTATGAAAGCTGTTTATTGAGTTCGATTAGAGTTACATGCGTCCCTCATCTAAAATAATATTCGGATAACGGTTACGGACTTTTCCATAATTAAAAAAAAAAAATAAACTGAACAAGTTGGCCTGGTGTGGAAATCTGATCTGAATGGAAATTGGATTTGAACACCATTGTTAGTGATTGAACAACACTTCTGGTAGGGTTATTCTGAATGGAACTAAATCTTCCCAGAATTGAATGAGCAACACAATCAACTTAAATTACGACAACTCAATTTAATTACTACCAAATATATATATATATATATATATATAGGGGTGCACTCTCGTGAGAACTCTCGCCCAGGTAGGAAATGAGAACGCTCCACAGTCGTCCACGTGTCCAGATCAACGAATCAGATGCAATTTTAAAAAAATGACGCGGTGGCATTTTCGTAAATAACTGAAACTTTGGTGCACCTAGTTTCACTTACGAGTGCACCTAGTTTCACTTAAAAGTGCACCTAGTTTCACTTACAAGTGCACCTAGTTTCACTTACAAGTGCACATATTTTCGCACATATTTTCACTTACAAGTGCAAGTAATTTACCTTATTAATATTCATGCACCTATTTTCGCAAATACTTTCACTTACAAATGCAAGTAATTTACCTTGTTAATATTCATGCACCTGGGTGCAACCTAGGTGCACCTAGTTATAACATAGGTGCACCTAGTTATAACATAGGTTGCACCTAGTTATAACATAGGTTGCACCTAGTTATAACATTAGGTGCACTTAGTATTGATGCTCACTGTACAATTCACTTGCACCTGTAATACATTTTACTTGCATCTGCAATACATTTTTCTTGCACTTGTGCAAGTAATTTACTTTGTTAACATTCATGCACCTGGTTGCAACCTATGTGCACCTAGTTATAGCAATAGGTGCACCTAGTTATAGCAATAGGTGCACCTAGTTATAACATTAGGTGCACTTAGTATTGATGCTCATTGTATAATTTACTTGCACTTGTAATACATTTTACTTGCACGTGTGCACCTATTTTCACTTGCAGGTGCAAGTAATTTACCTTGTTAACGATTATGCACCTGGGTACACCTATGTGCACCTAGTTACAACATGAAGTGCACCTAGTTACAACGTTAGTTGCAACTACATTCCGGACACGTGGCGCGCTGTGATTCGTCCGCATTTCTCTCCTGGGCGGCCAGTTCGCACCTGAACGCGATCCTATATATATATATATATATATATATATATATATATATATATATATATATATATATATATATTTGAAAATATGCATTATTAATGAGCTGATAACTACTGTTGATGTAACTAAACAACCGACATTACATTTGTTGCACGGATGGCATACACACACACCGCCTATATGTGCTGGCAGAATCTCAGGAAACTTCACCCTATCGCATTGTTCCTCAATTATTAACACACGTACGTGTAGATCCTAACGTTGACCACTTCATATCAAACTCCAACGGATCCGATTTTATAATTAATTATTTTTATAAAAAAAAAAAAAAAAAAGTTCGATTCTCTGAAAGAAAAAAGAAAAAAAAAAAACAGTACAATGAGATATTCTAATCATATTAAGTTATGGAAAAAAAATTAATTTCTTTTCAATTTATCTTTTTTTTTTTGGTCGTGATAATATTATAGTAAAAGTATCGAGATTTTTTCTTAAATTTGTATTGTTTTGAAGTTGGTACTTAGTACATGTCATGGGTTTTTTTTTTCTTTTTCTTTTTTTTTTTTTTTGAAAAAAAAAAACATTTTTAATTGGGTTTTGGAATTTTGATCCTAATACAAGCACTCGACTTGGCCTGTCACGCATGCACATATTAATAAATTGTTTTGGCATAGTCCTTGTACTTTCGCTACATGAGTTGTATGTCACTTTGTCAGATTATACTGGCTTCTAACTCATAATTATGAAAAGTTTTATATCATTACTTTTTAGTAAGTTGGGCATTAAACGTTTAGTTTAATTTGAAAATCAAATTAAATATTTCATATTGGCATTAAAATTGAACCAAATGGTTTTATCATCTTAATCAAATATTTTGATTTGTTTTCTTTTTAAACCAACCTGAAATCTAGAAGATCATGTTTGAGTGGACGTTAAAAGGAAATTATATAAATCACCAAAATTATGTAACTTGATGGATATATTAAGAATGTGTCCAGATCAAAGCAAATCAATCTGAATGAAGATGGAGAGCTAACCTAGACAAGGTCGGCCCAAGCTGGATAAGGCCAACCACGAGGTCGGCTATGACTCGGACTCAGCCACCGTGGTCTCCTACGATATTGGAAACAGAGGCCACAAAGACGCTTAACCGGTAAGGTTGGCCTCACGAGTCGACCTCCAAGCGCGATTTGGCGAAGGTCAATTCTTGTGGGTCGCACTATTTGCTGGGAGTTGGTTAGACTTACTACTTTAAATAAGCATTCTTAGTCCTCATTTACCCTTTAGGACTCGTCTTATCTTGTAACCTTATTACACAAGCTCTTAATACAAGGACACTTTATCTCTTTCAAATTCCATACTTGTCTTTATATTCTATTCCCATAATTAATCAGAATTAGTTAGTTTGGGCCACCCAAGTTAATTAATTCCATCATTGGTGCTTTCATTGAGAGATCGACAAACAAGCTCGAGTGTGCTCCTTATTTTTCGAACTTTCCATAGCAATGTCGAGGTCCAATTCTCGCAACTCTAGCAATTCTTGTGACACAAACGTTACCCCAAGCGAAAACAACCTCAACGAGGACACGAACTGACAAACCCTGCCCTTGGGGTCGGGGAGGGACCTATGAGATCTATTGAACAAAAAAGGCAATGTGGGGTGGAGGGGGCGGGGCGGGGAGACCCCAATAGCTCCGCCACCGACCCCGAGCCTCTAAGACAGAGTGGTTGTGATTCAACAACCCACAACCATGTTAGCCTAGCTCATATAAGAGAATCAAAGGTGTGGTGCAACCCCATAAACTGACAACGCCACCGAGGTGCCATGTGAGGCTACGCATGGGCAACCGACCCCAAGCTCATTATCCCTGGGGCTGAGTATAACGCAAGGAACACGGACTCAAGTCCAAGCCGATGTAGAGGTCAATTCGCCTAGTGCGACCCCAAGTGTCGACCTCAATTCCATGAGAGAGGGAGGGGTCCGAGCTCACCTTACTTTGGCTCATAGCCGACCTCAATTTGATTGAACCCCGATTTTTGCCAAGCACACATTAAGGGACTCGTCCTGTCCTAGGCTGACATGCTCATGATTTTTAGAGCTCACACCGAAGGGCTCGTCCATTTCCCTTACTCCAAGAAGTCGAGCTTGCGTTGAAGAACCTTACTCGCCTGCCGAAATTGAGGCCATAATTTGTTGAGCCTGTGCCAAAGGTTGCGCCTCATTTTGGGAAGACAAGCTCGTGACTTACCGAGCTCATCACATTTTGACTACTATTCCATAGTAACCACTTCACAACATTTTGAGTTGGTTTAATGTAATAATAACAATGTTATTATAACAATGTATATATAATTATAGTAGTAATAAAAAAATCTGTAAAAACAAGGCCAATAGGCCGCTCCCATTGAGAGTTAAACTTGTAACGTTGTAGTTATTAAATTAATAGTCTGACCAACTTAGCTGGGTAAGCCAAGTTATATTAACATGTTAATTGACAATCCTTATACCGTGGACCAGGGTCCAAAGTGCACTGTGGACCCTGGTTCGGAACGACGTCGTTTAACTAAGTTAGTGGGGAGTTGATGCGACGGACACCGTTCCGTCCGTCCAATCCCCGTTATGTGTAATTCTGTGTATTCTATTCAGATATTATGTGTATTCTAATATATAATTTTGTACATTAATGATTTAAATGACATGCCTCATGAAACATAAATGATAATACTTAGGCTTATGATTCTGCGTATTCTATTCAGAGATTATGTGTATTCTAATATATAATTCTGTACATTAATGATTTGAATGTCATGCCTCTGAAACATAAATGGTAATACTCAGGCTTATGCTTATGTGTATTCTACTAAGAGATTATGTGTATTATAGTATATAATTTTGTACTTATTGATTTCGAATACCATACACAAAATCCGTGTAAAGAATACACAGAATGTCAAAACATAATGCACAGAAAATTATCACACACGCACACATAACTTATCTTAGTGTTTACACTACTCCAATGGTTAACACACATAATCCATAACCATAATACACATAATTCATAACCATAATGTACATAAATGAAAACACCAAATACCCAAACACATTAGAACCTATGCATAACTCATCTTACACAACTCAAGTGATTAACATACATAATTGATATGAATGTACAAAATTCGTGGTCAGAATACACAGAATGTCAAAACATAATGCACAGAATATCATCACAACATACACAGAACTCATCTAATAATGACCGGCACTTTACCTCGTGTAATATTTTCCTTATATTCAATATTGTGCATGTTACACAATGACCAAAGTCAGCCTTTAATGTGGAATTGGCACCACGCTTTAAGATCCCAAAAACAGAAAAAAAAAAAAAAAAAATGTAGTAACTGTAACTACTGACTGTATCAAACATATGATTCTTGAGGGAGTAGCGATGGCTTGGTGGGAATGTAAAGACTAAAGTAAAGGGCAGAGTTGACCTTGCACACAAAATAAATGTAGTAATGATAACAAAATCTCCATGAAATCATATGGGCTCCCATTTAAGCAGACATGGGCATACAAATCACGCGTCTCGTCTGACGCTTAAACATCGCCAAGCCGCAATTGACCTTTCATTCCATCTTGAATTGCCTTCCTATTCCTATTCTATGGGAATGATTCACAACATTCCTACTGTAATTTCATGGTTTTCACGACAAGCTGACCAATTAAGTCTCGGTAATCGCTCAATATTAGCCATCCATTCCGCTCTTGACTCATCAATTAGCATTGAACACTCACCGTAGACTCTCTAGTTTGAAAAGTAGTTGGGATGGACAGAATCGGAAAATTTTATTAAGGGATAGAATTGGGTTATTTCCTGTACGTAGTGTTGCATGATAATGACATATGAGATGAATTTCTGCATGAGTTACTGCTGGCTGGTCGCAGCATGAACGAGGTGTATATATATATATATATATATATAATATTCATAATCAGGTGAAAATTATGTTTCAGGTGAGAATCTGTGTACAAATTCAAACTATTGATCTAGTAGATTTAACAATTAACAGTTGAAAATAAATAAAACTTTATAATATTTATGAAAATGACCCGCTCATTTTAAAAGTTTGTAATATTTTTTTTAAATGACCCGCTCATTGTTTTTATTTGATTTATCATTTAAAAAAAAAACGCAGTGACATTTTCGTAAATAATTGAACATCGAAGTACAAGTAAAATGTATTACAAGTGCAAGTAGCAGCTTCATATAGTGAACCTAAGTGCAAGTAAAATGTACACTGAGCATCAATACTAAGTGCATCTAATGTTATAACTAGTTGCACCTAACATTATAATTAGGTGCACCTAGGTGCACGAATGTTAACAAAGTAAATTATTTGCACTTGTAAGTGATTTTACTTGCAAATGTGAACCAACTACTTGCACTTATAAGACATTACAAGCACCAAAGTTTGAGTTATTTACAAAAATATCATCGCGTCATTTTTTTAAAATTACATCTGATTCGTTGATTTGGACACGTGGATGGCTGCAAAGCATTCTCATTTCTTTTCTGTGCAAGGGTTTACGCCTGAGCGCGTCCCTATATATATCCATGTTAGAAGTGTGGACAAAACCCAGTCATCGATCTAGTAGATATAATGATTGAAAATTAATGAAAATACGCCAAAAAAATATGGTGGCATTTTTATAATTATGATTGTGTATTTAGAAACATTTGAAAGCATTTATAAACCCTTTTCTAAATGTATTGTTAAAGAATTTTCGAATGCATTGTTAAGCATTTCTATATACGCAACCGTAATTGCATAAATGCCCCCACATTTTTCTCGTGTTCTCATAAACTTTTACCATTTGATCATCTTAGAAGGATATATCAAATTTGCCAACACTTTTCACCTAAATGGATTGTTCTCATTTGATCATATATATGAGCAAGATCAAATGAAAACACGATTTTCCGGTAAAAAGTGATTTCTTGTTCTTATTAGTGTTTTAAGTGGAATCTTGTTCTTATTTCTTGTACTTAGTATTGGGAGATGGAATTCCCCACATAATTGTGATTGAGGCACAAAAAATTAATATCATTTAGGAGACTCACTACATGCCACAAGTTCATTTGCTTATAGTCTTTATTCATGGAGATGGTGCCTATTATTTATCCAAGGACTGAATCAATTTTACTTTTGATTTTATTGATTATAGTACCATTTCTAAATTTTAGGTATATATTCAAAACTTTCAATTTGACCAAATACAATTCTTTGACTATTTTGTAAAAATGACCAATTTAAGTATACAATGTAATTATGGTATCTAATAAAATAAAAATAAATAAAGAATCGCAGTCAAACGTTGAAAAAACAATACAGAAAAACATAATTTTTGATAAACAAAATCTGCTTTTGTGTATGTTTTACGATGGAGTTTGAACTCTGAATGGTGAGAATTGAGTAGTGCGTGGGAGAAGTGAGAAGTTGGGCATTACACGTAATGGGGCGGTTGTGGTTGGGGTTAAGTGAATGTGAAAATGTGACTTTGAAACCTGCCACGTATTTATTTGTCTGACTGGAAAATAAGGAATGTTTGGTTAGATGGAAAATAAATTTCATAGAAATTGTTTTCCTTAGAGTGAAGGACAATGTTGTTTTTTTTTATTGAAAAATAATTCTTCAAATTGGACCAAGAATTTTGTTTTTCAGGGAAGATGGGAAGAAAAATTGATATGATTTGACTATTTTATCCTTTGTGTTCTTTCTTAATTAATAATTATTATTACTTTTATTAATTTGTAGGAGCATATTGATCTTTATACTCGGTATTCCTTACAATTCTAAATCCAACCAAATAACGAAATTAGTATTCCCTATTCCATCAACCAAAACAATAAAATTCATCTTCCTAGTAATTACTTTTCCTAAAAAATTGTAATTGTTGCCCCTACATAATATGTCAATTATCAATGTCACCCCTGAATTATTAGTGGTGTAAATGTTGCCCCTCAATTTTAAAAAACGGTACATATATTGCCCCTCCCGTAACGAAGGAGGGGCAATATTTACACCACGGGAGGGACAATATGTGTACCGTTTTTGCAAATGATGGGCAATATTTACACCACTAATAATTCAGGAGTGACATTGATAATTGACATATTATGGAGGGACATAAATTACAATTTTCCCTTACTTTTCTGGAATTTCAATTCTATTTCACTTAAAGATATTTTCCAAGCTTAAAGAGTCAAAGACCAAGAAAATACGTAGAGTATTAGTATAGATTCTGACCAGTACAATAGTTAATAATACCAACGTGCTAAAAGGAAGATAGTGGAAAATTCTTAAGAGCAATTAAAAACATGACCAAAGTTGTTTCAATTCATGGGCTGCCGGGCAGGCAGGCAGGCAGGCACCGCATTAGCAAGGAAAGAGCAGTTCTTGACATCTCTAGAATGCAATATTATGTAGTAGCAAGGAAACCCGCCCTGATATTGACTTCTCCATATTTTTATCCATTCAGATTTCAGATTAAAGCAAATAATAAAGCTTTATTTGTCCAGTTCTAGTATTTTCATGGTGTGCAGCCAACATAACTGGAAGCTCTGAACATGACTAAATACCACAGAAGATATAAATATTCGAGTGTATTAAGACACTTATGATAGATAATGATTTCAAGAAACTGATGAGAATCAAAATCCAAAAAAATTAATGCTATTGCATCTAGTGTTTGTTCGGCCCAGCTAAAGGCTTCTTGAAAACAAACTTTGCAAAATAGGCTTTCTTCCCTTCAGTTCAGTGTTTAGGCCCAGCATATACTTTTTGAAGCCAATATGGGCCAAACTAACTAATCTAAAGACTCTGGCCTAAACCTGTTGAGCATATAATATATAAACATAAATATGCAATCCAACTATCAGCTTAGATTTTTAGTTGAGATGCACACATGATGGGACATGTTGAGCATATATAAAATATATAGACATAAAAGTGCAATCAAACTATCAACTTAGATTTTTAATTTGATGGAACACAATCACACATGCTTCAATTCTACCGAGGACATAAAATGGAAGTGTGAATTTTGCCTTGAGATGCCGTTAATAAAAACATATTCCAGGTTCAAGAAGAGAGATTTATGCATAACAATCAGTAAAATTGATTAATTGGTTATATTACTATAATTAAGGAAGAGTACTATTAATTGCTATATAAGGGCACTGCATGTACAAAGCAAATCAGATGAGAAGAATTTCTTTTTAGCCTATGTTTTTCTTTCTCTCTTCTTCTCCAACTACTCTTTCTCTCCTATATCCTTCTCCAATCTTTCTTCCTAAATTCTTCATTGGAGTAAGTAATGGCTCAAACTAGTGCCATACCAATATGTCATCGTATCAATGGTACTTTCATTAAGGGCTCGTTTGGTTCGCATAAAATATTTGAAGGGAAGTGGAAGTGAAATTCCGTGGAAAAGTAGTTACCAGGAAAATAAATTATGTTGTTTGGTTGGTGGAAAAGAAGTTGCTGGGAAGATAAATTCTGTTGTTTGGTTGGATTTAAAATTGTAAGGAATAATGTGTATAAAGACCTATATGCCCCTACAAATTAATAAAAGCAATAATAATTAGAAAATAACATAAAGGGTAAACTTGTCCAATCATACCAATTTTCTTCCCATCCTCCATGGAAAACAAAACAATATTTTCCTCCACTTTAAGGAAAACAACTTCCATGGAAAAAATTTTCCACCCAACCAAACATACCCTAAGTTTCAAAGGCAGAGCCGTATCTGAGCATGTCTAACATGTGCGACCCCACAGGGTCCCCAATTTTCGGGGGCCCCATATTTAAAAAAAAATAAAAAAATATGGGGTGTGTCTAATAATGACCCAAAGTCCACCCTTTCCATGGCTAACACTACTATCTATCCAATTCCAACCTCCTCCATCTCCACCATCACCAAGCTCACCTTCACTATCATCCTCACCCTTAAGCCCACTTCATGGCCATGCGGCCCATGCCCACCACCTCCACTATTACTATCCCTGCCACCATTGCCATTGTTTGAGGAATCAATGGTAGTTATGGAGATTTTTGTGGATTCATATTCTCATCAACAACATGCATATGCATGCCTACTAAAAATGTTTCTAATCACTAGTTATCTCAGGAAAAAGAAGTTGATCTCATGACGCAGAGGTAATAACAGTGTTCAAGACGAAACACTAGAAGAAGAAATGATAGTGTTTGTTATAGGGTTATACAATAAACAAATTTTATGTGTTTACATACTTAGGTTGTTTTTTTTTTTTTGAAACTGGTTGTTTTGGTCCGACCAAGCAATATCTCTCATACATGAGTTCTCTAACATCATTCTCCCAGAATCTATACTATTAATAAAAACAATATCCTCAGTTTTAACTTCCCGCCCAAAACAGACCTATAATATTATGGTTTGCGTAATATTGTAAAATATGGTAATACAATTCTTATCCCTAATACAATTGTAAATTCAAATAGAATTCCTAATAAAATATATTCTTCCCTACGTTCCTATTCGTAATACAATTCTAGACTAGAATTACTCATGGTAATAATTCAGTATATATATTTCTCTGCAATGCAATCTATACTATTAATAAAAACAATATCCTCAGTTTTAACTTCCCATCCAAAACAGACCTATAATATTATGATTTGCGTAATATTGTAAAATATGGTAATACAATTCCATACTCATATTCGATGTTATAATTTATATAATTGTATATCGATTCAAATATTTCTTAAAATATTATAACAAATTCATTCCGTGCAACGCACGGGTGAAAATACTATAATTGCATTTATACACTTATTCATACTCATATTCGATGTTATAATTTATATAATTGTATATCGATTCAAATATTTCTTAAAATATTATAACAAATTCATTCCGTGCAACGCACGGGTGAAAATACTAGTAAGAATAAAATATCAATGTTAAGAGAAAATTTCACTTTAATCCTCTACTATTGTGGCATTGTCACATTTATTAGTTTGCTCTTTTAATTTTGTCATAGGACATCATTGACTTTCATTTGCTTGCTACATTTATTCCTTTTAAAATTTTGTTCATGGTTGAAAAAATTACTAGGCGCTCGCAGGGCGCCGAGTGTCTAGGTCGCCTAGGCGGGGATTAATCAGTGCTTAAGCGCTCGTGAACTTTTTATGTTTTAAAAATTTGTTTAAACTTTTAAGACTTGATAATTATAAACTATTTAATAGTTTAATAGTTAATACTAAAATATTAAATATTAACCTAAAAAACATCTATAGTTATTAGGTGTTAGAGTTGCATAATCCTATTCCGCAGGCTTTGCGAACCGAACTGTAAAAATCCACAAATATAAAAAAAAAATAATAATAATAATAATAAAAAGCCAGTGATGAGACATACTGGTCCGCATCGCAAATTATATTGTGGACCATGGTCATGGCTGATACTACAGTTGTGTTGAACTGATACTGCAGTTATGTTGAACTGATACATACTGTTGTTGTGTTGAAAGGGAACCGTTGTTGCGCGGAACAAAGGTCGTTTCATCTGTTCAACTCAACTGCAGTATCAATTCAACACAACTGCAGTATCAGTTCAACATAACTGCAGTATCAATTCAACACAACTGCAGTTCCAGACGGATGAAACAGCATCTGTTTGCACAACTGCAGTTCCCTTTCAACACAATTGCAATATAAGTTCAACACAACTGCAGTATCAGTCATGGTGCATGGCCCACAATGCATTGTGAACCATAGTCCACGGTAGAACGACTGGGTCCACATTGACACTGTACCCCTATTTTAAACCTATCTAGAATATATTTTAAAAAGATACTAGTAACATTGTTTAAATAGAGGACACTTTTTCAAGACACTTTATTCAAAATAAGGGGAAGAATTCTTCTAAGTCAAACAATTTCCCATCGTGTCGTTCACATACTTGTGTAACATGTTAAAAGTTAATAAAGCATAAAAGCTGCGACCTGACATTGCCTAACCTGGAGGGAAATGGTATGTCACCTATTTTTTAAATTAACTGAAAATAAAAATAAAATAAAGAAAAAGTGTCAAATAAGTCATTAAATTTATAATTTTTGTGTAATTAGATCATTTAACTTAAAAAGTGTGTCATCGAATCATGAAACAAACAAAATATTTATAATTTAGACTTTTTTTTTTATTTCTATTAATGCAATTTGAGTTGAAAACATACATTTCAATATTTCCTTCTAACTAGTATGACAAATGAAATGACAACTCCTTAATACATATCATATGTCCATGTGAGTAATATTATGATCGGATTCCACTAGAAAAATTGAAAAAGTATCCTAAACATATACTCCGTATTTTTCTTGTTTTAAGTTCAATGAGCAAATTGTACAGAAGCAATAAATTCAGACGCACATTTTTTCCTTAAAAAAAAATGACAGCGAAAGAAATGATCAACTGGTGAAGTATGATTCTCGACTTGAAGATCGCTAGTTCGATTCTTACAAATACTTTTTTGGTCGAACCCGATATATACACTTTCGAATAGTAACTACAAAATTTTTTTATTATTAAAAAAAAAAAAAAAGATGAGAGTTAATTAGTATAATTTAATGAAAGAAAACCGTCTGCAAAATTCAAAGCTTCCCACTTGCTACGTATAACGAAGTCCATATTCAACAAAACAAAAGAAAAACAAGACAAATTAAAACCCCTACTTGCAGCGTTAATTATTGAATGGGAATCAGTGAATCACCGACTGATGTTGAAGGTCTTACACGCGCGCGTGAGAAACACGGTTTCAACTGGGATTTCTTAAAGAAAATTGTATACATTTAATTGCATTAATTTTTTCTATTAAATAATACGGAGTATCATTTATGAGAAAAATTCAAATTTTAGTGTTAACAGATTATTAATGGAAGCACACGATAAAGACACGAAAATTTAATTATGTACTTATTAATAGATTAATATGATAAACTCACGATAAATTAACAGTTGCTATAATTTTATTATATTAATTTTTAAGTAAGCAATTTTTTTTTTTTACAAATTATTTAGGTGAATGATAACGAATTTGATTCTTATCAGCATTCTCTCAGTCGAACATGTATCATAAGATCTTCTTGATGTAGCACATATTACTATTTTTATATTTACAAAATGAAATTTTGTCCATTTTATATTTATAGTAATCAACATTCTTATTATTTAATATTATAAAATTTTGTAAAATTCAATATAAAAATTTTAATCTACTAGCATTACTCATTTCAAAATTTTAATTCAATAATCAATATATATACACTCTTGATCAGCAAGTCCAAAACCAAGAGCTTTCATTTCTTTGTTTAGTAACTCCGTACCGATTTTGGCGTAGCAATGAAATGATTGAAGTGTTGCATTCTATGTACTGTTCGTAAGTATGATTATAATAATTTTTTATATATTTTCATTTACAAAGTTCCTGGTTGCAATGAATAACAAGACTGCTAATATTTTCAAAAAAAAAAAAAAAAAAAAAAAAAAAAAGAGACTGCTAATTATATTGGTATTATGGGTGCAGATTGTAGGAACCTAATGCAGTCTTTTGATGACTGTTCTATCCATTTTATTCCACGTTCTTCTAATTGTTTATAAGCTCACTCTTTAACTATAGCGGCCTACAGTACATCAGACTAATAGTTTGTATTGAGACTCTGTCTCTCATTACTTTATTTCATCTAATTTATAAATCTAATTGGATTTACTTAAAAAAAAAAAGACTGCTAATTATATTATAAACATAATTAAACAATGACATTTTGGAAAATAAAATAATACTTTTACTTTCACCATTTACAAAAATAAGATTCTATCTAATCTTTTTTAAATAATGCTATGTTTTTCTTGATTTGATCTCCTAATGTTCATCTTGTAGCAGTAAAATTCGTTTAATTCATTGGTTATTATAAATTTTTTTTTTTGGGTGAGAATTGGTTATTATAAATTGATTGGTCTTTTCTAGTGTAAAAAGTGAATTTATTTATTAATTAAATATAAAATATAAACTGCCAAAGATCTTGTGGTCTAGTGGCACCCGGTTTACACTCCCACATGGCTCTTTGTGCTTCAGTAAGTTGAGAAATTAGTTATGAATAGATACTTCATTGTAACATAGTCAGTAGTACTCAAAAAAATATAAAATAAACTAATTAAATATTGTCAAATAAGGAGATAAAATCAAAAAGAAAATTAAATATAGAATTATTCATCTTTTTATTTTATTAATTGACATTTTTCTACCCATATAATTACCTATCCCTATCAGCCACTCCAAGATTAGAAAGAAAAAGTTATTCATTTTCATAAAGTACTGATGAATTAGAGAGTGGTTATTGTTGTCTAGCACAATACTTTTATTATTTTTTTTCTTCCCCAACTCCAAGGCCCCCCACGCACCGGCCCGACAAAGCATCTAGGAGGATGTAAATCATGGTAAAAAGAATGAACTCGTGACTTTCAAGCTAAGTACGAGAATTATGTTTCGCCCACTTGATCACCTCTTTTGGGCGTAAAATGTTTCAATTTGTTTGTATGATTTAAGTTTGGCACCCTATATATGTACTCATATGACATACAAAAGACAGATTATTAGAAATTGTAACATGTTACAGTTTACATGATTAGGTTTGGCTGTAAATTGTAATTAAACTACAAAAATGGTCCCATTCAGGAAATAATTAAAGAAATTAAAACAGAATCTTGAACTGTAGCTAGCAACTTGGCCATGCTTTAGTCTAAGTTCCCTCTGGTTCACGCAATCACATTACTTAGTTTATGAGTAACATGATTTTTAAATTATTTGATTTATACATGAGGTGTGAATAATTTATTAACTACATAACCTATGTACTATATTTATTTATTATTGACTTTATTTTTATATAAAAGGATTAATTGCATTTTTTGTCACTAAAATAATTAAGTAGTTCAAATGGGCAATTAAATTCTTCAATTATATAGGTGAGCCAATGCAATGCTTATACCATGGATCAAAGTTCACGTAACAAGATGGACTCCTGAAACATTTTTATTTTAGTATAGTGCATGTTCATTTTTAGTGTATTCGATACATGTGAATTTTGGCTTGGAATACACTAAAAATGAACATATATCAAAATATAATGAACTTATTAAAATTGAACTAATAATAATATACTAAAAATAAAAGTATAATATACTAAAAATATATTAAAAAAAAACTGTAATATACTAAACTGAACTTGTGTTAAAGTCTGACATGGCTGATTTGATATAAAGTCCTCAAACCGACCCTTAAATGCATGACTGTACTAATTATGATATTGGTTAACAATTATAATTGTCATTCTTAATTATCTTAGCAATTTAAAAAATTAACCCTAAAAAGGCACTTCATTAATATGATGCTTCTTTTTTATGAGGTGGAGGGATTCAGCCCAACTATGCAATCGTTATATAGTAGATAATAATGATCCACATAAATGTGTGGACCATGATCCAGTCAATACGAGTATACGACGTCGTTTCTTTTAATTAAAATAAACGATTGTTGTTACCATGAATCAATAGCGTATCACGTTACAGATATGTATATTGTTAAATGAACATATATTACAATTAAAATGATACTTTAGGGTTGCTATAATGAACCTATTCTGTGTATAAAATGAAATTAAATAGTAGAATTCATACATATATGTATTTTAATTTGTCAAATGAACCTGTAATATATATAATTAAAATAATATTTTGGTGTTACTATAATAAACTTACATATATAAAACGAAATTGAATAACCAAATTCAAACATATATGCATATTGTCAAATGAACCTGCAGTGAAATTAAAATGATACTTTAGTATTGTTATAATGAATCTATTGTATGTATTGAATCAAACTGGATAACAGAAATATGAAGTATAATTAAAATGATACTTCAACGTTACTATAATAAAAATAGTGTGCGTAGAAGTGTAACTAAAAAAAATAAAACATATACAACAAATAATTAACGAATTAGGAAAGCAGTAACTAACATATTTTATTTTTGCCAAGGACCTTGTAGTCCAGTGGTATCAAACTCTTCCCTTTATACGGGAGGTGGTGGGTTCGAGCCTCAGTGAGGGCAATGCTGACTCTTGTGCTTCAATTGGTTGAGAAAGTAGTTATGAACAGATACTGCATTATAATAGAGTTAGTAGTATTAAAAAAAAACATATTTTATTTTTATAAAATTAATTAAATCAAATAACGACGTTTTACTTAATAGTTATTGATGTTATATGAACCATGATTCACAGTAAAATTTGTCTCTGATGGCGTCTAATCGTGCGTCTACATCCGGCTGAAAAGCCCACCCATCATTAATATGTTGCTCTTTTCAAAAGTAATTAATATGATTACTCGTATATATGAACTTTTTTTTTTGAGAAACTCGTATATATGAACTTTTATCCTTAAAATCTTAAATACTAAAGAAAATTTCGCAATAAGTAATTGGCTTCTTACTTGCTAGCTATGGCCATCTCAGTACCGACTAGCTAGCTATAATTTAGGTATTTACTCACCTTAATAACTGCCATGTGCCAATTGCAAATTGCAATGGCCATCGAGTGGTTAGATGAATATGTATTCGATTCGACAATAGGATACAAAAACCTTCGACCAAATGTCACCATGCTCATTTTTAAGAGTATTTTTGGAACAATAATGGCCATGTTTGGTAAATAATTGGTATATCAGTCAATTTGAACCTATTTGACTATTATTAGTTGTTTGACTTGATTAAAAAATTAATATTAATGTTTGGTTAATAAGGTTTGTGTAACTCTAAAATATTAAATTTCACGAATAAGAATGTGTGAGACCGTCTCACGGAGAATCACTCTTCCTTCAAACTCACTTTTATTAGGGCGGTATTCAATTTGCATGAGTCTAATCATTAGAGATTACCTGTCCCTTCTTCCACGGAACAGTTAAACCTTTTATAACACTTTTATGTATAGCCGGTAGTTTGTGGCGAACTTGTAGCAATATATACGAGCAGTCAAAAAAAATAAATAGGCAATATGTACTGTAGGGGGGTATAGGTAATAGGTAGGTAGAAGTGGTGCCAGTTGCGAGCGTGCAAAATGGACATCAATTCACATGCATATTGGCTGGATAAGATCCCAAGACTCATTCAACCAATCTTCTAAATCTTGCCAAACCATTATTTGTCTGTCATTTGACAATTTGTACGACTTTCATGCCATTATTAATGCTCTCTCTCTCTCTATCTATTATTATTACTGTATTTTTTAAAATTTTTAGTTTGTTATGGATAATGGAAACACGTTTCCGCAACTGAACTAAATAGTAAAGTATGTAGTTTATAACTTTATATAATTAATGTTAAAGGCTTAAAAGTATATATTTGTTGTCTTCTCTTTTTTTTGAAAGCAAAGCTCAAGAAATATATTACGAAATAAAAGCCGAAATGGCATCAGGTGGGACTAAATCCCAGTACAACGAGCTTGAAAACGTAATAGCAGAAGTAGCCAGAGTATGTGCAAGAACATTATCGTTTCTCGAAATGAAATTAACAGAACATGAATGAAAAGTAGCGAGGGATGCCCGGCAAGCATCAATGGAGAAAGCACCATAGGAGAGGAAAGGGTGGTTTGGTGGTGATAAGGCAGCTGAAAGTTGCGAGCAGTCAGTAAGCAATACCACTTCATCAACCTCCCTGGTTCTAAGCCAAGCCAGTGCTTGCTTGCATGCAGCCGCTTCTGCCATGAAAGGAGTATAACAATGAAGAAGTGGACCAGCTGCAGCCGCCATGAAGGATCCATCTGGTGCAAGCAAGACTGCCCCGAACGCTGCAGTCGACGTGCTGGAGTGGTATGCGGCGTCGAAATAGCAGCGGGGCGCTGTTGGAGTCGGTGAAGCCGCAGGCAGAGAACCGGCAGTGTTGTGATGGGTGTTCTGATGGACTCCTCTCCACGCCTGCAAAGAAGCTGCTGCCAGCCGCACTAACCTTCTCGGAGCAGGCAGAAAGCCCTCCCATACTGCCGAATTTCTTGCCATCCATACGCGGTACAGCACTGCTACAGTCAATGCAAGATCATCATCAGTCAAAATTGGCAACAAACTTGTGAACCATGCACTAAAAGTATCCCCAACTATATTAGAGGTAGGTAACATGGACTCATGCCAAACACGTTGTGTGTAATCACACCCAACAAGTGCATGCATTGTGTCCTCATGAGCCACCCCACACATAGAACATGTTGGGTCAACATCAACTCTCTTTATAATCAAATTTGATTTAGCAGGGAGGATACCACCAAGAGCTCTCCATAAAAAAGTTCTCCATTTGGGGGGAACTTTTAATTTCCAAATTTTTAACCAATCACTGAAATCCCCTGGGTTACTTTGAAAGGTTCCCACAATGGATCTATAGCCACTCTTTACCGAATAACTACCCTTTGGATCATCATGCCAGAACCAAGAATCTCTATAGTCTGGTGAAATGGGGATCCTCATAATTCGTTCCACATCAACCGGTGAAAATATATCATTCAGAATGTCGTGGTCCCACGTGGCACCATCTTGTGTCATTAAACCAGCCACCAGAGAGCCACATAACTGTGTAGGCATTGGGGTCTGAATTAAAGGGGATGGGTCATCAGGTAACCATGGGTGCCCCCAAATCAAAGTATTCTTACCATCCCCAATTCTCCGCCTAACTCCATTACAAACAAAATCATGTGCAGCCATAATACTGCGCCAACAGAAACTTGGAGAGCTACCCACTGTGGCCTCAATAAAGGAAGTTTTCGGGAAATACCTGGCCTTATAAACTCTTGCCACCAGAGAATGTGGCTTTGTTAAGAAACGCCAAGCTTGCTTTCCTAGCATTGCTAGATTAAAAGCACGTAAATCTTTGAAACCCAGACCCCCATATTTCTTGGGAGCACATAACTTATCCCATGCCTTCCAATGTATTCCTCCTTCACTCCCAGTGCCCCACCAATACCGATTCATGGTTCTCTCAATTGACAGACAAACATTATCTGGAAGCAAGAAAACACTCATAGAGAAAGTTGTCATTGACTGAGCTACACTTTTCAGCAAAACCTCCTTCCCTGCCTGTGAGAGCAATTTCTTATTCCACGAACCAATTCTGTGTCTGATCTTATCCTCAATATATGCAAAAGCCGCCCTTTTATTCCTTCCCACAAAAGCCGGCAATCCAAGGTATTTCCCAAAATTCGGGGCTTGATTTACACCAAGAACCGTGGCTACCTCCTCTCGATCAGCTTCAGATGTATTTTTGCTAAAGCACACACTGGACTTGTGATAATTCACTGCCTGGCCTGACATAGATTCATACAGACCCAAACAATGTCCAATCACCCCAGCTTCCTGTGCATTTGCTCTGAAGAATAACAGGCTATCATCTGCAAAGAAAAGATGAGAGATCGGGGGAGCTCCCCTAGCCACTCTGCAGCCATGAATTTTTCCTTCCAACTGGGCCTTCTGTAAAAGCAGGGAAAGGCCTTCTGCACAGATGATAAAAAGATATGGGGAAAGGGGGTCACCTTGTCTCAAACCCCTGGATGGAATCACCTGACCAGCAGAAACTCCATTTACCAGAATGTTATAAGACACAGAGGTAACACAGAGCATAATCAAATTAATCCATCCTTCCGCAAACCCCAGTGCTACTAACATACGCCGGAGGAACAACCACTCCATGCGATCATAAGCCTTGGCCATATCAAGCTTTAATGCACCCCAGCCTACTAAACCACACTGTTTCCTGTTCAAAAAATGGCCTACTTCTGCAGCTAGAAGTATATTATCCGTTATTAACCTGTCAGGAATAAAGGCACTCTGGGATTCCGAGATTACTCCATCTAACAAAGGCTTCATCCTATTTGCTAATACCTTAGCTATAACCTTGTATACCACATTACACAAAGCTATTGGCCTCAGATCAGCAACTGTTTCAGGCACTGGTTTCTTTGGAATTAGCACAACATTAGTATCATTTAAGCCCTCAGGGAAAGAGCAGGAATTTAGACAATTAAATACGAACTCCGTAACATCACCTCCCACCACATCCCAGTAGTGCTGATAAAATCCCGGGTTCATCCCGTCAGGACCTGGTGCTTTATCGGGGAACATTGAGAACATGGCAGCTTTAACCTCTTCCATCTCAAAAGGGCGCATCAACATATCATTATCATTTTGAGAGACACGAGGGGTTAGCGTAGTAAAGAAATCATCTACGGGGTCTGAGCCATTAGTAGTAAAGATAGAATTAAAATAACTCATGACCACCGCCTGCAACGGTTCACCCTCAACCCAAACCCCACTTTCATTCTTTAGTTTAAGGAGAGTGTTCTTCTTTTTACGAGCAGAGGCATACCTGTGATAGAATTTCGTATTTGCATCAGCTCCTCGCAGCCAATGTTGCTTGGCTCGTTGCCTCCAAAAGACATCCTCCTGGGCTTCAAGACGAGATAATTTCTCCTCAATATGCACAAATTCAGCCAAGGATGCGGGATCTGTAAGGCCCCTCAACTGATGTTGTGCTTTACGTAGACATTTAATCTGCTGGCCAAACTTGTGAAAGTGCTCGCCTCCCCACTTCTGAAGCTTCTCCCCACAATGTTCGATGGTGCGGAGCAGCCCACCAGATCTCCCCTCATCCCAGGCACTGACAACCACATCCCTACATCCCTCATCAAGCAGCCACGCCATCTCAAACTTAAACCGCCTCAGACTCCTACTTCCCATGTTCTCAGAATGTAGAACACTTAGAAATAGTGCGGAATGGTCAGAAGAACGGGTTAAGATATTTTCAACGTAGGCCCCATCCAACTGCGCTCTCCAGCTGTCAGACACCAATACTTTGTCTAACATCTCCTCCATCCAGTCCACAGTGCCCTTACCTCTCTCCCATGTGTAACGATGACCCCTGAGTGGCAATTGCAACAAACCACAATCCTCTACAGCCTCCCCAAATCCGCGTAGGAGGTTATCCGGGTGAGGGTTGCCACCTCTCTTCTCATGCTGATATAAAAGATCATTGAAATCCCCAATTACCACCCATGGTAACGAGGATCTGCCAGCTAAAGACCTGAGCAAGTCCCAGGACTCCCTTCTTCGGCTACGCTCCGGAAATCCATAATAGCAAGTCATACGCCAACTTGGCAAATTAACGTAACTTACTTCAATATCCACATGATTCTTTGAGTAACTAATAAGACTGGCTGAACAATTCTTTCGCCAAAACAACGCCAACCCTCCACTTAACCCCACGTTATCAACAAAAAATAAACCATCAAAACCAAGCATGACTCGGAGACGTTCTGCATGTGACCGACCCACCTTGGTTTCCATCAAGAACAAGAACTCGGGCTTCTTACGGGACATGATGTCCATAATCTCGCGAACTGTTCGTGGATTGCCCAAGCCACGACAGTTCCAACTAACGATACTCATGATGACGGGCGGGACTGGGAACCAGTACCCGCCATATGCAATATTTTGCCCTTTAGGCTTTAACCCAAAAAACATATATATAAAATAGTAATAATAAGTGTAGAAGAGATTAGCATTCTAAAATTATTATTTAATATTTTAACTTTGAAAATACACATTGAGCATTGCATTAATATACACCAGGATACCGAATGATACTTTGAATAATTCTGAACACTAATTTAAAAATGCACATTGAGTATTAGACTATTCGCGCAATGCGCGTGTGGTAACTAGTCTATTAATAAGAGATTAAATATTGATTATTTTTTTTTATTTACCAGTATATTTAGCAAAGTATACACCTATTGGTATCAGGAATTGGGTCTAGCTAGTTGTGGTTAATTGACATTAGAGCAGATGTTCAATAATGGAATAGTTAATTACTTATTGCGTGACGTTAAAGAATATATGAAATATTAATTTAATATTTTAACTTTGAAAATCCAAGCACCTATTAAGTTCACAAACTCCATAATTAAAAACAAGATTTACAACATTATTATTATTATTATTATTATTATTATTATTATTATTATTATTATTATTATTATTATTATTATTATTATTATTATTATTATTATTATTATTATTATTATTATCATTATTAAAATATTTATATAATAGTCTACATTCACATTTTCTTTTAGTTTGGGATAGGGAAAGCTTCTTAGCCTTGGCCAAGCCTTTTTGCCTATTTCTTGGTACACTTTAATAACAAAATTTTTACCTCGATTCCTATTATCAATGGACCACAATCAAAATAATGTCTCAAAATGATTACTAATAAATCAAATACTGCTAATTCTCAAACATTTTGATTATTTTTTTTTTTAAAAAAAAACATGCATACAAAGACTATTTAATTATGAATAATGTTATTTTTTCATCCTAAAATTACCTCTAAAGTCACTCTTAACATGACAATAAAACTCTTTATTTTCCTTGATGTTCATGATGAAATGACCAACCTTACCATGAATTAAAAATGGACGTACATAATTAACATTAGAGAGAGAGAGAAATGTATGTGTAACATTACTCCTTTTTTTGGTGACATGAAATATCCGCAATCACTATCCAATTATGTGCACGTGTAAATTCTATTCCGTTCATTCTTTGTAACAACCAGCAAACCCCCACGTAGAAAAGGTAAATCGCATTAATAAAACATTGAGCAGGAGTTGTATTGACAAGAACCACACTAATTATTCTTTAATTATACTCCGTAAATAAATCTCAATTTCCTGAAATTTCAATGAATCTTTGATGTATAGTGTCCTTTAACTTCTTGTTTTGTTTCCTTCAATGGCAACAAACATATATATAAAACTGATAAAAGAATATATATATAGGAATAGGAAGTCCCTAGCTAGCTGCAAGTGTGGTATGTAACTTGTAACTCCATAGTTTTGGTAGAAAACCTCCGTACCACCTACCTATCCGCTCGTATGCATATATGGGTACTGGATATATCGGAGAAAATCTGATGGAGCGTTGCTGGAATCAGCATTATCCCCTGATTAATAATATACAATTTTAGCAATAAGAGGGTGATAATGCTTATTTTTAAAATCTATTTTCTAATTAATTATTATGTATATAGTTATAATTTAATTTATAATTTACTTTCAACTCACCACCTAATATTTATGCCATCAAATTTTAATCCATATTTTAAAATTATGTAATAGTAGCTCAAATTCAAAATATTTTAATTTAACAACAACAACAAAAACAATAATAATAATGGATCATGAATTCATGATAACTAAGAAAATAATGTAATGGATAGTGTTATATGCCTAATAAAAATTACTCTTTAATATATCCACCTTATGACTCTGGATTTTTTTTATTTGATTATTACTTAGATTTGGGTTTATAAATAATTAAATAGTAAATGAAAATAAAATGTTATCTTTATTAAAGTTATTATAAATAAAATAACAGTGATTCGATAAGTCAAGCCACTAAAGTCAAACAAATTTACTAAACTTTAATTTTTTTTTATTTACCAAACACCCTATATTTCATAATATTACCTAATGATTTTAATCGAAGAAAATAATATTTTATATGGATTTCTTCGAAAATTACACCGCTAAAGGCTAATACCTATTATTATTTTTATTATTATTATTAGAAGTTAATAAAACCCTGGTCAAGACGTCAACAAATGAGAACATAGAATATAAGAAAGCGTGTTAATTATATTCCAGCTTGGCATCCCCCCTCTGACATTTTTACAAAGTCAAACCAATCCAAGGAATGGGCAAAAGCCAAAAGGCCAAAACCCCAAAACCAGCCCCCTTTTTGTCCCATGCGTTCACTGAAATTTCACCCAAAAAAATAAAATCATTAATTTTTTTTTTTAAAAAAAAAATCTCTCTTTTCTTTAAATATCCCTTGATAAAGCATGATATCTCAAAGTCAGCGCCATTCATCTCTCTACCTTTTCACCTTCATCATTTCCTGCTAATCACTTCGATTCGATGATGATGGCTCAGTCCTTTGGTGGATGCCGCCTTGAAGACGGGGCCTTACAAGCCGTCGTTCATGGATCCTCAACCCGAGATTCCGCCGCCGCCGCTGGTTTCGGAGTTTTCGACGGTCGTGGGTCGCCGGACGAGGATTTCGGGGTGTTTGAGGATGTTGTCGGGACGGAGATGACTAGGATTTGGAACAGTGATGAACTGGAAGAGCTTTACAAGCCATTCTACAACCCAGTAGTCTGTGCTTCTTCGCCCGTTTGTTTCCCTAAAGAAGTCAACGAACAACAGGCGGTGGAGCTACAAGATGGTTATCAGATGCAGCCGCCGGCTGCTCCTCCGGCGGCGGCGGTTTATGTGCCTAAATATAAAAGAAGGTTGGTGGATGATAAGAAATAAGAAAGTTTTGTGGGTATAGTACAGTTACCTTTGAGTTTAAGCTAAGTTGTTAACTTTTTGACAGGAAAAGTGAGCATAAAAGAGTGGTGCTTCAGGTACCACTTGAAGAGCTTTCTGATGATAAGTGGGCTTGGCGAAAATATGGCCAAAAACCTATCAAAGGTTCACCATATCCAAGGTAATATGATTCCTTTGATCTAATCTATATCGGTGGCCAGCTAGGGTTACAAGACTGGATTTACCAAAGCACAGATAGTAATTTCTGGTTTCCCTAATCACAAAAAATAAAAATGTAAATTTGAGGTTGAATTTCCGATAGTCCGATCTGTGGTATATTTGAGTAGATTTTGGAAAGTAATTTATTAATTTGATTAATTATGGTTAATTAAATATGCATGCAGGAGCTATTACCGGTGTAGCAGCTCAAAAGGTTGTCTGGCGAGGAAACAAGTGGAGAGAAGCTGTAGCGAACCTGGGATGTTCATCGTAACCTACACGGCGGAGCACTGCCACAGCCAGCCGACCCGCCGGAATTCCCTAGCCGGGACTATCAGGAACAAGTTTCCTACGGCGGCGGCCTCGAAAAAAACCGAAGATAAGTATTCAAGTGAAGACCCTCCGGCATCATTCATGTCGCCGGCGTTTTCGTCGTCGGTTGTTTCTCCGGCGATAGTAAAAGAGGAGGAGACAAATGAGTACAATATTAATAATGTCAAATACGACGTGGAGGATGATTTCTTTGCTGGGTTAGATGATCTTGATGGACTTATTTCTCACTTTTCTTCTGCCTGTGATCAATCTTTTCTCTATAGCTAGCCCGACCCGACTTGAGGGGGAGAGAGAAAAAAATTATAAATTGTTATTAAAACAAAATTATAAGTTTTTGATACTTTACTTTGTAGTTTGTAGCTAGCTAGTCATCATTCGTCAGCTTTGTACATTATCCCATCTCATGAAGAGATCATTTAGTAATTTTATTTATGCTGTTTATTTTTCCCAGTGAAAGCTCGTGCGGACAACAACAATTTACATCCTCTCCAAAGCCTTGGGTGAAGCATTAAAAAGCCTAATCATCTTACCTTAATCTTTGATTTACAAGAAATCAATTGCTATTCAAATGTGTATTCTGAGTGCTCTTATGACCCTTGTTGGCAAATGGCCACAATGATGTAAATTAGCATAAATTGTCCATAGCTAACTGATTCAAATTAAGAATGCCAATTGATAAATAAGTCAAATTTAGAACCTTGTGAATACTGTGCCAACTATCTGAACAACTTAGCTGGGTGTTGCCTCCAAAAGCCTTTAATCTCATTATTGTAGTAGCTAGGGTTAATATTGGCTTGTATGTTTTATTTCAAAGTTTAGGAGGATTTTTTTTTTTTTTTTTTGCCACTTAATTATATATGATTTTTTTTTTTTTGAGAGCATTATATATGAAATTTTTGGTGTTTTAGTTATTGTCTTTTTATTATTATTCGTATAAAATACACCTATAATTTTACCAAAAAAAGAAAGTTACAATTTTTCGTCCTTTGAAGAACATACATGACTATGAAATTTCGTTACAATTTAGCTTATATTACATATTTGTTTAGCATGTATTTTTAATTTAGTATAAAAATCACATATGTATGTTTATTTCACCAATGGAGTTTCATTTTCATTACTCAAAGGTCAAAAATCACAATTGTTCTGTAAAGTTTAGGGTGTACGTCAAATAAAACGACTAAAATTATACTACGTATAACTGATATTAGTCTCTCAAGTTGAACATTTTTATTGAACAAGCCTTCATTGTAACTCTTTCTTTTTTGGTAAATTCACGGGGTCTTAGGTCCACCCACGTTCGCTTCGAGAGACACAGGAGCTGGCCCGCCCAAGGGAATCGTCACTTGTGGGAATTGAACGCGGGTTCACTTCTCCACAAAGAGAGTTTACTTGCCACTTGCGTGCTATGACATTGGGTTAATATGGAACTCTTTCAATACAAGCATTTCCTTCAAAAAAAAAAAAAGAATTAACTAAATAATTGGAATCCAAGAGAAACAAACATATGTACTTTCATTTTCAAAAAAAAAAAAAAAACATATGTACTTTCAGTAATCAGTAGACAGTAGTGCATAAGCGAATTGAACCAAATGGTTTTAATGGGCTAAACGATAAATTTTGATGAAGCAAGCAAAGAAAGGAGATTGTAATAATGGGCCAATATGTGTACAAAAATTGGGCCTTCCAGGGGATGAGATTAGAGTTATTGAGAGGGCAATAATGTACTTTTTATTTTTGGTCCACACAGTTGTGTGGACCATGGTCCATGCAATAATGATTGTTATATATGCAATCATTATAACGTAGACCACGGTCTAAAAATGTACACATAAAGTATATTATTCTAAATCATAAAATACATTATTCTAACTCATAAAGTGTATTATTTTACTCTAGAAATTTTATTCCAACACATAAAATGCATTATTGTAACTTATAAAATACATTATCTTACCCAAAATGTTCATTATTCTATACGAAAAAAAAATTTAACGTCAAATCAATGTCATTTTGGACCATGGCCCACATAGTTGTGTGGACCATGACCCACACAATAATTTGCCTATATTGTGTATCATGGTTTATATTGTAATATGAATCACTAATAAATATTCATTTTTAGGTTCTATTTGGCATATTTAACTTATAAGTTAGCTTCTTTTTTTTTGTTTGTTTGAAAACACTTATAAGTTAGCTTAAAAGTTAGTAGTTACTAGCTTATTTCGAAACACTACTTAAACTACTTATAATCAGTGTTTTAGGTGGTTGAAGTTAGTAGTTACTAGCTTATTTCGAAACACTACTTAAACTACTTATAATCAGTGTTTTAGGTGGTTGATTGTGACAATTTTTATCGCTTGAAAAATTAAAATAGTCACTTGTAAAAATTGTAATGTGCATGCATTTGGTCTCTAATAAGATATCTTTAAAACTTAAAAATAGCTATTTTTATGACTTATTAAGTGCCATATTTACAACACAAAAACACTAATAGAGACAACCATGACTTACTAAGTGCCATATTTACAACACAAGAACACCAATAGAGAGAACCATGAAGGACCCCCAGAAAAAAAAATGTTTGTTCAAAAATATGGTGAGAGCTGAGAGAAGTTGAATGATGATGATGATGATGATTCATACTCAAGTAAGGATCACCAATTTCTAGAAGCTATTCCATGCAAGTTCAAAGCCGAGGGGGACAGTTCAACAACAACATGTAATAACTGATACTACCCAAATTCGTAGTCACAACAAAATTCAAAATGAATATGTCATATATACATACTCATCAAACAATTAATTCATATATACTTTCTTGTTGGTGTTGTTGCATATTTTGGTTTGTTGTATGCAAAAGATCGATAAAAAAAAAAAACAAAAAACAAAAAAAAAAAATTACCCCATAAATAAACTCAATATACATTATCAAGGAGTGGGTGCAAGTTAGTTTTCCTCGTCACTCTAAAAAATATATATTTTTAATGGTAAGTTGTAACTAGATTTCTAAAACATATATTCCTGAAACAAACATACTAATTTACTATTTATTACCTTGAGTGATGCAAGCTAAGACTTGACTGCGTAAGAATTCAGAAACTGGAGTAGTTATTATTACATATATAGACTTATTATTGTTTAACAACATCCCCTATATTTCGTTTATATTATTACACAAGAAATTCATAATCTTGCATGAAAAAATATGGACCGGCTACCCTCTCAACCCCCTCCACCAAATCACCAATACATACTTAGCTCCCTAATTTTTGAATTATAATATAAATTTAAGTGTTTGGATAAATTAAAATAAAGTTGAATGAAGAAGATGTAACTTGTGTAATTTGATTGTAAACTTAATATGAATGAGCACGTTTGGCCATTTCAAATAAGGCAGTTCAACAGATTTTATTAGGTAAAATGTAGTTGACCTTTATCAGGGCTTATAACCTAGCTACCCTCTGCCCTCTTCTTTCTCTTTCTCTACACAGTACACACATACATACAATTTTTTTTCCTCTTAATGAGACAATAAATTTTAATTATGACGATATCAATCAATTGATAAATATAATACTATTAATAATTATTATCTCTTCAAAGTAAATAAAAACATGATTCTATCTATTATATAGACTAAAATATTTAAATACCTCACATTATAATTAAGAAATATAAGTATCATATTTTTAATGTGAAAAAAATATTTTGATCTCACAAATATTTGTGACGAATCATTTTGGTGCCATACTGCCACACCGTAAAAAATTGCAAGAATAGCCCTAGGCTTAGTGTATTTGATTCGTCATCTGACCTAAAGGTCATGATTGGAACAACGGTGTGCAGTTTGAATCCCGGCTCAAGGATATGATGCTGAAGGGTTTGGATTGAATCCCTTATGCGCCCACTAGATTTTGACTAGTGGGCTAATTGTGCATCTCGTGATTTACGACCTTCATAGTGGTTCTAGGGCCAGGGTCCTATTAGATTAGGATTAGTCTTACAAAATTGGGATAATTTAAGTTTTAAAATTTTTGCAAAGAATACCTCCAACTTTGCAAGATTATATTGTAGCAGTTTTAAATCTTTTAATTTAGTCCTCTAGAGAAAAGAAGTATATATAAGAAAATATGTGATCATATAAGTACAAGAGTTATGTTTTATTTACTTTAATTTATCACCCATTCTAAGATTTTTTTTTATTATTATCTTTTCAACATTTAGGTTGTGGGTCATCAGAATATAAACACTGCTTTCCCTCAAAAGTATATAATAATTTAATAATACATCTCTTTCTCGTCATGAGCATGCAAAAATGAAAAACCGTCCAACGCCCCTCACCTACCTGCGTCTCCTTTTAAGTACCCAAACACGAATCCTCAATCCAACATTTTCGCCCAACAACATCATCTATCCTACGTTGTTAATTGCTTCCATTGCATACGTCATTAATTCATGGAAGGAGACGAGCCGCAGTTGATATCCAACGCCAACGACCTGCCGCCGCAACTCTTCTCATTTCCGTCCACTTCCTTGCAAGCTCCGCCGCCTTCGTTGTTGAGCCCTTTACTGCCGCCGACGATGCAAAGCTCGGCTCAGCTCGGCCCGGACATCGATTGGGTCGGGCTGCTTTCGGGCTGTACTATGGATCAAACGCAGGCGCAGGTGTTGAGTGAAAACGGGAATAAGAGTAAAGGGAAGAAGTTGGTGCAGAGTGGTAAGAAGAATAACTTTCCGCCCAGAATTGCGTTTCATACGAGGAGCAGTGAGGATATTCTTGACGATGGATTTAAATGGAGAAAATATGGGCAAAAATCTGTCAAAAATAGCACCCATCCAAGGTAAATTATATTTAATTTCCTTTTTTTTTTTTGCCTTCTTAATTATTTTTAATGCAGTTTATCTCTCTGGTGTAATTTGCAAGCTATTATTAATATTATTATTATTATTTTTTGGTTCAGGAGTTATTACCGGTGCACACACCACACATGCAATGTGAAGAAACAAATTCAGAGACTGTCAAAGGATAGAAGCATTGTGGTGACAACTTATGAAGGCATTCACAATCATCCTTGCGAGAAACTTATGGAGACTTTAACTCCACTTCTCAAACAACTTCACTTCCTTCCCAGATTCTAATACTATACAACACACCTCAGCTCATCAATTATATTATTTCCTACTGCTAATTCTACTTTAATTATACATTAATCAATCAATTCCGATCCTCAAGGGGAGAACTCATTCATCTCTGATCTGCTAATATATACACATGCAAACTATATATATGACTTTTAAAATATTTCCTTAATTGTATCAGCTGTATGTATATGAATGAAAGAAATACAAATGACATGCATGTTAGATATATTCTACTTTCCAAATATTTTGAGTTGTTTTTTTTTTTTTTTTTGAGAGAAAAGAATACAGATAAAAATAACAATTAAACTACTCATAAAAATGCAACGGGACAATCTAACTCAAAAAATACAATTGTCCTTACTGTACAAGTCATGCATTCCTAAAGTTTCCATTGGTATTAGCTATTCGATCATAACCTGTCAGGAATATATATTTTTTATTAACTCAAAAATACCCTTTGATAAAGGGGTTCTATCAATTAGAGCAACACCAACAATGATTTTTGTTTTTAAAAGTTTTATGTAGATTTTTTCTTTGTTGGCGGAGAGATGAGAGAGGAGGGAGGAGATTAAGTGTATTCTTAACTCCTACAAATGAAGTTCTTGGCACAATTTTTTATAAAAATAAAAATAAAATAAAATAAAATAGCATTCTTCATACACAAAATGTGTGCGCCAAAAGGACACGTGTGTTTCATGCACCTATTGGGCATGCTAAAAAGTTATTTGGCAAAAATCTATTGAAAATCTTAACTATTGCCGATGCTCTAATGTGATGTTTAGTTCATGAAATATACCTAGAATGGAATGTCAATTTCGTAGAATATGTCTATTATGTTGTTTGGTTCAATTTTTATAATTAAATACATATATTCTTAGGCATCTTTCAAACTCCTACGATTAATATGTCAGCTTCCGCTATCATCATGTACATGATTTTATTTTTCAATTTTAATTTATATTCTATATATGTTCATATATATGTATTTATTTTCGTTTTTATTTTTTTCTCTAAATTTTGTGTGTGTATACACACACATAGTACATGAACTATATTTTTTGCCATTTCCATAAGTGTATAGATACACGCACCTTAAATTTTAGGTTCATTCACCTTAAGTTTCAACAATCACACACCTTAAGCATACAAACGACGCACCTTAAGAAGGAAAATCACACATCATAAGAATAAAATTACACCTAAAGCAACCGCACGGTAAGCTATATATACACACACACACACACACACACACACACACACACATACATATAGCATTAAAATGACACACCTTAAGTACACAAACCACATACTTTAAACGCACAAACAAAACACCTTAAGAATACAAATCACTCACCTAAAGTTTTAAAATGGCGCACCTTAAGTTTCAACAACTGACGCAACTTAAACATACAAATTACGCACATTGGGAAGGAAAACAACGCACTTTAATAAAGTAAACCACGCACCTAAAGTTTTAGTTGACGCACCTTAAGTTTCAACAATAACGCATCTTAAGCACACAAACCACGCGACTTAAAAAGGAAAACCACACACTTAGAAGGAACACCTTGCACCTAAGCAACGACACAACCGCACCTGAGAAAGCCAACCATATGGGAAACCATATATATAATTATATACATACATACATACATACATATATATATATATGTATATATATATATATATATATATATATATGTATATACATATATACATATATATACATATACATATATGGTATATATATGTATATGTAACATATATATATATATGTATATACATATATATATATATATATATATATATATATATATATATATATTGTTTGAAATTATACTTTAAATATTTTGAATATGAACATTTTGATTATTTAAATGATATTTTTTTATATTTAACAATCTAACTAAACACAAGAATATGATTCGTCATATAATTCTATGTTTATTTTCATTATATATAAACTAAATAGTAGAATAATATTCTTATTCTATTGTTAGTAGGGCTGTGCAGAACTCGTCAAACCCGCCCGACCTGAAACCCGAGGACATGGGCGGAAAGGTTATTCGAACCCGACATTACAAAGCGCCCTTTTAAAGCCCCATTTCAGGTTAATATGATTTTGGATGGGGTTGGATAATTTGCTACCCGAACCCGTTCGAAACCCGAAAATATATATATATATATATATATATATATATATATATATATATATATATATATATATATATATATATTCGTAGGGCTAGGGTTTGGTCATTTCTACCCTTCTCATGCGCAGTCGCGACTCTTCTCCGTCTGTTCTCTGATTTCTCTCTTCTCTCAGAGACACTCAGACCATTCTTGATTCTTCTTTGTTCTCTCTTCTCTGATCTCTGTCCAGCCTTCATCTCTGAGATAGTGAGAGTCTCTTAGTCTCTTGTCTTCTCTAGTTCTGTACTTCTGTATTAATTTCTTGTCTTCAAGTCTTCAAGACTTTGAGGGTTCTGCCGTCGCCCGTTCTGCACAGCCCTAGCCCTATAGCTCGTACTTGAGTTCGCTGTCCGTAATAGACGTCGGTGGACAGTTGAGCCGTGGTGGAAGCCTCAAGCAGTCAAGCCAGTGGTGGAAGCCGTGTTGTGCGCCTGCGTGCGGTGTGACCGTGTCCCTATGTTAATTTTTTGAAGTTGAAGCCCCAGTTCTCTGGGGAAAATATTGGAGGAAATAAGTAATCTTTAGTGTGCAAAAGTATGAGATCATTTTCAAAAGATCATTGATGTTGAAGACAAATTAATTAAGGGCAAATGCCTTTAGTGTGCAAAAGTTTTTGCATGTGATAGTAAAAAGCATGACATTTAGTGCAAGAGTTTGGCTGTAAACCTTGATGTCTAATTCCTTATGAAATTTTATTTTGAACTATTATAAGTTTGTATAAATGTATTTTCAAAAAAAAAAGTTTGTATAAATGTAACTATAACACTCGACAGTTAGACTTGGACGGTTACACAGTTTGGACTTTGAATCAAGCAAAGTTTGTGAATTGTAAATTTGTAATCTGTAAGTTTGTAAATGTTAATTTTGCTGTAAGTTTTTGTAAGTGTTTAGTTTTAATTTGTAAAATTATTGGTCCTTGAATAGTTGAACTTGAATGAGGTTATATTTTAAATATTTTTTGTTTAGTTATCTTATTTTTTTTCTAATCCAAATTAAAATCAAAATCTGAATCAACCGACCGAAATCCGAAAAGATTATTTACTAAAATGTGAAGGATTGGGTTCGTGTTTTTTTTTTTTAATTTTTTATACAGCCCCACTGCCCAAAATTATACAGCCCCAAATTTATATATATATATAAATTTTTTTCTTTGTTTCATTCGTTCAGCTCTCCTCCAGGCTCGGCTCCACGTTTCTTCTCTCTGCATCGCCACTGCCCACTGCGTCGCCAGTCCACCACGTCGCCACCGGCCACCGCCTCGCCGACGCCACCGCCTGTCCGTCTCTGCCTCGGCCCTCGCCAAACCACAGCCCACGAGGTTTGGTCTTCTACTCTTCTTTGATTCTTCCCTTACTATTTACTAATTAAGTAATTAACATCAACTTCTCATGAACTATAAAGGTTAATTTCAATAATTTATTCGCTTAATTTTCCTAATTTTTTGTTTGCCCTAATTTCTTTTCTTTATTAATTTCCCTAATTTTGAAGTTGCCCTGCTGATAGTTTTTGCCCTAATTGTCCCAACTCCCAATTTTGTGTTTTTTTTTTATTAGTTGTGATTTTGAGAAAAAAGTGAGCAGAGTAGGGTTCATACAATATAGCTGCCCCTTTATTTCGAATGAAATTTGAATTTCTTGTGTTAGCTTCTCACAATGCAACAGCAGAATGGACCAAAATTAGCCAAAAAAAGATTGCTAGTTTCTTCTTCTGCCTACAAAATTAGTGCTTCCCATTGGAGGAGCAATAGAAAGTTGCTTGGCTCTGGAACTCATCTAGATTCTTATTGAGTATATACTAGAATGCTATGGTACCTATTAAAGTAATATTCTGTAATATATATTAGGTGTTCAATTTGGATTCACTTTTCTGGGCATAATGTAGGATTCCTTCTACTAATTTGTTAATTTACTTAATCTGTTAATCTGTTAATGTGGATTATTTACTTAATCTGTTACTTTAATGCTTATGTTTATGTTGATTCACTAATTAGTGATTTACTGATTTGTTGATTAGTTATGGAAAAATTCTTTAAAAGAAAACTTTTGAGGATTCATCTAGTCAAGGTAGTCCCGGTATTGGGATAAATTGAAGGATGAACCAAAAAAAATGTTTATATTGATTATGTGACAGATCTAGATATAAAAGTAACACGGATATATAGTTAGTAGTCAATAATTTTAAAATGACTGCATACTATATCAATTCTGTTATTTCAGTACTTCACTATAAATTAGAGAGCTAACTGTTTATTTGTGTGTGTGTGTGTGCACATGTGTAATTCTGTGTATACACATGGACTCCATATTTGGGGAAGGAAGACGAATGCAACTATTTGAGTGCTTGAAAATCTGAGCAGTTCAACTTGTTATTATGTATATGTATGTATGTATGTAATAAATGAACAATGAAACTAGTCTTCTATGGGTAATTTCATTCTTTCATGACTTTTCATAACTCCTTCATAGAATATTTAAATTAATTAGTCTTTCATGTTGCCATAATTTTTTTATTTATCTCAAAGCTTTCCCCTTTTCCTTACATACCTGTTCTTTGATTTTTTGATGAACTTAATGGATAATATCTTTCTCTTTTACAGATTAGCTATTATAGAGGGTACAAATAATATTGTAGCTGTGCTTGCTAGCCTATTACTATTTCCAATGGTTATGATGGATGTTGACTCGACTGACTTGAGGCCTGAAAGAAGTGGTGAAATTAGAGAACAAGATGATTCTCCGGGTAGGGAGAGGTGGGGTGAGGATGGACTTGATGCTTTGGAAGAAAATGATCTTGAGAAATCTAGGGATTCAAGCAAGCATCAGAGCAAGAGTTCTGGCCGAAAAGAAGAAAAAGAACATAGAAGCAAAAATCGAGAACGGTTAAGAGAGGGAGAGAAAGAGGATAAAAGTTTACAGAAGGACCGGGTGTCCAGTAGAGATAGAAGGAAGGACGATAGAGATGATACAGAAAAGGACAAGACCAGAGACAGGGCTCGAGAGAAAGATACTGACAGGGACAAGTACAGAGACAAAGAGAGAGATAGAGGAAGAGAGAAAGATCGCAGATATCATGAAAAGGAAAAAGAGCGAGATAAGGACGACTTGGAGAGGGATGGTGGACGGGGTCGAGATAAGGAGAGAGCAAAAGACAAAAGCAGGGATAAAGACAAGGACAAGGAGAGGACAAAAGATAGAGAAAGAGAAAGAGAAAAGGAGAAGGATAGAGAGAAACAGAGAGAAAGGGAAAGGGAATATGATAGGGTGAGAAGTAAAGATGCAAGTGATAAAGAAAAGGTGAAACAGAGAACTAGAGAGGAGTGGGATGTGGTTCGTGGTAAGGAGAAGTCAAGAGACACAGATGGAAGCCATCGGAAACTACAGGATGAGGGTCACAATAGGAGCATGCATGTGGGAAATGATGACATGTCAAGATTCAATGAAGAAGATGGTATTGATGGGGACTTATCTGAACCGGATATGGGTCTAGCTGATGCTGAGGATACCAGGATTTCTCTTGTGAAGGGTGAATCTATTGGATCACAGCCTGCTGTTTCAGAGCTGGAGGAACGTATTTTGAAGTAAGTACTTAATTATTATTTTAGTTTCTGAATTGATTATGCATCTATCAGTATTTTAATGCCTGTCTCTGAAACAAAACTTTATAAGACCATATTTTACTGGATATTATATACTGTGTCATTCTGATGCATCTGGTTTATGAAAGCATCTTTTATATAGGGAAAATGCTGCTTTGGGTCCTAGTAATTCTATATACTTTATGGATACAAAAATTGGTCTCTGCTCTATTCCCAACTCTGAAGTTTTGGTTAAATATCCATTTGCCGAATTGTAATTGGTTTTTTTGGCTTGGCTGTGATTTTTCAAGATTGTAGCTTCATGATGTTTGATCTCTATGTTGTTTAATGGAATGTGTTGTCTGATATTGCCTGAAAAAACAGAACTTTTTTGTTAAGTGGAATGAACTTTCAATTTCTTATTGGATGTGAAAAACTACATTTTGAAAATATTGGTGGGTATTTAGCTTTAATTCTCACATAAAGCCTTGTGACTTCCAGGATGAAGGAAGAAAGGTTGAAGAAAAAACCAGAAGGTGCCTCTGAGGTTTTATCATGGGTTAACAAGAGCCGTCAGATTGAGGAAAAAAGGAAGGCTGAAAAGGAGAAAGCCTTGCAGCTCTCAAAGATTTTTGAAGAGCAGGTAGATTGTTTATGTTTTCAGATATTCTTTATCTGTTGCTTATCAGTTATCAAATATAAATTAACCCCCGCCCCCCTCCCCCCCAACCCCCAGACACCACATCCAAAAAAACCAAAACAGATTCTTGTTAACAGCACAAGAATTAATCTTTGCATGATCAATTTTTCAGGATAGAATTGATCAAGAAGAAAGTGATGATGAGGAAGCAACACGACGCACTACTGGTATTGCTCTCTTTCTCTCTCTCACTCTCTATCTTTCTTCATTAAAATCTTTTTCTCATTTTTAGCAAATCCATAATTTATTATATGTTACTTCTAAATAGGGGGATGGGAAAGGAAATTAGTTTGATGTGGTACTTCTGTCTTTAACTCTCAATAGAATAAGATTATTACCTGTTGCAAGCATTTGTTTGAAATAGGGGCCATTTTGTGTCAGATGTGAGTAATGAACTGAAGTTCTTGACATTCAATGAAGGATGTATTGTGAATCTACAGGAAAAGTTAATCTTTTTCTTTGGGTTAGTTGGTCTGAGCTGAAATTTGATTTTCCTGAAATGCAGTCACTCCTTTTTATGTCTTGGTAAATTTGGTGGTTGGGTTCTCAAATGAGAACAGAACTCAATATATAGTTTATTAAATGATTTAATATTGGCAATATGCTTGCAATTTTCAGATTCAAATGTATGGGTCAATGAGATATGTGAATGAACTTTATTTGATTGGATTAGTCTAATTTTTATTATACATCCTTCAACAGAAGAGCTGAGTGGGGCAAAAATTCTTCATGGGCTTGACAAAGTACTTGAAGGAGGTTCAGTTGTCTTAACTCTCAAGGATCAGAGCATACTTTCTGGTGATGATGTTAATCAAGGTACACATTCAAGTCTTATTTTATATTTCCCCCATTTTCTTGCATATCCTGTTGAGTCTTCATCTTTTTGGGATTTGTGGACTCAGATTCTAAGGTGAGGTATATTGTATATCTCAGAGGTTGATGTGCTTGAAAATGTTGAAATTGGAGAGCAGAAGCGGAGGGACGATGCATACAAGGCTGCAAAGAAGAAAACAGGGATTTATGATCAGAGGTAAGATTTAATGTAATCATTAATATTTAATAACGTAATTAGTGATAGACCAAGGTGTTTGTTATGTTGATGATTTATCTCTCTATTTTCTAATTTGTGCAGTGATGAGTTTGATTCTGAAAAGAAAATGCTTCCACAATATGATGACCCGATGGAAGAGGAGGTTAATTTTTAATTTTTATTTTTTATTTTTAAAAAAATTCTAGTTACTGCTACTGATTTGCAATATTTGTTACTACTGTCTTTTTTACTTGGCTTATTCTTAACTTTAGGGTGTGACCCTTGATGGAACTGGACGCTTTAGTGGTGGTGCAGAGAAGAAACTAGAGGAGGTAATTAATTTGTTGTTCATTTATATTGTGAATGACCCTAAGGATTGTATCAAGGAATTTGTCTGTTGATCCAAGCTCTATTTTTTGAATTGCCAGCTCCGGAGAAGAATTCAGGGGGTTGCCACAAAAAACCACACTGAAGATCTCAATTCCTCTAGTAAAATATTGACAGACTATTATACTCAAGAAGAAATGCTTCAATTTAAGAAGCCCAAGAAAAAAAAATCTCTAAGAAAGAAAGAGAAGCTGGACATAGATGCCCTTGAAGCAGAGGCTATTTCTACTGGACTGGGTGCTGGGGATCTTGGTACTCGGAATGATAAGACAAGGCAAGCCCTAAAGGAGGAAAAGGAGAGAGCTGAGGCTGAGATGCGAAGTAAGGCATACCAGACTGCATATACAAAGGCTCAGGAAGCATCTAAAGCACTTCGACCTGAGCAAGCTATTACCACCAAGGCAGAGGAAGATGATGCTGTATTTGATGACGATGATGAGGAGCTTCGAAAATCATTGGAAAGGGCAAGAAAATTAGCTCTGAAAAAACAAGAGGCTGGTAAATCTGTACCAGAGGCCATTGCATTGCTTGCCACTTCAAATGCAAACAATTCAACTGTAGATAATAACTCCAACCCTGCAATTGGAGACTCGCAAGAAAATAAGGTTGTCTTCACAGAAATGGAAGAGTTTGTCTGGGGTCTTCAGCTTGATGAAGGTAGGTGACATCAATATAGTAATGCTCAATAGCTTTCAATATTTGACATGGCACAGTATTTTACTCAGTTTTATCCAATACATGACTGGGTGATCTCATCTCTCTTGCATAACTTGTGTACAACTAGATTATGAGGTTTAGGAAGATATGAAATGATTCTGTTCCCTGATGCTTCCTGCCTATATCCTCCTCCCTTTTTTTCAGACACCATTCAGGATGAGAGAATTTTGAATAAATAACTTTTTCTTACTTTTAGGTGCATCTTTCCATTCTTTCCATGGACATCTTTTGTGTGTTTTTGGTCCTTTTTAGTATGTTGGATCTATATATATATATAATTATTTATGTAGTTTTCTTCTTATAAAGTGTTGTAGTTTTTGTAGATGTATTTTTACTGTTATCTAATTGTACTTTACTGTTTTAGATGCGAAAAAACCAGATGCTGAAGATGTTTTCATGGAAGATGTGACACCGAATTCTCCCGAAGCAGTAATAACTGAGGATGGTGGCTGGACAGAGGTGAAAGAAACTGAGAATAATGAACCAGCCCTAGAGGAGGATGAAGAGGCGGCTCCAGATGGCGCAATACATGAAGCTGCTGTTGGAAAGGGGTTATCTGGAGCTCTCAGGCTTCTGAAAGAACGAGGAACACTGAAGGAAACAATTGAATGGGGTGGTCGAAACATGGACAAGAAGAAAAGCAAGCTTGTTGGCATTATTGACGAGGAAGGACCCAAGGAAATACACATAGAGAGGACTGATGAGTATGGCCGAATTGTAAGTACTGTTGCTTGACAAATCTTTCTTTTCATATTTCTGCATCAGTATTTTGTAATTACCTCCTATCCAATTTGTGCGTAATTAGGCATTGGGTGTCCTATTAACCATACTCTATTTTTTGGCTTTACTAGTTGACTCCAAAAGAGGCCTTTCGGTTGCTTTCCCATAAATTTCATGGAAAGGGCCCTGGCAAAATGAAACAAGAGAAACGCATGCGGCAATACCAAGAAGAGCTAAAGGTGAAACAAATGAAAAATTCTGACACACCATCACAGTCTGTGGAGAGAATGAGGGAAGCTCAAGAGAAACTGAAGACTCCTTATCTTATTCTTAGTGGACATGTTAAACCAGGGTACGTCTCTCCTTAACTGATTTATACTGTCTCCTTGATATTTGGAAATTTCTCCCAGGTACAGGCATTGCTGATATTGAATGCTATATCACTAACAGCATCTAGTAAATTTATCAGCATGGGTATATGCACTTATAATTCTTTAAAGATGTATCTTTCTTTTCTTCTTTAAAAAAATATCAATTTTCCATTTTTACTGTTGCCAGGCAAACTAGTGATCCCAGAAGTGGTTTTGCTACTGTTGAGAAAGACCTTCCTGGTGGTTTAACACCTATGCTCGGTGATAAAAAGGTCATTGTATTTTCAACTTATCTTTCTGTTAGCTAAAGCCCTTTGCAGTTTCATATAATAATCTTTTCTAGTTTGTTATTCAGTCTGGATTTACTACTAGTGTTATCTCTGAGGTAGTGTTATTTAATATCTCAGGTTGAACACTTCTTGGGCATAAAAAGGAAACCTGAGCCAGGTGACTCTAACTCACAAAAGCGCTGAAGGTTGAAGCAACTGGTGCTAGCATTACATTCTTGTTGAAGATCATCAATCTTGTCCCTCAAGTTCAACGGTTATAATTGACATTACAATCTTGTTGAGCATCAATGAACCAGATTCCCTATCACTTGAATTTATTTGGAATTGTTGATCACTTTCATTTGCTACACTTTGCATTAACAAAATATGCCTTTGATGGTGATGAAGAGGGTATATCAATGAAACAATCAGTTGTTTAGAAACCAACTAGTTATGTTTTGTACGTCTGTAAACAATTTATCCTTTTGATATGTATACTGAATGTATGCTGATATGAATGGAAAGTAGAAACTAATATATAGACATCACAACAAGTTTGAGTTCGCACATGTTGGATGTCTATCGTTATACCATGAACCAAAGTTCACATTGCACTATGGACTTTGGTTCATGTGTTTTGTGTTTTGTGTTATTTTTTGTGTCTTGTGTTATGAAATTTTGTAACTTATGTCCTTATGAGTGAATTTTGTACCTGAAACAAATTAGCAATTGTCTTATGTTATAGATTTGTGCCTTGTGTTTTAAAATTTTGTACCTATGAACACAAATTATGTAACTATGAACACAAATTATGTAACTAAATTAGATTTGAAAAATAAGTAAATATATAACGTATGTTTCTTAGCTATAATAATTACATCTCAACATCTACCTCATTTGTCACATAAGTCCAAACTCTAATAAAAGGATTCAAATATTCTTAAGCTATAAGTCCACACTCTAATAAAAGAATTCAAATATTCTTAAGCTATAGAGCTTTATTGACTCAATTTGTTATATTATTAATGTTCCTGTTATTGACACCAAAGTGATGCACTTGATCCCTCGACAAGCAACCCTGTCAAAAGACAATGTTAAAAAGCTAAATTTTATAGGCTAACCTAAAGCATGTCTCCAACCTAAATTATATAAACCTGTTAACAGTGATATTCCTAAGCTACCAACTCCATGGAATTTTAGGCCATTCGTTCTAATTATTCCATCAAATATAAAGATTACTAATCATTAAGTAAAATTTTAAATGCTAACCCCTGTTTATATATATTTCTACCAATTATAATCCACTAAGGTAAACAAACCATGAAAACGTAACACCATAGAGAGGAATGTGAACCATAAATATTGGCAGAGCACAATAGCAGTATAACACTATAGACGGCACTGTCATTTCTGCAATTATATAGTTTAGATGTCAAGGCATACATACAAAAGCTATATCACTGAAGAAAATTGTTAAAATGGCCATATTATATACAGACAGCTTCACGTCTTTCACCCTGTAGATGACTAATTCACCATTGTAGATGCAATGAGTGCTTGTACTGGGGTGGGACATTAGGCGGGATGGCTTGAGCTTACCCTGTTGATGAGGAGTTATTCACCGGTGCAGATCCAACAGCAACTCTGTTAGCAATGAGTACTTGTAACTGGGGCGAGAAATTAGGCGGGATGGCTTGAGCTTGAGCTTGAGCTTGTGCTTGTGCTTGTGCTTGTTGGGATGGATGAATATTGTACTGCCTCAGAGCATCATTATAAGCTTGTCCAGATAGGCCACCACGCATACGGACCATGGGGCGCCCATCTTGATCTGAAGGTAAATTCACTGCTACTGTGCCTGGCATGTTTCCATGTTGATAACCCCCTGCCCCTGGTGGTACTCTGAATGAATTTGGGTGCACTAGAAGATGAGCAGCATTTGGAGGTATTTGAACAGGTCTGGCACTTTGGGAACTTGGCTGGACTCCAACCATTGACTGAGCACGTTGACAGCTAATACCGCCTCTTGCCTGACCAACACCACTCCATGAACTGCCTTGAACACGAGGAGTTTGCAAGAAACTTGAAGCAGATGGTCGAGTGAGACCTTGAGAATTACAATTACTTGTGACATAGGGTGCCCTCTGGTTCAGCATTCCCTGCTGACTTGAGAAAACTGGTGCAGTTGCTGCAAGTCCTGAGGAACCTCTGTAAGGACTGGGCATTTGACCTCGACCTTGAAAGCCAGTGAACTGTTGAGCTAGGTGAGCAGAAATGAAAGGATGCTCCAGCTGCTATCCATGCCACAAGAAAATGAATGAGCAAGAAGAGTAACCAACCACAGACGGAGAAATGAAGAATCTTAAACACATTGAATCATTATGATTATTGAAGCAAGTAAAAAACAATAGAATGTTAAATAGTTCTCATTTGAAGAAAGAACCAGAAGAGAAGCAGTTAAGCTATTTACCCCTGTACTGGATAGGGGTAACTGTAACGCCTGGAGCATATTTGGGTTAGACATGGAGAATTGCTCCTGCATTCCAAGCCTAAAAGGGACTGCATTCCTGTTAATCAGTGACTGGGCAGGAGAATCCTGAGAAGTTGCTGAAGGGCCATTGCAGATCGTGAAGTTCATCCCATTTCTTGGTCTATGTTGAGATGCAAGAGCTGGAGCAGCTTGAACTGCAACTGGCGTTCCACTTGTATGACTAACTATTGATGGGAAATCTGAATTCTGTAAGGTACTGGGAGAAGAAACTCCACCCTGCATCACAGAGGCTGGAATAACAGCATCTGTTAGAACAGGTGATGGCATGGAAATCGGAGTGTGATTTGAAACACCAACGGTCTGCAGATTTGATGTAGAACTAGAAGTGCCCAATCCATATGTGGAGAGATAAATTCCTCTCCAGAAATCATCCACTCCATGAGAAGTGTGATTAGAATTGCTCGGATTTTTTGTGCAAGGTTGACCTTGGTAGTTGCTCTGGATTGCCTTTTGGTCTACACTGTCCCCCTTACCCACTTCATCCATTTCATCATCTAATGTAGTAAGATCCAAAATATCTACAGGTGCATTTGAGATACCATTAGAACATGGCAGCACTGCTTCACCCTCCGCAGATTTAAGGCTTTTATCTGGTGTCTTTTCATCATTATGATCATCACCGTCCATTGTTGCCTTCCATGAACCATCTGAAGAGATGACCACATGAGTAGTCTTTTCTCCGACTTCTTTCAAAACCTTTAAGATAAAATTTAGGTTACTCCAAAACAAGATAATTTCAAGCAACACACATGCCAAAAATAAATAAATAAATAAAAATCCTTGCCTTGACAATATCTTGATCAATACGGATGTCAGTGAAGCAAACCGGCTGATTGCAATAAGGACAACGCCAGGATGGTCTTCTTGAATTTATGTCAACATAGTTCTCATAATCAAAACACTATGGCAGAAACATGTTCAATTAGATCCAATCATAGAAATGAAAATGATGAACTTTTAGTAAGTAGCATATGACCTTTTAGTATGTTGGACATGATTAATTTAAACAATTCACAGCAATGGGCTCTCACCTGAAGATGTTTGCATGAGTGGCCTTTAACAGGAGTCTTAATACGCTTGAAGCTGTAAAAGTAAGAAGTTATCAGAAAAATACATAGATGTCGCAGCTGGCATCTGGAAAGAGGAATCACATTCTATTGGGCAGGAGAAAAGGGATTGTTCAAAAATAAAAACTGATGAAGTAAATTATTTAAATTTTTTTTTAATGTCTAATACACCCAACTGAAATCTAATTCTTTCCATTAGGCAACAAATGACAAATCTACATACTCAACAGACCCAGCACGTCAAAAGCTTATGGAATAAGTAGAAGCCAAAAGCTGTTTTGTCTATACCTGCATGTCAAAATTCAAAGAAGCAACAGAGAAAACATCATACCTTATGGGACAGTTCAGGGATATTCTTGATGGTCCCTCAATTACATCCGATTCTATAGTAGAAAATGACAGCAGTCATCAGTACTAGTCTTACAGTTTCATAAGAGAAGTAAGCTAGGCAGCTATGAAGTTGCCTGGCAAGTTCATAAAGCAAGTATTCAACACTGTTCAATTATGTTCTCCACCTAAACTAAAAGCTTGAGCTATTAGAGGGGCAGACATAATTGCTCCGAAAGGATCTCAGCTATAATTTCGGTTTAGGTAGAGCACATAATTGAGTAGACAATCTCAGGTATAATTTCTATGCTTCCAAAAGGACCAAAACAGATACTGAAATGTTATCAGGGCTTCTCATTTGCATGCAGAACACATCCCTTAGAAATGTACTTCACAAGGATCCTTCCAAATACACCTACTTCACAAGGATCCTCCAAAATACACCAACTTAATAAATATTGGGTGTACCCAAGACAACATGCCAGTATCTATCATGGATAATCAAGGTTGTGCAATTTAAAGTACTGTCCGCTGCATACCTGGATCTTCCAAAGCAGGAGCTGGTTGCAGAAAATTTAGAAGGGTGGGCTGGGTGGCAGGATCAGGGATTGAGATCGTGCTCATACGGGCAACAACAATAATGTAATTTTCTTCACAATGATGAGCAATACAGTAAGTTTTATACCAATTACAATAACAAAAGCAGGAAAGTAGGATAGGACAATTCTCCAATCATACCATTAAACTGGCCCACAGCTTGAAGAAGATTTGTTCCATACTTTAATGATAGAACTGTTGGAACCTGAGGTCCAGAATCCTAGCAAAATACAAAATTTAAATATCATTTAGCATTAATGGCATTAGGTAATTTTTGGATATTAGATTTTCCAATAATACTTCTCAAAAGTACTACTGCAACAGACCATTAACATATTTGCTCGCTTTGGCAGTACATTCCCATTGAGGAGAAAGCTTCAAAAGCAAACAAGTATACATTAGAGCAGTCAAATAACTTTGACAGATAGTTAATAAAAAGGATATGGAAATGAACTCCATACTTCACTTGAGGGGGGCTTATGAGACATGATGATGTCTCCATATTATCTACTTGAGCAACAAGTAATCTCTGCAGGCAAAAAGAAAATAAAGGTGGGAGTTATATACTTATATTCAAACCTCAGTGTGCCTGTTCCACCATTGGCAGCTATAATGTACTTAATGAAGGAAATCAGCATATAAAACAATACAACTATTGTGAGTCCTTCCCAACCCCCTCAACTGTAGGCATAGGCACTCTAGCCGAGCAATGAGATTAGAGTGGTTAGAGCAATTGGTGTGAGATTGGTGTGGTTGGACCACCACAGTCACACCACTCGCACCGGACCCTTACCACACTCCCACCCCAGTTTAAATTTCTGTAATTGGAGTGGTGAATCACTACACCACTCTAACTGCAATTCATCCAAATCACCACTCCAATCAGTCTAACAGCGATCCATCCAAACAGTCTTCCAGAGAGTAATTGGAGAAATGGACTGCTCCAACTGCTTTCTAAAATGCACCCTTAAAAGATTGCATACAAGAATGATGAATAATGAAAACCACTTGTTACTTGCCTGTGTGTAGGACACTAGCCTGTCAGTCATTTTCAGATCACTTAAATTCATGATTACACTAAGATTAAGGAGTTCATGATAAAAGAGTGATTATAATGTCAGTACAGTCGCAAAAAGAAAGATGAGATCTCAGAATGTCAATAAGTACTCAGATAACATAATACAGTGTGTAATCTTAAGATACAATATGAATAAAAAAACAAATATGCAAACAGCACTAAAAGGGAAAAAGTCCAGACACTGAAGCATATCAGCTAAAAAAAAAGATTGTATTTGACAATAGAATGAATGAAAAGTTATTTGCCCAAAGCAAGAACTACTTTTGCAAACTCACTTGAGAATATTAAAAATATAAGCATGAACCTCAATCAAAGTAGGAGGTGCTTACTATATTCTCTCCCGGAGAAAATTCAACATTCTTTGGTATGCAGAAGTCGTTCACAAAAGCACCATATCCAGGCTATCAGAGAAGTAGAATTGCATTAGAACAAAACTGACTCAAATTACACCCTAAACATGCGCACCATAGGTGATTGGGATACATGAGTACCTTGACTTCCAGAAAGACAAATATCTGGCCCATTTTCAATGTGGGAAAAAATCTGCCAATACAGAGTTTCTTCAGTAAGAGTCAGTGGTGCTAGGCATTTATCATAGTTAGAAGACAAATATTATGCAAAAGGCATATCCCGCGATCACTGCATCTGAAGGAAACTAAACTATTGTTTTTCAGGTCAGTAGGGTCTAATTTTAATCTCAAGCAACAGAAATTTAATAATTCTTTCCAAAATCATTTCCACACCATACGTTCAGAATACCATAGAAGAATGTTTACCAAATAGACCATTATAATAAGTAATATTTAAAGAAAAGGAAAGATAAAGCAAATTCACTAACGTTGCCAAAGCAAAGTGTGATCATCCAAATATCATAGTATGGTCTACAACTATGGGATGAGCAGTAACTGATACATATTGATAAAATTCAACAAAATTATTGGAATTATTTGTATTGATGTGCTTAGACATAGAATCATATATTCAGCCTACAAGGCAAGAAAATATGTGTAAACATTCCTACCTCGTCATAATTGTTTGGATAATGGTTTGAGAACCACTAGGTTCACTTGAAAAATCTGTTCCAGTGCAGAAGTAACGAGAGATCTGAATATGGCAATAATAATTAAATATATTTATATTAAAAAATAAAAGAGCGAAGTAAGAACCAATACAATATGAATCAAAGAGTAATTACTAACCTCATTTGCAAGATGGTGAAGATCTTCAGAATCTTTTTCAGAAAACCACCCACTCTGACAAGCACTCTACAAATTGTAACCAAGTCAAAGTTGTAAAGAGCCTCAATCACATGTATAAATTCTAGAATAAGAGTTAGGATCTAGGGCAAGTAATGCTGGCAAGACATAATCAATACACTTATATCTTCAGTGTCACTGAGAAATAGCAAACAAAGCATGCCTAAATAACAGGTTTAGAGTTTCAATTTCCTACTTCATTTACAAGTTCACATAGAAAATAATCCCATATGCTAGCTTGCCCAAATATGATATAGAGTATTATCACAAATTAGACGAACAACCTGTACTGTTTAGCCATAAAATCAGGCTGTTATTTCGCTTGTTTTGTCATCCTGGAGGAAACTTCTATTTAATGCCTGGAATGAACTGTTAGTTCATGCAAGGAGAATCCAAGTTCTTCCTGAAGCGGGCCTAGGTCCAATGCATTTCTGTGTATGTGTTTAAGCCATCCTTTGTACACCAACTAAATGTAGTCAATTAGCCTATTGATTGTTAGGTTATGGTCTTACTCCTAGAAACAACCTTGAAAACATAAACAAGGTTGCACACATCTTTCTTCCCTAAACCTGCATATGAAGTGGGAAACTAGTGCACCAAGTCCAACCAACTTAAGTCAATGATTCAACAATATATGAGAAACTAGTCTTTTCTATGCGCGATGCGCCAAAACATATGCCCAATATTTATATTTTAAAAAATAACTAACAAATTCTTACTAATTAAAATCTAAATGAAAAAAAATTATTTATTATATTAATCCAATATATAATGTCTACAAATATTATAATCATTAAAGAATATAAGAAAAGATATGGGTGGTGAATGCATGTGCATCGTAAAGTTAACGGAAGTTATAACAGTAAGGGTATTTTTGTCCAAAAAACTGTATAGTACAACTCTAAAAATGCAATGCACAAAATGGTTAAAACTAAAAACATGGACATAAATTAGGGGTATAACTTTGATTGAGACTTATTATGTTTTTAGATATGGTATAAAGTATCAAGTAGTTTGTTTGGGTGAAACGAGGATGGTTTTGGTGTAACTTATGAGAAATATCAACATCACTAATCAAGTATCAAGTAGTTTGTTTGGGTGAAACAAAGGAGCTGCTAAGCATGAGTAGCAAATTAGCAATATCATTTGCTCCAAGTAGGATCTAAGCCATGCATTCTTACATAAAAGGTCCATTGTTTCTAGTTACCTCATTTTAGCAAGTAAAATGGTATAAGGACTTAATTACTGTTGAATTAGCATTACAGCAAAGGACCAAACAACATGCAGGACACCAGGCTTCTATCTCCATCTTTAAGCAAACAATATAAGTCAATACTTGGCAAACTCACAGTTTGGCTTGTGAATATGATACTGCCCACTAAACTATTTAACTTTAAAGATAACATCTTCAAGATTACTATCTAGTTTACTAAATACCTAGAGTGCCACGACTTGTTCATATCTTTCCATCAACATAGCAGGCCAACATTTGTCTATTATATTAATGTGATAAGAGTCTAAAGTGTAAGCAAAGCATAATTTCAAAACAAAAGTTGTAGACCATAAAGTTGATCCAATGAAGTATCGAAGGAAAACACTTGCACTTTGGTTATGACAGATAAAATATGGAGAGAGCATCAGTTATTGAATCTGTTCAGACGAATTGACTGGAATTTAGAATTACCTTTACAGAAATCATTAGAACCATATTAGCAGCTTGCAGAGAAGGTTCATAGTTATGTCGGCACACCTATAATAATATATTTGTTCAGTGAAAAGCAAATCAGTTACAGTAATGTTCCAGATGCACAATGAAGGTAGTATAGCAAGGCAATACACATTCCAGGGAATTTGAATCCAGAGGAAGTCATTTTGGCGGGTTTGTGTGTGCTAGAAAATGCTAATTAAAATCCAGAGAAAGTAACTTTGATGTGTTTGGTATAGATGTTACTTTCTTGAGAATCTATCACTCCATTAATTTCCTAATTTGCCCTTATGTATAACAAGGCATTTAACAATTTAATTTTATTATTATTTTTTCTTGTATTAACAAAGAAGTTGTCTTATTGTACTAAATTTTTTTTATTATACTTTTATGTTTTGAACTTAAGCTAAATCAAATGTATTTTCATTGAACCTAACTAAACTAATTAAATGAGACAGAGAGAGAGAGAGAGAGAGAAGATTCTTTCCTCTCTCTCCTTTTTCACCTCGATAACTTAAAATGGCAAATTCCAGACAAGAATACAAGTTCTTGCAAGATGATAAAAGAAGGCAGGCCAATAGCTCCCTGTTGACCATTAGGTCATCCTGGGTTCAAGCCCTTGAAAAAAGCTATATAAAAACAGATGTAACATTCTGTAGATTTTCCTTCCTCTAACAGTGGATGATGCAGGACCATTGCTCACTAGGTTAGATCTTCTTCTTTTTCGCAGTACGATGCAAGTATGCAGAAATGTAAAACAAAGACAACTTTGACTTTCATTGAGTGTTACAAATGCACCTGTTTGACAAGTGAAGGCAACTCTGAAGCTTTAGTTGGTACATCCTGATTAGCAATGGCAAAATCAATGTCACTGCAATTAGCAGACCATCTGATTTAGTCAGTAATATTTAATATGATGATGGAGACAAATGAAGAAACTACTCTAGCATGCCCAAGAAGGCAAATAAACTAAATTGTGAATGAATAGCCAATAAGTAGCAATTAAAAGAGCCCATGCAGACAAGAACATACTTGGAACATTGGACAACTTTGTGCATAATCATAGCCTTAAACTCACTCCAATCATAGTCTTACTAGATAAGAGAGTAATAAAGTCTGAACACAATATCCTAAACATAATCACTTTAAATATAAAATATTAACAAAGCTAAACGAAAATGTATTGGAATATTTGGAGGCCATATGACTTGTTTTCAGGAGTTTTATGCAGATAAAACATAGTGTTAGTTTGAACACATGCACTTATATTTCTGGTATGCATGCTGGTTCAAAGACGTATCTTAACAGAAGAACCTATGTAACAACAGATTTCGCACAGAGACAAACTTAAAACTCCAAAAGAGGTGCAAAGTGGATTGGAAGTTTACCATATAGTGGCTTTGAAATGGAATAATCTTGTTTCAGGGAATTAAACGCAAAATCCATTCCTTTGTTTTTACTCTTTAATACAATAATACTCCTACCATCCTTGTATATGTATGTATGTTTAAAAACTACATTTATAGCTCTATTGAACACAAAAGGTCAAATTTGAACCATAGTAAAAAAAAGAACATAAAATCGAACAACTCCAAACTTAGCCCTTGACTTTGTTACTTTGACAATCAAATAGAAGATGAAATTGCACCAATTGTTTTTAAAAAATCATAATGCTGTGGTAAGCTCAGTTTTAACAGATATTCAAGAACAAAAAGTAGATAAAATCCACACTTATGAGTTCATGTCAGTCACACCAAACAGCACGAGCTATCTGATATCTAATACAGCAGCACAGACAACTTAAAACTGGTGTGCTCTTGTTACTCTACAAGTGTGCCAAAGGAACCACCAGGGAATAAAACACATGCTCCTTGTATGATTTACAAGGATGATGACAAAGGCAAATAGGTGGCCTCTGAACTACAAGTCCGAATTTATATTTTATTAAGTGAAAAGTGGGATTAAAAAAAACAGAGGAGAATCTTTCACTTCACCAATCACCACTAATAATCCTTTGCACACAATAAATAAATAAATAAATAAGAAGCAGCAGCAAACGTTTGAACAGTCTATTACTGAGGAGCTGAAAACTACGGAGTAGAAATCAATGTTAAAATCACAAAAGAGCAAAATAAGCACACGTTCAACAATATAAATTATCACAAACAGAAATGCCGATTTCTTTAACAAAAACAGGATTGCGATTGACACACAGGAACTCACACTTGCAGATGAGTACATGCACATCACATGCGTTTGGCAAAAATAAGATGCGAGAAAAAACACAAAAGTACCTGGCAAGGAGGAAGGATAACTGGCAGAATTCATGGACGTTGATCCTGGGGTGAGCGCACACATAGGTAGCTAATCGATGAGCGACAGTGACGATGCGGGAGCAATCCGCGGCACCGTCTTCGCCGCCGTAACCGGCCAAGGCAGCCGGCTTTCCCGCCATTCACTTGCCCTTTTCTGTTTCTGGCCCCAGAGGTTTTTGTTTCTTGTTCGCAGTAAAATGTCTGATGGAAAGGCAAAGGTTTAAGAACGTACATTTGAAGCTTTTTTCCTTTTTGAATTAACTGTAGTAGAATCGCGGTTTACCCTGCTCCAGGGCCACCCAGGCTACGCCATTCCCATTTCCCATTGCATACCCAGTTAGCCGCCTCTTTTTGGTACAAGAACCCGGCTACCCGCCCAAATTTCTTGAATCTCCTTATATTATTATGATTATATATTATATACATTATATTTTTTATTTCTCTGGCCCCGTAATTGGAAATCAAATATTTTGTAGTAAATAGAAATTGAAATTAAAATTAAAATAATAAAAATACATTAACATTTCATAGTGAAGCTATAAACAATTGTCTTTTTGTTGTTTTTTTTCTTATTTTTTGTTTTATTGGTCAAAAGTAAGGAATAAAATGAGTAATAGGTTTTAGATAGGGATGGACATTTTGGGATTCAATTTGCTTTAATTCTCCAGTCCTAGACTAAAGCATCCTTAACAAAAATGGAAAAAAGTAAACCTCCTTATCAAGGGTACCAATGAGATCTGTAAAGGAACCAATGCAAAATTAAAAAGCCAAAGCACAATGTTGTAGAATTTTACATGCAAACTAGAAATTCACACAACACAAGCATTTATTTAAAAAATAAATAAATAAAAATTGAAATCAGGAGAAACACAGTTACTGAGAAAAATGAAATGAATAAGATTTGAAGTTATGGGTCTCACAGTTGCAACAGAAGTCACAACCCCCCGCCGCAACTGTAGTAGGAAGCCATAACCCACCTTAGCAATTGTGAGCCGCAATCAAGAGTGGAATCGATGGTCAAAATTTTGGTAAGAATATCAACAAAATATTTAAATAAACTTAAGAAGTTAGGGGTAAAGAAAATAGGAGAAGACCAACCTTAGCTAGTCGACCAGCCGTCTTCAGTCCATCGCCGTTTTGTCGGCGTCACAATCTTCACTTGAAGTCTTCGTCGTCTCCACGATACTACACCAACATCGCACGGAAAAATTAATTGTGAAAATTAGGGGAAGAGGGTATATGAAATAGGAGCTAAATATAGTAAAGCAAACCAAACTCTCCACCCCTGCTCTTATAATTACTAAATTATTTGAAATAACATTGGTTGTTCTCAAATTTTCAATAGAAAACAACCGAAATGTGTCATATTTCAAGTTTTAAACCATACATTTTCTTTTTAAAAATGTGGTGTTTAAGTCGGTATTATTTTGAACTCAAAATGTGAGTATGTGACGCATTTCGGCTATTTTCTACCCCCAAAAAAAAGGTTAAAAGGACTAAATGTGTCAAAAAGTGAAAGTTGGGCACCAAGTGTGACAAAATTAAAGACTAAATATCAAAATAATTCTACATTCAAACTTTGTGCATACTTGTTTCAAACCTATTTAAAACACTATTGCTTGCCAAGTACTAGTCGACCCGTAAAAAAAATAATTAAAAAAAAAAAAAAAATCTAACCAAAAAAGATAGAGATAACACTTCTATTCAAATAGTTTTATTCATAATACACAAATAAAAAGTTCAAAGATGATGTCATGAAAATACCCCCCACCCCAACCCCACTCCCCCAAATAAAAAAAGGACAACATGTGTTACAAAATCATTCACATCATCACTTCATAATGAAATCACATGACACATCACTTCCGTTACAAAATAATAAACTAAAAATACCCCAAAAATTATTTTGTTATCAGACAATTGTCATTACCAATTTGACAAACAAAACAACCAATTGTCCTATCAAATACGTTCATCATAAAATAATTTAACCAAAAAAATCAAAAGATTAAGGGTCACACTTGTGTGAGACCGTTTCACGGATCCTTATTCGTGAGACGAGTCAAAGCAACATGCAAATGTCATACTTATATGCTCAAATATAATACTAATCAAGAATACAATTTTTGTTACTTATAAGAGAAAAAAAAAAATTGGCGTCGTTTTTGGACCCACAGGTCCACTTGGGTCCACGGCATAACTAGTGTTGAATTCTTGGATAAGCTAGGGCCCAAACTCTAGCTTCTTTAGCTTGGGAAATCCTAACTTCAAGATGTTGTTGGTGAGAGTCAAACCTCTACCTCATTCTTGGATAAGCTAGGGTCCAAACTCTAGCTTGGGAAGTCCTAACTTCAAGATGTTGGTCGGAGTCAAATCTCTACCTTGCTGTTGGAGTGCTGACTTTAGGTAAGGTAGTCGACCACTTAAACTAGCATCGATGGGCAAAACTATTGCGATGATTAACTTAAAGATTGATGATTGTCCCTGTCCTAAAGTCTATATAATTAGGTAAATTATGATACGTTTGTACACTAGTAATTATAACTGATGGATACCCAGTATAGGCACCCAGTCGGTACTATTTAGCAAGCAGTCGGGCGTGACACTCGGGCTCAGCAATCAAAGCTCGGAACACGATCAGTCAGTCTTGACTCCCTAAATTACCCTTCCATAACCTCCCTCACATTTAATTATCACACTTATTTTCCTTTTATCACCCATTAAGTCTCATTATGTCCCATTATTTCCCATTTAACTACCCATAAAATCCCATTAGAAGCCATTAATTAAAACCCCATTAATTGTAGGAAGCCTACACTACCCATTCTACTGCTACAAAAAGCTAAGTGAAGAACAAAAAGGAGAGGCTCCATCTCGGGTGAGAGAACACAGCAAAACAAACACGTACAAAGACCCTATCAATAAAATAGTGATTTTTTTGGCAGATTACTGTCCCATTCTTTATTTTTTTCCTTTTCATTGTTTATCTTTTATGAATTCAATCGGTTATGTTGGCCCGCCGAGTGACTACTCCGAGTCACAAAACCAACAATAACAATGCCAACTTCATACATATATATATTTGTTTAAAAAAAATCATTGATAAAATTCAGAGAGTTAATTACTGAAATTATCCATTGACTATAGCGAAATTACCAATTTAGTTATTGACTTTTTTTTTTTGCCTAATTAAGTTCCTCAACTTTAAAAATTTTAACCAATTTGATTGTTTGTTTAGCCGTAAGACATCTGCTTAGTCGATACCAAATTTGTAATTTTGCTATAGTCAATGAACCATTTCGATCATCATATGCACCATTTCTTCTCTTATTAAATTGAAGAGTTAATTACCGAAATGACCATTGACTATAGTAAAATTACCGATCTAGTCCTGAGTAAATGAACGTCTGACGACTAAACAAACAGATGATCAAATTAGTTAAAAGTTTTAATGTTGAGAAACTTAATTAGAAAAAAAAAATTAATCAAAAATTAAATTAATAATTTCACTATACTCAGGGACTATTTCGATAATTAACTCAAATTCGTTAAAAAAAAAAAAAACGAAGAGAACTCAAATTCAAACCTTACTTCAATGCTTCCTGTCGTGTTCAAGTGGAGAGGTGTCAGACCATTTGCCGTGTTCAAAACGAGTTGACGTTTAGCGTTGAGAGCTTCTGTCATTGGGCTATAAATCGAGTCCGTGTTAGACGTTCCGTGCCGTTGGGCTATAAGTCCAGTCTATATATGGAATAAATGTCCACAATTTACACACAATCTCTACTCTAGCGATGAATAGTGTGCACTCTACCCTTAGAATATTATATTGTGTGCATTCATGCAATAGTTCACAATTCTCAATATGTTTGGAAAGTAGGAAAATTACTTTTGAAAAATGTTTTATGGAAAATGATTTCATTTTCCGTGTTTGGTTGCATTCTGAAAAACTGTCTTTGTGTGTTTAGTTCATTTTCCGGAAAATGAGTAGAAATGTATACTTATATATTTTTTATTATTTTATTTAAAATATAAAAATATATAAACTAATAATATTTATTATAAATAATTTTTTTTTAAAAAAAAAAAAACACAAAACCTTCTACCAGAAACCAGAGTCGGCAGACTGATTTTCGGAAGGGGGCGGACTAAGCCGTCCCTCTTTGGCACGAAGCCATTTTCCGGAAAAATCAAGTGATTTTTCGTGGTCAACGGATATCATTTTCTGTTGACCACATTTTCCTGAGGTTGCCAAACATAAAAAGCTCGGAAAATCATTTCCGGAAATCATTTTTCAAGTTACCAAACAGTCAAACACACCCTAAAGGTGATTCTCATTTGAACAAAAGCACGAGTGCGCGCGCGCGCGCACACATATATATATATTAAACAATTATTTGTTAATTAAAAAAAAACACGAAAGAATTTAATATTATTAGGTTAAATTATTAACATATAAAATAATACAATAATAATAATTTTCTTTTTAAAAAAATAGAAGTTGCCTCATGGGGCCTGCAAGCTCACATAAAGTGGGCTAGGTTTAAAGAATTTTAGCCCGCAGAGGCCCATAAAATTTATAATTCGCGGTGAAACGCGCTTAATATAGGGTGCGTAAGTCTGAATTGACACTCCTAATTTGTATTCAATTTATTTACAAATATAACATTCAGTTACATACCAGACCAGACCACCTGGGATTTCCTTCCACAGGGATGGGAAAAAGATATTATTGAAAGGTTTGGTCAAGAAAATAGTATTGCCGCAGGCTACTGAAAAAGAGGTCAGAAAATGAAAAAAAAAAACAGGGACTCAGGGTTATTTAGTACAGTGTATGCCTCATATTACTGAAGAAGGGGAATTCCAACAGCTCAATTCAGATCCAAAGATACCAGAGTTAATTGTCATTTTACGGAAATTTCATGAACTGTTTGAGGATCCTAAAACACTGCCACCTCAAAGGCCTTTTGACCATGAAGTTCCACTAATACCAGGGGCCAAGCTTGTCACTAGCAAACCTTATAGATACTCCTTCGATCAGGAAAACACCATAGAAAAAATGCCAAGGGCCACACATTAAGGCGCACACATAGTGGCGTAAGTATATATATATATATATAGTTAACATATTATATATACATGCATTTCATATATTATGTATCATCAATTTATTATATGCACATAATATGTTAAATGCAGACACATAATCTACATGTCATTTTAAACCAAGGTCCAAATGCAAAGTGGACCATGTTCTGTTGTATAATTTGTCACAAATTATATTGTGGACCATGATTTATATGCGAGGTGAAAGAATGATGATGTTCATTTTTAGTATATTAAATATTCATTTTTAACATATTGAATATTATTTTTAAGTAGCATAGTTAAAAATGAACATTTAATATATTAAAATCCAATTCTTAAATTTTTTTTAAGTAACATAGTTAAAAATGAACATTTAATATATTAAAATCCAATTCTTAAAAAATAAACTTTCAATATATTAAAAATGAATTTCAATATAGTAAAAAAAAAATGAACTTTATATAAATGGTAAACCTTACCACCATATGTGATGGATTTTAATAACCCGGGTGGTCCGAATTACAAAACCCGATAAAATAAATGGGGTATGACAAGCCAATGGATCGTAAGTATACCGCGGGGTAATATATATATTGAATTGTATAACGCTATTACAAAGGTAAGCAATGTAATAACAAGACAAGTGTGTAGAAAAGTGAGTGAGGATGTCCTGATCAGACAACCAGCGAGCTTTTATATCAGCCCAAGGCGTAACTGATTCGGAAAAGACGCAGGGAAGCGCGCCTAACGCCCGGGCCGTAACCGCCGCCGCGAGACTCGGGCAACGTGCGGACCGCCGAGCCCGGACGCTTAGTCGGGCTGAGCGTGCTGCGGACCGCGCTCAGCCGGGCTGAGCGTGTTGCGGAACACGCTCAGCCTGGCTGAGCGCGTTGCGGACGCTCAGCGAGGTTGAGCGTGCCGAGGACGCTCAGCTGGGCTGAGCGTGCCGCGAGCCACGCTGACCGTGGCTAGCCCGCCACGTGGCCGCCTCCAGGTCGTACTTGCTCCGGTTCCTTCTTGCCCCGTTCTTGCTCCGCACCCGGTCCTAATTATTCCATCATCATGTATGTATCATGGTCCTTCTTACGTACTAAATGTCTAACCATCATAAAACGTTGCTGCTTTATTTTGACTAACGCCTCCTGGCTGGCTGCTAAGGAATGTGAGATGACATTTCATTGTTGCATAAATAGATTATATTATTAAGGGAAACTCACCAAATGTCCATTTTGGTGTTCCAAATTAAACGTATTGTTTATTCCTTAGTTCCCGTCCCAAATCTTTATGACCTAAGAAGTAAGAAGTTGTTTTTGTAACGCTTTTTCCTCATTATAATTATTAATTTTTCCATTTTCATTGGTGCAACATTTGACTATGCCTCAATATGATAAACAATAGGTAATTAAAGATATTCACGCAACTCAAAGAAATACCATAAAAGCATACTCTATTTCTCATATTGATTCGCAATAACAACAACAAAGCTTTTTGTGACTTCTAAGACAAGAGGCTACCCAATCTTCAATAGTTTCTTTTTTTTTTTGGCATGTGTAGATTAATTTTTGTTTTTACTTTTTATTTTTGACTACTAAGTGCGTGAACTTTTTAAACTTACATAGTTATAGTGAGATCAATTAAATTTCGGAATAACCAATGAATATAAAGAGTTTCATTATAATATGAATACCTAAATATTATGTATGGGTAAATTTAGGGAGACATAATATCTTTTAAATACAAATTTTACTTCTGCTGTTCTGCATTCATCCTCTTACCAATACTAATTAAACTCAGTTTTGCAATTTTGTAAGTTTGTTCTAGAATTAGCGAGTTGACATTTTCGTCATATACAATTTCTTACTGAAATAACGAAATTGTAAGGCAAAACATGTGGAATTTGAACTAAGATATAAATATTATATAAAATCATTGTCTGTGTCAATATGACGAATTTGACTTAGTATCATATTCTTTGACATTAACTTACATAGAATCTCATAATAGTATGATTCAAATCATATGATGAACTTTTTTTTCTCCTGAAACAATGAACATATAATACAATTCAATAGTTAATTCAAGTAACGATCTATTGCCTATTGACATTTATTAATTCTTATTTCTGACTTTCAATTGCATCATAAATATTCTTTTGACTATTGACATTTACAAATTGTTATCGTCGAATTTCAATTTGACCATAAATGGTCTATTGACTATTGATTTTGTTCCAAATGTATTTCTCTAGTTAAATATGAATTTAGTAAAAATTAAATTTAAGGATAATAATGTAAAGTTTTGGTTCTTCACGTTTTCACTAATTATGAACCCGACATATTAAATTCATAAACTTAATTTGTCCATCCCAACAACAAGTCAATTGTTACATTATTAACTTTAAATTTAGTGTTTACTAAATTGATATTTAACTGAATGATTAAATTTGGTATAAAATCAATGAACAATTTATGGTCAAATTAAAAGTGAATGATTAAAATTGTAAAATGTCAATAGTGAATGAACCTGACAATGAGAATTGACGATAGAAGAAGCTTCCAATTTCCAAGGTTGTATGGGTATACTTATTGTTTGTGTTTCTAGTACAAGTAAACAAAGTCTCGCATGTCAAACGTAAGCTAAGTCTCACATGTCAAACATTCAACACCAAAGCCGTGGGGCACGCGGTTTATTAGTGAGTCCATCTTCTTCACATGCATAATAATCAAAGCATTAATTAATTCCAACAATAATCTTCAATCCTTACATATATATAAAACCCCAAACATTCATGTCTGCACATCGTACCTAGCTAGCTCCCTATTACATTATTATCACCGAATTAAAATTACGTTAATTAGTTGATGATGGCTACAACCACTCCCCAATCGCCGGGGCAAGAGCAAGTCCAGCCACTAGCCCCGGCCGTTTCCGGGCACAGCCACCGCACGGACGACGTGGAAAACGGCGGCGCCCGGGCGCCGCCGGACAGCAAGGCCGGAAAGAAACGCAAGTGCATCAAGTGTTGCGCGTGTTGCAGCGTGGTGACTTTGATTATAATTCTAGTGATTCTGATATTAGCGTTCACGGTTTTCCGCGTAAAGGATCCTACGGTGAGGATGGACTCGATCCAGATCGAGGGTCTAAGCTCTCTCACGACGAGGAACCTCAACCCGAACGTGAACCTCACGCTCTTCGCCGGCGTGTCGGTGAAAAACCCGAACGCCGCGTCGTTCAGGTTCGACGAGGCCACGATGAGTTTGTTGTACGATGGGAGAGTGGTGGGTGAAGCCCAGGTTCCGCCGGGGAACGCGCGGGCGAGGCGGACGTTGAAGATAAACGCGACGGTCATCGTTATGGTCCAGAATTTAATGGGCGTGCCGCGGCTGGGCAGTGATTTGATCGCCGGGAAACTGCCGGTGGGTATCACTACTAGGATTCATGGGAGAGCGAAGGTTTTGGGGATCATAAAGAAGAGCGCTACGGTGAGGTTGAACTGTACGATGTCGTTCGACCTGTCCAGCCAGGGAATTGAGAATCTTGATTGCGACAGGAAGGTGTCTCTGTAGGATAGAGAATTGGTCATGGCAGACAATATTGATTTATGTTTTTTTAATTCTTTTTTTTGAAATTATTATTGTTATTATATATATATATTTTTTCTTGTAAGCATATTGGGATAATATAATATTATTTTTAAATTAGTAATTTATATGGCAAAAACGACATGGAAAAGATATTTGGCATTGACAGACAATGACATAAACTATTATCATTAGGAAGCTAATTTGGTTTTTGGGCAAACTAGTGTCCAAATTGGCTATGGCTTCTGGCTAATATTGGACAATCCAGCCATAGGTTGGTTAGAACCATGGCCTAGCCTGCCCTGGCTGCCCATCATATCGTTCTTGAACAGTTTAATTCAAATTTGATGGCCAAAAACCATGGCCGAATAGGGGCGTAATTAGTACTGTCAAAGCGCGCTGGCCCGCTCCACCGCGGGCCAAATTTCTGGCGGGCCGGCCCGTTAAGCCCGCGGACCAAAATTCGTGTAACTCTAACCTGCCCCGCGCGGGTTTGTGGGCCCGCGGGCCGGCCTACGGGCTTTTCTTCTTCCTCTTTTTTTTTTCTTTGTTTTTTCTTAAATAGTAATATTTTTAATATATATATTCACAGTGGCGTGAATATATATATATATATTCACGCACTGTGAATATATATATATATATATATTTATTTTTTAAAGTTATTTTTTTACTTAGACTGCGGGCCGGCCCGCGGCCCGCACGAGTTAGCCCGCGCGGGCTGCGGGTTAATTTTGGCCCGCCCCATTAGGCCCGCATTTTCGCGGGCCTATTTTTTCATGACCCTAACCCCCCCCATCGTGGGGCAGGTGCGGGCCAGCCCGCGGGCCTTGGCCCACTTTGACAGCCCTAGGCGTAATGTCTCGCCAAGCTCTGCCTAAATGTTGGCCATCATTCTTGAGCAGAAATAGTTTTAAAAATTTTTTTTATTTACATTTAATAATATACAGGGCCGTTCCAATAAAAAATGGGGTCCTGTGCAATATTTTAAATTGGGCCCTTTTTTTCATATAATTTGTATATATAAATAATAGTTGTTCAAAAAGTTGTTTTAAAGTATAAATATTGTATAAAAAAATACATCTAAAATTTCATCAGGAGTACAATCTAATATCACTGAAAAATATTTTGTTTCTTTGATTTTTTTGATGACCTTTGTTAGTTTTAACTGCAGTAGGACACATAAGTATCAATTCGTTTTGAATCTTATGACATAATGATGATTAAAATCAATTTTTTAACACGTAAAACATGCTCTTGAATGATTAAGATCAAACTCAGCCAAAATTTCAATTAGACCCAAAAAATTCCCATTGTTATTCTAATACAACTTCTCACTTATTCCACGAAATGTCAAAGTTATATTTAGAAAGATATTTCACAGCTGCAATAATCCTAAATGGTAATTTCCTCCAATATTCTTTTTATTTCAAAAGTTGTTCAATTCTTCTTTTCTTTTTACAATTTTCAAACCCAGATGAATATTTTCTTGAAGACATAATTATAAAACTCTAAAGAAAAAATAAAAATTTATTTAGAAACTGTATGGACAAATAATTAATCAAGAAACAAATTCTTGAATATATTATTTTGAAATAAGAATTATTAAGTCATGTAAATAAAACAATAAACAAAAATTGTGAAATATTTAGTAATTTTAATAACCTGTTAAGAGAATTGAAGAACTTGAAAATTTGTGACTTTGTACAATCAAGAAGAATTCTTCAATCCTATCGAACTGCGTCTGTCGTCTCACTCGTCTGTGATCCTGTAGTTTATTTGTAAGATTTGTGTAAATAAACATTAAGCAACAATTTCGGTAGGTAATAACTAATGCTTAATGTTAATGGAATCAAGCTAATAATCTAATATTTATATATTGTATACATAATATAAATACATATGGTGAAGGAAAAGAGTTGCCTAATGGGAGTAATGGTGCAGAAGAAAATTGGGGAAAAGGGATGCGGATGCGTAATGCTATTTATATAATGTATCTATAATATATAACTACATAAAATTACGTGAACAAAGGAAAGAAATTACCTTTTTGAATGCAGATTACCTAATATTTGTGCCTTTGTGGGATTTGGCTTCTGATCTTGCGCAGTTAAGCTTACATAGTATATATATAATTAATTTTTTTTTTGAAAAAGGGGCCCCCAAAAATTGGGGGCCCTGTGCGCCGGCCCTGGGCAGACTTGCTCAGGGCCGGCCCTGATAATATAACTGTATAATACATTAATTTAACCAAAAACAAAATCTAATAAAGTATAATCCTCTTTACTTTTAGCCTTTAGCTCGCTAGTTCCATCCGTGAAAGGGGGAGACTTGCAAAATAATGTGGCATGTTTGGTGGAAAATAATTTATTATTATTATTGCTTACATGTAATGCAAGTTTGCAAAGTATAAAAAAATTACAATATGTTATATGTGACAATCTTTTGTACTTTCTTATTTATTTATTATTTTATTATTATATTATAATGTGATTTGAAAGTGAAATCACTTTTAAAAATGAGAGAGAATTGTATAAATATATATAAAAAAATAGTGAATAAATTATAAATTTGATGATGTAAAAGTGAGAGAGTATTGCAACTTTGCAACCATAAGGTGAACCTTAGGATGGTGTCAAATCGGCACCATAAACCCTCCAAGAAATTAATTACAACTGAAATTTAGGGACCAAATTGCCCTTTTATCTTAATTTCATGATGAGGTTTTAATCCAAATCATTTTTTTGGGCTTGGAAAATTTTAGTGTGGACAATAGTCCATATAATAACATGGACCATGAAATAAGAGCACCCTTATCAATAGATATTGAAGGATTTTTAGAACAGTAATTTGCTACTTGAAGGAGAGATGAGGAGAGAGAAGGGGCAAGTTCATCTGCAAGCTATGGATATTGGAACAGTGTTTTGCAGCCATGGAAAATAAGGGCGCGTCAGGTGTGCATGAGGCGCGCCTGACAGCATTATTATTATTATTATTATTATTTTTTGTTTTCTAAATTTGATTTGTATTTTTTTTCCCTTTTCATTCCACTTTCTCTTTCCTAATCACACTAACAAAAACTCCTCAATTACCGCGAAAAAACTCCATTGATGTTTCGTTTTCACAGATTTATAATTTCATGGCTCCCCATATATTATCTCAAATTGCATGATTAAGTAAATTTTGAGAGCTATTAAATATGTTATATTGATACAAGTTTATATCCAAAAAGAACAATCAATCTAAGAACTGTGACATATTTCAAATAACAACTGCATTGTATTATAGTTTTGACACAATTTACTTGTCATTTGAGATTTATAATAATAATAATAATAATATTAGACATTTTGATCTTTATAATACTTATTTATTTCAATTCTCATGAATACCAAACATAGAATTGAAGTTCTCAATAATTCTATTATTGCAAACAAGTCAATATAATTTAAATTTTCACTTTAATTTCATTCCTATTAAATTACAATTCCTTTCCCTTTAATTTCCTCCCTAAAAACAAATGTCTGTTAGAGTTTGTACTTGTCTTTACATTATATTCCCAAAACATTTGCTTAAGGTGTCAAACTAGTTGTATCATAAAATATTGTCTCATATGTAGCTGGTATGATTTTACCCCGTCAATTAGATGTTAGAATTGGAGCCCAGCCCATCCCATCCTTAATCCATGTAGTGTTTGTCTCATTACACTAAATTGGATAACATAGTTACGTACGAATAGAGTGGAGTCAAAAGACATGATCTTTTTCTTTATAATTTTTGGGGCCATGGAGGAACTGTTGCAACCGCACAGGAAGAGGACAAGCTATCCCCAACAATATCAATATCAACATCAAATCCCCCACTAAACAACACCTTTCCACTCTAAAGTTGGACAAACTACAAACATCAACGGATATTGGGGATGAAATTTGAGTTTGCCCCATTGTACAAATAACAACAAAAAGCAAAGTTAGGGCTAAAAACACGGGAAAAGAGGGGTTTTTATAGTCATCTTTTGTTTACCACTTTCCCCATTTGTTGACCACTAAAGACTCCATTCTTTTTCACACTTTTTGACAAGATGAAAAGCACATTGATCATGCATATATGCTAAGAGTTCTATCTTCAATTTACTCCATGATGTGCCAGGTTCTGATAAGCTATTTTTTCCATGTGGGTCTCAATACAAGTGTTTACATCAAGATTTTGTGTGTGAAAATAAAAATTAAAAGTAAAAAATGGGAGTACACATAGCATTTTTCATGTGCTAATTCTTGGGTTCTCCCACCTTAAAAAAACACACTTAAATCACTCCCACAAGTACTTGGGCTTCATCATTGCATTGCTATAAACTTACTCCACACAAAAGTAGACTCCACCAATCATACAACCATACACATCTATACACTCCCAAACTTATTATTATTACATATAACTTTAGATACAACTATTTCATCTCCCATAGAAAGAACAAAAGATGAAGCTTTTACAAGAAAGTGAATCGAAGTAGATACACATAATCCATTCACAGCTAATATATATAGGGCAGGTTAAAGCATATCTCATAATTGACTACTCATTCAGTGTTGAGAACCTATGGCATCAAAGAATGACAAATATATGGCTTCCCAACAACTTTTTCCCCTACCTAAGCTCATGGATGGCTGATCCTATAGCATTTGACTTGATCAAAACTTCATCCTCCTAGCCCAGAGTTTTTACTTTATTGGCATTTGTAAAGAGAACCATTTGCTAGCTTCTAAACAAGCATCCATTCACTGAATCTAAGTTGGAATTTTCCGGCCACCGCCTACTGGCCGGAGATTTTCCCTAGATGTCCGGAGGGATTAACACTGCTTGGTTCTTGAGTTCTTCCCTAAATTAAACACTGGAGTGCGATAATGTTTTGCCTATTTACTAAGGTTTACCTTAATTGCTACTACTAAAGTAATTAGCTACAGTAAAATATTCTAAATCGATAATTTACCGCTTTGGGGTTTGACTTCCTTTGGTGAGGAAGAATCATCGGCGACGGTGAGCAAGTTTATGGGTTTCTCGTGAGATGCATCGCTCGTTGTCCGTGATAAAATGGACAAATTTGAATCTGAAAATCAAAGTTTATCATTTGTTGAGCAATATAATTAGCGCAAAAATTAAATTAGGTTTTGGTTTTTGGATATATTGAAATTTCAGGGGATTTAATTAAATTAAAGTGGATTAATTACCTCTGGTGGAATTGAAAGATCTCTTGCAGTGTAAAATGGCGCTTTGAATTCCATCCTGTTGTTGTAACAGCGAGTCGTCGCGTCGTCGAGATGACAACTCACCGGACGACGAGACCACCGGTGACGGCGCCGATCGGCTTTTCCTTAAATGTTTCCGGACAACTCGCAGTCCCGCCGGTAGGTTGCCCTGCTTCAGACTCTTGACGTTGCTCAGAACCGCCGTTTTCTCAGCTACCTCTGCCGCTTCTGCTTCTCCTTTCTCCGCCGTCGGCTGCGGCGGCGGAGGAGGAGAGGCTACTAGAGCTGCCTTAGCTCCGGCTCCGGATAAGCTCAGCTGTCCTGAAAACCTCAGTTTCTCGCCGTACCGCTTGGAGACACGGATGTACAATGGCTTCACCATTTTCAAGTATTTCTGCATCATTTCTTTCGAAAATTTCTTCTCTTCCGCAAGTGAACTTGAGCTCGAATTCGAATCAACATTCGAAGAATGTGAATCCTCAGCGTTCGTCTTCTGCGCTGCCTTGCCATTGTTGGCGTTCTTCGAACTGTTATCCCTCGTAAAGAGGGATTTAATATTCACTTCTTCGACCTTGAATCTCACTGTGAAAAACTTCTTCTCCGGCCGACTTTGACTCTCATCTTTTTCATTCTCAGGCTTCCCTTTCGGACTCGGTTTTGCCGGATTCACGCCGTCGGGCTCTGATTTCTCAGGTTTCTGCTCGGCATTTGCTTTCGGCTTCTTCAATTTCAACATAAGGACTCTGAACTTGGTCGCCGTTTTCGCCAGAGACACCGGGAATTTCGAATTCGCTTCCGTTTCGTTCAGCAATAGAGACGAAGACTCAACCGGAACGAGGCGGCCTTTGAAGAAGAGATCATCCGACGGTGAGAGCGAGACGTCCGGATCTGTACGGTCCACACTGGAGGCGGAGGACGTAGAGAAAGTCAAATTCAGCTCGCCTTCTTCTTCTTCTTCTTCTTCTTCATTGTCCGAGTCATCAGCCTCGCTCCCCTCATCTTCTCCTGCATGCTCATGGCCGTTAATCTGATCACCTCCTCCTCCTCCGCCGCCGCCGTCATTCCCGCCACTCTTGCTCTCTCCGTCTTCTTCATCCGGAACGGCGGTGAATTCCAAGTCAAAGAAGGGACCGTCAGAGTCGGAGGCGGTTTCAGAGTCCGAGTCCGAGAAATGAGGAGCGACGGCTGTGAGAATGGTGGTGGTGGAGGCAGATGAGTCGGTAGAACGAGCAGCGGAGCCGGCGGTTCCAGCAGCAGCAGCACTACCACCACCTCGCCAGAACTTGAGCAAGCTGAGAGCCTCCATTGTTGGAAGAGCCAGTATAGTGCAAAGAGGATTTTAATAATAAGAGAATAAAGGCGCAGAAATAGAAATGGTGAGCTTATGGTATCAACAACTCTTCCGTAAACGGAGAAGGGTACTAAGCGACGGTGGCGGAAGTTGAGTAGGGTAACGGGGTAACCCAACCCCATTTTTATGCCACTAGGGTTCATATTACATTGTGAATCTTATACAAAAATTTTATACTTACAGTTAAGTATTTTTGTACATATAAACAAATAAATTGATAATTATTGACACATAATATGACAGCTACAGTCTACAAATACAAAAACTATTAACAGCAGGTATTACAAATATAAAATATGAAAGTTATTTTTATAACAAAATCTTCCATGTAAGATAGGCTTTGGTCTATATTATAATTTGACAACCCCACCCGGTAAGGTAAATTTCTTTTTAACTCTTTAATTAATGCTCTTTTGTTTTCTTTTGCCCGCTTTTTAATTGCCCTATAGAAATATCTACACGGTAATTTTTTTTTTTAATTTTATTTTTACATAAATTTATAAAATACGGAGTGCTTGGTAATGAAATGACCATAATAACCATTATAATTTTGTTATTGTTTCCCAATTTATTTTTACCGCTATCTCGCACAAACAAAATTTTATAATTATACCTAAATCTCTATTATTTATATTTTATTTTCAAAAGTTTTGAATTTTTGATGGGGTGGGCTGACATTGATATTGATGCTAATTATTTAATTCAAAATATAAATAATTAAATATTTTCATCTCTACTTTTTTAAACTAATCAAATACTAAAATATAATTTTTGAAATTTATTCATTCGACAAACTAAATAATAAAATATGATTTCTATTCTCATTTTGACATATTATATTTCCTATAGAATAAGACATTTGATACTCACTAATCCTATAGACGGAATAAATAGTAAAAGCTATTACAAGAAAAGATAATTTTTAATTTAAGAATAATGTTATAAATGCTCTTAAAATTTTTCTTCTAATATCTATAGTGACACATTGACACTATCTAATTGAATTTTTCTCAATTTGATTATTAATTTTTATGTTTGTTATGGGTCAGTTAATTTATGGATACCTAATTTTTTTTTTTTTTTTGAAAGCGATACCTAATTAAAATAGATAATCTTATTGTGAAGTTATAAGTGAACTTATGAAGGGTCAATAGAACTTCAAAGATTGATGCATGTCTCTGGGTGCAGACCCTCTAAAGTATATGCAATAAACTCTTTCATGCATCTTTGTCGGGCTAGTTTATTGCTTGACCAGCATTGGCTTTCATGGATGTAGGTTTATCGCAAAAGTTTATTGATATATCAGTCATCACTATTGTGTGGACCATGACTCATACAACTGTGTAAACTATATTAGCAAATAATGTATATTCAATACGTAAATAATTTACTTTTAATATATTAAAAATATACATTGTATTTAAGAAAAGTACATTATTTGATTACTAAAAAGTAAAAATACATTATCAACTATTTCTATTTCACAAATATGCTTTATCTTAGACCGATGTTATTAATACAATATGATTAAAAACCTATATGAAAGTGTATATGATACACTTCTAAAATTCTTAAGTTTTGTTTTTTTCCCTGTGTTTTCTTTACATCCAAATATATTTTCCCTAACATATTTTGTATATATACTTTAGTCTCTAAATATTATTAGGTAATGCTAGATTTATTTGCTCTATGATGTGACAAAACAACAATATGTGTAACAATTTTTAAAAAGATGGTGCGCCTACTGTTTTTCCACCACATCAAGGAATGGAAGTATGGAACTATTCTTAGTTTGAAAGATACGAAAAGAAAATTTTACTTTTAAATTATAATATTATTTTAAAATTTAATGTTAGTTTGGAACGTAAAAGGGCTTATTGGAGGCCGAGAAAAGTTTTTTTTTTTTTTTTTTCATACATGGACGGGTGATACACGAAGGAAGATAAAAAAAGATTAGTTACTCTACCTTACTCTACGGACACTCGTGGCATGAGCCAAGTCATTGAGGTAGGCTTCCTTGCACTCCAGGCCGGCGACTGGTTACGTACGTCACTCACTTGGCTCGCTGATGGGCTCCCAAAGTGACAAGATAATCAGCGACATTGTTCTGTTCTCGAAAAATCATTTTGATAGAGATCCTCCAATCCTTTTCGAGCCATCGATTTGCCTTCCTCAATGATTTCCCGAATGGGTCCTCGAAGCGTGGTAGGCCCAGAAAATTAGTAAAAGAGAACTTTTATCTAAGAGCATCCTAAACATAAAATTTTAGTGTGGACCATGATCCAAAACGGTGTCGTTTCTTTTAATGAAAAAAATGGCACCCGTTTCATGTAATTAGCTCTGCTTGTATAACATATTCAGTTTCATTTTATATACATTGTAACTTTATTTCAGCACAATTACAGTTTCATTTTGTTTCAACTACAGTTTCATTTGACATTATACATACAATAGTCTTATTACAGTGAGACATGTTATTGAATTTCATTTTATAAACACTGTAGTCTTATTACAACACCACTAAATTATAATTCTAATTCAACTACGATTTCATTAGATAATATACACTCAAATATATGAAACTGTTATTCAGTGTCATTATATACACACTATAGTTTCATTACAACACAACTACAGTATCATTTCGATATAATTACAGTTATATTTGACAATATACAATCAATATGTGAGACATGTTATTCAATTTTTTATTATACATGTTGTAGTTTCATTTCAACAAAACTAAAGTATCATTTCTATTCAATTATACTTTTATTTGACAATATACACTTAATATGTGAGACATGTTATTCAGTTTTATTTTATACATATTGTAGTTTCATTTCAACACAACTAAAGTATCATTTCAATTCAATTACAGTTTCATTTGATAATATAAACATAATATGCAACACAGTTTCATTTTAGATACACTGTAGTTTCATTTTGTTATAGACACACAAAAAATACAAGATTTGTTAAAATGTAACAGATGTCGTTTCTTTACTTAAAAAAACAGTGCCAATTTCGAACCATGATCCACAGTATAGCAACAGATCCTCAACAATCATGACTTTTTCATGGTTTTTGTTAGGATTATATCATTATGAGGGGAGAGAAAAACAGAAAAAATGTTTATTAATTACGCTTCCAGATGGCGCATCCATCCATTTGGGCACGCATGGTGCGCTTAACACGCCGATTGGCACTATCATTTCCTCTTCTTCCTCCGCGCAGACTCCATAAAAAACTCAACTTACTGCAAAATTATTATTTTTTCTCTCCTCCACCCCTCTCCTCTCCATCTCATAATCTCTCTGTTAGCTGGAGGCCAGTAAAGAGCTAAGTCTAGCACTCTAACTCTTAAAAATGTGTGGTAGTAAAAAAAATAAAAATAAATAAAATTACGTATTCGCTACTAGCTATAATTTTTGGTATAATGATAAACGTGTGATCCTAACAAGTGGTATTCAAGTCTCAAGAACAAACAATGTATGACTGTATGAGGTTCTCAAATGACTCGTACATCAATATGGCAATAATATTTACTCTAAATTCTTGCCGTTGGAATATTTTAGATTATCAATTCAAGGTTTGAATTATAGATTTAGAGTTGGGCATGATATCAACCCGCCCTGCATATTAGACCAAAGATGTGTGACTTAATTTAATTAGATTGGGCAAACGGCCATAACCTCCAAAAATATCAATTTTAATTCGACGATTATTTATGTAATCTCATTTTATATAGTTTCTCTTAGTTTATTTATGTCTTCCCCATTGTTAGTTCATTATTTTTAACTTTTATATTTTCAATTTAATATTCTTATTCAATATTTGTAACTAACTAATGTCTTATAAGTAAAATTTAACAATTTCTCTGTACAGAAAAAAAAAATACTGATAGAACTTAATTAAGAATAGCCTTCTTATATTATTTAAAAATGAGTTTAAATTAATTAAAATATTAAGAACAATTATTTTTAATTTTTTATATTAAATATTTAAATTAAAAAAAACAATTCATTTAATTTAAAATACTTTTATGAAATTGTAAAATCTACTCTGTATTTGATGGTATTTAATAAATTTGCCAAAAATACTTTTTAACATTGTAAAATAAAAATAAAATATACTAAACAAGTACTTTGTTATCCACGTACAGAATATCAATTAATAATTGCCGTTATGTTTAACACATGATGATTCTGTTACAATTTAATATATGTTCATGCATACTTTATCAACATATAAATACTTTGTTTAAATATATGTAAATATTAATTGTATACAATTTTCATAAATAAAAGTAATGCAATAATATACAATATAAATATTGTACATTATGAAAAAATATAAGAAATATGTTTCTAAAAATAGCATTTAAAAAAACTAGTAAATATTTAATATTAAAGAAAAAAGTTTTACATTTATATTTTAAATATTTATATATTTTTCGTGGGTTTCGTATCCTGTTTTTGTTTTTTTTTTTTTTTTGAGAATAGTATCCTGTTTTTGTTCTGTTTCGTTGTTTGTGTGTGACTTATGTGTAAAGTTTGGAGGTTGATAGGGAGAGGTTAAAGTGTGGATGGTGGGGTGTGGCAGAGAGAGACGGTAAAGTCAAGCGTCTTAACTCATTGCTTTATTTAAAAAGTTGTCCAGTTCTTATATCGTGGACCGCGGTCCACAATGCATTGTGGACCGCGGTCCACAATGCATTGTGGATCACGGTCCACGATATAATTTGCGAAAGTTATCTCTAACCTCGATGACTCCTAACTCCCCCCGCTCTTGAGGTGACTAAGGGTGTGTTTGGTAACCTGTAAAATGACTTCCGGAAAATGTTTTCAGAGTTTTCTGTGTTTGGCAACCCCTGGAAAATGTGGTCAACGGAAAATGTTTTCCGTTGACCAAGTAAAATCAGTTCATTTTTCTGGAAATAAGTCATTTTACGGAATCGTCAGAATAGCTGTTTAGTATATTTTCGACCAAAACCAAGCCATATCACCCATGACCATGGACCAAGGAGGTGGGAAACCGCCAAAAACCTCTACTACATTTATTTTTTATTATTTTTTTATTTTTTATTTTTTAATAAATTCTATTCTTTTTATTAAATACCATTATTTTAATAACTATTATAGTTTTTTATATTTTAAATAAAACAATTACAACGTTTAAGTATACAATTCTATCTATTTTCCAGAAAATGAACCAAACACACAAAGACAGTTTTCCATAATACATCCAAACACTGGAAATGAAACTGTTTTCCGGAAAATGACTCATTTTCCTGAAAACATTTTCCAGAAGTCATTTTCCTGCTTTCCAAACGGACCCTAAATGGGTAAATAGATGAGTGTAAAGGTAACAAAAGGTTAAAAATTGAGTTCTACCTGTTACACTATGAGAGCAATATATCAAAATGAATAAGTATAACTTAGGAGTCCATATAGTATTTTCCTATTGAGAGGGGGTGGCGCAGGTGTACTGTAAAATGTAAGGAAAATATTACGGAGTATGTATTTCTTTATTTTTTACTCTTAATTTTTATTTTTACACATCAAATTTTAATGTTAACACTTGTATTGAGATACACATAAAAAAAATACCGAAGTAACTTATTAGTACATGTCATATCAAAAAGTAAAATTTAGAGATTAAAGATTTGAGATTTTGGATATCAAAAAGTAAAATAGGAAAACAGGGAAAGAAAGTCACGTGGCAGACATGCACGGTGGTAGCAGAGTGCAGAATAACAGGTGGCAGGTGGGGGACCACTTCTACAGTAAATAAAAATGGGTACTTGCAGTGGCAGTGCTTGTCCCGTTTGCAGGGACGCCAATAACAAAATGAAAAAAATTATATAGTTTAATTGGAAATAATCGCAGGGTAGGAGTTTAATCTTCTTATGAAAGTGATTTTTTGTAAGTATTTGTGTTTAGTTCAAACATTATGATAAAAATGAAAATGGTAATCAAAATTAAATATTTAGTAATGATAGCATATTTAAGTAAGATGAATCACTTTATTTTAGAGCAAATATGAATTGTAATAAAATAAATAAATAATTAATTAAAATAATATATATATATATACACACACACACACAAATATATGTGTATATATATACATATTAAAATTTCATATCTAATAAATGAAAAATTATTAGTAGTATTAAAAAAATAAATGAAAAATGATCTTATTTAATTTTTTTTCAATTTTTTCTCTTATTTTTAATTCTATTATTCAAAAGTAGATGGATAAAATAGTAATGAGTTTTGCAATTACTAAATGATTTGATTCCAATAGTAGAATAATAAAAGTAGACAAACAAGCATTGTAATGACTAATGAGTACGTATCAAAATCTATATTAGTGTGCAAAAGTCTCTAACCAAATACACCCTAAATATTGGTCATTCCATCTAATGAATCTTAATAGGGATTATTCCCCGCTCACCGTATGGTACCCCGATTTATTTCAATTGACCGGTCTTCTATCATTTTGATCGGGCAGACCGACCTTCCCAAGGTTCCCGTAGCCGGCCTAGGGTCAATCCCGACCTCTTTCCCAGAGCTCGGACTGGCCGGTTGTCCTGTTGTCCTCGGACGTCTTTTTCGAAGTCTAAATCCTTTGACCTCGCGACACCTGGCTACTAAGTACGGGGCCCGCTTATGGACTGGTGCATGCTCGCCACGCGGCCGCGAACCTTGTACATGTCCCCTGAAAGTCTATATAAACCGCATTTAGTGTTGCAAAGGGGACTTTTGGCTACCACATTGACCCACTACCACATTGACCGAGCTCCATTACGGTATAGCTACATTGTACCCAACCCATTCATTAATAAAGAGTATTTTCCGATCGTATTTGCGTAAATGATAGAATAAATACGCAAATACGCTTGGAAAATCCTCTTTATTAATAAATGGTTCGGGTACAAAGTAGCTATACCCTAATGGAGCTCGGTCAACTTGACAGTGGGTTAGAGGTTCCGAGCTACTTGACTATTACATAGAAAACAACCAACAATGCCCTTTACAACATTAAATGCGGTTTATATAGACTGCCAGAGGACAGGTACCGGGCTCGCAACATGGCGGTTGCGTGGCGGGCATGCATCAGTCCATAAGTGGGCCCCGTATTCAGTAGCCAGGTGTCACGAGGTCAAAGGATTTACTGATTTAGACTTGAAGGAAGACGTCCGAGGACAGCAGGACAACCAGCCAGTCTGAGCTCTGGGAACGAAGTCGAGATTGGCCCTAGGCCGGCTGCGAGAACCTCGGGAAGGCCGGTCTACCCAATCAAATGATAGAAGACCGATCAATTGAAATCGATCGGGGTACCATAAGGTGAGCGGGGAATAATCCCTATCAAATGCTATAATTACTGTGATTTATTTTTCAATAATTTTGTTATGTTGGGATATAAAAATTTTTACGACAATAATTTTTGCTTTTTGTGAGCAAGAAAATGAAAAAGAAAAGAGGAGAGATGGGATAAAGGCGTTAGTGTTAGCGTTAGTGTTTGTGTTAACGTGACGTTTGTTTGGAATGGATGAATTAGGGGAGAAAAAAATTATAATTTTATGAGAAAAGAATAAGGTGATAATAAAATAAGAGTTCAAATTACATGATTAAAGCATCCATAATGAGATGAGGGATGAGAGATGAGACATGAGTAGAGGAGAGCTAATGAGACCGTGTATTATTATAAGGACAAATATGTCTTAACAGTAGCTTATTTTTTTGAGAAAATATCATTTTTAGTCCTTCAACTATAATACATGTATCAATTTTGGTCCTTGACTATTAAAAATTTCAAATTAGGTGCATGACTATTCAATTTGTATCACTTTTGGTCCTTGACTATTAACATTTTCAAATTAGGTGCATGACTATTCATTTTGTATCATATTTGGTCCTGCCGTTAAATTTTCCGGCCAAGTTTCCGGCGAAGTCATCGGGGTGACCGGCGTTTTCTATTTTTTTATTATTATTTTTTATTTTTTATGTTTTTTTATTTAAAAGTTACGGAGTATTAAAATAATTTTTAAAATAAAAATTAAATAAATTAGTCGATCACCGGTGACTTCGTCGGAAATTTGGCCGGAAAATTTAACGGCAGGACCAAATGTGATACAAAATGAATAGTCATGCACCTAATTTGAAAATGTTAATAGTCAAGGACCAAATGTGATACAAATTGAATAGTCATGCACCTAATTTGAAAATTTTAATAGTCAAGGACCAAAATTGATACATATATTATAGTTGAGGGACTAAAAATGATATTTGCTCTATTTTTTTCATTTCAATGCTAAATTACAATTTGAAGGGAGGGGTTATGAATTTTAATTCAGGAAGAGAATTGTAATTTTGTGAAATTTTGATTCCCTCTAATCAAACGATATAATTGAGGGATTCAATAACCGACCAAACGGCTAAGACTCTGTTTGACAGAGCTTATTTTGGAACTTATAGCATATTTTAAGCTACTAATAAGTTATAAGCTCTGTTTGGTAATGTTTCTAAAATAAGCTAGTAGCTTAAAATAAGAGCTTATTTTTTAACGCTAACTTAGGTAGCGTTTCAAAATAAGCTAGTAGCTTCCTAACTTTTTTTTTTCCATCTTTAACCTTATTATTTTAAAGAAATGACATCATTTACCCTTCCCAATTAAAACCTTTTTGGTTAAACCTTTTTTACTTTTTCTCTTCAATATGTTTGGTTGTAATTTCAATTTGACATTTGTGTTTGAATATTGATTTTTGTATGAACTAATCTTATGAATTATAAAGCAAAAAAGGGTATCAGCGGCACCTCTGCACCTCTATGAAGAGGTGCCGCAGGTACTATTTTAATTTAAAAAATAAAAAGAAATTTGGAGCTTTCCGCGGCACCTGTTAACAGGTGCCGCGGAAAGCTCATGACTTTTCGTGTCACTGGCGTAGGCTACACCTGTAACAGGTGTAGCCTAAACTCTTTTACGGGTGTAGCGTATTTGCATTTTTGTACTAGTGACATTTTGTTTTACTTTATATGTTTTCAAATATATGTTCTTACTTTATATGTTATTAAAATATATTGATTTCACTATTTTATATTTTAATATATAAACAAACCTATTTAAATTTAAAATTATCTAAATTGTATGAAAATGTCCTTTTTAGTCTTTTTACATTTAACAGCTTGTCAAAAAGCTAATTTTACCAAACATTTTTAAGCATAACAGCTCTTCAGATTTCAGCTTCGAACGTATAACTTTTCAATTTTCAGCTACTTTTTCAGCTTTCAACTACTTTTCAACTAAGTTTGTCAAACATAGCCTAGTGTTTGACCATCAGTTACAAGTTGAAAATGGGAAGGAGGGTTTGGTGGAATGATTACCTTCCCGAGGCAAAACAACATTAAAAACCTCCACTGTACTCGCCGCATATCACACCATTCTCGTAATGTAAATTCAACTCCCATCAATTCTTGTATGGAAACGGAATACAACTTCAAACTTTGTAGCTGCCACTTGTTTATTTGTGCGTATATACTATATTAGAATTTGAGGTATATTTTTGTCAAAAAAAGAAAGAAACAAAGAATTTGAGTTATATTTTCAATTTAAAAGGCGGGAATGTTATTACTATCATATTAATGCACACTTTTAACTTGATTTTTTTTTTTTTTTTGAAAACTTGAAAATTTTAAATCAAATAGATATGTTACTGTTGAATAGTGAAAAAGTTCTTTCAAATCAAGAATGATAGTAGTATATTAGGACTTATTTTTCTCTAAGAGTGTGTTTGAAAATTTAGAAAATAATTTATGGAAATCATTTCTGAGTTTGCAGTGTTTGGATATGCCTGAAAAATCAAGTTAACGGAAATCAATTTTCGTTGGTTGGAGAAAATGCGGTTGTTTTGGCGGAAAATGACTTCCCCAAAATTTGGCAGAAGTCATTTTTCAGACGGGCAAGTATGCTCTAGTTTCACAGCAGTCCTCTCTGATTTCCAGTATTTTAATTTTTTTTTTTTTATAAATACTCCCTCCATCTCATTTTATGTGTCTGGTTCGGTTAACGATGCTTGACTGAAGTTATTTTTAATTCAACTTTTCATAATATTAAATTTAATATTAATATATAAAATTTATATGCCAAGGGCCTTGTGGTCCAGTGGTATCAAACCCTTCCCTGTATAAGGGAGGTGGTGGGTTCGAGCCTCAGTGGAGGCGTTGTTGTCTCTTTGTTCTTCAGTAGTTTATGAATAGATACTACACTGTAATAGAGTCAGTAGCATTCAAAAAAAAAATATATAATTTATATATTTAGAAACTACACTAAGTACTATAGAACACAAAAAGTCAAATTTAAAAATAAGTAAAAAATACTAAAGAAAATAAACAAATAAGATTGACCAATGAATAGTAAGTAGGACATAGGGAGTAATATTTTTTATTAAATATTTTTATATTCTAAATAAAATATTTAAAATGTTTAATTATATAATTCTACTCATTTAACAGAAAATGAACAAAAACTTAAAGATAATTTTCTGCTATACAACCAAAAACGAAAAAGAAAAATATTTTCTGAAAAATGAGTCCTCATTTTTCAAAAGTAATTTTCTTATTTTCCAAACGGACCCTAAGATCCTCAATTTCCATTGCTTAGGTTTTATGTATTTTTTTTTCTTTCTGCCTATCTAAACTACGCACCTTAAACACACAAACAAAGCACTTTAAGAACACAAACCATGCATGCACCTAAAATTTTAAAATGGTGCATCTTAAGTTTCAACATTGACGCATCTTAAACATACAAATCACGTACCTTAAGAAGGAAACCACGCACCTAAAGTTTTAGGTTGACGCACTTTAAGTTTCAACACTAACGCACCTTAAGCAACGAATCATGCACCTTAAGAAGGAAAACCACGCACCTAAGCAACCGTACAACCGCACCAGAAAAGGCCAACCGCACAGGAACCCATATATATATATATATATATATATATATATATATATATATATATATATATATATATATATATATATATATATATAAGTTGGATCCAGTGAGACCACTCCAGTTATATGAGATTGTGAGATCCAATCTTGGTCATTTTTTTTTTTAAATTTAACATGTGACATTAAATGAGTGTTTTTAGCTTATTTATGGTCAAATATATTAATGCAGGGGTTGTGAAGTCATTTTGATTTTTTATTCATTTATTACTATTTTTAATACAATTATATTGTGGGTAATTTTGGACTTTTGCACATGTCCAACATCGCTCGCGCACACAAGACTAAGACTTTTACACACGCCCCAATTCACTAACGCACACACGTACGAATGACATAATAATTTAAGGAACCGCGTTAAAGAAAACATGCAAAACTCTTTATTGCATTCTCAGTATATAGCATACACTACCCATGTCAAATTCACAGTTGCACAAACCACAAACACTGGCTGCACACTTGCTAAAAGAATGTCCACATTCACAAAATATAAACACACAACTTTTTGCACACGCCTAACATCACTCACGCACACACCTATGTAGCATAAACAAATAAAAAGTTGCAAGTGCAATTATGGAATGTTTTAATACCATGGTTAATATCCCTTAAAATATGAAAATTTTTTTATTCCATTTATTTCCATAATCAAAGAGCATAACCAATTTACAATTCCACCATTTTGTATTAATTCTACCCTATAATAATTGATATTTTAAAATCAATCCTATCCATTAATAACATTTTTTAGATGGTTGAGATAATTAAAGCATGTGCTCCATCTCAACTAAAAGTGCTCACACGCCCCCTCAACGTGTGCAATGGATTTCCGAGCGCAACACGAAGATTCGAACCCATGATCTTTTGCATGGCTTTGATACCAAATTAAAGCATGTGCTCCATCTCAACTAAAAGCCTAAGCTGATAGTTGGACTGCACATATTATATTTATGCTCACAGAGATGAGATCTCATGATCTCATCTAATATGGTGGTCTCATATATATATATATATATGTATGTATGTATGTTAATATGTATATATGTATGTTAATATCATATTAAAACAATAAATAAAAACTAATGTTAATAGCATATTAAAATTTTAATTTTAATTTCATACTTTTTATTCCTTCCAATCAATAGTTCTACTCCTCGTCTATTTGCAATATATATATATATATATATATTAAAATTTCATATTTAATACATGGACAGTGATATTTTTTTTTTTTTTTTAAAAATTCCCTTATTTTTAATTCCATTCTTTAAAAGTATATGAGTAAAAAAGTACTCCGTAATAGATTTTGTAATTACTAACGAATTTAATTTTAATAATAAAATAACAAAAATAGATAAACAAACATAGTACTTCATATCAAACCCATAGTATGGCCCAAAAGTCATCTCCAACCAAACACAGCTACTATTTGTTCAACTTAGTTTTAACATTTTATTCAATACATTTGTATGGTTGACATCAACTGTACCATAAAATTTGACATCGCCCATCCTCCAGTCCTTTTAGTTCCAATTTTGTTCGTTTTCCATATCCACTTTAAAATAGGCATTTATTGCATCATAACTATTATTAATCTTATGATAGTCCAAAATTGGTTACCTTGAAATTTAGTCACAACCAAGATAGCTTAGCTGAAAAAGTAACTTTTGATAAAAATCGAGTTAATTGCTAATTTAGTTTAAGACTACATAGGATGAACATTTTCAAATTTAGAGTTTTAAATTAATAATTTGGTCATGTTTTTCTCTTTGATTTACAAGAAAGTTCGTAATATATATCTATTTCAAAGTTCACTTTCAATGAAACTTGCCCATAACCCTAGCCGGTAAATGATTACAAAGAGATAAATCAATCTAAATTAAGAAAGTCAATAAATAGATCCCATCGAAAGTCAAACTAAGAGCATTATGATTACTATCCGACCAATTCAGTTGGGGTTACCCCTATATTTTTCTCTTCACTTTAATAATAAGGATAAGGTTATGTGGACCAAAGTTTTGCATCAGTTGATATGATAATAATTTTTTTTTTATTCATTGATTACTCATGAATTTGCCGACCACATCCCGCTTTAACAAATGAACCTACTTAATATATTTTCACGTCAAATGGTGAAAGATTTTGGTACGTATAACATGACCTTAATAATATATAGTTCCAAATTTAGTTTTTTTTTTCTTTCTATTTATTACCAATTCTACCTCATTTCTATAAAATTTAAGAGCCAAAAGGTAAATTATATATCTTTAAAAATGTTGATTAATTACAAAAATCAAATGGAAACGAGATTGTCTTAAAAGTAGAAGGGTCACATTAGGAACTACAAAAAACTTAGAGGGCATAAGTGAAATTAAAAGAGAGGAATTGACAAATGAGACCAGTTAAGATGGGAGTGGGGCATGATGTGAGTTTCTCAGATAGAAGGTCATAATTGTCTGAAAGATGAAGTTGAATGTTGAATGTGAACACTCACAAGGTGCGGTGTGGAAAATATTACATGTACTCTCACTTTTTACTCTTAACTTCTACTTCTCGTTCTCACACATCTTTGATGTATACATTTTTTGTGGGACCCACATGACAAAAATATCATATCTTTATTGGTCAAATTATGAAGTAAAAGTGAGGGATTAGAATTTGCGGGTACATGTAATATAACTCTAAGGTAAATACGGAGTTACTTCACAAGGGTCCCACCTAGAGGTACATTCTACTTCAATAGATGTGATTCTCCCCATTACTATTTCCCAACCACTTTTCTTCACAAATTTGTATTTTGCAATTTTGTTTCAAAATGTAATGATTGCTATAGAGTATGGACTAGTATATGTTCTTTTCTCAAAAATTGAATTAATTTATTTCACTATTTTATGGAAGAGTTAAACCATGATATTAAAGAGATAACACCTTCGAATTAGTGAAACAAATGTATGTTGTTAGGAGAGTCGATAGTGGAATATTGATTAAAATGAAATTATTTACTTTCTCAATATATTTGATCGAGATTCGTAATTTACTTTGTTCTTAGATAGAAAAGTCGTCTTTGCTCAAATTTTGAGAGCAAATTCTGACTTTTTCTTCCATTTCCTCATTTTATTTATATTATAATTAGCAAAAACTTCTAAGAATTAATTATAGATAATTATAAGTCTAAATATAATTATCAGCTTGGATACAATTACCAACCACATTCTCCACCCCATACCAATTCATAGTATAGTTTTGTGGGTTAGTTGAGCACACTCATGCTCATGTCAGGCTTTGCATGCGCCATTGACTTTACTTAGACATGAGCTCGAATAGTTGGCTTGCTTCTCTTTCAAATGTATTTGGTTAGAATGAGAGAATTAGAGAGAAAATAAATTGTAATTTCATAAGAAAAAGATAAGATAAGAATAAAGTAAAAATTTAAATTTTGTTGTTTGGTAGACAGAAATAGAATTACTGAAATACTTCACATTAAATAATGTGAATGCCCACTAGTAAGTACTCCGTAGTAAATATTAAATAAACGTCCAAACAGTACAGTGCCGTAATGTTTATGGCTTACCCTACCAAAATGGATAGCAAAGTAAATGCTCCCATCCATTCAAATCCATCCATTGCAGCTAAGCATCAAAATGCCCAGACCTGGAGAAAGCTACAACACAAGCGTTACGTTGAAACTTGAATTACACACAACCCTAACGGATATTGGCTACTCATGTGGCAACACCTCCCATGTAAAAAATGTGAATATATCCACACCATCTATCTTGATTCTTGAGAAATCAAAGGTTAAGATCAAATTTACAATAATTATAAAATGAATCTTGCTCTTACAAGTTTTAAATAATTATAAAATTGATCCCCTGATTTTTTACTAAAATCTTCAATGATTGATGAATCACGATAAATGGTTGGATCAGTCCCCACTTTTATAGGAAGATATTCTCATTTGATCATACCCATATATATATATGATGTGTGTATGTGTGTGTTGGATAAGTGGATAAGTGGATAATATACATGGGCTTATACTCAAGAGACAACGAGAGGAGTCCAACATGGCTCAAAGAGGATCCAAAAAATGAGCTTGATCAGCATCATGCGGCAAATTATACTGTGCACCACGGTGCACATATATAGCAATGTGCACCACGTACCTAAACGACGTCGTTTCGAGCATTGTAAACTAATCGTCCATTTTTTTTGGAAATCACGTTTCCCGTTTCGGCCGGTCTCTGTATTTATGTTAATATTATGTGTATTCCAGGCAATCATTCTGTGTATTATAGGCAACCGTTATGTGCATTTATGTTAGTAACACATGTTGTGATTTCATGTTAGTAACACATGTTGTGATGTGTTTGTGCATTCGAATGTTTAGGAGGATGAGTTCTGTGTATTTTGTGTAAATATTATGTGTATTCATGTTATTAACACAAGTTGTGATGTGTTTGTGCATTCGAATGTTAGGAGGATGAGTTCTGTGTATTTTGGGTCAATATTCTGTGTATTATGGGCAAACATTCTATGTATTCTATATAATGATTATGTGTATTATAGATAATGAATTCCCTGGAGTCATTCGCGTCCACTAACATCTGTGTATTTTGTGTCAATATTCTGTGTATTATGGGCAAACATTCTGTGTATTCTAGGCAAACGTTCTGTGTATTATAGATAATGATTATGTGTATTATAGATAATGAATTCCCTGAGTCATTCGAGTCCGCGTCTACAAACACCAAAACGACGTCGTTTTACGTACGTGGTGCACATTGCTATGTGCACCGTGGTGCAGGGTATAACGATTGGCATCATGCTCGTTGGGCTTAGCGCCAATGAGGAATAAGAGGCTTTAGACTATCCTCATCTTAACAAGTGAACCCTTTCAAGATGATGTGAGATGTAATGTTGACTTTTATTTATTTATTTTTATTAGCTTATGTGGTTTGCAAGCTTGCTATAGTAGTATATTTGCAATTGACTTTTATTTATTGAACATAATTTAAATTTGAGTTTGCAAATGTAATTTAATGTAACATTAAATTTGATAAATGTAATGTTGAAGTTTGATGTTATCTGATCTTGTCTTAAGAAGTAATGATGTGGAAAACTAATTCAGGTAAAAAAAAGAAGATAAAAGGGTAGATCATATGGTCTAATAACACTCAAAAGATAAGTGTAGCAATCCACTGACAACATCTTAAGCTGTGCTATATATATATATGTTCAAGATTATGTTTAATTAGAAAGTACCAAAATCCATTCTCAATTACTTTTTGGGCAATCAGCCGTAAATTACCAATCTAAACAATGCCTAATCTCCAAACATGTTCACACATATATAAGCTATAAGAAGCTACTTTTAATTTGGTCTAAAGCAACTTTAGCTATTGTCTCATCCTGCTCAACTCAACCTTACAAACCCCATGTTTTGTGCTATATGGAGGGTCCCCAAATTTTTTCTTTTTGGGTGATAGGGGTGCCAATTAATTTTTTTTTTTAATGAATTTTGTATACCATGATCATAGTATTTGTAAATTATAAGATACATTGAATTTAACCATAAGTTTTCACAACCTAAGATATCTTATTAAGCTGAAGCTAAGAGACCATATCATCACATTACCACATGCATGAGCACGTCAAAGTGCCACTTTTATTCTCGATATAGCAATTGATAATTAGTTTTTTTTTTTTTTTTTTTTTTTTATCATGTATGTGAGTCCTAATGTAAATGTCAACATTAAAATTTTGTGAGGGGAGTAAAAGTTGGGATTAGAATTGAGAGTATGAGTACTATTTTCCTATCCAATAACCACATCAAACATTCAGCTTCGATTTACATGAGGTGTTTGGTTCAAGTTATATAATATAATCAAGGGAATGTGAGTTTTGGAATGTCACATCTCATGTTTGATTCAAGTTATCTTACTTTCCTAAGGGTATACAACTTTCCCCGAGAAATGCAACATGCCATCCACATAGAATTTCGAAAAGAATGTGATTCCCTCACAACTCGTAGGTATTATGAGATTCTCATGCATATTAGTATATTATGAAATATATATTTTATGTTATCTTATTATACATATTATGCATATTTAATTATTTTGTAATTAATATTTTATTTTATTTCTTAATTATTATGTCATGTTAGCTTATAAAGTATTTATGTTTTCAAGTCCAAACTCTTAATTAATTATTTAATTTTTTTAAATAATATACTTATATATGTTACAATTATCTTATTTAATTATTTTAATTTTGAAGTTATGAAATACATAAAAATATATAAAAGATATTAAAGTACAAAGAAAAGTCATTATAACATAAAAAATAACCCTAAATCAAGCATGTTTAATTTATATTATATGCTTCAGTTTTAACATCCCAACTCCGCAACGCGCCAACGCCACATGTTTTTTCTTTTCCTTCCATTATTTTCGGAATAAAGATGGTCCATCAACGAATTTCTTTATATTTACAAATTTATAAAAAAAAAAAGCTGCGTTTGCCGGGAGTTGAACCCGGGTCTATTGCTTGGAAGGCAATTATCCTAACCGTTGGACTACAAACGCTTAGTTGATCATGGCGTAAGTCATACTATATATATATTTAATATATCTACGCGCAAAGTTATTTTTAATGGAAAAAGTGTGTCTGTAACTGTGTTAGTGTATACATATATAATTATTAATTTACTTGATATAAAATATAATATATCAACAAAATTTATAATATTAAAAAGTACAGTGACTATTAGTATGCAATGTATTAGGGGTGAGCAAGGATTCGTTGTTAAATTTGCTCCAATCCAATATGTATCCACTTAAAGTGGATGGGATATAGATCCGCTTAGTGAAAATCCGCCACTAGTGGATTGGATACGGATGTGACTTCTAAAAAATCTATTATATCCAATACGCTCCGTTAATCCATTACCAAAATGACGTTGTTATATATATGAGTAATGCTACCCACCCATCATAATCTCTCTCTATAATGAAATTCTCCTATATAATTTTGTATTGATATATTTTAAATTACTTATTTAAATACAAACACTGGGCACTAAATCAATCGTGCAATGCGTTTGTCAAATTAGTATTTTAATAAAAGTTCATTTTAGTATATTACAAGACAAAATAAGCATATAATACACTAAAAATAAACTTGTATCAATGGTCCATCTTACTGCGTGAACCTAATGGACCATAGTAGTATAGTACCATACTCCCTAGTATAAGCACTGATCATTTATATGACCTTTAACAACCAAAATTTTCAATCATTCAAAAATTAATAACGAAATGCATATAATGTCATAGAGTTTTTTTTTTTTTTTTTTTTTTGATAATTAATGTCATAGAGTTAATTCTACTATTAATCCTTGATTGCTAGTGCATTGTCACATTCAATAGTACTTTTTAAATTTTGTCACATGACATCACTAACTTTTGTGACGATGCTACATTTTCTATTCTTTTAATTTTGTTACATTACATGCATCTTTAACTTTTGTGGTATATCCACATTTAGTTTTATTATTTTACTTTTGTTATATTACATCTCTAACTTTTCGTGATATTGTTATATTTAGTCATACTCTTTCAATTCTTAGACTTGAATGTCTAAGTCTAGATCTAAGTTTTTGAGTCTCATGTAGATGGATGGCCATTGCGTTCCACTTTGAGATGAAGGTGCCACTTAGAGACTCAAAAGTCTAGATTTGGACCTTTAAAGTTGAAGACAATTATAATTGTCAAGGTTGATAGTTATGGCTGCCGTTTAAAAATAAAATAAAAATTTTTAATTTTTTTTTTAAAGTTACAATTATCAACCATAGTTGTAAACCTTAATAGCCCCATATGCAATTGTCGACTAGAAACAAATATGGTTGTTGCTGTCTACGACCTTTAGTTTTATTTTTTTTTCTTTTCAGTCAAAATTGTTCAAATTGTTAGTCAAGTTAACGCCACACTTGAAAAGAGTATATGTGGAATGCTAGTAGACTAGTAAGCACCAAATCAGTGATAAGTTAGATCAACAACTCAATGAGGTAGCTCAAGTGGCAAGTGAGCTCTCTTAGCGAGAAAGAATTTTGAAAAATTTTATGGTATAATTGCACTTTTTTCGCTCATTTAAGAAACCTCATTAGAATTTTTATTTTATTTTATTTTTCAATTAAGAGACCTAATTGTATTATTCATTCAACTTAGTGAACCAATTTTGGCACTTTTTTTCGTTTTAAAAAATATTTATTCGAAATTTGTCTCTTCTTTTATCCAATTGTATACAAAAAGAAACTTTTATTAGATTAGGGCAACATAAAAACTCCATACTTAAATATTTTCCAGAAAAGTTTATACAGGAGTTCGATGGAATTTTAGAAAGTGGAATTTATTCTATATGAATTGGGAATTTATACTTAATAATAATGCATTAGAAAATGCATGGTTTAGTAAATATTCATGATCAAGATGTGAGATTAGTGCATTGTATGGGTAAACAATATGTACACTTCTATTTACCCCTCCCCCATTAAAACTGTATACACACAGATAAACACACACCATGCATGCACAGAGATACAACGTCAACTAATTCTCATTACTTACTTTTTGCATTACTTTTGTTCCCAACGAGAATGCATTTTTCCTATCTGAGAAGACGTACAAGATTAAATTGTCAAAAAAAACCGAGGGACTAAACTACATATTCCATCGGCATATCATTATTTATGTTCTAATAATTCTCTGTCAATGTCTGCATTATTGAGGTTAAAAGCATATTTTATCCGAATTTTGACTTCAAGCTTCCCTTTCCATATTGAAGTCTCATTCTGTTTCCCTCATATATCCACCTCTCCTCCATAGCTAAGCTAGATAGATGCCTACACGCTTTCTCCCCTGTACTTGCATCACCCACTCGTTCCAACTCTCCCCTTTAAATCTTCCTCTTTCTATTCTCATTTTTCCATTGGGTTGAGCTCTAAACATAGTGCAGGTTTTAAGATTGGAGAATGAATGGAAAAAAGGGTAGTAGTATTGAGATCAATATCCCGGCGGCTTCAATTGCAGAGAAGATATCCAAGATTATCTTCCCATGCAAAGGGTGGTTTTCTCGTGTTTCGGATTTCTGCAAAGAGGACACAAGTAGAGTGGTTTTCTCCCTAAAAGTTGGCCTAGCGGTTCTGCTTGTTTCACTTCTGATATTGTTTCCGGCTCCCTATCAAGTGTTTGGTGCCAATGCTATATGGTCTATCCTCACGGTTGGTATGATGTTTGAATACACTGTTGGTATGTAACCCCACTGCCCACTCAGAAATTTATCAAATGCTGAAATGAAAAAGTATCTGGAAAAAAAATCCATATAACTAACCTGACTGCAAAAGGTTTTTGAGAATAGCAGTGATTAACTTCATTTATCTCACCTTCATGTACACTTCTAAGGTGCCACGTTTAATCGAGGATTCAACCGGGCACTTGGAAGTCTGATTGCTGGAGTATTAGCCACTGCCATTGCTGAAATAGCTTCAAGAAGTGGCCCTGTTGCTGAGGCTGTTATCATAGGCACCAGCATTTTTCTCATTGGTAAGTGACCTAAATCCCTGAAAGTAGATAATTAGAAACCAAGGATCGGAAGAAGGAAATATTTTCGAAGTAATGCTTACTTTGGCCTTGATGCAGGGATTATCACAACATTCATGAAGCTGTGGCCATCCCTAGTGCCATACGAATATGGTTTTCGGGTTGCACTTATCACCTACTGTTTGATCATTGTTTCTGGATATCGGATGGGAAACCCGATAAAAACTTCCATGGATAGACTTTACTCCATTGCCATTGGAGCAATTGTAGCAGTCCTGGTGAATGTGCTAGTTTGTCCAATATGGGCTGGGGAGCAGTTACATAAAGAACTTGTTTCCAGTTTCAATATAGTGGCTGACTCACTTGAAGGTAAAGACAACAAAAGGACAAAAACAAAATTACTGTATTTTTCCCAGATAATTAGTGACCAGAAGCTATCTGGAAAATTTTCAGAATGTGTTAGAAAGTATTTAGAAGATGATGGGCTGAGCTACCTTAAGTTCACAAAGACCGTCTCAGATGAGTTCCCAGATGAGCCTGCTATCAAGAATTGTCGTGACACGTTGAACTCTGCAACAAAGATTGAAACACTGGTACTAATCATTTTAATTTGATCACGAATTTTGGCATATGTTCATGGAGTGATCAGCAGCAAATGAACAACAACTAATAATAATAATATGTTTTTTCTTTCTGTTTTTTGGTTCTGTTGACAAGGCTATCTCCGCAAAATGGGAGCCACCACATGGGAGGTTCTTCCATGTCTTTTATCCATGGTCAGAATATGTTAAAGTTAGTGCAGTTTTGAGATACTGTGCCTATGAAGTCATGGCCCTTCATGGTGTACTTCATTCAGAAATCCAGGTCTCCCTATCAGTTCTATGGTCTAAGAGTGTTTGAAGAATAACTGACCTTGAAAGCTTTCTTTAAATTGTTGCAGGCTCCATATAATCTAAGGATCACACTGCAGAAAGAGATTCAGGAAGCAGCAGCTCAGGCAGCAGAGCTAGTTCGCACTTTGGGCGAAGATATATCAAGCATGCAACAAAGCCTTAAAGGCTGTCTTCTAGCTAAGGTTCACGCCTCGACTGAAAGACTGCAGAGAGCAATAGATAGGCATTCATGTTTCCTTATACTGAGAAATGAAACATGTAACAGCAACTCACCAGAGCAACAGCAAAATTTATCTCAAATCTCTTCAACTAACCTTGATGAGATCTCAACTCACTTGGCTGATCTCGAAGACAGCATGTTAGAAGAGAACTTTGACAATCCTTCCCTGCCGATAGAAATGCCTGCAGCAGTAACAAATGAACAGGCATACCATGAACTGATGAAGAAGCAACAAAGAAGGCTGTACTCTTGGCTGTCGAGGGAAGTTGACGCATATGAAGACAAGGGGACTATATCTGTAAATTTTAAACCCAAGATGAAGGGACTCCAGAGCATTATCGCATTTGCATCCTTGATTATTGAGCTTGAGGCTCGGCTTGATCACTTAGTTGAGGCTGTAGATCACCTCTCCAAGATGGCAAAGTTCAAACCCGAGGGACTATAAGAAGAAAGAACTTTCTTTTACCAGGAAAACAGAAAACAAGTCAAGGTGTTCCCACAACACTATCTTCAGTAAACTTCTTCCATTCCAATCATTTTGCTTATTGAAATAATGCACTCTGAAATGTAGATTTTTTATTTCCAAAATAAATTATTTCTTTTCCCTGTATGTGCAACAAGTAACTAAGTGGCAAAGTTGTTTTAATCTTGAATTTTCACCCCAATCCATTGAAAGAAAATTAAAAAAAAAAATCAAGTTGATGCTTTAAAGAGTCATCTTATAAGATTACCAACGCAATATAGTTCAAGAGGGCAGACATTTTCATGAGGATTACTCTGGGCATAGGCACTTTGCTGAACCACAAAAAATCCTATGTTCTTGTTTTTCCTTCTTCCTTTTGAACTTTACACTTGTTTCAATTTCTGAACAAAATTGAAACAGTACCTAAGGAGATTCTTCAAATTGTCTCATGGTGGGATGTTATGAGATGGCAATTTAATCAGGCAATCATCAAAGTGGAATGGCAGAAACTGGTATATCATAGAGAAGGATGACAAACTGCAAGCACATGTAATCATGTATAGATGCTTTCCAGTTAGCACTCAGTCTTAATCAATGAAAAAAATAAATAAACAAAAGCCCAAGAGAGTTGTTGCCAGAAATTAACAGCAAGATAATTAGCATAAATGGAGAAAATCCAATAGTATACAGCAATGCAATAGTTTTATTTAGCTAGTTGTCATAGTACATGAAATATTCACATGATCATAAGCTAACAAAGGACAAGCTTCCTATGTACACAGGAAAATATCAATGACCCACATTCATATGACTAACTATTCCTAGTTAATACTTATTGCCACACATACAAAATAGTAATCAAATGCCAAGTCTGCTATCACTCACTTGACAAGTGAGCGCATTTCCTCACCAAACAAACTAGAAAAGCAAGTACACATTCAGTAGACTGCATAACTGGAAATTGAGGAAATACACACACTGGCCTCAAGTGTGTAGCGGGATAGGTCTTCTTTCTTACATCCAGCTTTGGTGTGTAATGTAAGCTTTCCTGGGCTCAGATGGATTCTCCATGCCTCTGCTACTGCTTATGGAAGGGTCAGAATTACTTGCTAGCATTGACAATAAGCTTCCTCCATGAACCCTTCCTTCAGGAATTGTAACTGGAACAGATGGAGTAGCTTGTTTAAAACTGATATATTTCCAATCAGAACCATTTGCAGATGTTACAGCACTTCTTTCCACAGTCATGCTATCAGCATCCATGTCCTCTGCAGTGTCAATCTCTTTCATATTCTCAGTTTTCTTTGGTGTTATCTCCTGGACTACAACTCCGAGGGTAGCTCCACCATGAACCCGTTTATCCTGCACCAGAGCACCATGAGATGCACAAAGCCCTGTCTTTCCCCTGGCAAATGAATTACAAGGAATTTCACCTTTGCCAAATTCAGAACTAGGCTGGCCCCAATAGCATCTTTTCCCTCCACCATGTGCCTTGCAAAAATCAGTGCTTCCCTGAGCACTTTTTCCACAACCTTCAAACTGGCATCTCTTGCCCCCACCATGACGCACACAGAAATCAGTTCGGCCCCTTGCACTCTTTGTACACTCAGGCACAGCACATCTCTTACCACCCCCATGCGCTACGCAGAAAAGGGTCCCTCCATGCACACTTTTTGTGCAAATCCCACCTCCTTGGAATGAACATCTTTTCCCTCCACCATGGCCCTTGCAAAATGATGTACTTCCCTCTGCACCCTTTGTACAGCCTTCAAAAGTGCAACGTTTACCACCACCATGCGCCTTGCAGAACGTTGTGCTTCCTTGTGCCCCTTTAGTGCATTGGGGGTACTGACATCGCCGACCACCTCCATGTGAAATGCATAGACCAGAAAGTCCCTCAGCACTCTTTGTACAGTTCTCTTTCTGGCATCTCTTGCCTCCACCATGTCGAATGCACAACCCAGATTTCCCTCTGGCAGCACGGGTACAACCCCCATGACTACAACGCCGTCCACCACCATGTGCTATACAGAAATCTGTACGTCCTTCTGCACTCTTGGTACATCCTAGGAATTCACATCGTCGACCACCACCATGGGCCTTGCAGAATGCAGTTCGACCCTCAGCTCCTTTATGGCAGCCATGTTTTTGACACCTCCGACCACCTCCATGGGCAATGCAGAAGCCAGAAGCACCTCTTGCTCCTTTTAGACACCCCTGGAACTGACATTGTTTGGTACTACTACTACGTTGCTGCTGTTGTTTTGTTATCCCGGAAGTACAGGTGACTGAGCTTTTTGAATTTGTTATCACACTAAAAGATTGGTTGGGAGAGATTGGAGTTGGCCTGGCTTGTCTTGCATCCTGATTGAGGGAGAAACTAGCCCCTGCATTATGAGGTGTGTTTAAGCAACTCTGAAGGCTACCACCTCTCCAAGATGAGACTGATCCTTCGTCAAATTGGAAAGCTTCACATGTAGTCTGTGGTACATTCATAGCAGTTTGCAATGAGGAGCTTGGATTCACTATAGTAATCTCAGATTCAGCATGCGCACTAGAAAGACTCAGTTCCAGATCAACCTTGGGCAGAACATCCAGTCCTTTCTCAGATGTGGGAGACTTTTTCAGGCTCAGTGACTTTTCATTGCCCAGATGGAGAGTGAAATCCAGTTCTAGGTCCATTGAGGACTCCTCATCAGTTTCTTTCGCCGAAGAATTTGAGGTGCATCCCGTTGCTGAGCTCCCCTTACTGTCCGATGAACTAGATGAATGGCCTAGGTGGAGACACAGAGAGGACCCAGCTTGCTGATTTATAGATCCATCAATGAAGCTCCATTTTCTTTTGATTCCCTTTGAAGAGGGAATAGAAAGGGCTGAAGAACTAAAGGAATCAAGTCGCAAGGTGGTATCTGCACAATAACTGCCTACACCTCCAGCTTCAGCCCCTCCAAATTGAATTGGATTGCCCAGATGCTTAAATGCATTTGAGGACAGGTTTGCAGCATAACCTAAACCATGGAAAATGGGGTCCATAACAGGTTGGCCAAGATTCTACACTCTTGACCAAATCTCAAGGGCAAAAGAACAGTCGCCTGACTTCCGGGTTAAAAAAAAAAGAGGTTAGTAACAAAACTATGGTTAGATGTCTTTGGGATAGCTCACCCCACCCCCACTAACAAACCCTGAAGTGTCTTTCCTATCCATTTGCTGTGGAAACTTAATCCCAACTTCTAGTGATCAATACGGGAACCCGTTGAAAAACATAGGCAAACTCAAAATCTTTATTACCATACCATGACAATCAATCATCCTGCATTATAAATTTTAAGTCAATAAGCATTTGTCAGAGGGTGAATCAAGGTATCACAAATCTTTAAAAGAAAGGGAATTGCATCTTAGTATCATTCTTCTGAACATGTGAAGACAATGAATCTGAAACACTAACAATAAAACTTAAACATGGAAAATAAGGTCATAGTCTCATCTTATAGATATAAAAGGAACCTCAAATACACATCGACCGTCCCTATAACTTCAAGCAGTTATGGATGTAAATATGTAATAACAAATAAAAGTAAAACAAACCTTAATAACGATTAGTTACGTAAAAGATGTAGCTATAAATCTCACTTCAGAATTATGTATAATATATTAATATGTGCGTCTAAAAAACTATATCAAACAAATTCACAGCACATCTAATGCAGAAAATAATTTATCAAGGCTAGTTCCTTGTTTGGCACCTCTTTTCAGTTGAACACATACATATGATTCGAAAGAATATTTGAAAAGAGAAAGGTAAATGAATAAAATCAGATATCAAATGCTGAATGAAAGTTTAAAATCGATGGAAAAAATAATTAAACAACAAGTTCCATATATTGAAGTATAGCTTAAAAAAAAAAACTCGAAAGCAATAAAAACAAACTTGAAAATCAACATCCAACATCTTTTGGTAACAATTCACACAAATATAGAGTTTCCGGCAATAACATCAGGCAGAAGAATTGTCGTATTCAGTATGGTAAGACTTCAATCAGATTCAGCTAAAACTCGGAATTTTCAACCAACAAATCAAAGCTTCATTTCGGATTCAATGAAATGAGGTTTAAAACAAATATATGACATGTCACCGAGCATTAAATTGAACAGATTAAAAGCTGGAAACATAGACGATAGATCCAGGAGAGTACCTTTTCGATTCGATTATCTCATGAGCAGCACAACAATTCCTGGAGAGTGAAACGTATGCTTGTATCTGTTTGTATGTGTGTGTGAAGTATGAAGAGAGACAAGGCAAGCTAGGGCTTTGAAGCACCGGCGAGGCGGCGACTAGAAAGACAGAAAAATGAGGCTATTACGACGAGAAAGAGATAGGCGTGCGTATGTATATGTATGTGTGCGTGTGTATATAATGTGCGTCGCTGTAAGTGTAAGGCGCGTGAGAAGCTGAGAGTGGAATTTGGAAATTAACTGATGGACGAATAATGACGAGGCGGCGCATACGGGATTAACAAAATTTCCAAATATAACATATTTTTTTAATTTAAGAGTCAATTTCATTTTTAGTCTACTCTAGTCTAGATTTATAAGTGACAATTTAATTTTATTAGAGCATCCTCATCTAGTCCTAATATTATTGCGACATGATTATTTTTAGTCATTCATCAACAAAATCGTCGAAATATTATTAAATACAAAACATTTCAATCTTTTTCATACAAAATATGTTGAATCACTATATTTTTTATGTTTATTTTTTTTGAAAATATCTATAATTGAAGACTGAAATGTTCTTGTATTTAACGATATTTAAATTATTTTGTTGATAAATGTTTAAAAGTGGTCATGCCAGAATAATACTATGACAAAAAGTAAATGTTTTAATAAAAAGGGACTTAAAGTGGACATTCACCTATAAATTTAGGGGCAAAAATGGAATTAACTCTTAATTTAATTTGTAAGACACCAATGTATTAAGTTATTTAAAATTTAAGTTTTTTTTAATATATATATATATATATATATATATATATATATATATATATATATGTATGTATTGAATAATTTTTATTTTTATCTAATAATTTACATACACGAAGATATGTTAACTGTACTAGGAAGATTATTGTGATTGTTCTAAAAATGTATTGATAATAATTGAACTCATAACATTCAGGTATAACAATCATATTTCACCCACTTGAAAACCTCTTTCGATGCAAAATTTATGTTTTATGACACATCAATTTACGAAAATTAATAGATAAATAACTAATGCAATTATAAGGTCGAGTCTAGATTAATTTCATAGCGTTGAGTAATTGAGTATATCATATAAAAAATTATTATTTTTTAAATACTCTTTATTATGCAATATTTTTTACTAAAACTACTTTGTAGTATTCACTTCTAAAATGTATTTTTTGTATGAACTCTAATCTTTATTAATTTGTGAGACAATTCACACGTCTCTAAAGAGACACTTAGCATGCAGAATGTAAAATATAATTACTGAAGGTAATAAGATTACTTGCTAAGAAGTAAGAGCAACTTCAATGGTTGAAGTTTTTTATCTAATTTCATGAGGCCTACCCTCCACTATCTCCCTCAATCTCAAAATCCCTTAATTTCAATAGTTTGAGATTTTTCAAAATTTTGTATGAACTCTTTATTAATTTGTGAGACAAATAAACAAAGGCTGCTTGTGTTCGTTTGTTAAAGATTTTGGAGTGTTCGTGTTCGTATTCGTTTGTTAAGGTTTTTGAAATTCTTGCTCATGTTCGTTTGTTAACCGTTCATTATTATTTGTTAACGTTCACGAACACGTTCACAAACATAATTATGGATGTCCATTAATACGTTCATGAACAATGAATAATCAAACACTTGCATATGTTCGTGATCACACTTTATTCGTGAACAACATGTAATCAACGTTCACGAACATTATATATATATATATATATATATATATATATATATATATATATATATATATATGTGTGTGTGTGTGTGTGTGTGCGTGTGTGTGTGTGAGAGAGAGAGAGAGAGAGAGAACATGTTCTTCGTGAACATTATTAACCGAACACTAAACGAGCTTGTTTTCGAGCATTATTAAACGAACACAAACGAGCTTGTTCACGATCTCTTAGCAAACGAGCTTACCACTGTTCAGACTCTGTTCGTTTATGAATCGAGCTCTAAATTTTGTTTGTTAGTGTTTGTTTAGCTTAATAAACGAATGTTTATCGAACACGAACACAAGTAATTTGTTGAAAGTTCTGTTCGCTTTGTTTTTGTCACATACGAGAGGGTGGAAGAATAAAAAGGGGAGAAAAGAAAAAAGAAAAAAAATATATGACACACACACACTCACATATATATATATATATATATATATATATATATATATATATATATATATATATATATATAGTTGGCCATTGCATGCACTTAAGCATGTGTTTTACCTTCTATCTATCTCTCTCTCTCTCACGTTACACACAACCCTCATTTTTGTGTTTGAAAAAACTCTAAAAACCGCTAATAAGGATGGTTTAAGAGAAACCCCATCAATTGTTTTTAAGGGGTTTTTGGTTAACACGAGATGCAGTGGCGGATCCAGAATTTTTTTTCAGTGGGGGCGAAAGATAACTAACGAGATATTCATTTTAAAAAAATGAAACACTTAGAGATCGAGTCATAAATATTGTTAACGAGAGACGAAAAGCCGAAATACATCAAGATAAAAATATTTAAAATAAAATATAAAACATACTCCGTAATTAATCAGATAAAATAGTTTGACTGGAAAACACATTATAAATCACTCATCTCACTATTAATATTAAAAAAAAAAAAAAGAATTCACAATGTTACAAATAAAAAATTCAATTAGAATTCTCACTATTAATATTTAAAAAAAAATGCCAAAAACAAAATTTCACTCATCTTACTATTAATATTAAGAAATGAAAAAAAAAAATCACAATATTACAAATAGAAAATTCAATTAAAATTCTCACTTTTGATATTAAGAAATTGGGGGGAAAAAAAAAGGAAAAAAAAGCCACATTATTACAAATTCAATTAGAATCCTCATTATTAATATTAAAAAGTTTTGAAAGAAATTCATCTAAGCCTACGTTGTGGTTCGAACACTGGACCATTTCATCCGAGCCTACACAGAGACTTTAAGCTATGCTAACCACTGATTACATTTTGATATATCCTATATATATACTATATATATGTGGTTGGGTAGTGGGGGTAGCTGCCCCCACTGCCCCAATGCTAGATCCGCCACTGACGAGATGTGTGGGTTGAGTTTTTGACTAATGCGAGGATGAGTTTTTTTTTTTTTAATATATAAAAAAAATTATCTAGCAAATAAAGGTTTTTGGCAAAAGAAAGAAAAAGGGGGAAAAAAAAAACAAGCGTATGTTCATAGAGAGCTCGTTGGGCACTTCAAAGTGGCCGCAAACTAGTAACCGCTCTAAATTGATTTTGTTGATTTTTTTTTAATTTTTTTTTTTTTGTAATCAACCACTAATGTTTTTAAAAATATATTTTTTAAATTATTAAACTTTTTTAAAATCTATGTAACGCAATTTTTTTAATGTAATATATAATTCTAATAACATATTATTTGAATTAAAATTTTATAATTATCAATTAAATTAAAATTTGAGGTTTTAATTTAAATATAAATAGTAATAATTATAATTATAATTTTTAGAATAATAATAATAATAATAATAATAATAATAATAATAATAATAAATAAATAAATAAATAAATATGAGTTTATTAAAATGGTGTGTTCACAAAAAAAATTAAGAAACAGAAAAATTAAACTATTGAAAATAATATTTTTTAAATTGAGTGAGATAGTGAATATTGAGGTAGATGTCGAGGCCCTCAAAAAATTTAGACAAAAAACCATAATTAGTGTTGCTCTAAGAACAACTTCAACAATTGAGGTTTTTTCTCCAATTTTTTTGGGCCATATTATTTCACCCATTTTCCAAAATCTTCATTTCTAATAGTTTGAGTGTTTTTTTTCAAGTGTTTTTTTAAAAGCCACCGTTTTTTAAAAATCATATTTTATTTTATTATAATTTAACATTTTAATTGTAATTTAAGTTAATTCTTCAAAATAAACATGCCAACATTTACCTTCACTAATAACTATAAAATTAAAAATATAAAGCTAATTTCTTTTTGAGATGTAGGGTATGAAGGAATTGAGCGAAGGATAGGAAGTTATAAGAATTTTAAAGATTGATGTGTTCATAAAATATTATTTTTAAATATTAACATTCCAACTGTTGCCAGGAATTGGCAACGACCGAAAATGTGGTTCGGCAATGGAAATAAAATTAGAGTGGGCACAAGTTGATGCGCAGAGTGAGCGCGGTTTCAAAACGTGCCCATTGGGCAAAGTGTGTCAACACACTCTTTTTTTTCTTTTTCGGGCAAAAAAGCACTCCTTACATGAAGAAAATTTATCGAAAACCCACCTAAGATTTTGTTGTCAGAAAAAAATCTCCTAAAAATTACTATGAGCTTGCTCTAATGTGAGATAACAAGAATGTAAAATTACCTTATTTGTTTAGATAGGATTGTGGATATAGTAAAATTAACATGTTTAGTTGGGATTATATTTTAAGTTATGTTGCATAATTTACTCAAATAATCTCAATACAAATAAGTAAATATTGTATATGTTTTCAAAACAAAAAAGAAGTAAATATTGTATATATACATTAATGTATGTTATTTTTTTATATAGTTAATTTTCAAAATGGTCATCCAATTATGACCTTTTCTCAAATTGGTCTATGACTTTTAATTGCACTCAAACTAGTCTTCTGACTATTGAATTTTAAGCCATATTAGTCATCCTCCATTAGCATTGACGTCAAGTTGTCGTTAAAATGAAGGGCAAAATGGGAAATTCAGCTCATCTACTTTATTTTAATCATATAACGATTCCATTTTCGCATATTGCGAAGCTTTTTAGTAAAAATTAGGTATTTCTCTCCTCAAACTGAGATAAAAATACTTACTGATTATGTTTGTCATGTAATGGACATGTTGGTTCCCTAATAAAAATTAGATCTGACTCAGTGACCAAATATGCTATGATATTGCGCTATTGTCATAGTGACAACACATTTTCCATGTACCTCTTGCATAATTTGGCTACAACCATACAAGAGTCAATGCAAACCATCAAGCTCACTAGTCACAAGTAGAGTCATCATCAAGTCATTACACTAGCTCATAGCTCAATTCAATCGCAAAAGATTACTTAATCCAATGCCTAATTGAATCTAGCTAAGTATGGATTGAAATTAAAAAATAATTTAAAAAGTATAATTTAATAAATAAAATAATAAATTAATATATTTTAAATTTATTTTACATGTCACCCGTTGGCTGCAAACATGTAATTTATCAAATACGTCTATACGAACCACAAATACTACTTGCTAACTAATACAACTTACACAATTAATTAGCTAACAGTTAATTGCGCAAATACCTCTAGCCTTTTCATGTTAGTGTTATTTGGTGAACAATTTCCTTCTTAGTATAAACTATTTCATGATAAGCTACTACTTAGATAATGGTTGGTGCAATTAGCTAGGAAATTAGGTATAATTTCTGCTCCTTTCAAAAAAAAAGGTATTATTTCTGCTAGTTATAACTTATAACTTATAAGCTAATTGAGTGAAAGTGTTAGCTTTGATAAGAAACAAACATTTTAATATAAAATCATTTAAAAGAATGTGCATGCTTTCTACTTTATTGGAATTGGTAAACAATTGGAGAAAAAAAAAATTTGTAAGGATAGAATAATATTGAGATTATGTAAGATTTTTTGTCCAATGGCAAGTAAGAGAAATGGAGAGAGAATGTGAGAAGTTCATCTGCAAGAATGAAGATAATGGCAGGAAATGGAGCCCACGGTTAGCAAGCTACAGCCGCATCACACACACGTGATGGGTAGCCAGGGTAGGTATTGCGCCCAGCAGGCGCATGTATTGCGCTCAGACGCGCCTGACTTCTTTTTTTTCTCTTTAATTTTTTTTTAAATAAATCATATTTATTTTATTTTTTCCTCCCATCTCATTTTCTCTTTTCTAATCACACTTACAAAAACTCCTTAAAAATCGCGAAAAAATTACATTGATAAGGATGCTCTAAAATCAGAATAAATTATTAGAAACTAGCTCTAACTTCAAAAATGCTATGTTTTATATATTGATACGAGTTTGATGGTTTTCCTATTACTTTGGTCTACTTATGGAGAGGAAAGTAATTATAACATAATCATGATATTAAAATTAGAAGAGTGAAATATTACATGCTATAATTATGAGCTGAGATCCCGATTAATCATGTTGTTGAGATTAAGAAAAAATAATTATAAAAAAGTTTTGTGTGAAACTTACTAATTGAAAAGATCGAACTGATGAAAATAATTATGCATGATTTACCATACATAATTATGAGTATAATTATTTTCCTAATATCATGCTATTGTCATTAGTTATAAAAGGCATAGAAAATTAGAAATGTATTTCTCAAGGATCTCCCAAAATCCCCCCCCCCCCAAACTACTCGCGTTCGTGTCCGATAAGTGTTTGTTTAATTTATGTTTATCTATTAAGGTAAACAAATATAAATGAGCAAATTTTAGAGCTCGATTCATAAACGAATAGAGTCTGAATAGTTTAGACTCGTTTGTTAAGATCTCGTGAACAAGCTCGTTTATTGTGTTCGTTTAATAATATTCATGAACAAGCTCGTTTATTATTCATTTAATAATGTTCACGAATAAGTTAATGAACAAGCAGTTAAACATATATATATATATATATATATATATATATATATATATATATATATATATATATATATATATATATATATATATCGTTGTTGTGTTGTTTGTTTGGGTATTGTTTGTCAACATAGATTATTTTTTGTTCATGAACGGATTGTGATCATGAACATGCACATGTGTTTGGTTATTGAGGGTTCACGAACGTGTTCATTAATATTAACGAACACGTTCACGAACGTTAACAAACACTAACGAACGCTTAACAAACGAACACGAATAGGATTTTCAAAAATCTTAACAAACGAACACGAACACTCCAAAAATCTTAACAAACGAACACAAACAACCTCTGTTTGTTCATGTTCGGCTCGTTAACAGCTCTAGCCATGTACTCAGGTTTACCTTGCAAGGTAGATCCGGGTCCATATTCACAATTTTAGAACTCTATATTCAACAGTACGTATAACACATTTTTTGAATATATATATAACAAATTTGTGAATATAGAGTTAAAAAATTGTGAATATTGATTAATTTAATTTTGTATATTGAGATCTAAAATCTAAAATTGTGAACATAAAATTCTAAAATTGTGAACATGAATCGGGGTCCACCTTGTTAGGTGAATTCGGGTCCATAGCATAATTTGCTAAAGTCTGGTGTTCTCTCAATACAATATTATAGAAACAAAAAAATACCAATTTTAAAAAATAATTCTAAATAAAATAATCTTTTAAAAAGTAAAAAAAAAAAAAAAAAAAAAAAAAAAAAAAAAAAAAAAAACTTTGTTTCCGCTGGAGGTGAAATACCTTCTTCGTCTCCAGCGGAGATGAAGGTTTTTTTTTTTTTTTTTTTTTTTTTAAGTTAATTAATTTTTTATTTTATAAATTATAATTATTTTAAATTTGGTAACCGGTTAGAAACTGAAAAAACTGATAACTTAGATTAATTGCATGAAATTAGTTAATTTAGGGACTCAATTGCATGTTTTTAAGTTTACTGGCCTAATTGCATTATGATTTGCAGTTCGATGGCCTATTTGGTCCTAATTCGTATCTATTATAAATTCTACTTTTTTTTTTTTTTTTTTTTTACTTTTTTGTTTGTGATTAAAGAAATTCACAGTTATTATTCAAATTATGATGGGTAAACTCCATTAGTGTGTAACAGTTTACAAATTATATCAGAAAAATAAATTACACTAGAAAAATCCTATTAAATGTGCTAAGAATCAAGTTTACCTCCTTTTAATTACTAAGGACAATTACAACTTATTAGTTGTAGCTGGCGAAATTGCTAATTATGGTCAACAAGAGGCGTAGTAGTGGCGCTAGCTGTGATAATGCTCTGCCCACAATCCACACATAAGTAGTCAACGTAGGGATAAACAAAAGGTTTTGTTAAAGTTATGAGATTAAATTTGTCATTTCATTATAAATAATTGAGGAATTAAATGTGCCGTTTACGCTGGAATTTTGGGTCGCCGGATGGTCTAATGTGCGACCACATTCGTCGATTTGCCGCTGATTGTGACGGAGGCTAGCGGTGGCGGTGGCGCTTTGCGATGCCGTGAGCGAAAGGGCAACGGCATGGTTTTGGAAGAGCGGAAAGGTCAAGTTACAGGTGGCAAGTGAGTGGCCCCCACGTGGGACCCTATGATCGTTGGCACTTGACAGCGGCTCGACACCGTTCGTCGTGCTTAATTATGTTCCGATTTGATAATGGACCCCATGAAATTTGAAATTTATTACGATGGTCGGCGCTTTTGTTAAAAATTCTTTCCCAGAGGCTGAAGCCGTATGGAATTAGGATTAATTTCTTGAACCCCATCTCTAATTCCTTTTGAAAATTCTTTCATGCAATTGTTGACCATTACACACTAGGCAACTTTTTTTTGAAAAAGTTAAAAGAGGAAAAAATGCAATTTGCAACATAATTAGACCACCATTTTCAGTACTATGAATACTTATTTACATATTAATCTCAATTGTTACTGACAGGTACACAAACACTTAAAATATTAAGATCAAATACTAAATATATACGATTAGTAAAAATGTTATAACAGTAAGTCAACAAACGACAACTCTCTTAAATATATTCAAGCAAAGCCTAGTTTGTAATTTTTACAAGCTTTATTGTTGAGAGTAAATATTGTCGTGTAGTTGCGTCCAATCAGGATCCCACTCGTGTTCAGATATAAGGTATATAATTTGACTTGATATTTGCTTCACTTTCTTTATTGACACCATAATATGTTGTTTGATTATCAAATATTAACATGACGCGTGTCTCGAGTAAGATTATTTTGACAAATTTATTGATTAATTGTGTTATTCTCTATATAGCCTAAGTTATTTAACAAATTTAAACTCCAATTATGTCATTGAATTAAATTCATATGAATTAGTCCATGTAACTTTATTACGTAGTATTTATATTCATTTACTAGTTTTTCTTATGCGCGATGCGCAAAAAATAGGTGCCCAATATTAGTATTTTATATTAAAATTTTAAATTTATTTAAATTTTAATATAGTAAATAATAATGTAAAATATTTTGATAAATTGGATATTTATATTTTTAAAAATAACTAACATATAACTGTAATATTTAATGTGTATATTATTATTATTATTATTATTATTAAAGAAGATAAGAAAATATATGGTGGATGCATGTACATAGTAATAATAGTGGAAAAGATAATGGAAGTTATAACAGTTGGGGTATATTTGTCCAAAATATTATTTAGTACAACTTTTATAGCATAATATACAAAAAAAAAACTTAACAGAAAAAACGGACATAAATGAAGGGTATAATCTTCATTCACATTTGCAGGTCTAAGCAAACCATAAATTTGATTTTTAGTTTGCATTATCTTTCAATATACCATAAGGAGTCCTCACAATTTTTAGAATTTTAGAAGAGTCTCCAAAAATTTTATTCCGCAAAGTTTTACTTCCTTCATTAACACATTTCAAATGTGTTTTAGTAAAATTTTTGCCGCCGTTGATGGTGATGGAAACGCGCTTCCAATGTCAAGTTTTCTCTATAAAAGCCAAAAACCATATCCTTCTAGAGTTCAATAACAACCATAATTAATATTATGTTTATTTGTGAGACATATAACAGTAAAATATAATAGTTTTTTAATATATTCATAAAAAATATTTCATTTTAATTAAAAAAAAAATATTACAGGTCTCATATGAGACAATCAGACAATCTTTCACCAACCTTATCTTTACTACTAATTTGCACGCACATTTCACGAATGAAATAATACCCAATGTTTATTTTTAAATAAGTATTTCAAAGTATATTAATCAAGATTATATAGGAAATGTTCATGCATAGGTAATTGAACGTTGAATTTGTTTATTTAAATCAGTAATTAAGTATGAGAACGAAAGATAATATAGGAGATACTGATTATAATTGTCACTAAAATAAATGTTTACAACTTTGTAAAAACGTTAGTCTAAATACTTAGTCTAAAAACGATACTCTAAATAAATATTATTTTTTGTTTGAATTTTTCTAAGTCTTCTTAATTATCTTTTGGGTAGCATTGTACTGTCATTGTCTTTCATCTGCAGTACTTGTCATCTTCTTTTTTATTGGTAGTGTGTCATGTGCAATTGCGTTATTGGTGGTAGCATAGAGGACAACGTCATGCAATGAGATTATAGTATAGGAAATTGTGGATTTGACTTCTTGTGTATATAATTGTGATCTTAGTTGTACTATGAACTTTTAATTTTGCAAGCGTCTGTTGGTATTTGACAGTGGTAGTTTTTTCGCTACATGTTTCATGTGTTGTGAAATGTGAATCATAAATTCTCATGTGAAAGTATTAAACAAAATATTAGTATTTATTATATTTGTAGAACGTTCATGAGTAGTACCCCTTATTCTAGTTTCATAATTTGTTTACTTTTTTTTTTTTTGAAAAAATAATTTCTTTACTTGATAGTAATTAACAACAATGACTCTGTAGGTAGTCTGAATACTGATGTTGCAATGTGTCAAGTTTCATTATCAATTTCCACATTCATTTTGCATATGTTCATTTTGAAGTTCATATTTTTGTTGAATTGATACTACTCTTAGAGTCACATGATAATTACATACATATAACATGATAACTATAAACACATAAATTAAATTGTTAACTACACGTACAAAATATATTAACTGCATACACATAACATGTTGGTTAATATGTTATGTGCCAGCGTGTTATATGTATGCAGTTAGCATATTCTGTATCTGCAGTTAATAGTTTATGTGTATGTAGTTACTATGTTAGGTGCTTTTAATTTATTTATAGGTACAAAAATTATTAATTGCAGACACATAATTTTTTAACCAAGATTCGCAATTAGAATATTGATGCATGGTATAACAATTGATACCCAAAAATGCAATCAAATCAAGTAAGCTAATTTGCATGAAAAAAGGTCAAAGTTGGATGTCCAACCATAAAAATGCAATCTTGCTACTAAATTGAAAAAAAAAAAAAAAAGGTGTACTTAACCTTTTGAGCAAGTAAGAATTGTGTAATTACACCCAAATGACCTGTTATAGTGATAGTTATTTGTAGGCTATTATGCTTATGTGACATTTTAAAAATAATTTTTATATTTTAAAAACAAATTAATGGTCCATGACATCACATTTATATTTATTGTTAACAAAATTAGTGTTTAAAATAATATTTTTATTATATTTGCAATAAAATTGATTTAAAACATTTTATTTTTCCTAATAAATTAAATAAAATGAAATTAACTCGTGGTTAGTCAAAGATGTAGCTTCAGTCGCCCGCCAAAGTGCTAATCTAGACCATTAAGTTGTTAAAAAATATAAAAATTATTTTTTTTAATATCACAGCAAGATAACCGGTAAGTAACTGATATTTTAAGGACAGTCACAATAGAAAAAATTTTATTGGATTTTTTTCTCTTCAAAGTACGATAATTTTTTTAAAAAATAAAAAGAAGAAAAAAATATGAGAGTGATCTTCAAAAAAAAATAAAAATATGAGAGTGGCTACCAACAGACAATCACTTGACGTGCCCAACCAACGTATGCAAGACTGGGTGCTGTTGATATGTGTGAAAGTTGAAATGCAAACCACTTAACCTATTTTTTTTTCGAGCCCACAAAAAATTTTATCACTTGCTAATTCAATTTTACTCTCTCTTCTCTCTTCTCTCTTCTCTCTTCCATCTCACCAAGGAAAAGATCAACAAAATTTGATCTTCTCTTCCATCTCACCCTAATGTTACAAAAATAATTTTTAAAACACAAAAAATTGAATAATGGTGATGGTCTAATAAAGTTGATTTTTCTATGAAAATTAGCCATCCAATTACACAAGTCAATTATGCTAGGTTGCGACATTTCCATGCAAGATTTTCCAAATGATTACATCCTACCAAGTTGACTTTTTGAAGCCATCAGTCTCCTTTGCGATTAAAGGAGTGGTTTTCCTTCAAATTAAGAAAATATCCTAAGAACCATAACTTTCTTAAGTCCCATTAATTAAAGTAAAAGTTGATTCTTTGTATGTTCTCTTGAAGCCCGAAAGAGTTGTTTTCATGGGCACTTGAGAAAGGGGACAACATGGGATTAACTTAGACTGGTGAGTTAAGCAGTTTATTGTGTTAATTAAACATATATCAATTTCTTAATCTCGACAGTATGATTTTAAATAATCATGTTCGTCAAAGTAGGCCGAGTTTGGTTATAAGTTATAACTATTTCACCTTAAATATTCGTTGATGAGCATATTTACATGGTGAAAATTAGCGGGGGGTTAAGATGGATGTGAAAAAGAAAGCATAAAGATAGATTTATTGGTTTGGAGTGAATTGGATCTATTCTTTGATGCCATTGATGTATGAACCACTGAATGTTGGCACAAATCCAGAATTCTTGCCCTCCAGGGATCGTATGATGCTTGAGAAATATCAGATCTGATCTGATTAGCTACTTCACTTCATCCACCCCAGCCCTTTTCTCTGGAGTGGATCCAAGGTGGATGTGCACACACACAGTGGAAACCAGCTGCAGATTTAGGACAGCTAAGCATTTTTTTGGATGACAAGAGAAACCCGCAGTCACTACTCGAGAATACGCACAGGGTAAACCTGCCTTATAACCCTAACCGACAAAAGACCACAGAAAGGTAAACTAGCCTAGCTGCCCATAGCTGACTGGCTTAAACCAAGAAGGTAGGCCAATTGGCTGATCTCATTGGGCGTTGAGAATATGCACAGGGTAAGCTTGCCTTATGACCCTAAATGACAAAAGACCACAAAAAGGTAAACTAGCCTAACTGCCCCTAGCTGACCGGCTTAAACCAATAAGGCAGGCCAATAGGCTCATTGGGCGTTGAGAATATGCACAGGGTAAGCTTGCCTTATGACCCTACCTGACAAAAGACCACAGAAAGGTAAACTAGCCTAGCTGCCCATAGCTGACCGGCTAAACCAAGAAGGTAGGCCAATAGGTTGATCTCACTGGGCGTCGAACTTGTAACCTTGTGATTACCACGCCAACAGTTTGACCAACTTGGTTGGGGTTGACCGAATTTTTTATTTTCTTTTATCTTTTTGATTCTTCAACTCTTTTAAAGAAATTTAGTGAATAAGCTGCTTTGATTTGCCTTTTGTGACTTTTCCCAATCTAGGATGGTGATAATGGTGGTGTTTATGCTTTCTGGAGTTCAAATAGAATACAACTGTCTAAGAATATGCCTTTTCAAGATTCTCTTCTTATATGCAAAGAAATGCAGATATAACCTCTTCTTAGTGCATCCCTTGCACTCCACAAATGACATCCTAAACTGCTTCTTGTGACAACATTAGTAAACATGGATCTTTGGTCATATAAACAACTTCCAAATCTACACAGTCTTTGAGTTATTGAATGATATTTATAACTCATAACAATTTTGAAACTGATAATTGGAAACAGATAATCACCTGGAAGCTGATGGCACTCATAATAATTCCTGTCAGCTCTGTAGAAACCTATGGAAGTAAATTCTGCTCCTTAATACAAATTTTGAAGAGGGCGACGGCTCTTTTCAGGTTACGATCTCTACCAAGGTTACCGCAGCAAATACTAGGAATAGCGTCCCGCCAATGTATGCAATAACCTGAAACAAAAGACGTTAAATATCTAGCTTTGCCATGATCAAGGAAAAAAATGCTCGGGTTTTAACTCTTTTTGAAGTAAATGCTCAAGATATAGGAAGGTAACCTTTTCGGATAAGAATGACCCGAGTAATGAGCCACCAAGAACAGCCAGCTGCACAAATTGTCGTGTTAAACGATGTAGCATTGGATAGAATGATAGATCAATATAACGAGAGAAAGAGAAAAGATATCCAAGACAAAATAGAAACAAAAAATTGCATTTCAACTCTGTCTACAAAAGAAAATTCGGTATGAAATCTGTTTAACGTACCAGAGTTGCCACTCCATGGCCAGCAAGCGCACCCGCAATTACTCCAAGAGGCGAAGAGGCTGCAGCAAGTGCTGAAATAACGACATTCTGTTAGTAGTGGTCGTAGAGGACAATGAAGTTTTATGATTGCGTCAATTCTGAAAGAGATGCCTTGTGGTTTCTAATAGAGATCTTTGTAACCCACCTATTGTCGAGAAAAACGATTTGTCACCCCATTCAGCAACGAAGACTAAAACAAATGTGCTAATGACAGTGTTAGCAGCAGCCAATATTCCAGCACCATTTCCCGAAAGCTCTGAAACAGCCAGCTCCGCCTGGCATAGGAACGATCCACATTAGCCCGCTAAAAGTACATGAAAGCATTCTAATTGGATTATCGTATAACGTTTACCTCCTTCTGTTCTTCTTCAGCTTTCCCGCCATCGCTAGAGGAGGCATCGAGCAAGGTTGAAACACCAAAATACAACTGCAAGTAGACAGACACATAATAAGGAGTGCATTGCACATGTGACCGATTCTCGTGCAAACTTGCATTATGAATTAATTACCAGAAGGATAACCGCAGCAATATCATCAATAGGCAAATCGGTACCACCAATCCTGCATTCACGATGTTTTGTTTGTATGATCAAATGTGAAGTAGATGAATATTGCTTTAGTAGATTGAGAGTGTCTCTATTTGTCTATTTATCCGAGAGGTCTACAATCAGCATACCGTAATAGTCTGGCATTTACATCTAAAATTTATCCAATACCTGAATGGAAGGATATCGTCAACATAGTGAAATGTACGCCCAAGGACAACAGATATGATTGTCATTACCCTGAGAGAATATTAAAAATAAAAATAAAAATAAAAATTAGTTCGATCAGTTCAATGCTGTGTGAGATGAAGAAGCAAAACAACTTACCCTAGTGCACCAAAAGTTCCAAAGAATGTGACGATAGATGAGTTCCGAGCAGCTAGAAGAGCCTGTTCATATTATCAAATGATCAGACTATCCAAGATTTGATTGAAGAATGGAAATATGTGGCGCTAACAATAATTTTTCAAAAAAAAAAAGAATATAAAAAGCAAATTTTTTAATACTATTATAGAAGAATCTCATACTGCAATGAAGAAGGTTTTGTCCCCAAGCTCAGAGAAGAATATCAACAAGAATGCCTGAATATAAAAAGAGAAATTCAAAGGATTAGTAGGAAAGAAAACACTAAAGAAAACCATATATTAGATTGCAGTAAAAAATTGCACTTATGCCTCCATATACGTTCATGGATTTGAAATTGGTAAATTCAAATGCATCTTGTTGTTAGGCTCACTTCATAAGTACAAAAATAAAAGGTTCATCCAAATGCATAATCATTTTCAATCCTTTAAATTGGAGATCCATTTTAGGTAGGGCTTATGAGAGAAACATAAAAGCAAGAAAATTTTTTGTTTTCATTTGAGCAACAAGATTCTAAACGAGAAGTCATCAGGAGATTTCCTAACTGAAGCAAAACCTGTGCTTATATCGCCAAGATCCCCAAAGATGGACGTGGCCTGCAATCCAGTAGCAATATCTGAAGCAGCAATCGCTTCTTGAGTACCAAGGAGAGCGAGAAGCCCAGACATTGACACAAATTTAAGAAAGTTATCACGTGAGATATTTAAAACTTCAAAAGATGAACCCATTTCATTTTTCCTCGGTCTATTCAGTAATGTAGATTTCCTTGTAAGGTTGCATTCTTCCCCAGCATGAGGCAACCTTGCAGTGCAGCAACATTTATGCTTACTGGTCTTGACCTCCTGAACGAAAAACCTTATTTTTAGATGAGAATACCAACCAAGTGAGACTTCCTTCAATTTGTAACTGTAAGAACACCAAGATAAGAGAAAAGATGTAGCTCCAAATTCCCAAAGTTTGGCAATTAGCAGAGAAAACTTATCCACTCAATCCGTCCGATTGAACATATAGAACAATGTAGATAATTATCACTTTAGGCAGGAAACAAACTCCAAATGGCAATCATATAATCCTTGAAAATGCTAAGCAACAATGTAAAAGGACTAGTGCAAACCAGGAAACCAAATTATGCAAAACCAGAACAAGAAGAAAATGCAGCAAATTGGCAAACCAATCAAAACTAAAGCAATAACTTTCTAGTGTGTGAAACAGTCTGGGAATCAAGTTTTCTGCAGCATTGCTAGGAATGTTATTTCTATGTCTGACTGTAAGGAATGCTTGACCGTTCCATCGATCTTCATGGTAACCCATTTCAGCCAATGATTAATGAATTAGCTATTTTATGTAATAAAAAAAAAACTTTAAATACCTTGAGGAAGAAATTACCACGTAATCCATCATATTTGCATCCACAAAGCTGCCTTGAACACCTATCAATTACTCAAACATAAAAGTAGAAGAAAAATGAACAACATTCTTAAATATCTTCCTATCTTAAAATTAAAACACCTAAAACTAACTGCACAACCATGCAATATAAAGATTTGATTTTTACTACATAACAAGATCTCCCACATTTTGTACAATCAAGAATCCTGCACATAGTCCAAGAAAACTGGAAATAAAAACATACCCGGAGATGACAAGACTGTTATTGGGACGAGATGATTTTGTATGGAATCGAAAGTTGAAGAATCTAAGAAATTTAGGGGAGAAATTTTGAAGGGGAACATGGGTGGCTGTGATAGGCCTCAAAAGCGGGCTCTCTGAAGAGAGCGCAACGCCTAGCATTCTTGATCTTCTTCTGTTTTGCTCTCTGCGTAGTGATGGAAATGGTGGGCACAGGGGATAGAAGTAGATAAGCTTATCAGTGATTGCGCGCCAATTAGACCGTTACATGCTTGGGCCGTTTTATCCGTTTGCCACCACACTGTTTCTCTGCACAAGTTTCAGGTTTGTCAATTTGACCGATACATGTTTGGGCCGTTTATTAAGTTGGAGACCTTTTTTTCTTTTTTTAAATACATTCGATGTTATAATTATTGAAAATTTTTATAAACGAGGTTCCTTTTATAATTATTAAAAATTTAGTTTAGTAATGATAAGATCATAACTTTTAATTTATCAAGATGGAGAGTGTGAATGTGTCCACCATTAATTTTACAGGGTATGTGTCCACTATAGAGGTGCCCTTACCTTTGCACTCCAAACCCTCTAAACCATTTTCTTTGGTCTAATTCACGGCAAATTATTGTGTGGACCATGGTCCACATAGCTGTGTGGACCATGAATATAAGGTACATTATTTTTATACTGAAGGTACATTTTTTTATAGTGCTATAAAATAATGTACTTTCAGTACAAAAATAATGTACCCTAAAATAATGTACCTTCAGTACAAAAATAATGTACCTTCAGTATAAGAATAATGTACCTTATATTCATGGTCCACACAGCTGTGTGGACCATGGTCCATGCAATAATGATTGCTAATTCACACCCTTGACATTCTCCTCATCTTACCTTTCGCCCAAATTTTGTGTGTGAACTTCAATCATCCTTTATGGACCCAATTAACTCATCAGACCTCAAGTTTTTATGCCTAATGGACCAAGGCCCAATTCCTTCATTACAATTCCCCGAAATGGTTGTAGGGGTTAGGGGCAAATTATGCTGTGGACCCAGGTCCACCTTGCAAGGTGGACCTGGGTCCAAAACTACGTCGTTTTTGTCTCTTTTTTTTTTTTTTAAGTAAACATATTGCTAAATATAGAGTTGTCCAAAAATGTGTGAATGTAGAGTATAGAAATCGTGAATGTAGACTTATGATTGTGTGAATGTAGAGTTGCCCAGAAATGTGTGAATGTAGAGGTTTCAAACCCTCTAAACCATTTTCTATAGAAAACGTGAATGTAGAGTTATGCATGTGTGAATCTATAATAGAGTTAAAAAGTTATAGCAACTTGTAGTCCGGCCTGTAATGTGTGAATGTGGAGTTCTCAAGTTGTGAATATGGAGTATAAGACCTGTGAATATAGAAGTAGATAAGCTTATCAGTGATTGCGCGCCAATTAGACCGTTACATGCTTGGGCCGTTTTATCCGTTTGCCACCACATTGTTTCTCTGCACAAGTTTCAGGTTTGTCAATTTGACCGATACATGTTTGGGCCGTTTATCAAGTTGGAGACCGTTTTTTTTTTTTTTTTTGTTTTTTTTTTATAAATACAATCGATGTTATAATTATTGAAAACTTTTATGAACGAGGTTCCTTTTATAACTATTAAAAGCTTAGTTTAGTAATGATAAGATCATAACTTTTGATTTATAAAGATAGAGGGTGTGAATGTGTCCACCATTAATTTTACAGGGTATGTGTCCACTGTAGAGGTGCCCTTACCTTTGCACTCCAAACCCTCTAAAGTCTAAACCATTTTCTTTGGCCTAATTCATTTCACACCCTTGACATTCTCCTCATCATACCAAAGCGCCCAAATTTTGTGTGTGAACTTCAATCATCCTTTATGGACCCAATTAACTCATCAGACCTCCACTTTTTATGCCTAATGGACCAAGGCCCAATTCCTTCATTACAATTCTCCGAACTGGTTGTAGGAGTTAGGTTCACATAACCTTGCAATCATTATTGCATGGACCATGGTCCACACAGCTGTGTGGACCATAAATAAAAAGTACATTTTTAATATATTAAAAGTGCATTATTTTTGTACATAAAGTACATTATTTTAGAGTACATTATTTTTGTACTGAAGGTACATTATTTTATAGTATTATAAAATAATGTACCTTCAGTACAAAAATAATGTACCTTATATTTATGGTTCACACAGCTATGTGGACCATGGTCCACACAATAATTTGTCCATAACCATGCATCAATGATGAATGCTAAGGTAGTATAGCCCACTTCGCTTGTATTGGGACTTGTCGTAACGGCAAATTATTGCATGGACCATGGTCCACACAGTTGTGTGGACCAAAAATAAAAAACTACATTATTTTTGTACTGAAGGTACCAAATAATGTACCTACAATACAAAAATAATGTACCTTCAGTACAAAAATAATGTACTTTTTATTTATGGTCTACACAGTTGTGTGGATCATGGTCCATGCAATAATGATTGTGTCGTAACTCTCCCTCTTAATTTTTCTTCTTCAAGATAATGTGTGAGATTTTTTATTTTTTTCATTTAATTTAGATGCTATTTAGCTGGTACCCTGATGGCCCATGCCAGACAGTTTCTCAAATGATATTTCAAATCTTCGCTGCCACCCTACCCACCAAGATGCGCGGCTTCCTGAGCTAAGAATATATGCTAGCTCATTGCTAACATTTTCTTTTCTACTCCACCTCTTAACACATCCTTGCCTTATAACATATTTTTCCAACAATTTATATCATGGATCAGGGTCCACATAACATTATGAACCCTGTATCGAAATGAAGAGGTACATAATTCATACTCGTAAGGTACAAAATTTCATAACACAAGACATAAAAAATCACAACAAAAGACACATACACATATTATATATTTTACTTAATTTTCAAATATGATTTAGGTACATAATTTGTGTTCATAGATATAGAATTTAACAACACAAGACACAAAAAATTTATAACACAAAACACAATTACTAAGGGTGTGTTTGGTTCACACATGGGAATCGAAATCGGAATGGGTATCAAATACTTGATAAGGGTAATGGGTTTTGGTGAAAGTATTTAACATGTTTGGTAGTTGGGTGGAATGTGATTGATTATTAATAGTTGGGAAGAAATGAGAAAGGGAAATGAAACCCTTATTTAATAAGGGTATGAGTTTTCTCTTCCAAACCCATAATAGCATTCTCAAAACCTATCAACCAAACACTAGTAATCACTTTCATACACATTCCTTATGCCTAAAGCCACCAATCAAACACACCCTAATTTATTTCATGTACAAAATTCATATTCTTAATGTACAAAATTTCATAACACAAGATATAAAAACTCACAATATAAGACACATATACCTACACCAAAATTTACAGTGCAATGTGAACCTTGTTCGATGGTATAAGAATTTTAATTTTCCACGTATTGCTTTGGCTTCAACTACAAGAAACCCACTCTATTTAATATATTTAGTGACAAGGAAATTAAAAAATATATATTAGTACGCCTTATTGATTTTGTCAAATTTTTATTTTTATTTTTAAATATAAGTTTTAAAATAATCGTTTGTCAAATTGGTCATCACCTAAATACTAGCATGAAGCAATACAAATAATAATAATTTAATTAATTTTAAAAAACCTAACGCCACTCATTTTTGCACAACTTTACTTTTCCTAAGTTATTGATAATTATAGATTTCATTTCTAATTATCTGTTATACTCAATTTTTGTTCTCAAGTTATTATTGGCGTTACACTTTTCGTCGTTTTACTTATAAATATTAGGGACAAAATTTGCAACTTTAGTATAACATAAGGACGAAAAGTGAGTACGAAAAATGCAACGCCAATAACAACTTATTAGGAGCAAAAAAAGTGAACACGACCAATACTTAGGGACGAATTCTACAGTTACGTACCTTATAACTTTTAGGTATGAGAAGTGTAATTTTCCCTTATAATAATAAAATAATAGAAACGATTTATTATTTGTCTGAAATAATAGCAATACTTTATTATTAAGGGTGTGTTTGGTTCGCACATGGGAATTGTAATCGGTATGGGTATCAAATATTTAGTAAGGGTAATGAGTTTTGGTGAAAATATTTTGCATGTTTGGTAGTAGGGTAGAATGAGAATGATTATTAATACTTGGGGAAAAAAAGATGAAGGGAAATGAAATCCTTATTTAATAAGGGTATGAGTTTTTCAATTAATGGGGTACTTCAAACCCATAATAGTACTCTAAAAACCTGTCAATCAAACAATAACAATCACTTTGATACCGATACCTTATACCAAAACCTGTCAACCAAACACACCCTGATTTTATTACACACAAAAGTTTTACAAGGAAATTGAACAACTTATTCTTCTTTTTTTTTTTTTTTTTTTTCTGTAAATAGTGAGAAATTAATTTATGTTATTCTAGCACATTTTCTTTGGGTGGTAAGGGAAACTTGTAGCCACTACTCGAGGATGTGTGCTGGTAAATCACTCTCTTGTGTAATTGTCCGCAAATCACATAGGAAATTAAAGGTAAACTGCATTAGGAAGATCTTGTGCAACAAGTTCAACCGATATCAAGAGGTAGTGTTAATAAGAATTAAACTCGTAATCTTTAAGTATGAGAATCATATGTTATCCACTTAAATATCCCTTTTGGACTCTAACACAATTTCTTACATTTACAAATCAAATTTGTCATGTTAATTTTTTTTTTTTTTTTTAACTTTGAACATGACTTATCGATTACTACCGTTTTAAAAGCAAGGGTCAATCACGTATCATAATTTTAAATGGTTAAAGTCTTAAAGTAGCTAAGATGTGGTCGTAATATATCAATTTAGTTTAGTTTATTGGTTTCAATTTTAATTTGTTTAATCCAATTATCAAATTACCTAATGTATGTGACAATAACGTGAGTATTATATAGCCACGTCAAAATGTGCGTATGTGGTAATTAGCTTGCCAGCTTTCATTATTTTAATATTGTAACAAATAAAATAAAATAAATTTGTTTAAAGAAAATAATTATGATCTGGTCAATAACTAGATTTGAATTGCCATGGTCAACTTGGAAAAATCACCTCCAATCAAAACTTTGAGCATCTTCACACTGCACGTCTGCACCCACCCTCACCACCTCGATCAAAATTTAGAAAAATCACTTCAAATTATATGTTTTCTATCTTGAAAAATTATCCTTCGTTTCCCCAAAAGGGATAATAATTTTTTACCGAAGGTATTTTTTAAAAAGTAATTTATATTTTTTTTTACAAAAAAAAAAAAATTAAAGAAAAATCTATAGCCTTTTTCAATAACTATAGCAACATGCATACAATCATTTTCAGCATCTATCAACTTCATAAATCGACTCGTCTTTTCGTACACCATAAGAGTCAACCGGTCCCATGCATTCATGAGATGAAGAAATATTTTAGCATATCCACATAGACAACTCAGTTGGTACTCCGTATTCAGATAGTAAATTGTGAGCAAGAATATAAAATTGATAGCTGCAGATGTGTTGACTTCCTATTTAATAGATTGTTGAGTCACTGTGATTATCCCTTTCACTATCTTATTGGATCGGAGAGACTGTTGAGTCACTGTAATTATCTCTCCACTATATTATTGGATCGGAGCTAGCCTTTGGTGGACCAAAATTATTTTAGCATTTTCAATCACGCGTTTTTCCAAAGACCATAACATTTGTTACCAATTAAATGCAAATTATATATATAATTCAGATTTCAGGATGCAAACGTGCTTGCTTTATTTTTCTTTTTAAAATTTTGTCTTCATTCACCTAACGTTTTGATCACTACCGCCAATTATTTGATAAAGTTATATTGACAAATTAAAGGTGCCCACTAAAACGAGTCAGGTTGAGTTTATAATCCAATCAACCATGACCAAGAAGTAATGAAATAACACAATATGGAATTACTGTAGTTCTATTGTCTTAGAGTTAATAATCAGTTTAGTCATTGATTATAGTAGTTTTTTTTTTCTCAATTTAATCCTAAATGATTTTTTGTGCTTAATTAGGTCATCGACTTTGATTGTTTTACCCAATTGAGTCATCTCAAAATATATTGGTAATTTCACCTCTATTAATATCCAATTTAGTCATTGACTATAATAGTTTTATCCAAGTTAGTCTTCGAATATAGTGATTTCACTCAATTTAGTCATCGATTATAGTCGTTTTTTTTTTCAATTTAATCATTGATTCTAAGTTATAAGTTATAACAGTCGATGATTCAATTGGGTAAAACCATCGAAGTCGAAGACATAATTAAACACAAAAAATAATTTAGGGCTAAATTGAAAAAAATTACTATAGTCGATGACTAAATTAAGTATTAACTCTATTATCTTAGTTGCGAAAAAGGCTAAAAAAAAAATACATGCAACTATAGAGCTAATAATTACAGAGTTTCTCTACTTTGTGAAGGGACCTTGACTTAGCTTATTCCTTCTGCCATGGAGTGTAGGAAGGAGACAATTTCGACAGGCAAGGTAGACCATGGACGATGGTCTAGCATACAAAATGAGCCATTGGTATAATTTCATTATTAATATACTAAAAGTTATTTATTTTTAAAAAATTAAATATTTATTTTTAAAAATTTATTTTTACATATATTACAAAAAAAAAATTCAATACATTGAAAATAAACATTTAATTTAATATACTAATAATGAAAATTTATATATCTGTATTACAATTTATATGAACCATGATCCATTATATATATATATTACAATTACAACTAAAGTATCATTTCAACTCAATTAGAACTTCATTTGATAATATAAACACAATATGCGAGACAAGTTATTCAGTTTTATTTTAGATAAACTGTAGTTTCATTTTGTTCTGAATACACAAAAAATATGAGATTTGTTAAAATATGAGACGTTGTATTCGGGCCATGGTCCACCGTATAACCTTGTAGTATTCATTAATAATAATAATATTAATAAAATAAATAAATTAGGAAAAATTACTATTTTGTCCTATATGTTTAATTTGGGAGATTTAGTTGTTTCAATCTCATTGTTTTTGGGCATTACAAATTATCACCAATGATTTTTTTTTAAAAATAAATTGGTGAGTGATGATTTTGTCCTTGTGGACGACTTATCGATTGAGACAATTAAGTCCATTTGTTTTGTTGCATGTAAAGAACTAAAGAAGGTTGGGTGGGGTTTTTAAGGTTGTCATTTCTTGGTGGTTAATGATTGTCATTATATTTGAGTTAGTTAATGATCCCACTTATCGTTTAGTCAAATTAAAGCACCAAAATTATCACTTAACGGAAAAAGTAGTTAAGGGTAAAAATCAGTTAATTACACCAAAATAATAAAAATTGATATGATTAGATTTGCAAAAATCCCGTGCGCTGGTTGGCCGGCTAGGTGGCCAAATAGGCTGCTTAGGCCTTCTAAACAAACGATTATCTATTGTTTTTTTTTTTATGGATTATTTAACTCAAAATGACATCATTTTGAGCAAAATAATCATAAATTGTTCAAACTCTGAATAGTGTTTAGGTTACTTTTAATATTTTAGTATTAACTATTAAGTATTAAATAATTTATAATCATCCCGTCTTAAAAATATATAAAAATTTAAATAAAATTTTAAAAATTAAAAAATAAAATAAAATAAATACACGTGTGCCTAACAGCCTAAGCGTCCCATGCACCTAAGGAGCCGTCTAGCGATTTTTTCAACATGATCAAAACTAAAACTTCCATTTTCTAAATAAATTACAAAATTACGTGATGTCAACCAAAAAAAAAACTATGTAATTCAACACAGATCATATCAGATGAAACATTTACTTTGAGGAAAAAGAACAGTACGAAACTCTTCAATTTTATTCCATTGTTACCTTCAAAAACACAGAGAGAAATAGGCACAGTACAGACACACAAATTAAAGGTCGTCATCGGACGAGTCCGGCTAACATTGTACGACATAAGTTGTGCCGTACGCATACATATAATTTGTTTTTATAAATATGAAACTGAAACCCTATGAAATTAATTATAGGGCGAACTATTATATTATATTATATTATATTTCACTACCAGCACTCGTAGAATTTAATATCGACGCGAAGCCTGAAATAAACCTCGCCTTCAAAGGCGTCGGTCATGACGGTGGCGACGCCGCGGTGCATGAAGAAGTCGCCGGTGCCGCCCACCACGGAAATATCCCGGGTCTTATTCATCAGCGGGTCGGCCCCAATGAAATTTATGCTCCCTTGAGAATCCGTGGAGTTAAGCACAAAAGAGAAGCCGAGCCAAGCCGTGTAGGTGTTCTTGGTATCGTACATGTACATCCCTTGGGCCCTCCCCACCGGCTTGGAGTGGAAGTTGTTGTCCAAAGTGATGGGGTCGTCGAAAACGACGACGTTGCCGAAGTGGAATTGGCTGGCTAGGATGGTGTAGTTGCCCCACTGCGGGGCCCCCACGATGGCCGAGGTGGCGTTGCCGGCGTTTTGGCCGTTGTAGATTACGTCGTGGAAGTATAGCACTAGGTTCTTGCATGGCTTGTATGGCTTCTTTCTGGCCATTGGGTGTGTGGAGGAAACTGAGATTAGGAAGAAAAAGATGCAGAAAAGAGTGAGAATATTGGGAGTTCTTGATCTTGTCATTTTCTTAGCACTAAAAAAACAAAAAGAAAGGGTGTAAAGTGTGTAGGAGTAAGTAGTTAATGAAGTATTGTGTGGGCAGTGTAGTATCACAAGATAGGTTGGCTTTTATAGGCCTTGGGAGTTGCCACTTGCCGAGTTGGTGTGTTTGTACCTTTTTTCTTTTTAAATGCAGAAAGATTAGCAACTATTTGAAAGTGTACATTAGGTAAATCTTGTATTGTCGTCGTTTTAGCTCACAAGGAAATAAAATGAGGTAAATCAGCCTAGGTTGCGTTGTCCATAGTTAAACGGTTCAAACCAAAAAGTAAATAGGTAAACTAGTCTAGATTCCCCATAGCTAACAGGCTAGTTCAAACCACAAGGTCAATGGGCTGCTCCCATTCAAAATCGTCTTGTGACCCTAGCCAGCATATGACCATAAGGAGGTAATTAATTAGCCTAGATTTGTTCATAATTGACTGGCTCAAACTAAAAAGATAAACAAATAAACCGCTCCCATTCAAGATTATTGAATTTGTAATTTTGTGGTTACCAAATTAATATGAATAATTTGGAAGGTTTCCCAATGTGTTTGTACTTTTGTTGTGTAGTGTGAGTTAGTTGAAATGGACAGCTACGCTATTGCGTAGAAAGGCTAAATAATGATAATAATATTTTGGTTGATAGCATTTGTACAGTGATCATTAAGTCAATAGTTGATTCCAATCCATTATTATTCCATCCAATCGTTGGACTTTTCTAATCTACCTACTACCAAATTATGTACTCCGTATCTATTATTGTGTGTATGAATGCATGTGTAGGTTTCTAAGAAAAAAACATATCAAAAAGTCCAACTGATATAAATCAATAATTTTCTGGAATCAAGTCAATCAACCAACTAGCCCTGCACATGGCAAATTATTGTGTGGACCATGGTTTACATAGTTGTATGGACTATCGTTCAAAACGAGGTCATTTTAATGTTACGAAAAATTTCTTGTTCTGTCAGCGTGTTAGAATAATGAACATTTTGAGGTAAGATAATGTATGTTATGACTTAGAATAATGTACTTTATATGTGTTTGAATAATGAAATTTCTGGGGTAAGATAATGTAGTATTGTATAAGTGTATTTTATGAATTAAAATAATGTATAATATAGTTTATGCATTAGAATAATGAAATTTCTCGAGTAAGATAATGCATTTTATGAGTTAGCTAGCTAGAATCATGTACTTTATGTGCTAAAATAATACTCCCTCAGTCCCGTATTGCATGTCCTATTTTCTTTTTGCACGAGTTTTAAGGCAGCAATGAAAAAGCAGCTAGTCTCCCAATTTTGCCCCTCATTTCTGTTCTCTCACCATCCACCCAGTAGGCAGTAACCCACTAGAAATCTAGAATACACCAAACACTTCTTCTTCTTCTCTCTTTTGTTCTTCTTTCTCTCTAGTTCGAGACTTCCAATGTTTTCTCCAGATATGAATTTTACAATTTTTTCTTCCTTGAAAACTTTGAGATTTACATCATCAAACGCATATGGGGAGATATTGAAGATCTGTATCGCCATACTTATCTTTTGCCTAATTTCCTAGAGATTTCAACACATGAATATAGAGTTTTTATGAAATTGGAGTATGGGTTTTGCAAGCCTTAATGTGCGTGAAGCAAATAAGGGAAAAAAGTTTGAGAGTGCAAGAGGCAAGAGAAGTAGCAGAGGATATATAGAAGGTTTAATTTCATTTTCATATCGCATACTTGACAGTGAGAACTACTAAGTACTCCGTATCATTTGTGTTGTGGTATTCAAATTTTGTCAGACTGTAATATGTAGTTACAAGGTTCAGTATTGTTTTGATTTTGCTTCTAGCAGTTTTAACTTTGTTTTTAAATGGAAGGTTTTCTCCATTAATGTCTTAGTTACACCATTTGCATTTGGGAGTGGGCTTTATATTTATGCTACTCTGTGTATTGTTTATGACAAATGGCTATTGCTCCCAAGTAGTGTTAAAAGTATGGGTGATAACTGTGAAAGTTGAATTGATTAATACTCCGTAGTAGAAATTAATAAGGGTAAATTGGGAAAACAGAATAATAATAATGTTTAATTTTGGAAAGTTGACAACATTTTGGGACAGACTAAAAAGGAAAGTAAGACAGGTAAAATGGGACGGAGGGAGTATATTTTATGAGTTAGAATAATGTACTTTATGTGTTTTTGAACTGTGGTCCACATAGCTGTGTGAACCATGGTCCACGCAATAATGATTTCACTGCACATATTAATGTATCTATATGGGCTTATTTTAAGATATGAATTAATTGTTTTTTTTTTTAAGATGTGAATTAATTGATACCTTTTGTATTAGATGTAATTACACACCATATCTGGTTATAATGGTTACTAATTCAACGGAGTTTGCCTCTGATCTTTTTATATATGTACTTTCTTTGAGGAATAGTGAAGGGGGTAAATATAACATATCATTAAATGTTAACAAGGAATTTTGAAGATATACAATTATTTTTTGCGTAAAACAACCATCCCCATGAATACAAGAGAATTAATATGATACATTAAAAGAACAGGTTTATAGATTAGATTAGTCGGGAGAATCCAACATTTGTTTATGCATATGGAGTATGTGTTGTGTGCATATCCTATGTTTGCACACAACACATGCTCGACGAGTGTTGAATTATCCCAATTAATCTCATCTATAGATTTGTTGTTTTAATGCACTTGGTTATCATGTACATACTCATCATGAGGAAGGTGGTTCTCACAGGATCATCACTATATATATATATATATATATATATATATATATATATATATATATATATATATATATATATATATATATATATATATATATATATATATATATATATATATATATGATCACGTTCAAATGCGTACTGGCCGCCCAAGAGATAAATGTGGATGAATCACAGCGCGCCACGTGTCCGGAATGTAGTTACACCTAACGTTATAACTAGGTGCACGTAATGTTATAACTAGATGCACCTAGGTGCACCCAGGTGCATAAATGTTAACAAGGTAAATTACTTGCATTTGTAAGTGAAAATATGTGCACACGTGCAATAAAATGTATTACAAGTGCAAGTAAATTGTACACTGAGCATCAATACTAAGTGCACCTAATGTTATAACTAGGTGCACATAATGTTATAACTAGGTGCAGATTGGTTGCACCAAGGTGCATGAATGTTAACAAAGTAAATTACTTGCACAAGTGCAAGTAAAATGTATTGCAAACACAAGTAAAATGTATTACAGGTGCAAGTGAATTGTACACTGAGCATCAATACTAAGTGCACCTAATGTTATAACTAGGTGCACATAATGTTATAACTAGGTGCACCTAGGTGCATGAATATTAACAAGGTAAATTACTTACATTTGTAAGTGAAAGTATTTGCGAAAATAGGTGCATGAATATTAACAATGTAAATTACTTGCACTTGTAAGTGAAAATAGGTGCAAAAATAGGTGCACCAAAGTTCCAGATATTTACGAAAATGTCACCGCATCATTTTTTTTAAAATCGCATATGATTCGTTGATCTGGCCACGTGGACGGCTGTGAAGTGTTCTCATTTCTTACCTGGGTGGCAGTTCGCATATATATATATATATATATATATATATATATATATATATATATATATATATCCAGGCAGGTGCAAATGCCAAATTTACTGCTCTTTAAATCTCAAGAGTTAGTATTGCCTCTACTGAGGTTCGAACCACCTTCCGTATAAAGGGAAGGGTTTGATGCCACTGGATCACAAGGCCCTTGGCTAATATATAAATAGCTAAGAATGTGTAAAATGTGGTCCTTTAATTTATCACCCTCTATAATTTGCACATGACAAGGGCATCTTCAAAATTTAAAAAACTTTATAGAAACTTTAAATAAATCATATTCTCCCAAACGGAATTTATTATTTGATTGAATTTGTTATTAACTAATATTAAATTAAAAAATAAATTATAAATTATAAAAGTTTTAATTAAGTTTATTTATCTATTTATTTTATACAAGACATTCAAGTTAGATGGGAAGGACTAAAGGAGGGTATAAAAAATTATAATAATTTTATTATCGCTCTTGCACTATGATTAATGGTGTTGGAAGACAATTAACATGAATAACTTTTATGTATATATAAGTCTTCCAATAAAATTAAAAAGGTCAAACATCCATTTATAAACCACAAAAATATCTTCATATAATTGAAAAGAGGGAGGGGGGGGGGGGGGGGGGCACAGAGGGAGCGAGAGAAAAAGGATGTTGGGATTATTGGTGGGTGGCAATATCAATTCCTTGGTCTATTATGATGGAGCATGTGCTTGGGCCTCTAACATGCATGCATGTTCTCTTTGATGATACAATTGGCCAATTGGGTGTCTCATGGCTAAGAGTGGAAATAGTAAAGTCATTTGTTCCCTATTACATGACCTTTGGTTAGGCGAAAAGAATTATGGAGGAACGGAATTGTAATTGGTGTGAAAAGAATAAGGTGGAATAAAGTAAGAATTTAAATTTTATTGTTTGGTAAGAAGGAATAAAATTATTGGGGATAGGAAGGAAAGAAGTTGCATAAAGACTAAAATATCTTCGTGTATTAATAATACTAATAATAATTAGGGATAAAAATATCTTTTTCTTCCTGTTTCCCTTTCCTTTTTCCTTTCCCTACGAATTGCAATTCCCTCCAACCCAACATTGTAATTTCTATTGCTAAAGAAAAACATTGCAATTGAATTGTAAGCACATTCTACCAAACATCCCATTAGTGAATTGTTCAGTCAAAATTTAATTTGATTTAAATTGAATTAAATTTAAACTCAAATTTAAAACTTTTTTTATTCATAACTTGTTATTTGTTAAGGTGTTCGCGAGCCCCCACCCACCCCCACACACACATGGAGCTATATATAGTTTGAACTCGAACTCGAACTCAATTCAAGCCAATTGAATTAAGCTCAAACTTTATAAAAATTAACTTGTTATCAATAGAATTTGAGTCTAAAATTTTAAACTCGAGTCATTGTAAGTATTTCAAACTCAAATAACTCAAGTTTGTCTAGGTTCAAATCTGGCTCAGTTTGTTTGCACCTCTATTCATGGCCTATAAGGCTATAGAGGTTTAAGACTTGAGCAATTAGCATAAATTATAAACTCTTAAATTATTTCTAACACGCTTCTAATAATCTATTTTAACAAATCTAACTTTGAAAAGATGACAAATTCAAACCACATAAATTGATTTGTAACAGGGAAGTGACTAGTCAAATAGTTTGAAAGATTAGAACTTAAATAAATTATATATTGAAATGTAAGTCACTTAATATAGCTCAGATTATTATGATCTACCAACTTGTATATTGCAATTGATAATAATATACCTACATTTTGAATAAAGTGATAGCTGAAACTAAAATATTTTTTTTTTTAAATCATAATTTGAAACCCTCCAACCTCGTCTCTGTCATGCATGTTCGTTCTTGTACCTTTTCTATAAAATATTGGTGAGATTAGGTGAGTGTAGTTTCGATTAGGTAATTGCATGCTTAAATGCTATATGGTAACCCATTACATTTTCTAATCCTTTGATTTACCAACTATATATATATATGGGGTTTTTGATTTTTTTTTTTCTTAAACAAGTGTAACATCAATAGAAACAATCAGTCAATAATTATAAGGGAAAATTACATTTTTTTCCTAAGGATAATTGTAAAATTCGCCCCGAGTGTTTGGTGCTCATTTTCATCCCTAAGTTATCATTAGCATTGCACTTTTAATTTCATTCTTTCGTGCTCACTTTTTGTTTTTAAGTTACACTAAAATCACAAATTTCGTCCCTAATATTTTGTTAGTAAAGGGACGAAAAATGCAACGTCAATGATAACTTAGTGTATAGTAATTATAAAATAATTATAATTATAATTATTTCAAAAATAAAAAGTTTACTTTTGATTTCTAATTGTGGAGTGATTACATATTTACCTCTTATTTTCGACCGGCGGCCGGGCAAAGCCCATTTTGCCTCATTTCTTATTTTTCTATCTTTCTTTTAATCACTTTAAACCCATAAAAAAAAATTCTCCATTTCCCATTCATTTGCTTTCGCTCCTTTATCTTTCTCACATTCTTGATAGAAGTGGGCGAATTTTATTGTTGTTTTTCCTCTTTTTTTTTTTTTAAAGTCAGTACTGTTTTTTTTTTTTTTTTGAAAGAGTAAAAGATTAATTAATATCAGTAATTAATAAAATGTTGTATAAAAGATCAGAGGGCTATACAAATCGACTGGCCATTATATTGGTACAATTTGCAATAATTCATTCACCAGTCAGTACTGTTATTGTCATATAGAAAATTCAATGAAAATGAGACCGGAGAATGTTCAAATGTGGCCCACCATTGTGGGAAGGGCGAATTATTACGTGGACCATGGTCCACACAGCTGTGTGAATAAAAAATAAAAGATATATTATTTTTGTACTGTAGGTACATTATTTTTATACTGAAGGTATATTATTTGATATAATGTATCTTCAGTACAATAATAATGTATCCTAAAATAATGTACCTTCAATACAAAAATAATGTACCTTCAGTATAAAAATAATGTACCTTTTATTTATGGTCCATGCAATAATGATTGTGTTGGAAGATGTCATGATTGAAAATACACTTTATGCATTATAGTTGGTAAAATAGTTAGTGTAACTTTAGAGAGTAAAATGTTTTCACATGTACATATTTTATTTTTTATTTTTTATTTTTTGGAAGATGACAAGATTGTCACTGGTCCATATTTAGGTTTTTAGGTGATGAAAAAAATTTGTATTGTAGTCATTATCAAATAAGTGAATAACATATACTAAGTAATTTTTTTTTTTTTTCAATAGCATGCAAAACACACATAGAGGTAAACTATATTAGAAAGATCATGTGAGACGGGCTCGACAAAAAATGTATTGGAAAGAATTGAACTCGTGAATAACCTGTAAACCACTAAACCACACATGATAGGTAAACTATACTAGGAATATATATACCTTGTGGTGGGACGAGCTTGATTGAAAATATGTTGATAAGATTTGAATTCATGACTTTCTGGTACAAGAATCATGTTCATATTTGACTGAAGGATGAAAAGGCTGAAAATAAATAAAAAGTATGACTCACTCTTTTTTCTGAGGGTAAGAATAAAATAAAAAGTAAAATACATATAATATTATTCCAATTAAATTAAAGTTGATAGTCTTTGCTTTTGTTTTGTTTTGTTTTGTTTTGTTTGGTTTGGTTTTTAACTCCAAAAAAACTCAAGTGGATGAAAACGACATTACAAATCTTGATCATTCTTCTACTTCTTTGACTTAGTTTAATTTATTTTTCTTCTTGTAAATTAATCTGGATTATCATAATATTATAAGAGAAAAAGAAACCAAAGCCAACCTGTACATAGTTAAATAAAACATTAGGGTGGTTGCGGAAAGAAGATTCAATCTTAAAAGACTTTAGGCACAATTAGACATATTTAGGGAGAAACAAAATTTTGCATAAATAGATAGAAAATTATCACAACTTTTTTTAACCTTAATTAAGGTCTTTAACCATGCATCATCCGAATGTATGAAGCTGCTCATTTTCGTTCGGATCGTATCTGGATCTCCTTCTATCGTCTGCTTGTTGGTTTAAGTTCATGAGCTCGAGAGAATGTGATAGTGGGCCGGGTCATATGGTCCCGAGCTTGATATAGATGTGTTAGAAATATCAAAAATTCCTCTTATTGCATTTAATGCGGTATTTATAGGAGGCTAAAGAGAACACATGCATGACGGTTCCTCGGCATGTGTGAGCCGAAGGCTTCACCGATACCTCCACGTGTACCGAGATTCCTGACGCGCCGTTCCTACTACAATCGGATTTGATTGAAAGAACTAGGCTCAGGACTCTAAGTGGATAAGGTCGAGTGGTTCGTCCCGACCTAATATGGTCGGGACAAACCAATAGATGATCAAGTATTGCTCCTGATTAAGCTTCTACTCGGTCCAACATACCAGGTCGGGTTATTGATGTTGTCAAACATAGATTTAATTAGCTTCTTTGTTTTGTCCTTCCCTTTCCTTATATCTCCCAAAAAAAAAACAAATACGGAGTACTAAGTATTATACTTATGACGATATACACATATTGATTGGAATACAAAACACAGAACACATATTGATTGAGAAAAAGAAAGAAAGAAAGAAAAAAAAGAAGAAGAGTGAATCACTTTTAACACAAATGATCAATTAACGCAAGATAAAATGAACCGAAAAGTAGCTAAGGATAGGAGAAAAAAGGGGATTACGTGCGGGAAAAGTATAGTAACTCCATTAAAAAGGTTGATCTCGTGCATGAACCTAATTACCTAACGTTCCTAACCAAGAATATGGAGCAAGCTTATGATTGGTTCTCCGACATTGCATCTACAAATTCAAAGCATTTATTTATACTGTCGGATGGTTCTACGAAATTTTAACAATGCAACTCTCCCCTTTTATGCTATTGTTAAAGTATTGGGCCTTCTATACCAACGTAATTTAGATCACACTACCAAAAAAAAAAAAAAAAAAAAAACCTTATGAAATCATTCTAAAATTAAATGACTACAATCTATACATATTCAAATTACCTATAAAAAAATTTATAGATATTTAAATCGTAGGGATTTAATCTAATTTCGATTTTTGTTGTAGTGCATGGTATATTTTCAAAATATATGCATATATTTTGAAAAATTGGTAATGACGGATTATATTAAGTGTTTGGTTTAAGCTGTATCATATAATTTTGATAATATGGACACCGAATGTTATATGTTTTCATTTGGGTTTTAAAAAAATATAGAGATTTTTGTGAATCATTTTATACATTTGTATTTTTTTTTTTACATTATTCCTAAAAATCTCAGTCTTTTAAAAATTTTAAGAAGTTTCTATAAAACATTATCTCCTCAATTGATGTTAGCTCCAAGCGGCTGGCTCGACTCTTCAAGACTTTATTCAAATGAAAAAAGTTTTGAATTCTGAAAATTTAGTCATGATTGATATCGGTACGGGTTGTAATTAGTACTGTCAAAGTGAGTCGAAGCCCGCAGACCGACCTGCACCAGTCCCATGGTGGGGCGGGCTAGGGCTACAAAAGACGTGGCCCGTGAAAAAGTGGGCCTGGCCCGCGGCACGCGTGGGTTTGCCCGCGTGGGCTATGGGCCAGCCCCTTTTTTTTTAAAAAAATAAAATAAAATAAAATTATTTATATATATATATAAACTTGTGTATTGTGTTCGCACACTATGTTTTTATATATATTTAATTATATATAATTATATTTATTTATATTAAAAATGTAATAAAAATAATTTTTTTTTAAAAAGTCCGCGGAGCCCACCAACCCGTGTGGGGAGGATTAGGGGTCCGCAAAAGCCCGCCAGAAATTAGGCCCGCGATGGGACGGCTCGGCCCGCTTTGACAGTACTAGTTGTAATGGCCCGTTTCAAAGAGAAAAAACACTTTGCCAAAATTTAATAGTACTCAAAAAAAATATTAATATAAAAGATCACATGTATTCAACACAAGACTTAAAAAAGATGCCCATCAAATATAAACTTTAGAATTTAAGAACTAGAGTTGTACAGTGCACATCTAATTCATCAATTTTAAATGATAATGCACAAAGTTTGTTTTAACTTCTTATTGATTTTGTTTTGCATTTTATTATTATTAATAGTCTTTATACATGTGATGCGTAAAAGTAATGGTTAAACATTGGAATTCGGTTATTAACCGTAATTGACCAATGCTCATCCCTAGATGAGATCGATGAAATGAATGAGTTTCTTCCAATATTATGATGAGTATTATTATTTTCTCGAGGGTGAGAGTATTAATAGTATATGATATTTTGAAATGTTATCTTGCTATGATCTCTCTATACTTATATTATAACAAAGAAATGGTTATATCATTATTCATTAATCTCTTTAGCTTTTGTATGTCATTTTTATAAATAAAGAGCTTTGTTTACTATTTATGATGAATATCCCCTAGTATATTAACTCTATTTGCTTATTCTCTTGTTGCTCTATGTGATTGTCTGAACCACTCGTTTTCAAAACCTATATATGTATAAATATACTAGTTTTATACGCGTATTGCGCGTATGCGTTGATGCCCAATGTTTATATTTGAATAAATATTTGAAAGTATATCAATGCAAGATTATATAGAAAAAGTTTATACATGGGTAATTGAATGTCGAATTTTTTTTATTTAAATATCTAATTAACTCAAAGTATATGAACCCAAGATAATATAGAAAATTCATTATAATTATTACTAAAATAAATGTTTGCAACCTTGTAAAATCGATAGTCTAAATATTTGGTCTAAAAAAGATAGTTTAAATAAATACTACTTTTCATTTGAATTTTTCTAAGTGTTCTTAATTCTCTTTTGAGTAACATTGTTATTGTCAGTGAAGCAGTGTGTGACGACATGAAAAAAACCACTATTTTGAATACATGGTAAACGGCTGTTAGCTGATATCTGTTAGAGGTATGACTAGTTGATAACATTAGCTGATTGTATAAAAGTATTTGGTAAATTAGCTGTTAGCTGATAACTATTTGGTATAATTTCTTTTGTCAAAAAGCTAATTAAAAAAGTTGTTTTGAGCAGCCTTTTAAAATTTTAAAATTTGAAGTTACAAAAAGCTAATTAACCAAACACTTATTTGATTTTTTAACCAAATCAAACAACTAATAGTGGTCAAATAAGTTAAAAATAGATGATATGCTAACTATTTTACCAACCAAAAATCAATAGAACCGTTCATCGGAGATTACAATAACGAGTCGTGCTAGTCCAAATCTGCCACAGGATAATTGTACGGTAACACAAGTAGTTTGTATACAAAATATATACTTTCGGTTGGTCATAGACCAACCTTCGGTCGGTTACAAAGGCTAAAAATCAAAGTCGATTTTTCGATCGGTTATGTAACCGACCGATCGTTTGCTCACCCCTATATGGGGCATTGATTCTTCGTGCTTCGAAATACTTAAAAAAAAAACTGAACTATGTCCATTTTTTTTTTTCAAAAAATTAATTTTGCAAAATACTAAAACAAGTACACTCATCCTCTCCACCGCTCTCTCTCCTCGCACTCTCACTCTCACTCTGTCTCCGCCTCCGCCTCCGCCTCTCACCCCTCTCGCCGTCTCTCTCTGTCTCGCAGCTTTTCCGTGACTCAGTCTCGGCGTCTCCGGCTCTCCGCCCTCGGCGTCTCTCGCACAAGAGTTCTAGTACAGGAGCGATTCTTACCAGGTATAAAATCCCCCTTTTTTTTATCTATGTTTTTCCTTGTATATGTGTAAATTGCTTCTTGAAATCGACCATTTTGCGATCATTTTTTTGTTGCTGTATTTACAATTTAGGTTATTTCCCTTTGGGTTGAATTTGTTTCATATAAAAATCTTTAACTTTATTCTGTTTAATTTCTTTTTCATTTTTTTTACAAATTTTCTGCGTTTGGTGTTGTAATTCTAAACTGCCACTAAAAAAAAATTAGTTATTACTTATATAATATAATTTTCATATTGCTTGGTTCATTGAATTGATATAGAATTTAGCATTTAAAAGGTTCCCAACTGGCCAACTGTTACTGTTGTTTGGTCCATGAAACATGTCTGCAATGATGTTGGTTTAGTGGGATCATCCCACTAAATTTTCCTTATTTTTCATCATTTACCATGTGTCAGTGATCTGTTTGTAAAGCTCTGGCTTGAAGCTTATGCTTAATTTGCTTGTTGAGTTATTGTCCATAATGAACCAACAATTCAATCTCTTGTATTGTGAAAAAGCGATTTTGTTTCTTGAGTTACCCAATACTTAAGCATGCATAACAGTACCTTGAACAATGCTTTTAGGTACTCTACTGCCTCTCCAGCCTAACAAGCACAGATGAGAACTTTATCACTAAATCTGGTGCCCAATGTGTTGCTTCAAGTGAGGTTTTGCACTGATTGCACCAGATACATCTCCAAGTGAGTCATTTTCTGAATGTGGCATTGTTTAATTTCTGTTTAAAGCTGTGTACTGCTGTTTTTTAGCAGGATCTTGTGCAGTGGGTCCAGACCATTGTGTGTGATGTTACATGGTTTTCTAGATGTAGGAAGCTGTATGAGGTTCCTTGGATTTAATTTGAGTGTTGTGCGAAAAGGGATGGTTTCTTTTGTCAGGGTTGGACAAAAACTCTTGTCTTTCTGTTTCAGTTTTGTAAACTTGAACTACTTTTGATAATTAGTGTTTGGTCACGGATTTAATGATTATGTGTATCTGCAGGAAGAAAGGCTGGCCCTTTTCTCATTACTTTTAGTTGAATTCCATGTGTTTGCTGTGATCTTCAGATATTTATCTTTTTCTCTTTGGACTTCAATTCAATTCATATTATGAGTTTATGACACTTGTGGTTCTTAATAAGACTGGTGTAGTCTTCTTTGTTTATATGATCTACTTTTGTTTTTATTTTTTGATCTTTTTGGTGCATATGTATGTGCAGGTGCATAATTTCAACTGATTTCTATCTAGATTTGCTGAATCATCTGAGAAAAAAACAGGATAATATGAATTGATTATCCAGACTTTCAGTTCCAAGTAAGGTTTTTTTTTTTTTTTTTTTTTTTTTTTTTTTTTTTTAAAGCTAAATTGTGCAATACGATCCCATAGGAAGTTAATAAGTACCTGATATAGATGAACTTGTCTTCCTCTTGCCTTGTGGATCCTTTTAATTTCACCACTACTGTCTAGTGTAACACTAAACATTAAATGTTGTTTGTGAACTCTTATCTGATATCTAAAATGTGATTGTTCATTGTTGAACTCTAAACCTGGACTTCTAACTTATATGTAAGACATACTAAAACTCGCACTTCTAACTTATATATAAGACATATAGTTAGTTGTAGATGGTGACTTTTTAGTTCCCAAGATAAATAATCAAGTATTTTGATCATCTAGAGAAAAAAGTAATCCAATGCATGTGATTTTGTTAATAAAATGATTACACTGTTGCTTTTGCAAATGAACATAAACTAAACCCTACTCTACCACTTTGCATTTTATACTTAAATGCAAATAATTTAAAATCTATGTGAGGGCAAATGATGAATGTATATTTGATGTCATTATATTATATTATATATAGTAATAAATTTTTTAAAATATCATTAATTTAAAATGTTATAATCACATATGATGTACCATATATGGTTAGTTATAATTCCATACAAAAATAGATTGTATAATTGCTATATATAAGCATGCTAAAATTATTGTATAATTGCTATTTTAAATAATTATGTCTTTTTGAAGTAGCCAAAACAATTGTTTGATATATGATTAAAATTTAATCAGTAGTTTGTTTATATAATCAAATTGATGCTAAGTCTATGATTAGATTTAAATTAGTTAGTTATTTATTGTTGAACTTTATCTTGAAATCATGCATTCTTTTTACAATTATGATATTTAAATAATTGTGCTATCATACTACATAGATAATCCCAATTTATATATGCTGATAAGTTTAAGAGAAGGCAAATAAAAATGTTATAGTAACATTTAAAAAAAAAATCTATTGGTTTTCAAAAAAAAAAAAAATCTATTGTAGTATATTATTATTGAACAGTTATGTATTGTTATTATTATTACTTTATATAATCATATGGATGCAATGTTTGTAATTAGCTTTAAATAAATAATCATATCTATAATGCTTTATTTATAAATTGATTGTGTATTTTAATATTAAATTATACTAATTGCTTAGACATATTTATATAAAAATTAATTTGCTAACTTACAGCATACATATAAATCAATTTATGTATGCTGTTAAGTAATAATGAAAGAAAAAAAAAAAAACAGAGGTGCATTATTAATCAAATTGATGACTTATACCATACATAAAATAAATATATGTATGTTAGTAAGTTATTTTAAATTTAGATTAATTTAACTGTTTATAAGTATTTTTTTTTTTTGGCAGTAATGTTTATAAGCAGTTAGTTACTAATTGCTTTGCTAACTTACACCGTACATAAAATCAATTTATGTATGTTGTTAAGTTATTTTTTTTATATGTTTATATAGAAGTTATTTCGCTAACTTACAACCTACATTAAATTAATTTATGTATGTTGTTAAGTAATAATGAAATCAAAAAGAAAAATTATAGAGCTGCATTTATTAATAAAATTGATGACTTACTCCTTACATAAACTAAATTTATGTATGTTAGAAAGTTACTTTAAATTTAGATTATAGTAACTGTTTATAAGAAGTTAGTTATAAATTGTTTTGCTAACTTACACCGTACATAAAATTAATTTATGTATATTATTAAGTTATTTTTAATTTTAAATTATATTAACTATGTATATATGTTTATATAAAATTTATTTTGCTAACTTATTACATACATTAAATTAATCTATGAATGTTGTTAAGTAATAATAAAAGCAAGTTTATCCAGTGTGCGGTGGTGAGAGTCTACTAAATGGAGTGGCAAGTTTGTGAGTAGTAGATGTAAGGGCATTAAGCATTTTATATTAAAAATAGAATTAGAATTTGAAACAATTAATTGTGATGGTAACATATTTGGATCTTTATTTACAGTTAGGCCTGGGCATAATATGGGTTTCACCCGAATTTTGATGGGTTCAACCCGAAAACTTATAATTCAGTTCTAAACTCGGCAACGTGGCGCCAATCACAACAAATGAGTTCCGTCTTCGAAAGAAATTTTAAACCAAAAATCTTAGCCTTTGGGCACAGATTCATATGCTCTGGCATAGCTCTTGAAACCCCGTCTGTTTTCTCAGATCAGCATGGACAAAACTGCGCTATATCCGATCAATGTTGCTCCCTCGAAGAACACAGTAAATCACCAAACCTCGCCCTCTCAAAAACCAAAATCCTGCACTCTCGTTTCCTGAGAGCCCACATTTTAGACAAAGATTACTCAGCTATCAAGTATTTGTTGGATGGGTACTACAAGTGTTCAAGAATGGACTATGCAATCAAATTGTTCAATAAAATGGCTATCCCGTATACATTTTGCTGGAACCTGATGATTTCGGGTTGTAACAAGGCTCTATTGTTCAGTGAGTCATGGGAGTACTTCTGTAGGATGCATGTGTCAGCTATATGTATGGATAGGTTTACATATGGAGGAGTTCTGTCTGCTTGTGAAGCTTTGCAATCTGTGGCTTTTGGGGAGCAGGTTTATGGTCTTGTAATGAAAAATGGGTTCTTTTCAAATGGGTATGTGAGGTCTGGAATGATAGATTTGTTTGTGAAGAGTTGTAGGTTTGATGATGCTTTAAGGGTTTTTTACGACTTTCAGTGTGATAATATAATTTGTTGGAATACAATTATATCAGGAGCGGTTAAAAATAGAGAATATTGGGTTGCTATAGATAAGTTTATTCAAATGTGCACTGGATCTTTGATGCCAAATGGTGTTACAATCTCAAGTGTATTAAAAGCTTGTGCTCAAGTTAAAGAGTTTGAGATGGGGAAGATGCTCCATGTGTGGGCAATAAAATGTGGTTGTGCAAAAGATGACTTTGTGGAGACAGCTCTAATCGATATGTATGCTAAAGGTGGGCTTATGAATGAGGCTGTAAAGGAATTCATTCAGAAGCCAGTACGGAACGTTGTTTCTTGGACAGCTATGATAAATGGTTTTGTCCAGAATGATGATTATGTTTCTGTGTTTCAGTTATTTGATGAAATGAGAAAAAAGGAGGTGGACATAAATAGTTATAACATCTCCAGTGTGCTCACAGCTTGTGCTAAGCCAGTTATGACTATAGAAGCAATGCAAATCCATTCCTTGATCTTTAAAGCTGGATTCTATCAGGACTCATTGGTTAAAACTTCTTTGATCAATACATACTCAAAGATTGGGGCAGGTGATTTATCTGAAATGGTTTTTGCAGAGACTGAAGATCTCAAGCACATAGGCTTGTGGTCTAATATGATTTCTGCTTGTTCTCTAGGCTGGAATCCCTCTATGGCAATCCATTTGTTTCAGAGAATGTTTCATGAGGGGTTGAAGCCTGATGAGTTCTGTTGTTCTAGTGTTTTAGGTATTGTGAACTGTCTATACCTAGGAAGGCAGATTCATAGCTACACTCTTAAATTTGGCTTAATCTGTGATGTTATTGTGAGCAACTGCCTTTTCACAATGTATTCCAATTGTTATAGTTTATTGGAAGCTTACACAATTTTTAAACTTATTGAATGCAAAGATAATGTTTCTTGGGCGTCAATGATTTCTGCTTTTACAGAACATGGTTATATAGATAAATCGATTCAGTTGTTTATAGAGATGCTCTCTGAAAAAATTATGCCCGATGAAATGACATTAAGTGCTGTCCTAGCTGCATGTTCCACCCTTCAGTCTTTGAAGATTGGTAAAGAAATTCATGGCTTTTCTCTTCGATGCAGAATAGACGAGTCGGTCATTGCTGATAGTGCACTGGTGAATATGTACACAAAGTGTGGAGATCTAGTTTCAGCAAGGAGATTGTTCCTTATAATGCCCTATAAAGATAAGTTTTCATGTTCCTCCTTGATTGCTGGATACACTCAAAATGGTTACATTGGTGAATCCTTCCAAGTGTTTCATGAAATGCTCATGAATTATTTGCACGTTGATGCTTTCACAATTTCATCTATACTTCGCTCTGCTGCACATTTGAACCGATCTGGTATTGGTACCCAACTGCACGCCCAAAGTATAAAATGGGGATTAGAATCAGATTCTTCTGTAGGAACTTCAATGGTTATGATGTATTCAAAATGTGGAAGCATTGACGAGTGCTGCCAAGCATTTAAACAAATACGGAATCCTGATTTAATTAGCTGGACAGCCATGATTGTAAGCTATGCTCAACATGGAAAAGGAGTCGAGGCTTTAAAAGTTTATGAGCTCATGAGGAAATGTAACATCAAGCCTGATTCTGTGACATTTTCTGGTCTTCTTTCTGCTTGTAGTCATTCTGGTTTGGTAGAAGAAGGGTATTTCTTCCTGAATTCAATGAAAGAAGATTACGGGATAGAGCCTAATTACCGTCATTATGCCTGCATGGTAGATGTTCTTGGTCGTTCTGGTAGACTGAAAGAGGCTGAAAGGTTCATTTATAAGATGCCTATAAAACCTGATGCTTTGGTCTGGACAACATTACTTGCTGCTTGCAAGGTGCATGGTGAAATTCAGCTTGGAAAGCTAGCGGGTGAAAAGATTATGGAACTGGAGCAGTGTGAAGCTGGAACGTATGTTTCTTTGTCAAATATCTGGGCAGATGTGGGCCAGTGGGAGGAAGTCTTGAAAACCAGAGGTGCAATGAGAGGAACTGGGGTAGAGAAGAAACCTGGATGGAGTTATTTATGAAGCTTTGTCCTATAATTCTATGTCCTCAGCAGTTTGTGCGCCTAATCAATCTTTCTATCGCAATTCCTTTCCCCCGTAATTCCCTCCTTCCAACCAAACGGCCATAGGCTTAAAATCGTCTGACAACTTTCTCTCTACTCCTCCCAAAGCCGCTCTCTTCTGCCTTTCTCTGCTGTTCAGCACCACCGGTTCTTACCAGGTACTAAAAGCCCCGATCTTTCGGATTCCATTTCTTTCTTGAATCCCGGGTGTAATTTCAGGAGAATTTCCTCCTTTTTGGTGTCTCTTGTGCGTGCTTAAACTTGTTTGCTCTATATTCTCTTCATATTTGTGGATTTTTGTAGTGAAGTTGCTGTTTGATACTTTGATTTGAAATTAGGGTTCTGTAACTTGATTCAAAAAGCTTTTACAAAAAAAAAAAAAAAGGTTCAATTTTGTGTGCAAAAATCATATTTTTTGCTTGTAATGTAAGTGTTTATTTGAATTCGAGTGTTGCGGGGAGTTCGTGATCTTTGATATGATCACAAGAGTTGCGATATTTGCTTGTGAATTTTTGAATGATATATTGTGTTGCAGGTTAAGACTGAAGGTAAAGGCTTCAATTTTAAGGATAGGACCGGGCTAAGAATCGGGTGGATGATCTGCAGGGATGTTCACTAATTTGCAGTCCTTGAGGAAAGAGAGCCGTAGTTCTGAAGTGGCAGTGCTTGAGGAGCCGCTTAACCAGGTGCTTCGGCAGTGGAAAGTCGAGCTCAATGAGCCCTCCCCTGCATCTTATTTGCAGGTAACTTGCCCATTTATGTTCAGTGCACATAAAACTTATTCACTGAATGTTGTAAGTCTGTTGAGCATAAATGTGCAGTCCAACTATCAGTTTAGGCTTTAATTGAGATGGAACACATGCTTACGTGAGGGGGCGTGTTGAGCATAAATGCGCAGTCCAACTATCAGCTTAGGCTTTTAGTTGAGATGGAACACATGCTTCAATTAAGTCCAGTCTTTGAACCTCTGTTGGGTCGTGTTTGTGATTGCGAATTACTCTATATGATTTAAGTGCCTTTGTTGTTATAAATGTAAAATTTTGGATGTGGACTTTGATCTTTATGGATGGAATTGCAGGGAGGGAGTTTGGGATTTAACACATCAGACGACATTTGTAGATTGGTGCTGCTGCTGGCATAACAATTGTGCAATCATTACTATAAATCAATTTACATTAATTCTTCCAAAAAGAAGCGCAATATCATTTAAAATATTTTAATTAGAAATTTTTAATGATATATTTTTTATATATTAATTTTAGTTGAAATAAGTGTATTTTAATTTCAAATACAGTTGAAATATTCCATCTAAATTTAAGTTAAAAAAAATTTAATTTAGTATATCTTAAAAGTGGACTATGGTCTAATAATTCAATGTTTTAGGCAATCATCACTATAAATCAAACTAACATATATTGTATATATTATTATTATTATTATTATTATTTAATTCTACTAACAAAGGAATGCAGTCTCAAATTTCAAGACAAAATTCTATTTTACCGGAATATATATATATATATATATATATAGGGGTGCACTCTCGTGAGAACTCTCGCCCAGGTAGGAAATGAGAACGCTCCACAGTCGTCCACGTGTCCAGATCAACGAATCAGATGCAATTTTAAAAAAATGACGCGGTGGCATTTTCGTAAATAACTGGAACTTTGGTGCACCTAGTTTCACTTACAAGTGCACCTAGTTTCACTTAAAAGTGCACCTAGTTTCACTTACAAGTGCACCTATTTTCGCACATATTTTAACTTACAAGTGCAAGTAATTTACCTTATTAATATTCATGCACCTATTTTCGCAAATACTTTCACTTACAAATGCAAGTAATTTACCTTGTTAATATTCATGTACCTGGGTGCAACCTAGGTGCACCTAGTTATAACATAGGTGCACCTAGTTATAACATAGGTTGCACCTAGTTATAACATTAGGTGCACTTAGTATTGGCTCACTGTACAATTCACTTGCACCTGTAATACATTTTACTTGCATCTGCAATACATTTTTCTTGCACTTGTGCAAGTAATTTACTTTGTTAACATTCATGCACCTGGTTGCAACCTATGTGCACCTAGTTATAGCAATAGGTGCACCTAGTTATAACATTAGGTGCACTTAGTATTGATGCTCATTGTATAATTTACTTGCACTTGTAATACATTTTACTTGCACGTGTGCACCTATTTTCACCTGCAGGTGCAAGTAATTTACCTTGTTAACATTTATGCACCTGGGTACACCTATGTGCACCTAGTTATAACATGAAGTGCACCTAGTTATAGCGTTAGTTGCAACTACATTCCGGACACGTGGCGCGCTGTGATTCGTTCTCAGTTCTCTCCTGGGCGCCCAGTTCTCACCTGAACGCGATCCTATATATATATATATATATATATATATATATATATATATTGCAATGGTCAAAACGTCAAAGGTCAGTCCAAATCCCAAAGGCTTCAACTTCCACTTCTCCCACCGATGTGGGAGAAGTGGAAGATAAGGGGAGCTGCTTTCCTTATTTTATGTTTGTTTATTGTTATTTTTTTAAATTTGCTTTAATTTCTTTATAATGATATAATAATTTTAATTTTAATTATTATTATTATTATTATTATTATTATATTTTTAAGTCATTTTACATTTTAACCACTAACACTAAACAACTAATTTTATCAAACATTTTTTTTTTTCAAATCGCTATACAATTCGCTAGTCAAACTCGTTATCAGACTTCGTTATCCACTACTCGCGGAATACCAAACAAAGCCATATAAATTTGTCTATTAGAGTCTATCATCCCTATGTACATATCTTCCCACTACCCATTACTTTACTATTCATTTTTCTACTATCATCCCTATGTACATATCTTCCCACTACCTATTACCTTACTATTCATTTTTCTACTATCATCCCTATGTACATATCTTTCCCACTACCCATTACCTTACTATTCATTTTTCTACAACTACGACTACAATCATTACTATTTTTCTTACATTATCTATTACCAAGGGCGGATACAGGAAGTGGGGGGGGGGGGACCCATTATATATATGATATTATATATGCGTTAGTAGAAATAACTAATACAATATTATATATAAAAATAACTAAACATTGAGATAATTTAGTTGGTAATTAGTAGTGACAGGATATGGACCCGAGTCGGTTGAGGGAAGACCGAGAAAGACAGGCAGCATAGGCAAGTGGCCAAGTCGGTTGAGGGAAGAATAAAGCGACACAAACGGCTGAGGGGATAGAAAATGGCACATGAGGACTCGGCTGGGTATAGGAGGCACTCTAGATTGAAAGTGTGCGGGATGAGAGGGTTAGCCAGTTGGAGCAAGCAACATGATTAGTAAAACTAGTCGAATAAAATAGTAGAGACAGCCTGTCAAAGATCGAATGGCTTAGTTAACCAGTCGTCAAGGCTGGAGTCAAGAAGGATCGACTGTGTAAAGGCGGAAGCTGCCTAGAGAGAGCGGTAAAAAGAGTAATTTGAGCACTCAATAGGAGGGAAGTAATGAGGGTAACCAATGCTAAGTTAATGACAATGATAAGGTCAACCATTGTGAAAGGCGGTTCGATGTGAAGGAGACCAGAAACCAGCTTCATTTATTAGGTTAATGAGAGGCTGAGCATTTTAATCATCCTTATACATGTATAAAAGGCTTGAAAAAGCTCTTAAATAAGGGTTAAGTAATTTTGATATACACAATGCAGTTTGACTGCTTTGGTAGTCACACAACCAACAAGTAGGTTTTTAAAAGTATACATATTCTGTATGTTAATTAAAACCCCAGATAGATGTCCATCTTACTGAAAAGATGAGCAGTAATTTAGGCAGTCATCAATTCAACATACTCAAGCTGAATCATAATTTTCCCCATCTGATGAGTCTCCATCTTTGAGCGAATTCAAATGGTTCAGCGACAACTCCCTGCGGTACTGCTGAACCACCAGAACCGAAGCCGTTGTTGGGAAGTCCGGGTAAGTTAACAAGCTCCCCACCGCTCCCAATTCCGGGCACTCGCCCTTCTTCTCCAACGCCGCAACTATCTCCCCTTCCGGCACTCGCCCCACCACCAACAAATTGCAACGGCTCAACCCCTTAATCGCCTCGCTCGCCTCGGCGCCGTTTTTCACGATCGTTTCCTCGTATTTCACGGACTTGTTCTTCATGGTTCTCTGCTTGAAATCCGCCAGGAAGGTTTCGTCGTCCTCGGATCTTGTTGTTTCCAGGGCGCTCGGGCTCGGAGCCACGTTTATTGTGAGCCTTTCCCCTAATATCTCCGGGTCTAATATGAAGCGGGCGACCTGTAAACTGATACCAGGATGCTCGGCCATTCGCTCGCCGTAGGCCAGCGCTTCACGGTCGTCGTGGCCGCCGAAGTATAAGACGGTGATGGAGTAATCAACGTTGCTAGCCGAAACATGCGACGTTCCCCCGAGGCCCCGGTCCACCAGGATACCGACCGAGCAGGGCGCGTACTCAAGCACGCGCCGGTTGACGTGGCGGAACTCGGTCCGGGTCGTCTCGAAATGGCCGTCGAGCCTCTGGTGTTTATGGAAGGGGAGGATCACCATGGCGACCCTCTTCTGCGTGGCGCATTGGGTAATGTCTTCGTGCATGCTGGACAGCGCGGAGATGGCCGTGGTGGGTCGGATAGACACCTTTTATAGAAAATATAACTGATTAGACTAAATCAATATAATAAAAAAGGGGCATGGAAATATTATTCCTTAATTAATACCTTGCTGAGCTGCTCGAACGTCTCGAAAGCGACGACGATCTGGTTGGAATCGGTGATGGCGCCCTTGTTCCAGAAGGGCAGCCCGTTCTTTCTGGCCTTGTGGCACATCTGAATGGCGGAGGGCCGCTCGGAGAGCTCCATGAGGTGCATGGCGTAGACCCGGAGCTCCCTCTTCTCTTTCCCCCGAGAAGCCTCGATGAGATTGATGAGCGAAGGGATGTTCCTCGTGCTGTGGAAACATGCCAAGATTCGGAGTTTCCCGCTCGAATCCTTGCTTTCTACGGATCTCCGCTTGTATTCCGTCACCGCCATTTTAGCCGGCTTGTATACTGCAATCACCGATGGTGTCGTGATGAAGGTGGTGAAGAGTGCCATTAACACCATTATAGCAAACGTTTGATCATTCAGCACCTACAAATAAAGTTTAATTATATAATAGGAAAAATTGTATTTTATATCTCCTTTAATACAGATTTAGTCATTGTATGAGTGAAACGGCAATTTTAGTCTCTTGTGGACTACTTCTGTCACCTACTTAATAAAGTGACGGATCTGATTTGGTATGCTGATTTGATAATTTTAAACCAGGTGGAATTAAATGATCGGGCATATAACTTAGTGATGGACTAAAAATGTCTATATAACATATAATGTCTGACTTACCCCTCTATCTTTTCCGATGTTGAGGACAATGAGCTCCACTAAACCTTTGGTGTTCATCAAGAAGCCGAGACTGAGAGCCTCATTTATAGGCATCTTGCACAAGAGAGAGGCAACAATAGTGCCAACGATCTTTCCAAAACAGGCCGTGACGATGACTAAAACCAGGAGGCCCCAAGACTGCGCCCCACGGATGGTGGCAACGTCGGTTTTCAACCCACTAGACACGAAGTACAAAGGGAGGAACAGCCCGGAGACAAGGTCCTCAACTTTCTCAACCAGAGCACCCGAGAGCGGGCCTTCTTTGGGGACAAGAACGCCCAGCACAAACGCTCCAAACAAGGCGTGAATCCCAATCGTGTCCGTCACGAACCCCGCAGCCAACACGGCCGCCAGTGTAGCGCACACGTAGAGCTCGTTCACCGGCTCCCCTTCAGAGCAGCGCCGCGCCATCCAGTTGAAGATAGGCGGGGCGATGAAGATGCAGAGGGTCACAAACCCAGCCCCGCACAAGAGCACCCATAGTGACACCATGGGAGAGTGCCCCGTCCCCGACAGCGCGATGGCTAGCGCTAACAGAATCCAAGCCGCCACGTCGTTAACCGCGGCCGCAGACATAGCCATCCGCCCGACATCCGTGGTTAAAAGCTTCAGCTCGGCGAGAATCCGAGCCAAAACGGGGAATGCTGTTATGGAAAGTGCCACCCCCATGAATACCAAAAACGGGCCCTGCTTCACTCCTTGCGCGATTGTTCCTCGGAGCACGAATGAGGTCCCCACCCCTAACGCAAATGGAAGGCTGATCCCTGCTAGAGCAATGCTCAACGCTTGCTTCCCCGTCCGACGAAGCGCCTTGGGATCAAGCTCAATCCCCACAAGAAACAGAAAGAAAAGGAGACCAAGATTCGCCAAGGTATCTAACACCGTTAGACTCCTCGGAGGAAACACCGTATTCAGAAAATGTTTGTTCCTCCCTAACGCCGATGGACCAAGCAGAACCCCTCCCTGTCAACACATATAACATGTCAAATTCAAGGAATGAGTTTATTTCTGTTTGTTACATTTTAGAGTACTGAATTTGACCCTTCAGATCTCTATAAAGTAAATCAAAACGAGAAACATGAACTTACAATAATCTCTGCAATGACGCGAGGCTGTCTGAGGGGCCGGAGAAGATAGGCCAGAACTCGGGTGAGCACAACCACCAGACATATCTGCAGAATTAGCAGAGGAAGGGCATAGTCTAAGGGACTGTCTCCTTGAAATGAACCATTAGAGGTTGCCTTCATAGGGCTACATTTAACTGTGCCATTCGTAACCATTTTTGAGCTAAAAAATTCCTTATTTCTCGATCCTCTCCTTTAACTGCTGCAGAGTAGATAAAAAAAAATTGTCAAACATAATGCATTTTGTTGCGGAATGTAAAGGTTCCTTTTATACTGCTTGGATAAACTTTAACATCCTCTGATGAGGTGTATTAATTAATGGTCTAGTGGAAAATGTTACCTTTTTGGTAGAATTCTTACAATTACCTTATATAGATTAAGAAAATTTTATAATATTCACCATTACCTGTGTGATATTACTGATATCGATATTAATTTTCACCGTTAACACTTCACACTTGGCCTACGATAAGTATATACTCCGGTATTTCATAAATAATTAATTGTTGTTGTCATAACGGTTTAAAAAGTCAACTTTATTATTTTCAAAAAATAAAAAGAAAAAGAAGTCAACTTTATCTACTAAAATACGCTATTCCTAGATGCTAAGAATCTTCGCATTTCCCCTGGGATGTATATATATAAAATAAAATTTTAAGGTTGTTGACGTGTTGGGCAACATCTGTGGGATCAATTCCATCACAAAAAAGTGAGAAAATAAAAAGTTGTAAATTGTTTATTATGGTTTAAAAAAGAAAACCAAAAATGAGAGAACTAAAATTCAAAGATCACTACAGCTTGAAAGATTAATTAAGAAGTATGTAGAAAATATTTAAATTTGAATTTTCTAAATTTATAATATTTTTCCACGCACGCCACTATGGATGAACATATATATACAACACAAAGAAACAAGAATCCTACAAAATGTTGGGTTCTTTATACTTATTAGAATATAATAATAATACGTAGTAAAGAAGTAAATTGATTATGAGTGGCAATTTTGAACTTTTGCACCTTAAATGGAAAAATATATTTGAAACAAAACAAATTGGAATTGTGATATGATTCTTTGAATATTCAGTTTCAAAACATGCGAGCTGAGCGATATGCAGACCACATAGTATAGGTGTCAACAAATTAAACATCCTCAAAAGTCGACACAACGTGTCTCCTCTCTCACTGGCTGCCGCCACCATTTTTTCCGGACCTTAAAATTTACTAAAATACTTTTTCTTTTAGGAATAAATACTTTTTCTTTAATCATGTGCTCATATTAAACTTACTAATTAAAGTCTTCGTCATACTAATTTATTCTTGTGTGGATACTAAAGGTCCATATAAGAAAGAGTTTTAAGTGGTGAAAATGTGTCTAACACTTCAAAATTGAAACATCTGTTTTATCTCAACTGAAAGCCTAAACTGTTACAAATATGAGCGTGAGTTACTTTTTAAAAATGCAAAGATTCAAACTCACAACTAAAAGTCTAAACTGATAATTGAATTACACATTTTATATTTATATATTATATATTATATGCTCAACACATTCTACGTTTTTATTTAATGATTTCACTCTATAGTAATAATGAATATATATACATGTTATGTTAAACTTACAGAACTAATATTACTACAGAATCGTTCTAAACTCAGCACTGGAGAACGAAGCCTAAATCTGTACTATACACTACAACTCCTCCCAAATGGCTATCATTTCCCTTCAATAACCCAAACATATATACAGTAGTATATATGCATTGATATATGCATATATATATAGAGAGAGAGAGGGACCTGAACCTTGAGAAGTTGAAGAAAATCTATGAGGGAATTGAAGGATCTCACTGCAACACTTCCTTCAGTTGCCCAGAGGAAAATATAATAACGATCAAGAAAAGAAATTCTTTTTTTTTTTTTTTTTTCCTTTTTTGGGGTTTTGAAGTTGAAATATAATTCTTGGGTTTTAAAGCAGTGGATGGGCTGAAGATGAGAGAGAGAGGGAGAGAGAGAAAGGTACTAAAAATGCTCAGAGATATGATTGTGGAGCTATGGAGATGGTCAGAGAGAAATATGAACCGAAGACTCCATGGCGAGAATGCCTTCCATTTCTCCGTATTTATAGAATCGCCCAAGTTCTCCCGCTCCCCAAAATGCCCTCCCTTTCATAACTGCACCAATAGGATAAATTGGTCCACACATCCTGACATCATACATTTTAGACTCGTAGCTTAATTGGTTTGGGGACTTCTTAAAAAGAGTGTGACAAAAGAGGTAAAGTTTTTCGGAGTGAACAAAAGAAGAAAAAATTACAATGGGATTAACATTTTCTGCAAAAAATAATAATTTTAGGGTGCGTTTGGTTCGCACATGGGAATCGGAATCGAAATGGGTATCAAATACTTGGTAAGGGTAAAGGGTTTTGGTGAAAGTATTTAACATGTTTGGTAGTTTGGTGGAATGAGAATGATTATTAATAGTTGGGAAAGAAATGAGGAAGGGAAATGAAACCCTTATTTAATAAGGGTATGGATTTTCTCATTAATGAGATATTTCAAACCCATAGTAGCATTCTCAAAACCTATCAACCAAACACTAGCAATCACTTTTATACCCATTCATTATAATTAAACCCACCAACCAAACACACCCTTAATGTAGTTTCTTCCTCCCCTAGTTACACTCTCCCGTAGGTACAAAATACATTATATGTTTATCAAAATACAGCACTAATTAATTAGCTATTGATTGGGTAATAAAATAATAACATTCCTATTTTATTTTATAAGAGAATAATAATTAGTTAATAATTAGCTTTAGTTTAGTTAATTAAAAATGTCGAAAAACCTTGTGGTCAAGCGGCATAGTTATAGATTCTCTCAATTCTCAAATAGAAGGTCATAGCTTCATAGGCTCAAGCCCCATTTGGGTCATTGACTTCTTGTCTTTTGTTTTTCTGTTTTTACGTTCACTTTTTAAAAAACAGTATTCTACTCTCCAATTTTTATTTTTATTTTAGAGAATTCATCTTCCACTTTAAACATCAACTTTGTTTATAGCACTCAATATAACTAAAATATTAATGCTAAATAATAAATTAAATAGATTTCAAAAACTACAACAATATCATTCTTTCATTAGAAATTGTCATATAAGGAAATGACTATTTTGTAACCGATAAATATAAGGACATCTAGCAATCTAGCATTGTCTTATATCTAATGTTTCTCAGAACATGCAAGTATTTTATGATCACATTCCAAATAAAACAAAATAAACACAAAAAATTATGTGAGATCGTCTCCCTGAAATGTGTAATATTTTTTTTTAATGAAAATGTAAAAAAAAAAATGCATGGAATCTTGAAAAGTATTACTACGTAAATGCTTATTTAAAAATAATATTTAAAACATTAAAAACACGAAAAGATTGCAATTGCTGAACTTATGGGCCCAATTGTTCGGACGTTTGCTTTTCTCGTTCAATGTCGGAATTCCCGAATGTATTGCAACTACTGGCTACCGCATTTTACTCTAATTTTGTTCGCAAAGCTTATTTAGGGGCTTATACTTTATTTTAAGCTATTAATAAATTATAAGTTTTGTTTGATAATATTTTCAAAATAAGCTAATAACTTAAAATAAGAGTTTATTTTGAGACGTTACTTAAGGTAGCGTTTCAAAAATTTTATGAAGATATTTTTTTTAGCCTTTTTTTTTTAATACTACTAACTCTATTACAATGTAGTATCTGTTCATAACTACTTTCTCAACCTATTGAAGAAGGGAAGGGTTTGATGCTACTGGACCACAAGATCCTTGGCAGCCTTTTTATATTTATCAACTTATTAAAAAGTTAACTTTATCAAACACTTTTAAGCATAATCAACTAGCTTAACAACTCTTCGGTTTTCAGCTTCTAATTTATAGCTTTTCAGCTTTCTGCTACTTTTCAGCTATACTTGCCAAACATAGCCTCTATGAGAAAATTTTGCCGAAGGTCCAATTAAGTGAAAACTATTGAAATAATAGTTATTTTTATAAGGTGTTTGGTACTTTTTCATTAATTACGAAGTAGATTTTTATAAAAATATTTTTAATGAATTTATTTGATGAAAATAACTTTTAGGAAAAACTAATCAATATATTTGATGCTATCCTGGAAACATAACAATTAAATTAGAAAGTTAAATAAGATGTTTGGTTCATTAAATTTTATTAGAATTTTTTTTAAAATCTTTAATATATTTGTACTATCAATCAGATTACGAACAAGACAAACTTTATCAAAATATAATAAATGATTTTTTTTTTTAAAGAGAGAGGGAGAGACATGAATCATTATTGAGGATTATATATATATAAGACTTTTTTTTTTTTTTCAAAAGTACTAATACTAATTAATGATATAAGACTTTTACCAAAAAAAAAAAAAGTCAACTCAAGAGAGATAATTTAAAATTAAAAAACAAAAACCTAGTACAATATAGACCACAGTGATCTTTATACTGATTTGGGAAGGGCAATGCAAATAGACTTACAACAATAAATTCAATGTGAGTCACCAGTAGAAAAACAAAACAACTCTACCTAGCTTTTCTTTAAATTAAATATCTCATTCAATATTTATTAACAAATATCTTGAGATATTTGTTAACTTTTTCCTGATTTTATTTGCAATAAATGAATTGTTAATTTATTTTATTTTATTTTTTTGTGGGGGTACTACGTGAGAAAAAAAGGAGAAAAAAGAAACCCTGTCAGCTTTTTTTTTTTTTTTTTTTTTTTTTTATTAAGAGAAAAGTATTTATCAACAATGCACTCGCCATCTGGGCAGGTATGGTGTGTCTAACGCACACGAGAGGAAATCAATTTATATATATATATATATATATATATATATATATATATATATATATATATATATATTTTGTGGAGCCCACAAAAATCATAAATATTGTAAATTATTTTCCTTCTCTCTCCTCTCATCTCACCTCTTCCCTCCAACTCACCTCATCCCTCCTCCAACAAAGCATATATAAAAACCCTCAAAAATTCACTGTTAGTGTTGCTCTTAGTAGAAAATAAATTTTTGAGAAACTTTATTCCTCAAATTTGAGGAAAAACGCATAACTCTTTATTGTGTTGACTGATGGGAGAATTTATTTCATAGAAAATCAATTTCTTAAATTTGAAGAAAATGTATTCCTTAATCTTCTTATATATTTATTTTTTTACACTTTTTGGGGAAAAGATACAATTTAAATTCATATAATATCCTCACATATTGTTATTATGTTGGGGAATTTAAATGTTTATACTAACTATTCCTAACAATTAAGTTATACTAACCAAATAATCGAATCAATATTAAATTTTTTATCATAGAATTTAAATACAATTCTTATTAAATTTTTTATGAACCAAACAAGTTATAAAAGTTTTATTATTATAGAGTACAGTATTATAACACATTTAATTCACGAGAGGAAAATAAATCATATTTAGATTTGGAATAAGTGAGGAAAAGAATAGAATTTCCATTTGAATATTTAGTTCACGGAAGAAATAGACTTCAAAAATTATATTAAACTCCGTAATATTTAGTTGGAACAATGAATATAAATATGATAATAAGCATTCAAAAAATAAAATCATCTCTCACAATGAACTATATATAAAATTTGGTATAATAATAATAATAATTAATAATAATAATAATAATAATAATAATTGATAATAATAATAATAATATTATTATACATATAAATAGATAAGAACAAATGAGCTATTACTATTAAAAAAACTATTATTAAAAACTCATAAATACTTTAATACCAAACATTTGCTCTCAAAAGGTTGAATTCCCAACCTCAAGGGCCCTCCACGCCCAGGCCCGACAAAGTATATGAGAAGATGTAAATCAACTGAACCACAGAAACAAGACATTTGTTTACTGCGCATAAGGAGCCCCTCCCTTTGAGAGGTTACCCCGCACTGTCGCTGGTAAAACTTGATCCCTGATCTTTATCAAACCTTATTAGAAGAGCAAGGGAAATAACTTCGAAGAGTAAAAATGATTTATCAAACAATAGAATATAACTATTTTCCCGAATGTTATTTCATTTTGAATTAATTCCTTGAACCAAAAGTACAGTTACTTTTTGATACGTATACTGTATACAACTTGGAATAACATAATGATATTTTCATCTGTTTATATTGTACACAAAAACAACTGTTTTTACCACAGAAATGCAGAGTAATTCATTATAATTATATATTATCAGAAATTATACCTAAAATTAATAGTAAAGAGTGTCATTTTAGTTATGATGAGAATCTGATGAAGTAAATTAATTTACTGGTTAAAATTTAACTGAGGTGTCCAAATGAAAGAAATGATCTCATCTAAGTAACAAGAATCTTAAGGTTAGAACTCAAAATGCCAAGCATCTTAAAGATTAAAGTTCTAAATTATTAGTTGAAACTATTAGGATTCTGTATTCTAGGCATACTAAAATTTCTTTTCCTTCCCCTATATTATTGGGAATATTATTATTTATCTTTTGTATCATTATAAATACATATCTTCCTTACTTCAAACATCATTGATTTATCAATAATAATATCATTTGCAGAACTATTGTTCTCATATGGTGTTAGAAGACCAAACGATCCATGACTAAAAACCTAGAAAAAAAAAAAAAAAAACACCACTGTCGTCACTAATCCCCGTTGCTGCAACTAACCCCTCGCCGTCGGCAGGTGACAGCACATCCTCTTCTCGCATAATCTTTAATATGTCTATCGTCCAACCATAGCCTCGTTAAATACCCTACAAACAGTCCATCGCTTTATCTCCATTAAACATACTCCCTCAAACTATTTGTTCTCGAAGACTCAACTTGTTCCCTTTCTTCGCGATCAAAGTCTCAGTGGATACGTTGATGGCACATTACTGTGTGTCCTACTTCATTTATTAAGGCTCCAGATGAGTGTTCTGTTGTAGCCAATCCTGCGACCGAAAATTTGGTCTGTCAGGATTCTTTGTTTGTTTATGCTCATCTCGTCTCTGTCTAATGAAGTTTTGTATGTTGCAATTGGACATGCCATGTCCCGGGCCCTATGGCAGACTATTGAAGTCGACATTGGGTCTTCTTCTCAGGCACGATTTCTGAGTCTCCATAGTCCGCTGCAATCTTTGCGCTAGAGGGATTCCACTACATGTGAGTATCATGGCAAAGTCAATAATTTAATTAGATTCTTGCAGAACTCGACCGACCAATTTGGTTGGATGAACAAAATCTCTATTTATTCAAAGGTCTCCGCCCTAAGTAGCGCACGATGATCTCCTCATTGACCATTAAAGAGCCTGTGACAATTGATCAACTGTACGATTACCATTTTGTTCGTGACAAAGTAGCATCAAAGAAACAAGTAAAAAAAGGAACTATAAGTAAACTACATATCTACAAAAAGATCAATTGCCAGACATCTTTTCCAAGCCATTAACCACAGCAAATTTAAATGATCTAATGGGATAAGTTCTATTTTCTCTCTAGAGAACTTTAAGCTTGAGGGTGCCTATTATTACTCTATATTCTAGGAACTTTAGAATTCTTTCTCCATATCCTATATTATTAGGAATATTATCATTTATCATTCATATCCTAACTGGGACTATTTGTATCCTTATACATACATATATTCTTGTATTTAAAACATCATTGATTAATCAATAATAATATCATTCCTAGAATTATTGTTCTCATACAAACCTTACAAAAGGTTATATTGTATAGGCTCCTTGAAATTTATATTCTATAGCCCTCTTTTTCAAGCTAAGGTGATTAGTTATTTTTATTAAGAAATTTTTTTAGGGCTGAGTTTGGTTCATCAGTTTATATTAGAAACTATGAATAAGAATAAAAGTTACAGGCAGTGTTTGTTTATTTATTTATTGCAATTCGGAATGAGAATAGAAAAAGTAGTGACTGAAGTGTTTCATCCCCTACTTTATGTCAAGAATGAGATGTTCATTGTCTTGCCTTTCTACTCTTTTTGTAACTAAAGCATGCCCTTTTTGCATATTCCTCAATTTCAATCAAAAATAGTTTATTTGAGTTTATATTTTATTCCTGTGCCTGATTTTGATTTTGAAATTTGATACTAAAGAATATATAGTTTATGTGCTGTATAATATTGCTTACAAAGTTTAAATAATTAAATATTTTATCTATTAGTTTGGTAGGTAAACTCAAGTCAAAAGTTCAAAACTTTGTAAATAGTGTACCACACTAAGGACTAAAGAGCTCTGAGTCAGGTATACATGTAAATTTTATTTTTATTCCTATGATTACTGATGTGTTGTCAATTGTAGTTAACGAGTTTCAAAATTGTTAAGTTCGCTCAACTGGTGCTTGAAACCTATGAAAAATTGTATAGATATTTGTCTTTAGTTTCATAGTGAAGAACTAGGTATATCAAGAGTAATCATCAACAAAAATGACAAAATAACGATGACCTTCATTAGATAGAATTGGGATGACCCCCAAATGTCTGTGTAAACCAAATCCAATACAAGAGAATTAGACTTATTGACCCTTTCTAGTAGAAATCGTGAGGATTTCCCTAGTTGATAGGCAATATAAAGAGAATGAACTTTATTTAAGGACTTAAACACTGGGCAATGACTAGTATATTGTGTAAGACTCTTGAGTGCGGGTCACCAATGTAGTTGTGCCAAACTTCTAAAGGTGCTTTGGATATAATGGATGCAACTGGGCTTTGTATTTAAAGTTTGTATGACCGTACCCTAGAATTTTTCCCCTTAAGTAGAATTTGGTTGGTGTTGAGATCTTTCACAACAAAAAATGAGGGGTGAAACTCAAAGAAGACATTATTATTAGTGGTGAAACGTTTGACAAATAGGAGAGAGTCGGTTAGGGTAGGAACATATAGTACATTTTGTAATTGTATGACACGTGAAGGTGAGGATATATAGAAGTATGGCCAATACTAGAAATATTCAAACTTGTACCAGTACCAACTCGAAGAGTGTCGTTCGTTGTGTATTCTTCTACTCGTTGTAGCGAGGAGGGATTCGAAGTAGCATGATGGGTGACACCAATGTCTGGGAACCAGTTATAAGAGAATGGTGTGACTGCTAGATCGTTGGAATAAGTCATGTGTGTTTGAGGAGTGGTTGCCGCCCCCGAATACCTCATATAGCATTGTAAAGCAGTATGGCCAAAATTGTTGCAGATTTGACACATTGAAGCATAGCTATGGTCATGTCTGCAACCTCGACCTCCTCTATGTTGGTCTATGTTGAGCAACAAGAGCTGCATGTGGCTGTGGGGAAGCTAGTAGAGGAATGCATGTTATGTTGTCAGTGTAGATCGATGAACTGATGAGCAGTGAGATAGTCATTTAGTTGATTAATTGTCACATATTCTTTTGTAGTCAATGAAGAAACCATCTCACAGTATTCTCTGTAAAAGATTTTAAAGTGTTATTTTTTATTATAATTATTGAAGTTTTTAAATATTTATTTGCTAAAGATATAGTCCTTTTAGGCAGTTGCCACTTAGTCCATGGTCCATTGAGTTGCCGATGCAAGGCTAGCTGAAATCGAAACACATTATTGGTTCCACTCGTACTCGTCAATTCGCTTCAGAGTTTTATCTTTGGGAGTGGTTAGACAATATATATATAGTCAAGAATAAAGCTTATGCGGGCTTAGCTCACTGGTTCAACAAGCAGTATTTAGAAGAAGAGATCAAGGTTCAAACTGTTGGAAAAATAGCACTAAAATGGCATTTTAAGTGGCCATTTTGTGGTATAAATATATGTAGGGTCCACATCCGATTTGGGTCGGGTCAAAGTGGATTCGGATTCTTCGTAATGAGACGAAGAGATCGATATATTATACGCTCAAAATGGATAATGGGTGAATGAGAAATTGACTCTCAAAGTAGACCCATTTGAGGTGGAATTTTAAGTGAGGAAAAGCTTATTAGCTTTGTCCCACATTGGTTGGGAATGAAGATTTGCCCCACTATAAATACAAGAGTCTTTTAAGGCTAATTAACTTGTATAGCATAGATGCTCTCTCTCGCGCGCAGGGGGGGGGGGGTGCAAATCAAATCCCAAAATGAGTTCGAGATGAGTTCGAAAAGGCTTGAACTTGTGTGCGCCTGCACCTGCGGGCACGAATGTCGTCCGGAAGGTTGTTCGCGTACGAGTGCGATGTCGCGCGGCCCGGGCTGGCGCGCGCGTCCGATGTCTCGCGGACCAGTGCGAAGTCTCGCTGCCGGCATGATGTCTCGAAGCATGCACTTCTCGACGTCTCGCGGCACGGCGATGTCTNCCAAAATTCCGAACGAGTTTTCCATCTCAGACCACGTATGGTCGAGACATCAAAACGAACTGACCTATCGAGAGGTAGTTCGATGTCTCGAACTTCAGCGGAGTCGACCTCTCGAAGGTTGTTCGCGTACGAGTGCGATGTCGCGCGGCCCGGGCTGGCGCGCGCGTCCGATGTCTCGCGGACCAGTGCGAAGTCTCGCTGCCGGCATGATGTCTCGAAGCATGCACTTCTCGACGTCTCGCGGCACGGCGATGTCT
>CP025653.1:18034446-18204618 GCA_003576665.1 Ipomoea trifida
CTATTCCTTCCGCGAACCAAACGCTGGAATACAATTCATATTCTATTCCTTACCTATTCCATTCCTTATGGAATAGTATTCCTATTCCCTTCAAATTCATTCCGTGAACCAAACGTGCTGTAAATGTATACCATGGGGTTGTTAGGAATAGTTATTCCCATTGTAAATGAATTAGCCAAATTCGTATATTTTATTCTACATAATAAAAAATGATTCAAATAGGGAAGAAAATTATTTTACGAAATATTATTTTATTCACAACCTATTTTGCAAATCTAACTCCAAGTTAATTCTTGGCTCATTTTTCTAGAATAAAGGCTACCTAATTTTTTTAAAATTACTATATGATAATTAACAAATATTAAATGTTTTGATAAAATATGTAATCTAAATAACATTTTTATTGTTTAAAAAAAAAAAGAAATAAAAAAGAGAGAAAGAAGAAGAGTGCATCTTATTCCACACTCGCTTTCCTACATTCCTCTAAGTTCAATTCCACCCATCCAAATACAAATATTTATATATTCTTTTCCCCATAAATTATTTATCCTCACTTTCCAGTTTCCAGCCTCCCCAACGCAGCATGAGATCAATGTTTGATCCTTTTTACCATTTTTCTCCCCAGTAATTATTAATTACCCCTACGGGACTAAACTCACATTATTTTTAATTGGGAGATTGATTGTGACAGCCAACAATAATTTAGGCATTTCTTTTTTCTTTTTACATCTATGCGGTTTAATTCGTGGAAAAAATTAAGAAGAAATTAATTTTAAACTACATGAAAGAATTTACTGAAAATATTGATTTCACTTTTTTTCTTTTTTTTTTTGAAAAAAAATATTGATTTCGTTATTTACTCCAGAATTGAGTTATTGGCATCTTTGATTAATGATGTCGAATTCCGGTTTGTCAAACGATCTGCGAATTGTGCCGCTCACTCTGTTGCGAGAGAGGCCTTTTCTATGTCAGGTTGTGGAGAATGGTTTGATGTCCCGCCTAGTCTTCTTGTAAACTGTCTTTCCCGTGATTTAATGCATTAAGGTTTTATCTTCACAAATAGAAAAATCCTTTCAAGAAAATATTTTCTTGTGAACCAAATAAATAATTAATGTTTTCCTTATGATGTTACATTATTTATGACTTCAAAAAAAAAGTGTAATTAAATAGTCTAACAACATAACAATGTGTCATGAAGTGTATGATATGAAGAAAATATAGGATAATGAAGATAAGCAAATATAATAAAAAGTGTACATACCGTAATTAAATATAAACAAAGTTTTTTTTTTTAAAAAAAAAAAAATAGTCTAACAACATAACAATGTGTCATGAAGTTTCAATTAAGATATAATTTTAGGGATGACATGTAACAAGAGTTTTGATATGAAATCATATCTTATCTTAAGGGAAGTATTCAATCATGACTTTTGTAAATTTTTAAAAACATTTAAAATGATAGATTTTAATAAACTTTTATTGACTTTCATAAAGTTGTTCCAAAACTTTTTAAAACTTTATAACACTTTATAAAAGTATATAAAAAAACATTCATAAATTTTTATCAACTTTTTTATTTAAAAAGTTTATAAAAGCCATTGAAATTCTAAATTGAATACATCCTTACAAACTTTCAATTATTCGATTTTTATCATTTATAATTTTCTTACAAAACATGTTATAATATATCACAAAATTCTTATTATTATATAGTTCTTCACCCACATCAACATTCTCAACACTATTATTTTTATTAATAGTATGATGAGAGTTATATGCTAATTATTTATATAGTATTCTCTCTATCCCATTTTATCTGTCATATTTACCATTCATTAGTCAAACAACTATTTCTTCTTTGTTTATTTTCTTTATTATTTTTTACTAATTTTTAAATTTGATTTTTTTTTTGTATAATAGTACTTTTATTGTAGTTTCTAAATATATAAATTTTGTATACTAATACTAAACTTAATATTATGAAAAATTGAATTAAAAATAATTTCAGTCAAGCATCGTTAACCGAATTAGACTCATAAAATGGGACGGGAAGAGTATTAATAAGCATAAAAAAACTACTATAAGAAATTCATAACAATATTGGATACTAAATTTATAGAAACACAATTATTCAAATAAAATATTTAAAAATATAATTACTAGATGCATAAAATTTTAAAAAAATTAAAAATATAATAATAATAGTAATAATATTATTATTTAGAATTTTTGAGGAAGAATGTAAATTTTATGAGAGAGAAAAAATTGGTAGAGTATGATATGAAGAAAATATAGGATAATGAAGAAACAATAATTTATTGAATATAATTTAGGTATAAGGTTTATAAAGTTTAAATAGGAAGAAATAATAGAGTTTAAATAGAGAGAGAAAACATTCACATAGTTGGTAGAAAGAAAATTTTGAAACCTTGGGGTTGATGGTTGGATTTCAACTATTTATATTTGAGAAGAAAAAGTCTACAAAAGTTCTAAAATTAAAAAGTCTACAAAAGTTCATAACTTTTTTAGAGAAAATATCATTTTTAGTCCCTCAACTATAATATATGTATCAATTTTGGTCCTTGACTATTAAAAATTTCAAATTACGTACATGACTATTCAATTTGTATCACATTTGGTCCTTGACTATTAACATTTTCAAATTAGGTGCATGACTATTCATTTTGTATCACATTTGGTCCTGCCGTTAAATTTTCCGGCCAGATTTCCGGTGAAGTCACCAGGACCGACTAGTTTATTTAATTTTTATTTTAAAAATTATTTTAATACTCCGTAACTTCTAAATAAATAAAAAAAAACTTAAAAATAAAAAATAATAATAATAAAATAAAAAACGCCGGCCACCCCCGATGACTTCGCCGGAAATTTGACCGGAAAATTTAACGGCAGGACCAAATGTGATACAAGATGAATAGTCATGCACCTAATTTGAAAATGTTAATAGTCAAGGATCAAAAGTGATACAAATTGAATAGTCATGGACCTAATTTGAAATTTTTAATAGTCAAGGACCAAAATTGATACATGTATTATAGTTGAGTGACTGAAAATGATATTTTCTCACTTTTTTAATACCACATGACTTTTAAAGACTCTTTAAAAGTCTTAATCGAATATCACTCGACTTTTAAAGACTCTTTAAAAACCTTGATTGAATATCTCATGACTTTTAAAGACTCCCTAAAAGTTTGAATTGAATACTGACGGTTTTGTTCGAACCGGGTCCACCATAAACCTGATATGGAAGTACAAAATGGGGGTGGAAAAATAATAGTATTATTGCTCAGGGCGCATATATGGCCCAAAATAATATGTACAAAGTCCGAGATACTAGCCCAAAACGGCGGCCCAAATAATAAATAAACAAGCTATAATCCAAATAATGGACTAAGAATAATAAATAATACAAGCTATAACCCTAATACTGAAATATAAATCGAACCCTGGCGTTTCCGACAGGAGAGAGAAAACTCAATCCAATGGACCAGAAGGGGTTTGGTGAGCCAATGATGGTTTTTAAGGGGAGGGAAGTGTGACTATTTATATTGTTGAAGACGCCACGAATGCTTGACAAATGTACGGCATCGAGTTGCCTTCAATATTAGCCCACACGTGTCCCACCACTACTTTGCTTCCAGCGCACTCCATGCATAAATGGAGCTTCATGCCCTTTAATACACAAGATCTTGAGTGGCTTGGTGGACAGAATTTTGTGATGTTATGTTTTAAGTTGTGAGTTTGAATCTTGTTGGTTGCACTTCTTATAATATTTTGATTTATGCTTCATTCTTTCCTTGATACAATAAAAATGGACACTCCGCTTGGACCAACACTTTTCCAATAAAATGGACCCCAGGGTCCCATGGCCTCATCAAATACATATTCAAACTTTTAAAGTTCATAAAACTATAAAAGTCTTTAAAAACCTTTAAAAGTCAGGATTGAATACACCCACTTAATTATACCATAAAAGCTAACTTATGAGTGCAAGTTTAATTAATTCAAACTTATATTTTGATCTAGACTTCTATCGGTAGTCACTGTGGGACGCAGTAAATTTTGAGCTAGTGCTAAATCTTAAATTTGCTTTTCAATTTTTAAATGTGGAATTCATTGAAAGTTATCAAGATTATAAAATTAGGTCAATGTCACTTACTCACTCCATCCATTATTGAGTCATATTTTATTTAATTTTAATAAAATTTTATTTTAAATTTTAGATTTATAAATATCGTTCTCAATTAAAATTAGAGTTAATTCCATTTTTGGTCCTAGATTTATAGGTGACAATTCACTTTTAGCTCATTTTTATTAGAACATCCTCATTTGGACCTAGAATTATTGTGATATGACCATTTTTAGTCCCCCATCAACAAAATCGTTGAAATATCGTTAAATAAAATGACATTTCAATTTTTTTATACAAAGTATGTTGAACCGCTATATTTTTTATGTTTATTTTTTTAAAAACATCAATAATTGAAGATCGAAATGTTCTTATATTTAACGATATTTAAACTGTTTTGTTGATAAAGGATCAGAAATTGTCATGTCATAATAATACTAGAACCAAAAGTGGATGTTCTAATAAAAAAGACTAAAAATAGACTTCCACCTATAAATTTAAGACCAAAAATGAAATTAACTTTTAAAATTACATAAAACCCCTCTTGGCTCAAGGGTCAAAGTCTTAATTACAGCTCTAAAAAAATATCTTTAAAAAATCAATAATTTGAAAATGAACTTTGTTGACCAAACCAAGCCACATTTATTTTTGGGACAAAAGTAACACTCCGTAATTCCGTATTACAATAAATAATTACATAAAAATTGATATTTTTTTTTTTTTTTTTTTTTGAACCTGAAAGAGGGGACCCCAAAAAGAGTACTAAGCTAGCTCTTTCTCAAGTGTCAACAAGATATTTCTAATCAAAGCAAGGAACATCCCATTTGCTTTTAGATATTAGGACCATCTCTATATTGTGAGGATAAGCCTTGGACTGGCCTTCAAACCTCGATTGTGACCATCCCATCTATATTTCTAATAAACATGTTACCACATAATTTTTCATGGTTTCCTCGTCTCTACTAAATTTCGACGAGGATTCTATGCCTTTAACTAAACAATTACTGTCTCTAAATCAGATTCAACCAGGTATTATTTAATAATATATATCATTTCTCACATACTAACCTCAAACCTTAACTTCTACCTCATTCACTTTACAATCCCCAAGGTTTTTTATGAATCCCACACTCAGCTCCCACTATTCAATTGTTAACTTCATCTCGAATCTTTCACACCTAAACTTGCTATTTGGAGACTAGGTTTCTTACCTCCATCACAACCACCAATCTTCACCTACCCAATTTGAGGTATTTTCCACTTTAGAACCCGATCTTCTAGTGTGGGTTGCAGGCCCATGTCTCCCTCGCCTTGAAAAGGCAGTGATCACCTTAATTGCTTATTTATTTTTCAATATTTTAACGAAACAATAATGTTAAAATCAAATCTATCTCTTCACTAAAAACCTTAAAAATTAAATTTACATTAATTGAGAGACTAAATCTACACTAACTACCACAATAATTAAGGGAATCATTTTATTCATAAATAAATGAAGATGTACAAATTTAGGAGCTAGAGACTCCACCCATTAAGGGAAAAGAGTTGAATAAAACGTGCCGATTAGGCAATGAGTCATTGAGTTGAATTATATATTGACCAATAATATGTTAATTTGCAGTTGACTTTGTAGTTTTCTTTTATTTTTATTGTAATGTTTGATATCAGTATTTATTTTTCAAAGTCTCACATCAATTATTTATGCAACGAAGGTTGGATGAGACAAGCGAATACGTGATCCATCTTCGCTTTTATGTTATTTTATTTTATTTTTCTTCAATATGAATATATAAAAATTAACAATAATTTTTAGACTTGTTGGTAACTAAAACTTAAATTTTTTTGTTATTAATAATAATTATATCCAAACATTTAAAATTTAGTAATTTAATATCACATCTTTGTATTATGTGATAATTATATCAAATTATATTATCATATCCAAAAAAGTCAGCACTCATGAATTAGCTATTAGTTACAATTATAATGTTCAAATATAATTTATATGTGTGAATTTCTTTTAGAGATTTAATTTTATATATATATATATATATATATATATATATATATATATATTTATTTATTTATTTATTTATTTATTTATTTTCAAAAATGATATTGATGTTTAATTTTTAAACTAATTTGTATGTCGATTAATAGCCAACTCAACAAAATTAGATTAGGTCAAATTTTTTTATAAGATATTATAATTGAATATAATTGTCACAAGGTATAAATGTTTGATATTCAATTACTAAATTTTAAATGGTTGGATAAGTTTCGGGGGCTTTTGGTTTATCTAATGTGTATGATATATACATATATTTATTTTAGAGCAATGCTAGGTACCCTTCCTAAAAACTACCTTCCCAATTTCTTCTGCTGATGCAACACAATTTAATTGAATTATTTAACATTTAATTAAAATTAAAGTGTGTACGGTCAGTCAATTCATGACACTCAATGTATATAAACATCATGGAGATAAAATATTAGGAAAAATTTAGGAGTGAATACTCTTTTCCTTATATGTTGTTGTATATAAGGGATAATTAATAGTTAAGGGTAAAATTAAAATATTGAAAAGATAATCCTAGAATACATAAAGAGAATCTGATTAATTTAGAATATTATCTCACTTATGACATGACAATAATATAAAATTATCAAAATAATAATTACATAACCGAAATTAAATATGATTATGTAACAGTATAATATTCACATTACCTAGATTCAGTTTTAGACCATAGTTTATACCAAATGCTCCTAAGATTCTTCTGACCAATAACCCAATTTGTTAAAATATTTTGAATAAGAAGTTGTAAATATTTAATATAAAAAGACTTTAAATACCTCGCTCGATATTATTTCTAATTAAAATTAACCATAATGATATCCTATCAACAGGTTTCATACATTATCAATTTCATAAAATTTTATTAGACATAGTTTATTGAATTATTAGCCGACCATTACATAACAAGGATTCAATCCAATGTCATATATCTATTTATTTATTTGAATGCAAAATCCTTTACAATACATGCGTACACACACACACACACACACACACACACACACACACACACACACAAATGACGGTCAGATTATTAAATCAAATGAATGATTCAGATTGTTTAGATTTATATTTTTTCTTGAGATTTCTTAATTTATCCTTAATTATATGATTATCGTTATCCGTTAATATTCCGTTAACTTTTAACTTACCCATTAATTTTTATAAGAAAGGTCTTAGGTTTGAACCTCATCCCAATCAAAATTGACATAATTGTTGAACATATACTACGAATATGTTAGACTATATTATTCAAAAGTAAGTACTCCACTCTATTACTCTTATTAAATTAAATAAATTAGTAGTTACAACAAAAAAAAATAATACATATACAACCGAGTGTCACTAGTCCACAAGGTCTTTGGCGGCAACAACAACAACAATAATGGTTTAATTTGTTTAATTTTGGTCAGCTAACCGACCAAAAAAATAAATCATGTAAGTTCATTAGCTTAGAACAATAATTTCATATTTAATTTGCTAACAACTCATTGGCTCAAGTTGAAATATGAAAATAATACTAATACTAATAATTATAATAGCAATAACTGAAATAATTATAATTGATGAATTACATTATATTATATCTAATATAATAATAACAATAATTAATAGCAATAGTTCACAACAGGTGGGGGACATGAGGACATCACTCCATCATATATAATTACAAATTTCTCCACGTCAAGCTATATTCTCCACTACTCTTGTACAATTTTCTCTCCGAAACACTCAAATCAAAAGACAAGATAATTCATTAGTAAAAGTTTGTCATGATAATAATAACAATAGGGATAATATAATGTCCTGTTAAGATATGACTTTCGATGTGATTAAGTAATATAATAGTAGTTTGGGAGAATAGTTCTTTTTGTGTGATAATAAAGAGCGACTCTAAATTAGTAGTTCAATGGTTGAGTGGGAGCAAGATTTTTTAGGATTTTGTTTCTAATCTTCTCGATATGTGTTGACAGAAGATATGATGGCAATGAATCATATAATACATGTTGACCATGGGCATAGTGAGCAAAAAAAAAAAAAAAAAAAAAAAAAGATAATTTAGTGAGCTTTTGTCTTGGTGCCTATTTGGAAACTTGAAAAATAATCTTATTTCTAGAAAACATTTTCTTATATAAAACCATATGTAAAATGTCTCTTTTCTATTTGACTTAAATTTAAAAAAAAAAAATTGCATTTTTTAATGTTTTTTTTGTTTTAAAAAAATGAACCGAAATTTATTACAAAATTTTTTTCTTATATAATATTAATTATTTAATAATGATAATAATAAATATTTATATTAAAATAAAATTATAAATTAAAATCAACAGAGGTAATGCAACTTCTCCAATCATTATTGTGTGGGTCATATTATTAAATAATGTACTTTTATTATATTAAAAATGTACATTAAATTCAGAAAAATATATTATTTGAGTACTGAATGTATATTATATAAAATAACGTATTTTCATGATTTTGTATAATATACATTCAGTACACAAATAATATACTTTTAGTATATTAAAATGTACTTTTTGTTATGGTTCATACAGAGCTGTTTGGATCATAATTTGCCCGACTTCTCACTACTTGTGCCAGTATAGGCGTATAGCAGTTCCATTTATAATACATATACATTAATTACAATTAATACTATATAAACCTCTTCTAAATGATGGGCCGACCTTCAAATCTAGGCTATGATGATGGATTTGTAAATAATATTTTAGGAAGATCGAATTGAAGATAACATATGATTGATTAGACACGACATTATATGGAGTGAAGCAAAAGCTCAAGACTTGAAAAGTATCCGCTAAAAATGGTTGTGAGTGGGTCGCGAACCACAAGTCTTATCGGCATTTATCAACCTTAGGTTTTTGGTTTCACTGTTACAAATGTTTACTTTCAGCTTCATTATGTGGACAAATGCTTACATTACAACCACAAAACCTTTTCCATAAATATATAATCATGCTGCACTTGAAATTTAGACTTTAGACTACATAATGTGAAACCTTTCCTCCGGAGCCGCTTAAATGTGTGTTGGACACAATTTTGCGCGTGACATTTAAGTATTTAAGAATTAATACATAATTTTATCGAGTTATATTATATTATTTAGTGGTGGAGAAAAAGGAAGGCTAGGGGGTGAGTAAGCTGACCCCTCTTCCCTCACCGCCTAGCCTTACTTCTATATATCTTTACCACTGAATTTATTTGTCAATATTTTTTTAAGATATTTTTATTGTTAATTTATTTTAATTATTAGAATTTTCTTTCGAATGTGTGACGGCTAATATTAATTTTTTTTGGACTTCCAAAGTCCAAACGGTTGAAATTAATTTGATTTTGTTTTTGTTCACGGCTTGCTGAAACATATAGAGAAATCTGATTTTCCTTATAGGTTACTTGTTTCTAAATATATGAGTTTCAGTTAGAATTTTGTTATCTGTTGCCTTATTAAGGATTTTATATTTATTTATATACTTGCTTAGCTTCCAAAATATAAATGGCTTGATTCCAACTTAGGTTGTTAGAAAATTAAAAATATAATGTTAGATTATATTGTTAATTTGTTAGAAAATATGATGTTAATTAGGGGTTATAAAACTATATTTAATATGTCTATATAAATATGACTAATTTGTTGATAATATTTTTTTTTTTTGATAATATGTGTTGATGATATTATTAGATTGTTAGAAAATATGTTTGATGCCAAACTATTTACAAGAAGATTTTTGTTAAAATGTTAATTGTGTTTTGGGGTTCAGTTAAAACAAAAAAAAAAAATTAAGTATGAGAGATCATAAATGAATACTATCTCATAATTTGCCATGACTATTAAATATTGTGTTTTGACTAGCAATGTTCTTTGCTTAAATGCTTTTCGACCTTCTAAAAAGAAATTTTGATTTTGTCACGGGTGATGTTACATTTTTCTCTTAAATGTATCTCTTAATATCATCATCCTAATGTGGCTGACATGTTTATAATATTTGATTTTAAGTGTATTCACTTTTGAATTCATGGATCAATCAATTCATGAGAATATAAAAATATTTATTTTCCATTTTTAGTATAAATTAAGATGAAATTTTTGAAGGGAAAATAACTATTTTAATTCCAATTTTTAAGGTATGAATACTTCAAACTCATCCATTATTTAAATTCCTATACTCATAATCAAAAGTATCGTAGTATAATGTGTAAGCTAGGTCAAAACGCTTGATTATATATTTAAATCTTATTAGGAGTAGTTTTAGTGAGATTATAATATGGTCTTTTTTAGGGTGTATTAGTTTAAGATTTAATTGAGTATCTTAAATTATTATTGTGATATATTTATTATTAAAGGCATCATTAATCAATTGACATCACATTATGTGTAAAGTCTAAAACAAGACATGGACAAAGTGACATGTATCCAACACATTTATGTACAAATGAATATGTTTATGATAAGATATAATGCAGAGTGAGAGGATAATGAAATAAGCAGTATGTCACAACCTAATATAAGCACACTAATTAAAAAGATACACCGTACAAGATTCTTTAGAGTACGTCAACTACATAAAAAATAATAATATTTCTTTGGGAAAAAGAAAAAGCTAAAGTTGGGTTAAAATACATTGGAATATATATATATATATATATATATATATATATATATATAGGCATTGGATCATATGAGAACAAGTTTGTAGGAGAAAATTAAAAATTAATCACAACCTTACATCAGGAAAAATTTAACGCACCAAATTAGATATAAAAAAAATGCAGTGGCAGTTTCATAATTATCACCAACTTTACTATGCAAACTTGAACACTAAAATATGATATTTAGTATTAATGTTTTGCACATTTAGTATTAAAAGTTTGCACTTGCAAAAATGTGAAAGTACATTGCAATTAGGGTTTCAATTTTAAAGTTTTATGATAGAGTTTTTTATTTTATTTGGTTTAGTGGTTCACTTTTTATTGCTTAATAAGGTCTAACATTTACAGTTTAGATTTAAAATTTATCTTCTTCGTTGATATGATTTTCTAGAATTTACCAAGTTTGTATATTTAGTTGTTAAAGTTGTATATTAAGTGTTAAAGTTTGCACAGTGGAGCTGAAGATAATTATGAAACTGCCACCGCATCTTCTTCTTCTTCTTCTTTTTTTTTTTTTTTTTTTTAATCTGATCAGATCTATCAAATTTTTACATATGAAAAGCTGAGATTTGTTCTTATTTATCTCCTATGGAAGTGTTTTCACAGGATCCATAGCATGTGTGTGTGTGTGTGGGGGGGGGGGGTGGGTGTGTGTGAGATTAAGTTCACATGCGGTTGATCTTCTCAAATGTGGTTGTGTGGTGAGAGGAGACTCATTGATCTTGTCAAGATCAACGTCCAGGATTAACAAGTTTTTTTAAAAAACGTGGTGGCAATTTGATCATTTTTCATATGGGGTAAACTTAATGTCCATAGGTTTTGTGCTTAAGGTGCGTCGTGTTTGTTCTTCAAAAGGCACTCCATGCTAGCCATCCTTATCCCTTTTGAACTACGAGGGTCTGGGTCACTGGTCTCCCAGACCCCTAGCTCAGACCCTCAAGAACAAACCGTTTGAACTGAGGGGTCAGACACTCAAAAACAAAACTTAAGGTGCAACATTTTAACACTTAAAGTGCATTGTTCTAACACTTAATGTGTGTCTCTGTGTCACTTAAGGTGCGCCATTGTTAAAAACAAAAGGTGCACGATGTTAATACTTAATGTGCGCGCCATTTTAGCACTTAAGGTGTGTGCTTCTATCACTTAAGGTGCGCCATTTTTAGCTTATACTTCTTTCTTCCAGACATGCATTTTTAATTATAATCAGCTAGCTTAACAACTCTTCAGTTTTCAACTTATAACTTTTCAGCTTTCAACTAGCTTTTCAGTTAGGTTTGCCAAACATAGCTTATAACAGTTAGAATTATAAGTTGAAAAAAGTATTTACTTCATAAAACAACAATGACGGTTTGATAGAAAGATTAAATGATCAATAAGTATATTTATTTAAATAATTATTTTTTATATTAATGCATTTATTTTTATTTTGAAGGTCCAATAATGCAACAAATAAACAAAAATAAATTAATTTTCATTTATAATATAATAAATAAAATATATTACAAAAGTATATTACAAAAATAAATTAATTTTCATAAATAATACAAAGTAACTTTTTTTAGTACTATTGACTATGTTACAATGTAGTATTAATATGGAGTAACTTATTATATCAATAATTTTATTTGTTTTGAAAATTATTTTTTAAAAAACAATGTAAACTTGAGCGATGTGACACCACATCACCCAAGTATGCAGAGGGTAGTCGTTATGTCGTAGACCATATTCCAAAAACGACACTGTTTCTTTAAGTAAAGAAACGGTTTCCGTCACATCTTAACGGGGCCTCGTAAATGAAATTACAGTACAGTTTATCTCAAATGATACTGCCTCACAATTTTTTTTATAAAATTAAACTGAATAATATTTTCACATATTTGAGTGTATAATGTCGAATAAAACTATAGTTATATCGAAAAGAAACTATAGTTGTGTTGAAAGAAAACTACAATATATATAAAATGAAACTGAATATGTTACGCAAATAAAGCTACTTTACACATAACGGACTAACGGTGCAGACGGATGCCGTTTCTTTTCATTAAAAGAAACGGCACCGTTTTGGACAATGGTCCACAGTATAATTTGCGTGCGGAGGCCGGGAGCCACATGCTCTCAAATACAAATGGAGGAAGTAGCTATTTTTAGTTTTTATATATATATATATATATATGTTAATTACAATTTTTGGAGAATTTGCCTCCAAACACCCTTTCAAATGTTCCCACGGAATCCAAGTTTTGAATTAATGGGAAAATGATCCTACATGATTCGCAAAGTATACGGTGACATTGCATGGTGGATCCTAATCCAAAATGACATTATTTTATATTAAATAATTAACAACACTAATTAATGCATCGTGTTTAATAGTATTAATTGTGTACTATGTTCATAATATTTGTTGTATATTTTTATAAATATAAATTTTTATATACATAAACACTAAACTACAAGCAAATTATATCTATTTTTAATATAATTCACTATGTAGTAGGTCATACTATTTTGTCCATGTGTTTATAACAATGAAGATGAATGTATATAAACATTACATTACATAAGTATCATATCTAGTAATCATGTACTATGTCCATAATATTTATTTTATATGATCATAAATCTAAACTTTAATGCATATTATAAATACTATATTGCATATACGTCATATATATTTCCATTCACTCTACTATGAATATAATTCATAATGTTTTATCTATAATTTCATAACAATAAAGCTTAATGTACATAAACATTGTTTTCGACTCGGAAACACATTATCAAAACTTTTTTATTTGGTTGGAATTGTAAAAAGGTTAAAAACGCTTTTACAATTCAATTTTTTTTTTCAAAAAAAAAAAAAAACTTTTGATTATATTAATTGGGGAACAACATGAAAACATTTTCAACCAAGTTTCACTAAATTTCATAAACAAAACATTTAGAAAGAACAAGAAAATGCTACATACTCTCACCAAATTTTCGTACAAAATAAGTGCTCATAATGGAAATCGGACTCAGAAACAACTTCTATATATTCTGTTAAAATTCAATGTTGGCAATGTTACTAGTGTAAATTGCTGAACACGTGATTGACCTTCTACAATTATCTGCCTTCTTTTTCAACTAACTCGATTATAGTGTAAATTGAACACATGATTGACCTTCTACAATTATGGAGCTTCATCTTCAACTAACTTAATTGATTAAGTCCCCACAATCACTTTATACAATTATTTATTAGTTATTATGCTTTATTGTGCTTCATACATTATATTCTTTAATTTATGAAAAAGTTTATATAATTATTTATTAGTTATTATGCTTTATTGTGCTTCATATATTATATTCTTTAATTTACGAAAAAGTTTCTACTGCTTGAATGTATATTTTGAGTAAAGTCTGTTTTGTGACACTGATAAAATATTACGAAGAGGTAAACTAATTTAGGTTGTTCATAACTGATCAGATCAAACCAATAAGTCTAATAGATAACTCTTATTCAGAATTAAACTTTAAACATTGTGGTTAGTAAGTCAAATATCTGACCAAATTTGATGTAATTGGATATGAATATATGATGCATTCTATTGCTTAACGTAACTCTCAATTACATGTCTAGTAGATAAGGATTTCACCTAGTCCGTTGAGGTGTTTGTCATTAACTACATAAAATAAAATAAGTTTACATAAGCTTGGAGATATTTTCTACCATAATTCATATTTTACTCACGCATATAAATAAAGGTTAAACTGTTTGACTTGGTAATATCAAGGTTTACAAGTTCAACTCTTAGACTCTTAGCGGGTGAGAGGTCTATTAGTTTTTTTTGTTTAAGCCGATCAACTATGTGCAACCTAAGTTGATTTATCTATTTGTGATCCTTTCTTAACTAGGGTCACAAAACAAGATTTACCATGTGCATACTCTCGAATAGTGGATGGATGCGAGTTTCTCTCATCGATAAAATTTAATTTAAAAAAAAAAAGATGACTTATAGAACTTTGCTTTGTTAATAACTTATAATAATATACATAAATGAGATGGATAAGATATGTATTCGAATCATGTTATTGTTTCTTATTTAGAAGTGGATGGACAAGTGGGTTTTTTCTCAGGTTTTTTACTGTTAACCTAATGATCGAGCTTGATTTCGAATCATTGGATCCTGGTTGGTATCCCAAAGGCCAACTCCATTTATCTTTTGAGAGTCAGCCATATTATCGTCCAACCATTTGCTAAAGTTGCCAAGTTGGTGTATAGTGGTTATAACTTACAACCTCTATTTAGATACAATATAATCACGGTTCAATTTTAATTTCAAACTAGTATTTCCGCCCGTGCGTTGCACGGTATGGATTTGTTATAATATGTTAAGAATATTTAGATCGATATACAATTATGTAAATTATAATATCGAATATTATATAGTGTAATTAAAGAATTGAGTTTGATCGATTATGTTTTATGATGTTATCATTGCTTGAATTTAAGCAAATAATTGCCCAATTAATAGCCAATGTGTATATATATGCATCCGGTGCTGAAATTTTAGACATTTTATATATCAATGTTTATGATTTGTATTAATTGGGCTAATTATCTCGTTGTCTAGCAACTTATTTATAGAAATTATTCATACGGATGATATATTTTCTAAGTAAATACATAGCAATTTTGTCATCTTTGTATAAAAAGAAAACATAATAGTATATCAATGTAACTGTTTTGATGAATTACGCATTATTGAAAACTTTTTTTGTAGACGACATTGGTAGTATATTATATATTGTTATTATACATTTTTATACTTATTTTACATCACTAATGTAGTAAATTATCTAGAATTATAGCTTTTTAGTGCTTTATTTCAGAATTACTTGAATAAAATATCTAGGACCTTAGTACTTAATGGATAATAAGATATTTCTAAAGCAGGTATGTATAGATTAACTCTGTTTTTTTAAGTGTATAGATTAAATTTATTTCATGAATATTTGATTTGTGGGCATGTTTTATTTGTTGTGTATTTTTGCTTAACAATTGGGCTGTATAATGTGTTAAGAGCTTTTATTTTTTTGGGTGTAGCTCAGGGTTTCTACTGTTGAACACAGTGACTAATTTCCTCGCTAGATTGTAGGCAGCTCTATTGGGTGAGATAGTTGACCCGAAGATTTAAAGTTGCTCCATACCCAAAGCCAATGATCGAACCCTTGACCTTTGGTTAAGAATGTGTTAAGAGCTATAATTCTACCTAAACATGTTAAATTTTAGTTCTTTAGGTTATACTTTATTGATCATTAGGGTTTTATCTGTGTAATTAATTTGGTTAATTTTTTAACGCGTTATAGTTAGATTTCTTAGAGTAAAATAATGATGTTTGTAAATAATATGGTAATCAGATGAAAACTATATAGATTGGAATAAAAAAATCTGCATTGAATAAGTTAATTTATTTATTAACATTTTTTTAAAAAAATACATTTAATTTTTTTTTTAATTGTAAACATAGAGTTCTAAAATTGTGAACATTCACCTTACGGTATCAGGTCCATAGCATAATTTACCCACCTCTACCATGATTGTACCCCTCACTCAATCTGAAAAATCAATTTCGCTCCTCCCTCAATTTGGTAGCATATTCATTTCTTTCCAGCCTCCATTGCCAAAAATTTATACTTTATATATAATTATATAATTTATTTTTAATTTTCTATTGTTGCCATCTCACATTTCACATTTCACATGTAGTTGGTTCTATGCTCTGCCTCGACCCAGCAGACACAAAGACACGGAGACAACAGTGGTCCAGTCGCTGGCTTCAACTCTCGCCCACTCGGTCGTCGGTCGTGAATATTTCTTTATGTTCATTTTGAATAATTTGGATTTCATCAGTTCCCTGAGGATATGTGAGAGTAGTCTCAATGAGTCTATGGGTGAAATTTATTATTCCCTGTGTTTTTTCTTTTCTTTCCTTTCCCTGCATTTTTCCCCCCTCATGTAGTGAGATTTTAGCTGTTTTAACCTTATAATAAAACTTCAAAATAGAAAATGATACCACATCATACAAAATTACATTCTCATAGCCTGCAAAACATAAAATACCTTTGATATTGACTTTTGTCTTAATTTCTCAAGTTCAGGTTGAACATCTTTTAGGGCTTTTGATGATTTAACCATTGGAACTCCTTCAGCAAACTTCAGGTTTTTACTCAAATCTCAAAAGTTTCATATATTCCTCATGTATAGAGATCGTCCCAATCTTCTCAAGCCATATTCCCAATATTAGGTTGTGTTCATTTTCCTTTTCTTTGTCATCTTGTTGGTCAGTAATTGCATTTCTTTTGTGTGAATTTCCTTTTTTGTAAAAGCACAAGTGCTAATGTCGTGGCTATTTGATGCTTGGAGAGAAATGAGTAATCTTTCTAGAGAAATAGAAAAATTGGAGAAATAGAAAAACTGGAAAAATGGAATACTTGTTTACTGTAGAAAATTATTTGGAAAGAGGTATAGGTACCTAGATTCTAAATATAATTAAATTATTAGAATAACAATTAGGAGAAATTTACATGGGAGTTGTGGAATAAGCCCTCAAGTATTTGTTAGTTGACCGTGAAGCGTTGATATTCCTTGAGCTTTTCCTCATCTTGGGGATAAGTCTGGGAGAGAGACGGAAACAAACTTCATTAGTTAGTGAACAATAAGAAGAAATAGCAGAGAATAATAGAAAATAATAGATGGTAGAATAATTCAGGATTATAAGCGTATTTATAGTGCAGATTAGATGGCTGGTTATGGAGCATTATTATTTGAAGAAATAACGATGATTTTGTGGCTAAATTATTAATAACCAATTTTATTCCATTTTTATGCAAAATCTTCTTTAAAGATTAATAGTAAAATAAGGCTAAATTATTAGTAACTGATTCTATTCTTTTTATTTTAATGCAAAATCTTCCTTAAAAGATTAACGTGTAGACTAACATTTCCTAAAATGATTCTGATCTTTTCCTTATATATTCCTTACTTATTCATTTCCTTATATTCCTTTACAGATTACAAATATATATCACCAATTATATAATAATAAATAGATTAATAAATTAATATAATAATAAATAAATAAAATAGTTGATTTTACCAAAATACCACTAACTTTGGGCGGGAAAGTCTGGGAGGAGGATATTGTTTTTATATATAGATAGATTATCCATTCAAAATCAAAATCAAAATCAAAATGTTTTAGGAAGATTTCAGTTTTGGAATTGGCTGTTCTGCATTGAATAGCCAGTTTGGACATTTTTTAATTATATTTTCTATTTTTATAGTCTAAATTCAACAATTAATTTTTCTATAATTTTTTTTTTATTTTGAAATTTTAAAAAATAGTTATATCTTTTTCAAAAAAATTAGTTATATCAAATATTTAAACTTAAAAATTAAAATAATTTTGATTTTTCACTTAATTTTACTAAAATAATTTTTATTTTATTCTTTTCTGGTTTCGAATCGAAACTGGTGATTTCGAACCGAAACTGACGATTCTAATTTTTTATTTTAATAAACCGAAACTAGAATCTTTTGGATTCCAGTTCTGAACTTTAACCAAAATCATTCCTACCAAATTTGATTTCGATTCAACTGCTACAATGTTCGATTCAGTTCCACTGATATGTTAATGACCTCTATTTGGCAATAAGCTTTTGTAGAGCTCTCATGCAAAGGGACACCATTATTCAAGGACATTTTCAATATCATCAGCCGCATCAAAACACAATGAGCAACCAATGTCGTCGTCCATAAAACTTCTTTTGGCTCTTTCTCCATTGCACATAATTTTCCCCTTTCTCACAAGCCTAAAAAAAATCCTTATTATATTTTAGACTAGACTTTCAACCTCCATACGCATTTGGATGAGGAGCTTGAAGGGTCGTCCACGCCACCTTTTTTCTTTTTGTAGGTCAAATTTTTAATTATTGGTAAAAATTTGTATGATACCGTACGTCTCACAAATCATTGTCCTTGAGATGAGTCGAGTTACTAAGATCAAATATAATACTTATACTGGAAATATAATATTAATAAAGAATAAAATGTCTATTACTTATATGAGAAATGTAATACTTTATCATTTTGATTTAAAATATTGCATTTTTCTTCAAAAGTATTATATTTTCCCTTATAAGTAACAAACACTTGCCAACATTACTTATAAAAGAAAATGTAATACTTTTGAAAAAAAAAAATGTAATACTTTGTCATAAAAATATTACATTTTTCTTTATAAATAACAAATATTTTATTTCTAATTAGTATTAAGTTTGTCAGTATAAGTTTTATATTTTCATATACTTTTAATACTTTACAAAAATGACACTATATACCCTTCCACATTAAAATCTGAACTCCTCTCAATTCGATCTCTAAGTAAATAAATTATATTCACTATAATAATATATTTAATTACTATGAGATCTTAAATTATAAGTGACATAATTTTATTATCATAGTTATTATTTAAAAAAAATTATTATTGTTATTATCTAAAAGAGTTTATTAATGTACATATATTATTATATTAATTATACACATATAATTTACCTTTAATAATATAGATTTTATGAAATATATTTAAAAAATAATTTGCAAATGTAATTCATTGAAATCAAATATATGTGTGTGTGTGGGGGGGGGGGGGGGGGGTTCCTGTGCAGTTGGCCTTCTCATGTGGGGGTGCAACTGAGTGCTACTAGACCACAATGTCTTTGGTAAAAAACACAAATTTGATAATAATTTGTGTTGGAATTGACTAACTTACAAAAAAATTAAAGAATATAATTAAAACATAGTGTGTCATTAAATACATGAATATAAAATATAAATGATTGTTCCTAGTGCAATATAAAAATATAAATGATGATGCATACTAGTGCATGATATCTTAAACTAAAAATATAAAAATCAGCTTTTTTTTTTCCTGTTGAAATTATTACCAAAAAGATAGTTACAACCCAATGAAGAGTTGTGAAGGCGAGTATTAAACGCAATAGTCCGTATCAGTTATACAAGTTGTGTCTGTTTGGATAAAGATTTGAGTGATGTACTCATGTACAATAATGCATTATTTAATTTAGTATGACTGTTTGGATAAATAGTTGACTTTAAATTTTTTTATGTGTTTTTTATTTTATCCACTTGAGAAATGTTCCACCAACTTCATATATCAGATTATCATCCACAGTGTTAGATATGCAACATGACTTTCAAAATATTTATTAAAAAAATAAAAATAAAAACAAGTTGTTGATGTATAGAAGAAGTGAATGTGGCCTTGATTCCTAGGCAGGTGCAAAGTGGACGGCTTGGAATCCTAGAAAACAATGGATTCCTAAGACTTGGTATACTATATTTTACGTATGAGACTTTGGAATGTCGAATAATTTCTTTGACATTTCATCAATTTTGATTAGTTGATTTGTTAATATGAGCGTTTGATAAGCACAGTTGCTAATAATTGATTTAATAAACAGGAATTATTTCACTAAAAAAATAGAATATTACATAGCATAGAAGTTTAATTAAGATGTCGGGTTAATGTCTTATTTTGTCACCTGAAATTTTTTTGAAAAAGCTACTATGTCATCAATAGAACAATAAGGCGTTTAGTTGCAATTAAAAAATTAGAAAAAAATAATTGTAATTCTATAGAGGAGAAATAATGTGGAATATAATGTAAGAATTTAAATTTCATTATTTAGTTGGTGGAATAGAATTATTATGAATTTTTATTTTAGTATTTGGTTTACATGACAATATAATTGATGAGGACATGGGATCTCGGGGCCTATTTTATTGGGAAAGTTTTGGTTCAACTGTCCAAGCGGGGTGTCCATCTTTATGGAATATTATAACAGATGTTACAATGGGGTTCAAACCCACAACCTTAAGCATAACAACACAAGTTCTAAACCACCAAGCTATTCAAAATCTTATATACTAAAGGGCAGGAAGCCCCACTTATGCATGGAATGCCCTGGAAGCAAAGTAGTGGGACACGTGTGTGGTCCATTGCCGTCCATTTGTGTAGCCTTTTGAATTTTTGATAAAAAAAATAAAATATATCCTCGTTGGAATACAAGTTTTTTAGTTTGATTTATGTAATAATAATAATAATAATAATAATAATAATAATAATAATAATAATAATAAATGGTGACGTAGAAATCCTGAAAGGTGAAAACTCAAAGCTAATAAACAAGTTAATATTAAATTTAGTCCTCGACTATATATATATTTTTTTCAATTTAGTCTTCAATCATTTTTTGTGCTTAATTAGATCATCGACTTCAATGATTTTACCCAATTGAGTCTTATGTTAAGATAGCTTGATAATTTTACTTCTATCAATACCCAATTTAGTCTTCAACTATAGTAATTTTACCCAAATTAATTTTCGAGTACAGTGATTTTATCCAATTCAATTCTCGACTATAGTGATTTTTGTCAATTTAGTCATTGATTATAACAGACGATGACTTAATTGAGTAAAACCATCAAAATCAATAACCTAATTAAACATAAAAAATCGTTTAAGACTAAATCGAGAAAAATTAGTATAGCCAAAGATTAAATTGGGTATTAAGAGACTAATAACTTATCCTGCCATAAAGAAAAGTACCCTGCAATGCTGCAATGAAGAGTGAGAATGAGTGTGAAATAAAAAACAAAGTTTTGGGCTTCTGATATTTTAAAAAAAGAATTGTAGGCTTTTGATTGTTTCTTTCTGAACTTGGGCCCAATTTATATACCCAACAGCCAGAGCCCCACAAACATGGATTCATCACTCAAAATGTTGGGTCTGAGATAGAATCATTTTTGTTTGGGCAATTTATATCGTGGATTAGAGTGCATTGACTGTGGACTCCAATATATAGAATTCATGTTCATTCATGTTTATCGAATTTGATTTGCACTTCATGCGTACGAGAGAGAGCCACTATGCTATACAAGTCAATAAATTATAAAAAAACCCTTGTATAAATAGTAGTGCAAACTCACTTTCCCAACCAATGTGGGGCAAAGCTACTTTAAGCTTTTCCACATTCAAATTTCATCTCAAATGGGTCTATTTTGAGAACTAATTTCTTATTTACCCATTATCCATTTTGAGCGTACAATATATCGATCTTTTCGTCTAACTATGAAGAACCTGAATCCGTATTGACCCGACCCAAATCGAATGTGGACCCCACTTATATTTGTATCACAAAATGATCACTTAAAATGCTATTTATGCTATTTTTTCCAACAATGGGCAGTACTAAAATAAGAGCTACCTCATTTGCTAGGTTTTTTTATTGAATTTTGCAGGTACATGTAGGAAAAGAAGGGAGAAAGAAGATTAAAAAAAAATGAGGGGAAAATTTTTGACAAGAAATTAAATATAAAAAAAAAAGGTTAATTTACAAGCCCAGCTAGCACGTGCAGTGCATGTGCCTGATGGGCGTGGTAGTTCTTGCCCATTAAAGTGCAAAGTCTTTCCCTCTTCTTCCTTAATAAATGGGTTCACAAAAAAACTAAAATTGTAGGAAGAAAAACCCAACAAAAACCATGCTTCTCATTTGTTTTAAAACTACTCCATGGGGTTTTTTTTTTGCCAGCAAAAATCAAGAAAAAATCACAAATGTGGTTACCCTAAATCCAGATTGCTTAGGGTAGCACAATTGGTGCTAGAGTATGATTCTACTTGGACTCTGGTCAATACGCTCTAAAGGGGAACATGCAGGCGCCTGTTAAATAAGCAATGGGACGTGCAAGTTGTACATGTGTATTGCACTTGCTTCAAATGCAATCAGACCAGAGTGTAGGCTTCAGTGCCTTGAGTCCTCATGATGGAGGATAACAAAGTCTTAATGGAAAATGTGTAGGTGGTGAATAAGTCGATTTACCATATATATATATATATATATATATATAACACGAAAAATGAAATTTAATTTTAGAAAATTAATTTCAACCAAACCTTGATAAAATAAATAAATAAATAATGAAAATAAGGGTTTTATAATTTAGAATATAAACTCAACGAAAAGAAAGAACAAGGAAATGTCTAAATCGTGTGTAACACACACTTTCCTTAAAATCAATTCGCTACATCTCGAGGGTGCTAGAAGCGTTGTAGCGTCAATCTCTCAAGATGAAATGGATCATGACTTTAAGCCTGAGCACTCAAACAAAAAGTCCGGTGAATTATAACAACAAGAGAGGACTTCGTTCCTTTGTAAGTCCGGTGAATTATAACAACAAGAGAGGACTTCGTTCCTTTGTATGGAAGTGGTGGAGTTGAGAGAGATGGGAAGCAAGCTAAAATAATGGATCATGACGTTACTAGAACAACAGGAGAGCAGAGTTGAGAGTGGTGGAGAGAAAACAGAACTACTTTCAATCCAACACTGATACCCACTTGGGATTTGATTTACACCCCTGCGCGAGAGAGTCTCTATGCTATACAATTCAATTTCTTTCTAAACGACTCTTGTATATATAGTGGTGCAAATCCACTTTCGTAACCAATGTGGGACAAGTGTTTTTTTTTAAAGCCTATCCACCTTCATTTTTCAACTCATATGGATCTACTTTGAGAATCAATTTCTCATTCATCCATTATTTGTTTTGAGCGTACAATGTATTAATTTCTTCGTCTCACTACGAAGAGTGCGAATCAACTTTGACCTGACTCAATTCATAAGTGGACCCTACATATATTTGTACCACAAAATATCCACTTAAATGTCATTTTTTATGATAAAAATTCCAACAAGATATGGCTACTTGGCTAGGCTCTCTCCTCCCAGAAAGGTGCGTTGTGTGCATTAGTGTTAGTAGGTTAAGCTAGAAGCGTTCCCCCCCCCCCACCCCACCCCCCCCCCCATCCCCCCATCCGGAAAAAAATAAGTATATCTAAGATTTTAGACTGCATCTACTCTAATTATCGAGTTTTTATTATCCATTCTTTATTTTTTAAAACTCTAAAAATGTATAAGTAAATGTATTCTTCATTTTTATTTCTCTAAAAAATAGAAAAATTCACTAATTATTAAATACACATTTGTGCTTTAAATATGAGAATATAATTTACTTATTTGATGGTTTGCCTACTTTTCATGAGTGGGCGGCGTTAATGCATTATGATTTGTGATCCCATACTATTGACTTTCTCAATAATAATGTTTGTGGTCTTTTATCCTTAACTTTTTGTGCCGCTTGCCACCTTGGTACAAGGAATTAAAGCCATCTTTTGGTCCAACGATTCAGAGATGGATGGTGGTTGGAATTTAAGGCAAAGATTTATACAATTTTATTATAAGATTGTTTTTTATTTTTTTTGGTATCAACTCATTTGCATCCTTTTAATGTAATTATTGAGTAATGTTAAAAAAAATATTCATATAATGTTTATTGAACTTTATTAAATTTAATATAATTTATTTCTTATATTAACAATGTATGTAACACAATAAAAAGATGTAGATCAATGAAGAAAGTGAAAATATGTATTTTCAACAATTCGAAATCAATTTCTATTTAAAAAAAAAAAAAAAAGAAGCTAAATCATATATAAACCTAATATTATGAGGTGAAAATAACTTAATAAGATTGTCTTAATATGATAGAGCATTAGAGCCTCCATCTCATATGAATAGCTAGGTAGCTAGAGCTAATAGAGTTGATCGCTAGAGTTCTCATATTTTCTAAATATTTTTGTTTTTGTTGAATTGAGAATCACTTGTTTAATCCTATATATATAAGAGAAAGAAAAAAGTAAAATAATGCCATATTATACTCCATAATGGCATGTGAGTAGTTTAAAACCAAGTTCACTAGATAATTGGTAGATTGAACGAATTTGGTTTATCGAATTAATTATGTTGTTTTTTGGTTGAATAGCTTAATTGTCAATAGTATTAAAAAAAAGTTTAATTGTATTTTTATGTGTAATTTAGTGATTAATTTGACCCTTAGCTTGTTCATTTTTCATAATGAATGATTTGTAAAATCTATGTTAAATTCTAAAAATTACCCATTACCTTTCTCCTAAATTGGAGTAACATTCGCTTGCTCTCAAGCATAATTGAGCAATCGAAAAAAAAATTAATAACTATATTTCACTAAGTGTTGTAAGGTGTAGAGTTGGATCCCTACTAAGAAAAAAGTATGAAGTTGACTTTGTTGTGACAAATCCCTTTATTTTCAAAAGACATTATCAGCCGCCAGGTTCACGTAATAAATTTTGAGATAATAAGAATCATATCCCATAGAGAATGGAATAAGTAAGGAATAAAATAGGAATTACATTTCATTATTTGGTTCATTATTGAAAAAATAGACTTTAACGATTGTATTCTAGTAATTAATTGGATTAAGGAATAGAAATACAATAAACATTACAAAACACAAAATTACCCTCCACACCCAAAAAAAACACACACACAAAGTCAAATAGTTTGAAAGATTGTAGTGCCTATAGGCACCATACCTCTTTGTACAAAGTCAAATAGTGTGAGAACACTGTTGATTCTACATTCCATACAAATTCAAAGCTTAGACTTGGCAATTTATCATACAACCATTAACACAATACGAAATCAGATACAATAATAACATATTAATGTTTAATCTAAACATATCCTAGGTTATTAACGGGTTGATCCGTTAAGAACCTACTAAAATTTATGTCTTAACGGGTTAACCTGTTTAACATGTTAATGTTGGGAAAATAGTGTCGCGCAGCTACTATAAATATTGGATGGGTGTTCAGAAACATAACGTATGAAGGAGTAGGAAATGATTATTGTGTCGTGTTCAAGAACACTGACTTAAGAGCAATTTCCCGGGGACGATGTAGTCGTATAAAACTACGGGCACCCATAAACGTAGATAGAATCTGACTTTATCGTATAGCTTAGATTGACTTTAACAAGTCGTCGTATTCGTGATTAGTTTTATCATGTTCGTATTGTTATTATGTCCCTCCATGGCTCCATTAATGAACCTGTTTACATGAATATGTATACTCAAAATCTTCACCAATGACTTTGAGGTAGTATATATTGCGTATAAGAGTAATGAGTGTCGATCGACATCTTAAAATTTTCTGTATATATATATTCTTAAAAGTTCAAGAACCTGATACCAACCTTCTCAAAATAATTATTTCCCTTGAAAGGAGTATAGGTTCATATGCAGAAATAAAATAAATTACTACACAATGAAATAAACATATCTTAGTATTCAAAATTCAAAAAAAAATAAACATATCTTCAAGAATATAATTTAATTCTTGACTTATTCCGTGAATCAATGGTGTTGCAAAATTGAAATGCAATTCTTAGAATAAAATTCTCTTACTAAAACTTTTTTATGTAAATATAGAAAACAAAATCTAAAAATCCAATAATAACATTGTTGAAGGATATGATGATTAATGCACGATCATCAATGTGGGTGGATAAATTTCGAAAATCTACAGGGATGAGAACTGGCAAAGTAAACTATGGCGTCTACGGCTGTCCAAAGGGCCCATGTAGCGCTTACTCAAAATTAGACCCCCACCTGTGAAATGGAATACAGACTTTCTATGCCATGGCAGGCCCTCGAAAGGAGAATCATTTTCTTGGATAAATACCCATTATTATATACTCCTACTACTTCCGTATTAATCTTTTCCTGTGTTTATTCTGTGCCATGAATTTCGAGAATCACGGAAAAGATGCAATACGGTCCACTATCACTACTGCCATAAACAATAAAGAAGCAGCTGCAAGTTAGCCTCAAATGATGAGATGGGATGGAGAGAGAAGAAGAAGAAAAAAAAGAAACAATTTTGTAATCTAGGCAGAGGATGATGATGATGATGATGAGAAAAAGGGTGAAAGCTCAAAAAAGGGGAGAGCAGTGTGGGGAAGGGCCAGCAGAAAAGCAAGGAAATTTGGGGGAAAAGTTGAAGAAGAAAGTTGGGAAAAGAGGAGGGGGTCACTCCACTCCAATCATACCCTTTTGGAGGCTCTACAAACATCAAGATCAAGAACCTCATACTACTTTTGTATCTTCAAGAAAACTTGGTGCCACCCTTTGGGAGCTCCATCACTATAAGCTGCCTCTTTCTAAAATGCAACAGGGTGTGGGTGTTCCCCTTGCAAGGCTTCGTCACCGCCACCGCCACCGCCATGAGGAGGAGAACACAGAGCTTGATCCTCCCCCTGATCCTTCTCCAATTTTGCCTGAACTGGTAAAGATTGAATCTTTATGCCCTTTATATGGTTCTAAATTTTTCTATTATCACCCTTCTTTTTCTCTATGTTTATGGTGTTTGTTTTCATTATGGTTTTGTCATTAAGATGGAATTTACTGAATTTGCTTCATTATTGGTGGTGATTGGTGAAAGTTCTCTATGGTTTGATTTTCTGCTTCTGTTTTTGGTACTATGTTAGAGGTTTGTATAATTGGACTTATTTATTTTTGCTGTCCCCATCTGTTTTTTTGTTCTTTTGTTGATCATATATCAGTATTTGGACCTCAATTCATCCAAAAGGGCAAAAGGACAGCTTCTTAACAATGATGGCCACATGTGAAATAATGCTATACTTGCCCATTCTACTACTTGTCCCTTGGGTTGTCTGAATGTTTAGCATAATTTCAGAATAGTTATGAATGTTATCTAATGGTTCTAGGTTTCCTGGTGTCCATAATGTTGTAGCTTCGTTTTTTATGAACCTGAGGGGGTTCCTAGTGGGCGAGAATCTGACTGAATTGCACTCAACAAGTTGTTTGATGTTTATAGATTACATTTTGATGGTTGATAATCTACCTAATATGATTGATATCCTTATTCAATGATTTGAGGATATATATTTCCCGTGATTTGCAAACTGTGTAAACCAGCTAGGTTTCTGATGATTTGCTAATAACATCTGTTTCTGATGGCAGCCAGAAAGTGCGGGCAGTTTGAGGAGGCATCTTGCTGCGTCACTAATGCAGCATCATCGGCCCGTTGAAAGGAGTAGCCATGCTATACAACCCGTATCTCCTGCAAGTTACAACAGCTCAATGGAGGTATAAATTTATATTTCAATTTTCCGGTGTATCTAGTCTGGATGATTTCTTTAATTCTTAACTGTAGGTTAAAGCATAGCCAGTGTGCCCTCAAACCATCATAATCACAATTGCAATTAGTGATAAATCTAAACATGATCACGTAGAAAAGTTGAAAATATGGAAACATAATTATATATTTAGTATAGTTTACATACCAATTAAAACCATAATTATCTTAAAGAACATTGTATAGGAAGAAGATGGTGTATAATATCAAAGGTATAAATACATTGAATTTACTATTAGAAAGACTCGGCATCTTTTGCCATAACGAGAACATTGCCCAAAGTGGAGCTGAATGTAACGAACCAGATAACCGTAGTGTTGAACTGAGTAGAGCTTTACACGCTTCTATGCTGCAGGTAGCCCCATACAACCCCGCAATTACTCCTTCGAGTTCGATAGATTTCAAGGGGAGAACTGGGGAGGGTGGTTATAGCCTCAGAACATCAACAGAACTGCTTAAGGTGTTGAATCGAATCTGGAGCCTGGAAGAGCAACACGTATCCAACATGACACTTGTGAGGAAATTAAAGAAAGAGCTCCACCATGCTCATATGCGTATCAAAGAGTTGTTGCAAGAGCAGCAAGCTGATCGACGGGGAGTGGATGAATTAATGAAGCAGATTACTGAAGACAAACTGGTTAGGAAAGGCAAGGAGCAAGACCGAATAAATGCTGCTGTGCAGTCCGCCAGGGATGAGCTGGATGACGAAAGGAAGCTAAGGAAACGCTCGGAGAGCTTGCATCGCAAATTAGCTCGTGAACTTTTGGAAGTCAAAACATCTTTTGCTAATGCTGTGAAAGAGTTGGAAAGGGAGAGAAAATCTCGTAAACTTTTGGAAGACCTTTGTGATGAGTTTGCGTGGGGAATTAGCGACTATGAACAAGAATTGCATTCTCTGAGACAGAAATCTGACAAGGAATGGACGGGAAGGACCAATGATGATGATAGGCTGATTCTTCATATATCAGAATCATGGCTTGACGAAAGGATGCAGATGAAACTACAACCACAGCGTGGTGGAGGAGAAGAAAATCCAACAGTGGAAAAACTAAGCTCTGAAATAGAGGAATTTCTTCAAATTAAAAGGGATGGAATCAAGAGCAATGCCCACTTGGGGGACCCCACCTACCGTAGAAGTTCTCTAGAATCCATCCCTCTGAATGTTGCTGTTAGTGCTCCTCAAGACGAGGGTGATGAAGATATTTCTGTAGGTAGTGATTCACATTGTTTTGAGTTACGCAAAGCAAGTGCTGTTGACTCAAAATCCACGGAAAATGAAGCCAAGGGCCATGACACCGAAGAGATCGTGAAGGCAGACTATACAATGCAAAAATTCGGATCTCATGAAAGGGCCAAGGGTCGCAGTCCATCCAATATGCAGGTGAAGTTTCAAGAAAAGATGGCACAAGCAACATTAGTAAGTAAAGGCGGGGACCATGTTCAAGATTTCGAACAAGGGAAAACAATTCGAGCGAGTTTAGCTGAAATAAGCGGTTCAAAGAAATCTGATAGATGCAAGATAACAGAAGAAGGTAGTTCTGAAAAAAAGAGTAAACCCCGTGCAAATCCTGGACTAAACTCAAACTATAGCATCGATGACTTAATACGAAGCCACTATTTCTTGTCAGAGTGTGGAATAATGCCTCCTGAAAATGAGTACGGTGCAGCTTCTTTTGGTAATTCCAACTGGAGCAGCCGTGCTAGTCCAGTACGGCAATGGACAGAGAAACTCCCGTCATGTGATAATGAATTTGAGTCCTCTTCAAAATTGCCTCCAGATTCAAAAGAGCATACTTTGAAGGCAAAGCTATTGGATGCGAAGCAACGGGGTCAACAATCACGTTCCCGTCTAAAAGGTTCAAAAATTTCCTCTTAGTGTTGAATGTTTTGTAGATTGAGCAATATATAGGAGTTGTGTGAATATTAGATAAGGTACTCTCTGCGGTTCAGTGTGTTATTCTTAAGTTAAATGTGTAAATCATGTAACACATGCTGACATGGAGAGTTAGGTTTGCCTGTTCACATATGAAATATATCATAAAATTTCCTTAAGCATTTCACGTTCACAACATTAACCTCACAGATCCTTTACTTGCCTATTATTGATTCTCTCCGGATATTTAGAAATAAGGCCACAATTTGTTGGGGAATAAAGATTTTGAATAGACACCAAGGTGAATAATTTTTTTGAACTCTTACTTAGCTATAGCTGCTGCACTTAGGACATTGAAAAGACATAGGATGCACCGTTCTTCTTTGGGTTCCCTTGAATAATTGACAGGGTTCTTTCATCCACGTCGATCACAGCTGTGCAAAGTGTGTGAAGTAATGGGCCTGGAAAGTACCACAGAAGAGGCATCATTAATACGGTGATGCTATCATGAGATTAGAGTTCTCATAATTCCTTGGCATACCTGTCATGTAAATGGGGTACTTGTTATCATGCATGTCTCCCAGGAGTTCTAGATAATCGCTTTTTGATCCTTTTGGCAATGACGCTGCTCTTTTCTGCCTGCTTAGTGAGTTCTCATCATGTGCCTTCAATAAGCCAAAACGTCGACAAGTTATGGGCTTCAGTGATTACGTTTTTAGCTCTGCTTGATTTTATTATTACTCCGTATTTTTCTTTTTATGGTCCAGGTCGAAAAGGTTACTTGCCTGGTTAACATGAAGATGAAGGTACATATTGGCATGGAAGAATGGCGTTTCTCCCACCTCAAGAACCGATATTCTGTACCTTGATGCTGTCTCCACATTCACAATCCTCCTCGTCCTTGTATCTACCAAGTTATAGCTGTGCCCTACAGATGCTTCTGATGAGGAAATCCTCTGAAGTTCACAAAAGCCATAGTATCTATCAATCCCCGGTTCGTTTTCTTGATTTAGGCTGTCTTAGAGAGTGCAAAAAAGGATCAACTTACAGTCAGGGCGTCATCAATGCTTTTCGATTCAAGCAAGTCTCGGGAGATGAAGTTCCTTCCAATGCCACCAGCCACGATCTCCTCCTCGGTTGGGGGCACCGAATTCAGGGTAAATGCCTGGTACATAACAATCTCATGTTTTTTACCTTCTCCGCTTGACTATGCAAATACTGTTCGATTTTTTACTTACCACTCCGTGGCTATTGAACCCAAAAGCACAGCTTGGCAGCTCTCCTGCATAGGTGTATGCAGTGAATGTTGTTCCATCCAATAAGGTTGCCTTTATCAAATATCTGCAGCAATAAACTCAATCGGTCTCCCTTTTCTCTGAACAATCATAGTCTTACCATATGAATTATTGCTCTAATTCTAAACATACGTGTGACCAACAAGTGCGACATTTGCATCCTCGTTGTGAGCTGCAATGGCCATGGAGTTATTCACAACAAGAATGTCCGAACAATCATCATCATTATCATCATCATTATTATTATTGTTATTATCCTCTGGCTGTGTTTCCTCGTTCCGAATAAATGGAAGTATCTCCTTTCTGAAGTTGAGTAGTAAAATCTTGAAATTCAAAAGAACTGTTTTAGTTATGTGACATGTATCCTGACATTTTACATATATATATATATATATATATATATATATATGCAGAATGAGGCCAAGCACCTTGTGCTCAGATAGCATGTAAAGATTCTCCCATATGGGAGGTCATGAGATCGAGCCTCAGGAGGCATTGTTGACTCTTTGTGCTTCAATAGGTTGAGAAAGTATAGATGAACAGATACTACAATGTAATAGACTTTACTTGAAGAAAAGGCACGCCGCTCCCATCAGAAGTTCCCCGGAGCTCATCCCAGTAGGCGGGAAACGCCTTGCGGTTGGTTTCACTCAAGGAATGGATCAGAGGGGTCGAAATCGGGGACTGAGCAAAGGGGAGGAGTTGGTTTTGGAGAATGAGGTCAGTGGCCAACCTGCTTCTTATGAGTTTGGAGAACCTTTGACCAATCAAGAACCCAAGCTGGTAATTGTTTTCACAGGGGCCAACTTCAAATATCTCAAGATTGTTTCCTTCTATATTCATACTCCCCATCCTTTTAAAGAAGCTGTTTTGTGTTGTGTGGTGAATGGAGTTTGGGTAGTTTAAGGTGATAGCTCCTTATCTTCATGAATTTCCAAAGGTTAAGGTTTTACCTTGTAAATACAAAAAGACAAACGCAAGTCACGTGCGTCTCCCATGAGTGTGTTTTGATTTGAAGAAAACGGATCCTGTTTCCTGTATGGTAGAATGGAATGTCACAATATTATATATCTCAAGGAATCTTATATGATAGTGTGGTATGTTTCTTTAAGGAAAATTGTCATATGCTTTGTCAGCAATACCGCCAATACGTACAAAGGGGAAATGAATGCAATTTTTCAAAATACAAAGTGTATTTGCGGCATGATTACCCGGGCCCGACAATTTGTGCTACCAGCTTGTGAGACTTGATCTTTGATCTTTTGTGACAAATTTCACATTTGTAATAAGTTGAACGGTCCATGCAAGCAATATCTTAGCAATACTTATTTGGTTGTGGGTATTTGTTGGCTCGAAACTTGGAATTGTCACTTGGAGCGAGTGCATTGCTAGATTAACAGGTGTATAGATTGAATGACAATAAAAGTGTTAAGAATATTGTTTTCAAAAAAAAAAAAAAAGTATTAAGAATATTTCACTTATATTTCACGTATATGATCTTCCTCTTTTATGAGATTATTCTATTTGAGGGTTGTTGGCTAGAAACCTGAAATTGTTGCTTGGAGATCGTGAATCTAGATTAATGTGTATAGATGGGATAACAATAAAGGCTAATAAGAATGTTCAGAAGCAAACATCATGCTACACTTTTATTATATTTCTTAGAAAACTTTATAATGAAAAATAGCAAGAATACGAACTAATAAAAAAGTGTTGAGAGATTGTTGTAATTATAAAAAATAAAATTATTATTTTATTTTTTATTCATAGTAGTCATTTGTTTTACTATTTAACATTGGAGATAACTATAATGTTCTTTATTTAATTTTTTTTTTTTTCATTTCAAAATAAATTGGCGTATCCCTGTGTGGTTTTGCCTATATAGGCAAGGATTGAAAGCCTATACAAAAATGAGGCAGGGTGGTTGACTTTTCCCAAAGCCAAAAAAGATTGTTCTCTTTAATTGGTTGCTTAGATGGGATGTTTGGTTAATTAACCATCAAAGAAAGATGAAATGAGTGTTTGAATTGACACTGAATTTGTAGGAATAGGCCCCAAAGAATAAAGGACGGATAGTGTTAATCATACTGAGATTTGCCAATTCAACCCTAAATCTATGCTAAAGATACCACTCAACATCTTATTAATTGGCCTCATAATAAAATAATGCACCAAAACCAATTATTCAATCCACTAAAACTTTTGGCGCATGAGAATTGGCATAGAAGAAGTAAAACACATTCATTTGATTGGTTATGCACAAATATAGCGTTGATTTAATGGTCTAAACTTATAATTTTAAATAAAATATTTATTGTTATAAAATTTATCAAAGAAAATGATGAGATAATATTTAACTCAATTAGAATATAAATGGACGAATTGGCTCACATGATTAATTCCAACCAAATTAACCATTAAAAAGTTGTCATTGTTGTAAATTACAATGTCGCTGCCGAAGCTCAAACTTTGATCTTGTCGCTGCCGAAGCTCGAACTTTGATCTCTGCTTTTAAATACTACTTACTGAACAAGTGAGTTAAACTCGTGCAAGCCAACTGGATTGTATCCTGCTATTGCTGCATCAATACCAAAATGAGTGTATCTACACAGCAAATTAAACATTTGAGTGTATGGGGATTGACTGTTATGATGGAGAATCATTATCTCTCTTCTTTTATATGTTTCCATTAAAGATTTGCTGAGTAACCAAAGCCTGCAAAGCATATATGCTTTAATTGGATCTCCCCGCAGTCCAAGGAATTGATGATAGTCTCCTCTTCATCAACCGACAGACTACATAATAGCTTCACCTGGCCAGGCCTCCACTATCATCATATATACTAACCTCTACTTTACTACTGTGAGGACTAACCTAAATCAATCATTATCTCTATCTGTCAATTCTCATACTACTCATACATTTCGATTATTTGTTGTTCCATTTAATAACCCTAATAATAATATTATTCAATACTAGAATTAACTTACTTTAATAAGAAATAATACATAATAAATAAACTGATGAGTTTTATTTAAATTTGTGCAGATTTTTCAAAACCACTAGCTATACTGATTTTCTTTCATATGATGCAATGAAAGTTATATATATATATATATATATATATATATATATATATATATATATATATATATATATATATGCTCTGTTTGGCAGAGCTTATTTAGGAGCTTATAGCTTATTTTAAGCTACTAATAAGCTATAAACTCTGTTTGGTAATGTTCTCAAAATAAGCTAGTAGCTTAAAATAAGAGCTGATTTTGAAACGCTACTTGTGGTAGCTTTTCAAAAGAGTTAATAACTGAAATAGTCCCTTGACTATAGCGAAACTACTGATTTAATCCTCGACTATAATTTTTGCCTAATTAAGTCCTCAATTATGAAAATCATCCCCAATTTGATCCTCTGTTAAAATTCCATCCACAAGCTGTTAAATTTAAGGACAAAAAAGTAATTTGACATCTCTGTTTTCTTCTTTCGGTCTTCCTTTTCATCGCTTACAAGGACGTTGAGCTTTAGAGAAGATAAAGTCCCCAGAATTTGGCCTCAGAGCTGAAGTTTAGTGATATTGTTAACGACGGAACAAACCCAAGCGTTGCTGAAATCCGACCAATGAGAGAGTTTCGAACTGTTGAATTTTTTTCTAGTCCAAATGAAAAGATTTTAATATCGAAAACGACTAATCCAGAATTAGCAATACAATTCTTGCAAAGAACAGTTTGAATCCTTAAATTCATCAAAACACTTGTAAATCCTGTAGTGATATGAGAACTGGGAAGTCAATCCTTCTTCATCTGCTTGAGTAGTTTGGAAGCCCAACAGCGGACCCGCTGCTTCATCAACGTGTAACCAAAGAATATTTCGGCAACAAAGCAAAAGGCACAAAGCTTTGAGCACGTCCACACCGATACCATTTGCCTGGGAGGATGAGTGACCAAGAGCTGAGAGTGATCGGCGGATGAAGAAGCAGAGGCAGAGGAATTGTGCTTTGATTTTTCAAAAAAAAAAAAAAAGACGAGATTGAGCTTAAGCTGGCCTTTGGATCCTGTGAAACGGCATCGCGGAATGTTTTTTGTAATCCCTCCATAGATGCAGCGAAGTCTATGGAGAAATTTTGTGATTCGTAGTTGAGGTCTGAAATTCCGAGCTATCCCTTCAGGTTAGGGTTTTCGAGCTATGGAATTGATCCAATGAAATTGTTCGGTGCATTTGTAGATCATATCGCAGAATTGATCCATAGATGCAGCGAGCTGTGAAATTACATAGCTTCTAGGAATTTCCTAGGTGAAATCAAGAATGAAGAGCTCTCTAATCTTCCCCTGCTTGTATATCCCCGACGACATTGGTCTGGTGAAGAGGTGGCCGGTGAGATTGCTGTAGGGATAATTTGTGGAAGCATCTAGAAATTTCAAACTCGAGAGTTCTCAAACCCAACCGGTAGATAATGTGAGGTCGTTGTTGAAAAGTTTGAGTTGCTATAGTTTTTGAAGGTTCAAAATTCCAGCATGAGGAACCCTTCTAGACTGCAGTGAGCTCCTTGTCAGTGATGATGAGAGGAAAGACCAGAAGAGGGGGAAGAAGATAAGAGAGATGTGAAATTACTTTTTTGCCCTCAAATTTAACAGCTTGTGGATGGAATTTTAACGGAGGACCAAATTGAGTAGGATTTTCATAGTTGAGGACTTAATTAGGCAAAAATTATAGTCGAAGACCAAATCAGTAATTTCGCTATAGTCAATGGACCATTTCAGTTATTAACTCTTTTCAAAATAAGCTAGTAACTTTTTAATTTTTTTTCCATCTTTATCCTTATTATTTTAAATAAATGACATCCTTTACCCCTCTAAATTAAAACCTTTTTGACATTTTTTTTCATTATGTTTGGTTGTGATTTCAGTTTGATATTTATGTTTGAACATTAATTTTTGTATGAACTAATCTTATGAATTATAAATATATTTTTTTACTTTATATATTTTCAAATATATGTTCTTACTTTATATTTTATTTAAATATATTGATTTCATTATTTTATATTTTAATATATAAACAAACCTATTTAAATTTAAAATTATTTAAATTGTATGAAGATGTCCTTTTTAATTTTTTTACATTTATCAGCTTATCAAAAAACTAATTTTACCAAACACTTTTAAGTATAACAGCTCTTTCAGATTTCAACTTCGAACTTATAGCTTTTCAGTTTTCAGCTACTTTTCAACTTTCAGCTACCTTTTCAGCTAGGTTTGCCAAACATAGCCATATATGTCATAACTTTTTATTTATATAAGCATAAATATCATTTATCTCGTTTTGCAATAGAAGAACGGAATTTATTCCTTATTTCTAAAAGGAAACCTTATATGTGTGAGTGGGGTTCCAAAAAAATTAAGAAATCGAAACTAAGATTTTGTGATTGCATGCACTTAAGGTTTTATATGTATAGTGGAATCAAAACATTGTGATGATGCCTATGAATACATAAACATTTGATGACATGCATTGTTATTATTGTGTGGTGACGTGCGATAGTGTAGATGAGAAAAAAAAAAGCTAGTAATTATAAAGTTACAAGTTTATTTTCTTGGTAATTACGGGTGTTTTGGTCATAAAAAAATGGATGAATATACCATAGTTGTTGCCTTTAATATAAAATTAGGTGAAGCTAAAGGGAGTCTGGGGCCAACAGCAACACAAAAGCACGACTTTGTATGAGAAAACCAGCTTTCAACTCCTAAAGAACACACCTCACTTGTTCTACTCTGCAAATCTGCAAAAACCACCACCATAAAAGCCTTACAACCTCCCCCGCCATTTTTGCTTTATCCACTCCCTTTCCCACTTCTCAATGCTCCCAAACTGGAATCTTTTTTTTTTTTTTGGAAAAAACTGGAATCTTAATTACCCTGCCCTTCAAAAGCCAAAGTCCCACTACAAAACTTCACCATCCATTCTTGACTTCAGTGAAAGTCATCTTAGCTCGGTGTTTCTCCAATGGGATCCAATGCACTCTGCTATCTCTTTCTCTCTCTCCAATATTTCTCTTCCTTCTCCCAAACCGCCAACCCCATCGATTCTCTGGACGTTCTGATCCACCGCCACGCCCTGAATTCTCTAGTCAACCAGCGGCGGCCCCGCACGGGGGCGCTCTACAACGCCACCCTCCCGGCCAGCCTTGCAGGTAAGGGTGTGCAATTTACTGAAATTTTTCAGTTAGTCAATCGAACCGAAAATTTCAGTTAACCATTAATCGAATCGAAAAATTTGGTTCAGTTAATGATTAAAGGAATCTTGTAACTTTGGAAGTTGGTTAACCAAATTTATATATATATAGATTTCTATTCAAATTTCAAATGTGGTCGCGCCTTTCCGTGCGGTTTACACCACTCAATATTAAGAAATACATCATTCAATGTTACAAAATGCACCACAATGAAAATGCATTTCTTAATATGAAATGCACCACTCAATGTTATTTTTGTGGTGCATTTCTTAATATTGAGTGGTGCATTTCTTAACATTGAGTGGTGTAAACCGCACGACCGCACGGGAAGGCACGGCCACACCTGAACATGACCCTATATATATTATTATTTTAGGTGTTATTTTTAGAATTTTATATTTTAGGTTTAAAAAGTTCAATTAGACCGATTAACCGAAAAAAATTTGATTCGATTAATTTGGTAACACAAACTTCGATTCAGTTAACTGTTAAAGATTTTAAAATTTTGATTATTTCAATTATGTTAAAACGGTTCTGTAAACCGAATGAACACCCCTACTTGCAGGGATGAAGCTCTCAGTGGTGCGGCTACGGAGCAAGACGCTATGGCGAAAAGGCGCGAATTTTAGCAACTTTCATATCCCCCCAAAGACCCTCCCAGTCCCCTACGTTAAACGGGTGCTCATAGTTTCCCACGATCTAGGCAACTGGTCCTCCTCTCAATACTTCAATCTCTCCGTCTCAGGCTACTCCCTTCTCACATCCATCGTAGGTTTCACAATCTACGATTCCTCGTCCAAACACCTCAACATTAAAAACCTCACGCGCCTCGACCTTAACATCACCACGGGAGTACCTATATCCGTTGAGTTCAAGAGCGTGTCAAGTGGAGCCCGGGAAAAGACAAAATGTGCGATATTTGATGGTAAAGGGGGAGTGGTTCTAAGTGGCATGGAATTTCCTAATGTTTGTTATACGAGAAAGCAAGGGCAATTTTGTGTGGTGGTGGGGAATAAGAGGAAAGTGGGCGCGTGGGGGTTTTGGCTGATTGGGTTTGGGGTTGGGGTTTTTGGGTTGGGTGCTGTAGGGGTGGCTGGGAATTTGTTGCGTGGGATTGTTAAGGCGAAGAAGAATTGTGAAATGGAGAAAGAAGCAGAGGATGGTGAGTTGATGGAGAGCATTTGGATATACAATAGCACCAAAATGCCTCGAGCTATGGTCACAAGGACTCATCCTGCTGCAGTGATAGATAATTCAAGTCTTCATTAGATATACTCTCATCTAGCTTTCAACAACCTGTATTTCATTTCAATTCCTGCATATTGCCCTGTAAAAATATATTTAAAGATATCACTGTGTTTTTCAGTTAGTTGTCCATAGCTGATCAGCTCAAATCAAATAGCTTGACCAATTTGGTTGGGATTGGGATTACCCTTAAGACGTATTGTCATGTTGGTTGCAACTTGCATATAGTATATAAAATGCTAAGCCCAACTATGGATTTAAGCTTTTAGTTGAGACAAAACGAGTTCACAGAGGCCAATAAAGGGTCAAGTCTAGTACCTGATGGGTGGAGGATTGTGGACGGAAGCCGGTAAAGTCCTTAAGGGCCGAACCCAGCAGCCAACCTGTTTCGGCGGTCTATAAGTAAGGAAATAAGTTGCGTTCGCTACTAGTTCCCAACAATAACAATTTCAACTAGTTATAGTTTTTGGCGTGAATGGTAAGCGCGTGATCCAAAAAGAAAGATATTATTTGTTTGAAAATGTGGTTTTGTTGAACCACATTATTGTTGAATGTCAAAAACCCATACAAGATTCTATTATAACCAAAGAATATATTGTATATTGAATACCCTTTCAAAAACAAAACTCAAATATTTAGGCACACCATGTTGTTGTTTGTACTGCATTTTCAATTTTTGCTGTTTTGGCCTACATGTTTCCAGAACGGGACCAGTACTCCTTAACAAGCTGCCCAAACAATGACCCTTCTTCATTTATAAGCTTCATTGGTCTGTCATACTCTACCAGCTTCCCTGAAAATGTCACACAAACCTTAAAATGTTTTGTGGGGACAAAAACCAAATGTTAACAAAAGAAATAAGGCTTACCATCACTTATAGCAAGAACCATTGTGCAGTCCATGACAGTAGGTATTCTATGAGCTACTGTGATCACAGTGCAATCTGCAAACTCTGTTCTTATTGTTTTCTGGATTATTGAATCAGTTGCATTGTCTATTGATGCAGTAGCTTCGTCTAGGACTAGGATCTTCCTTCGTTTTAGCAGCGCCCGTCCTAGGCAGAATAGCTGTCGTTGTCCCATGCTCCAGTTTGATCCATCTTGTAGCACTGTTAGTTTAATTAGTCTGAGGATTCTGAGATTCTTGGTTTAAAGAGTTTATTATGTATGTATGAACCTTAGTCTTACCTGGGGAGTCGAGTCCAGCATCCTTCTGTTGAACTGCATCTCTGAGCTGACATTTTCCGAGAACCTCCCATATTTGGTCATCGGTGTGGTCTGACAAGGGGTCTAGGTTGTGTCTGATTGTCCCGCTGAAGAGCGTTGGGTCTTGTGGGATGATTGCCAGGGATGAGCGGAGGTCGTGGACCCCGACTGCAGAGATGTTTAGGCCATCTATGATGATCTTGCCCTCGGTAGGCTCCACGAGGCGAAAGAGGGCACTGATGAGAGTTGTTTTCCCACTTCCTGTCCTGCCTACAATGCCCACTTTGTAGCCTCCTTCAAATGTGCAGCTAATGCCTTGGAGAACCAGAGGCGCATTGTCTCGATATCTGACCTGAAATCATATCTTTTTTTTTGTTTTTCTTCGGTTTTTCAATCTGATCAAGAGCAAAAACAGCATATTGTTGTGGATACTAATGATAATGACTAACCTTGAGATCATGAATCTCCACTTTACCAATGGAAGGCCATTCGGGTGCAGGCCGATTGCCTTCTATTATTTCAGGGGCCTCGCTGGGGATATTCATGTACTGTTCTAGCCGTTCCACTGATACAATCGAATTTTCTAGCACGCACTGATTCTGGACTGCATAAACCAGGTTTATGTTCAACGAGAGAGCGTACGATAGAGCCATGCCAATGTACCCTGCAACCATAAAATCAGAATGCGATTCTGCTTCAGTTAAGTTACTGAATCAATGTAGGGAAGAAAGTTTGCAACTTGCCTGATTTAGAGGCTTCGAAAGGGAGTAAAGTCATGGCTAAAGCCGAGGATGATAGAACAATCGCGCATATTGTTTCGAGGCGTTGGATCAGCCATTCAGTGGCTGAAAAGCTGTGGAAAGTTGAGCTTGCATTCTTGTCAATAAGCTGCATATGTTGCGAGCAGAATCTTTCCTCCTCCCCGAACGCTCTAATCGTTGTTGCTCCTGCAATGGATTCTGCCAGATGGCTAGCCACCGAAGACTTTGTTGTCCCGTCGATCCTCATGAGCTCTTTTGCAGTTGCAAAGTAGAATCTCTACAAGAACGAACGGTTTAAAACTTTACCCGAGATTTAATTTAGCCAAGCATAGTGTTTAGTACACTACCTGTAAGAGGATTGTGACATAAACTGTTGGAATGATGAGTATTAAGATTGGCCAGGTAAGAGCAGCCAATGCTCCCAAGCTAAAATATGTTGTCAGGGTGGCCGAAACAGCTTGGCTGAACCTAAAAGACAAATCGAGGTCCACGACACTCAGATCCAACGATACCTGTGACAGAAGATTATTTATTGCATCATATCAGCTCAATACTAATTTGCAGCATTATGGCAGTGTTATGCTGGTTCATAGATTCTTACCCGGCTGAGTATTCTCCCGAGAGGGGTAGAATCATAGAAAGACATCGGGGCTCGAATAAGAGAGGCCATTAGCTTAGCAAATATAGATATTGATCTCCTTAAGCCTAAGGAAATTATAGCATATGATCTAAGGAACAAGGTCAATGACATGCCAAATCCAATGGCTGAGTATATGAGTATAAGTTTCAATTTGCTCATCTCGGGATTCTGCAAATCCGCTGCTAGCCATAGATTCTGCTCCAGCTGCCCAACCATGTACGCCAAGTGGGCGATGATCGCTACTAACAGGTAAAAGAATCCATGGCTTTCGCCTAGGTACTGCTTATAAGGCTTAAGACCAGTGTTTCCTGTTTCTCTTTCTTCTTGCTTGATTAACTGTTCCCCTTTAGATTCTATTTGCTCATCTTCTGAAATTATGTTTTGAATGCTTTCTTCTTCGCGGTTTATGGATTTCTTTTGTGTATTATACCCTCCATTCTTCTCAGAATTTGCTGTCTCTCTGTGTGCACAGACAAGGCTATGAAATTCTTGACAAGAGATCAGTAACTGATCATATGTGTCTGCTTTTAGGATCCTCCCTTCAGACATTAACTGTGAACAAAAGTGAATTTTCATCAAAAACTTTCTAAGAATGGCTGAAACTAAGAGAGGGGAACTAACCAAAATAGAATCGAACGCTGGAAGGAAGTCGACTTGATGAGTTACTAGTAAGACTGTCTTTCTTGAAAGAGCTCCCATTACATATTCCTGACAAAAACAATCCATTTTTAGCTTGCAGAAAAATGGAAACAGTTGGTTTGTTTTCGTTAAGGATTGAGTGTTTTACGTTGAATAAACTTGTGGCGGTGTGTGCATCAACAGCGCTGAATGGATCGTCGAGTAGATAGATGTCTGCATCCTGATATAATGCGCGTGCCAGCTGAACTCTCTGCTTCTGCCCCCCACTTAGATTAACTCCTCGTTCGCCTATCACTGTTTGGTCGCCAAAAGGCAGCATTTGAAGGTCCTTCTCCAGAGATGACCTCTTAATTACCTCGTCGTATTTTAGCTGATCCATGATGGAACCAAATAAAATGTTGTCTTGAATCGTCCCGGTTTGGATCCATGCATTTTGAGACACATATGTGAGCTTCCCATGAACTTGAACCTGAAATCTTGCAGAAAAAGTGAAGGTTATTAGCTAGCCAAGTTTTGTTGTTTGATTTAATTTAAGTGATCTTGGAACTTACAGTGCCATCGATAAATGGAACCTCTCCGAGAATTGCTGCAATTAGAGTCGATTTGCCCGAGCCAACCTCTCCACAGATGGCTACCTTCTGGCCAGGTTTAACACAAAGATTTATGCTTTCTAGTGTTGGTGTTACAGAACAGTCATCCCAAGAGATTCTGTTGCATTTCACAAGTACTGAGTAATCTGGAGGTTCTTGATCACGATATTTCTTCTCGTTGTGTAACTCGGGTGCCTCGAGGAACTTGAGAATCCGGGTGAACGAAACCTTGGCTTCGATGAATACCCCGAGGACATCAGGGACTGACCTTATAGGCTCCTGAATGATCCGAAAAGTGGCGAGAAATGTGAAGACATTGCTAGCGTTGAGAGGGATTCGGAGAGCATAGCAAGCCCAGAATGTGACTGCTGAAACAATGATGGGAGATGACCAGAACAGAACCATGTAATAGCCTTTCTGAATTTGAACCAATTTTAGCCAACTGAACTCTTCTTTTCTCAGCCCTTCTATTCCATTCTTGAAATGCATCTCCCAGGCATAGAGTTTCAACACTTTCATACTTGTTAATGCTTCTGTTATAGCCCTCAGCATTCTGTCCTGTGTTACCATAAGCTCTGTCAAATACTTGTGCTGTAATTTGGCGACCGGGGAATTCACCAAAACGCTCAGCACGACCAACAGCACAGCCGGGATCGTTGCCAGCCCGACAGCATAGTACATGGTACCTAGTCCAAAACAAATCTGAATGCCGGTTGTCCATATCTGGTGGAACCAAAACGGGAACTCCCCGATTTTGTAGGCATCAACCGTGGCATAATTCATTATTTCCCCGGGCGAATGAGTGGTCTTAGCCGTGTTCGAAAGCCTAAGTTGCTTCTCATATATGGCTGCAGTTAACAGTGATCTTACTTGCAGGCCAATTAGTCTAGTCCTGAAAAACCATTGCCTTTCTGCTAGTGATTCTATGCATTTTGCAACAAAAATCCCCAAAGTGAGAGCATAGCCTTCATATTCAAAGGCCCCTCTCCCATTTGCAACTTCTATGAATTCATAGAGAAACAGTGGCCCTGTGGACACTGTCAGGATCTTAACAAGTGCAAATGTTCCCGAAACAATAAGAGCTCTCCGCTGACTAGCAACTATCGACGAGAAAACAGAAGGCCGACAACTAGGATTGGCCTGTTTCTGTCTGTTCATTTGCTCCTTAAACAAACAGTTCAATGTCCCGGCCTGATCATCCGATCTCAGCTCTGGGATGTCACCATCGCCTAGAGTTTTCTCCTTCCCTTTCTTCAACACCGCGCTTAACCAGCAAAACGCCATCTTGTTTAGAACCCCGGCTTTAGCAAATGCTGTTACATTCTGTTGTTCTTCAAGCGCTTCATAGTAACAATCATCTGTTTCTGATATCCTTTGCTCCTCCTTGTATGCAGAGATGAGCAGAAGAACCATCCCGGGAAGCGATAAAATGTCGAGAACTGATTCAACATACAAAACCTTGTTCGAAATCACTTCCCAGATAGACAAGAAGCAGAGAAATCCAACCACTAAGGCCTCCAAAAAGCACAATTTCACCACTGAGGAAATTAAGGTGGGCTGTTTCTTCTTGCTGACAGACAACCCCAGAAACAGCATTGTGAATCCTTGTAACACCAACATTAACCATGAATGCAGAGGTAAAACACTCGAATTCTTGACAACTTCCCAAACTGCCAAGCAAAAGTAACCCGCACCTAAACCGCCATTCAAACTGCAGGAACACACCTGCAGCAATCTCGAGTTGCTTGCGGTTGCAGACACCAAATTCTTTCTCGACGAAAGCTTGTGAGAGTAGTGGAGATACGCAAGAAATAATAGAAGCAAAACATTTGCAGAAATGATAAGTATGTGGCCGATGCAGATACTGCACGCCTTTTCTCCGCAGAAAACTTGCCACAGATCCATGGTTTCCTCTTCTCTGCCCGTAACAAAACCAAACACAAAATAATGCAACTAATAATATCAGATTCTTGAACAGATACTGCATTGTAACAGAGTCAGTAGTACTCAAAAAAAGAATATCAGATTCTTGAAACTCTAATGAAAAATAACATGAAAAACAATGATGAAAGAAGTTTGCAGATTATATTGCCTATCAACATTTCTGATGAAGTAAGTATCCAACTAATATCCACCATGTATAATGATTATTAGTTACAGATCCAAGAAATATAAATATACAACAATTAGTTTTCTGATCTTAAAAACTGTCATCATGGAGCCATTTTTACATATCTTCTGAGCTGAGCTTACAAAGAAAGAAATTACTAAATCTTTTCAAACACCCAACTTCAATTCAAGACTGAATTTTTGCTCAAAATAACCATGAAAAATTCATTCAGAGAAAGATATACAAATACAAAAGCAAGACTACATAACTTACTTCTTTAAATTCCTTAAATAAATCACAAGAAGACATGGGGTTTGCAAAGCAAATCTTCTGCTAGAAACATCTTTTTTTTTTTTTTTTTTTGAGTTTCTTAAGAAGATTATGATCCAAGCTTACCAAGAAATGAAGAAACTACTGGCGTTTATAAAACCTGCATGCAAAGTGCAGACCACACTGAACATTGTTGGTTAGCTGTTGAATTTGTACACGCAATGATTAATTAATTGGATATTATCATATTAATAATGGCCGTACGTACACTTTATCATATGTTTAATTAGTAAATGTAGGTAATCATTGATTCGTTGGATTCCACTCAAAGAAGTGTGTTTCTTTCCGCTTTCTTCTTTTTCTTATTTGGAAACTACTATCATGTATTTTGTTAGAAAGTTTTTGTTTTTTTCAAAAAGAAGAAGAAAAATGGGAATAAAGAAAAATTTTGTTCAAATGGAAAATATTAAAAAAATAGAGAAGTTTTTTAATAATGTTAGTGTTTAGTAAATAGTTGTTAGTTGATAGCTGTTAGCTGATTGAGTTAGTGGGTTTGACTGAGTAGCTTTTTGAATTTTAGCATTTTGAAACAATAAGTTATTACAAAACGCTAATTAATCAAAACACTCATATTGATTGTTTAACCAAGCCAAACAATTAATAGTGGTTAAATAAGCCAAAATTAAATTGGTTGATAAGCTAACTATGTTACCAAACAAGACCAACATATTTTATTCTCTACTCCTTAATAATTTGTTTAAAGCCTACTACTATGTGGTGTGATTACACATCTATTATCATTCCAAATGAATGGTCACATGATTGAACTCTAATGGTGAAACATTGATTCTTTGAGTTAAAAATATATATATATTAAAAAATTATAAAACAAATATTATCTTTTCAAAATCTTTTATTTCGCGCGAGTCTGGAAAAAAAATTGTTCAAATGAACGAGAGATTAATAAATTATTTTATTCTATCAGGAAAAGTTATGGACAAAATGATTAGAATTTTTCCCATTAAGTGACATTCTTATTATCGAAACCCTTAAAAAAGTATTTTGTTCTATTTGGAAAAATTATGGACAAAATTACAACTTTTTTCTATTTTGGCAGTATTCAATTGTTCCAATAGCTATATTGCACCAGGTGAATGTAGGGTTGATTATACTATGGAACATGTTTCATACTACGTGTCGAATTGTTTCGCTGTAAGTTTAAATTTTTTATAAAGTTTTGAGGGTTGACTCACTAGTCACTAGCCCTGCGGGCTAAAGTTCATGTGATTCTAACTCATTCTATGTGGGTTGGAATCTTTTTCTTTTTTTTTTTAAATTGAATAACCCATTAAAATTATGATTAATAAATACTCCGTAATGCATATATTTTGAAAATCATTAGTGAAAATGAGAATAATTCCAATGGTTCATGCAAAAGTTTTACAGCAAATTAAACAAAATTACCTAGGATAGTACAATAATTGAAATTATAATGGAAGGAATTAACATTATATTCTTGCACCTTTTCTTGGACAGTACAGTGAGTTGTACAGGTGACTTATACGAACTCGCGACAACGTTTTTTTTTTTTTTTTTTTGACAACGTTGAAAAATGAAACTCATGACAACGTTGAAAATCTCGGTGTGGTCTACCAATATATATCAGCGCCTCGAGGTTGTTAGGTAAATTATTGTGTAGCTGTATATATGTACCATGATCCAAAATGATATTTTTGAATTTTATGAACAAAAATATTAGATGCACTCTCAAAATTATACTCTCTACTTTTACTCTCACTTGTGTTCAAATTTGATTGGAGGATGAAACAAAAAGGATGAATAAACACATGGCCCACTATTAAATTGATCAATCAAAGCATGCCAACTCATATGGAGTAAAAAATGGGAGTGTGAATAACATATGTTATGTGAGAATAATGAAATTTATGGAATAAGATAATGTATTTATAAGTTAAAATAATATACATTATGAGTTATAAAAATATATGTTGTTGTGGGTCACGATAAAAAATTAAATTACATAAAACGATGTCGCTTTTGGACCGTGATCCACACATATCTGTTGGCGGTTGTTTTTTATTTTTTTTTTCTTTTTTGGAAAGTATATTCGCGGTTGTTTGTATGGTTTCTCAGAGATACGATGGGTTTGAATGAATTCTTCGAAGGCTGCGTACGGAAAGACCAGTTTGAGGTGTGTGGAAATGGAAAGGTGCAAAATATATACAAATATGTATACCCAGGTTAGTAGATGACTAGACACAACCTTCTGTTTTTGTGGGTTAAAGACTAAAGTGGGAGCAAATCAAAAGAAGTTGACAAAAGTAAAAAAAATTTGAATACGGGATAAAAAGATAAAAAATTTATTTGACAAATGAGTTTCTTGTCAGATAATTTTTTTTTTTTATGCGGTCAAAGAGACATGAATTTGTGTGTTTGTATTTTTTTTAAATCACATACACACAAGTGGAGACACACAAGTCCCACTTGCGTGTCTGTTTGACTGTGAAAAAAAAATAAAATAATCTGACAAGAAACTCATTTGCCAAATGAGTTTTTCCTCTTTTTGTCTAATTTTCAAATATTTTCTATTTTTGTCAAACTTCTTTTGGTTTGTGCTCATTTTAGTATGACCCTTGTTTGTGTAGTATTAAATCATCTTTTTTTCTAATTTAAGCATAGTCGGGGCCGCACGTTGCGGGTCAAGCCCGCATTTTCGCAATCCCTATTTCAAATGACCCTAACCCACCTCATCGAGGGGGGAGGCAAGTAGGAGTGTTAGCGAACAGAGTTTATCGAAACCTATTTGTGTCTGTATTCGGTAAGCCTTTGTTATATTATTCGTTTGTTAAGGTAAACGAACATAAATAAACAAATTTTAGAGTTCGGTTAATAAACGAACAGAGTTTAAATATTTATAGGCTCGTTTGCTAAGAGTTCGCGAACAAACTTATTTAGTCTTCGTTTAATAATGTTCACGAATGAGATCATTTAGTGTTCGTTTAATAATATACGCCTTTAAAATGGTGTAATTGTATTTTTTTGTCCTTTTTTTTTACTAATCCCCGCGCTATAATTAAACAACAGCTTTATGGTTGATATATTGTCATAAAAAGGACAAGTGGACAACTAATCTTTTTTAATTTGGTATATAATTTCGTAGACTACTTCCATATATAGTGGGTGATCGACTGTCCTAAAAAAATGTAATAACTGTTGTAAATTCAGCCTATTAGTTCAAGGTTGATTCTAGGGTGCGTATGGTTGATAGAGCTATCAAGAATAAAAATCAAAGTTATTGTTATTATTTGATTGACAGATTTCTAGAACACTACTATAGAATTTGATTACCCCTTAACTAGAAAATTCATTCCCTAATAAAATAAAGATTTCATTCCATTATTTCCCCTCCTAATTGGTGGTTTGATTTTTAAGTTTGGATTAGTGCTTTCATATTTTTTTTTTGTTCATATTAGTGTTTTAGATGTCTTTATATTAGAATAAATTGTCTTGATTTTTTGTTCTTGTATTTTTAAAACCTTTATTCTTATTATAGGTTCATACATAACCAATCTTAAGCCAGACAAATTGAGTTTAGAAAATGAAATGAATTGTAAATTTATATTAGTTCTAATATCGCATGGGCAGCTCTAATCAATAATATCCTATAATAGGAATAAAGGTTTATATTAGGAACCAAGTGTTTTTGTTCATTTTTTTTGTTTGTTCATATTTTTGCTTTAGATGTCTTTATATTAGAATAAATTGTCTTGATTTTTTGTTCTTGTATTTTTTTTTGAAGGTAAACGTAGCTATTCCATTAATTCATAACATAAAACGTTTACATCAACGATCAATGAAATGGTAAACTATCTCTTACAGTCAGACATAGAAACAACTTTTCTAACTATGTTATAGAAAACTTGAATCGCAGACTGTTTCATAACTAGGAAGCTATGTTCCTTCAGGGAACTTAAAGCTTCATCAAAGATCTGGGTCTTCGTCATCATTCTTTTTTGTTCGCCCAGGATAAGATCAACACTTGCCAAAACCAAACTAAACGATTTATGCTAATGAAAATGAAAAGCTCGTGAAAGTAATGAGAGAAAAAATGCTCGCGAAAGTAACGAGAGGAAAACACAATAATAGAGAAAATAAAAAGTGGGTAAAGTCAAAGTAGGGTTGGGAGTTCAAGACTACCAACACAAACACCAATACCTACCTACTATTATTTTATTCAAAGGGAAAGAAAACGGAAGAAGAAGATCTGTGGCGGAGGCGGACGGAGCTCCAACAGTGGTCGGGACGGAAGAAGAGCGAGAGCAAACGTAGAAGGTGACCAAAACTGCCGGCTCAAAGCTCCATTAGAGCTCCGGCCGGAGGCCGGCGATGGAAGCCGCAGTTGAGCAGCAAAGAAAGGCGTTTGATTTTAGAGAGAAAAGGGAGGCAGCCAACTTTGTTCTTGTATTTTTAAAACCTTTATTCCTATTATGCGAACCCACAATGCCGCCTCTAATCATGACCTTTAAGTCAGACAAGGAACCAAATGTTTTTGTTGTTAAGGTTGATGCTGATTTTGCCCTTAATCTAAACAGATTGAGTTTAAAAAATGAAATGAATTGTAAATTTATATTAGTTCTAATACATTTAAATGATGCACAATAAGGGTGCGTTTGGTTCGCATATGGGAATTGAAATCAAAATGAGAATCAAATACTTGATGATGGTAATGAGTTTTGGTGAAAGTATTTTGCATGTTTGGTAGTAGTGTGAAATTGGAATGACTACAAATATTGTTGTTTGGTTATGTATTATCCTATAATGCGAATAAAGGTTTTAAAATACAAGAACATAAAATCAAGATATTGTAATATAAAGACATCCAAAGCATGCATCAATATGAACAAAAAAAATAAAAACAAAAATCTAAAAGCACTAATCCAAACTTAAAAATCAAATTACCAATTAGGAGGGGGAATAATGGAATGAACCCCTTATTTTATTAGGGAATGAGTTCTCTAATTAAGGGGATAATCAAATCACATAGTAGTGCTCTAGAAACCTGTCAACTAAACAATAACAATGACTTTGATTCACATTCCTGATAGCTAAACACATGAACCAAACATACCTTAAGTATTTTACATACAAGATCAATGAATGCTGCAACCGTCGTTATTTTTAAAATTTCTTCATTTTCTGAATTTGTAAGATTGACTACAATATTGTTGTAGTCTCGAAATCTTTTTGATGTGTCAAGTGTGTCACAATGTTCTATTGCCCTACCTTAAGTCACGCCACTATCATTATCATACAATTATATACAGTAAAAAAGTTATAACGTACTGTACTATGAGGAATCTAGAATATACTTAGTAATTGTTTTGATCATGTACGTATAGTATGATTTTGATCTATTATATTTTATTTTCTATGAAAATGATTTTCAACCTAACATTTATATAACCTTTTGATTACGAAAAAGCTTGCGGTCTCAACTTGAATATACATTTTGGGTGGAGATCAGTTTGTGACTAACTAAAAAGTGATCGACTCAAATTAAGAAATAAGCAACTCTTACGTGAAGTTAAACTTAAAATATTATAATAATTAACAATCTAACTAACCGATTAATTTGGAAGGTTTCAAAACTTTTTATAATCTATAAAGTAAATTGGTTGCCAACTATCTTTCAATTTGGTGGGAACCACATGCATGGTACGTGAGCGAAAAGCAAACTAGAACCTATTAGTTTACTAACTGCTGGAAATTTGTGTATTTAAATTTTAAACCATATTAAGGGTGGAGAAATTTTTTATTTTTTTTTAAATTTCAATTCTTTTTTGGTTGATGAGGAAAGCTCGTAGTTATTAGTTGAAGATGTGTATTGAATAAACCTCGTTATTGTATAACAATATTTTTTTTAACTTTTCTAACTACGTTAGTGGTAGTTGGAAACTTCATTACCTTAGTAAAAAGACTTAATTTTCTAACAACTATAGTATTTAAAAAAAAAAAAAAAACAAAGTTATACTACCAGGAGGTCGGAAATTGCCACCAATCCTTAATCGTGACTTGGCTGTCCAAATTTTCTGACGACTTTTTTAAGTTGAATCCATATTACCAACCACAAAAGAGTGACCCGTGCATAATATCGATAATCAATTTTTCAAATTTTAAAAGTGATTGAAAATGTTGTTTATGTCTATAAATTCTCATTTTTAACTATTTTTTAGTGATAAAAAATGCAGAGTTTCCCATAATATTAATTTTGTAAAAGTATTGTATTTAATTATTAAATAATTAAATAGTTTACACTAAAATGCTTGTGTGGACGAATATTATAAATTAATTTAAAAAAATAAATTTTTAAATTTTTTTTTTTGAAAAACAATCGAGTATATATAAAATTTATTGATGAATAAGCTAAGGTGTCTTATACACTAGTTGGTTTGCTGATTCATGGATAAAGTTAAAAGAAAAAGAATTAATAGAGCTAATGAGGTCGGTGCAATCGTTGAGGGCTTGCTAGTCCCACATATGTTCGTTCTTGATCCAAGATAAAGCCTCCTTGCACGTCAATATCGCCTCCTTTTTTTTTAAAGGAACATTTGATGTTGTCAAAAGTTCAAAAATATTAATCACAATTTGGATATTACAAATAGAAGATCGTTGTTTGGCAAATAGCTAAATTTCAAAATAGATAGATGTTAAGTGAAAAAATTATCTAAAAATTGAGCATTTTGAGTTTTTCATCACTAGTGACATCTTATAAATTTGCAAAAGTTTCATTACTAAAGTAAACTTTTAAATCTGTAAAAAAAAAAAATTTGAGGAATGATTTGAAGTTTTTTTTTTTTTTTTAAATGCTACTGACTCTATTACAGTGTAGTATCTGTTCATAAACTACTTTCTCAACCTACTGAGCTTTTCTGTCAAGGTGTAGTATTCAATTAACTTCAAAAGTCAATCCCCTAAAGGCAAAAGGGATTGAGCTTTTTGGCAAAAGGGATTGACTTTTCTTCTTGTAGAAATATAATTGAATACTTTTGCTAAGCTCCCCTAAAGTTTTGTTTTTGACATAGGAGTTTTCTAGTTTGAAAATTTTCTTACTCAACTTCTCTTTAATGTTTTCTAAATCAACACACACCAGACCAATCTCGATGAAAGTAACAGCCTCCTTCAGACCCTGACGTAAACCGACACTTTCTCATTATCTTATTTGAGCTCCAGTCACGTTAAAATAAAGTCTCGAATCAAAACTACTCATTATATTCTACAAGAAAATGAAAACACAATATTCAGATATAAATGTAGTCAATTTATCAACACATTAAGTCATCAACTATCATTATCATGATCAAATCAATAACTTTCTTGTCCATGTCTACCAAGCAATTAATTTGGTGGTTGAAAGTGAAATAACTCCTTTATTGCGATGTTCCCAAAGAATGCAGACTAAAGTGATTCATTGCCTTTTGTTAGTTCAATGCTCATCAAGCATTTTATATATAGGGCCATAAGGGTGCATTTAAATGAGAACAATCCTTCTTATAAAAAGTAAAAATTGATCTCAGTTATCCGGCCATTATGATTCATCAACAATTAAAGGGATTTAGTAAAAAAAAGAAAACTTGATTAATTTTATAATTATTGTAGACTTTAGGCTTAGAGTTCCATTGCTGAGAGAAATGTTGTTGTTCTCAATCATTAAGTGCATTCTTGGGTGTTCCCTCATTGCTTGATAAATAAATAAAAATAAACGATCATCAAATGTCTTACAAACTCTTTTTAAGAAAAATGTGTTTGAAACAGAGAAGCACATAAGAGTGTTGTGAACTTATGGCTCGCATGCAATTCAAAAATCCATTTGGTGCATCTTTGTCATATAGAGTTAAGCACGTCATCTTGGGCTTTGTCATATAGTGGAAATGTGAAATCTGAGCTGAGACATTTAACGCATGTTTGGTTCGCGGAATAGATCTGGAATGTCATAGCATTCCCGAAAATAGGCTTATTCCTGTGTTTGGTAATATTTTTTATTCCCATGAATATTGTTCCTGGGAATGAGCTATTACCCTGGCAAGGGTAATAACTATTACTAGACCCCCTTGGTATTAACCTATTTCTGAGAACTCAGGAATAAACACATTTTTTTATTTACTACTTTACCCTTAATTAAACTTAACATATGTTTAGATCACAACACTCTGAATCAATTTTATTTTTTATATATTGTTTATGTGGTGAATGTATATGACATTTAATTTTTGTATATTCATAGTAAATAATCCATCCATGTTCGTGGGCAAATAAAACCAAGCAGTGTATCATGAAATTTGCAGCAATCATTTCACACAACATCATTTTTCAAAAGATTATCATACAGTAAATTGATCAACAATAAATAATACTCATAAATTAATTTCCTTTTCTAACCATACAGTAAATTGTTCTTCCCTTTTAAAGATTCACCACTTAGTAATGTATAGAAGAGTACATTAAGGCTGGTGATTCATCTGCGGATGAACTTGCAACTGCAACCCAAGTCCAGGGTCCATACTTGCCAATTACCAGGGAGAAGCCATCTGTTGAACTTGTGAAGATCACCGACGAGATGAAATCATTCAAGGGCTATGATAAACTGCGCATTGAGCGCACAAACAAGCGTTACCTTGGTGCAAGGCAGAATTTAATACAAGATATTTAGTCATATTAGAATTTAATTTGTAGGAAAAATGGTGTGTACTGTGTAGAACTTGTATTCTGCTTAGGATAAACTCATCACATTTTATAGTAATATTAGAACTCTTGAATATCTGACCATTTGTTGCAGGAAGACTCTTTGAAATAAGGAGAGACACCCATCTCAAACCAACTTCCTGAATACTTAATAATTTTTTCTTCTGAATATTATTAAATGCTCTTTAAATTTGTTTGTTATTTATATGAATATTTTTTTTTCATAATTTATAGATATTTTTTAATATTGTAATTGCTATAGAATAATATTATATAATAATAATCTATACTATATATAAAAATAATATCCTCCTCTAAAATTTTCCCGCCCAAACGTAGGGGTATTTTAGTAATATGGTAATTATTATTATTATTATTATTATTATTATTATTATTATTATTATTATTATTATTATTATTATTATAGAATAATATTAATTATTGATTGTAATTCATTATTAGTAATTATGGTAATGGTAATTAGTAATTATGATAATTATTATGATAGAATTTAGTTTTAATTCGTTATTAGTAATTAAGGTAATGTTAATTAGTAATTATGGCAATTAGTAATTATGATAATTATTATATGATAAAATAGAATAGGATTTGAATAGAATTATAAACCTTCCTTCCACGTTTCCGATCATAAAATCAAATTATATGAAAAATTAACAAAATTTTATTTATAGAATTAATAAGGTAATAATTTCATTTAGAATTAATAATTAAAAATGTTAAGTAATTAATTATACATTCCTTTTGAAAAATTAACAAATTTATAATTCTCACCATTTCTACCTATAAATACAATGGATTGTACGTTGATCTTGAAAATCATAATTCTTCAATTTGCATTGTCTGTCCCTTCTTCCCGTCTCTTCTTCCCGTCTCTTCTTCCCGTTCTCTGTGAAATCATATCTTGGTGGCTCTCTCATTTTCTTCTTCCACCACCCTGTAAATAGAATAGATTGGTGTTGCATTCATTATAATATCGATTACAATATCACTTTACAATACCGATTTTAAGATAATAATTATTTGTTGTAGCACAAGATTGCTTTTGTTTTAATACTTTGACGTTAGTCTCAATATTTATACTTCGATTTATGTATGTGTATGAAATATTTGTTGCATGCAGTATGAACACACGGTGTTGCTGGAGTTGCTAAACAAGGGTCATCTAGAGTCAGAGAAGAAGATATGCAAAGGAGTCGGTGACGACGGTGATGTTTTTGGAAATCAATAAAAGAATATCATACTTTTTAATTGTAAAATTAAAACATTTCTGTATTTGATTTTGGAATAATTATTAAATTTTATATCATTTACGATATTGTATGGCATATAAATATATATATAATTATATATATATATATATATATATATATATATATATATATATATATATATATATATATAATATGCTTTCCTCTTCATTTTCTTCTTCTTCTTAACTTTTTTATCCCTTTTATTAATACATAATAATAATTACCATAAATACTTATTAATAAATGTAAATTTATATTAGATAATTATATTAATTATTAAAGAAAATATAATTTAATTGTACTATGGAAACATTATTTTTAATAATTTCGATTTAATAATATTATATCTTAGTTATAAAAATTCTACCTAATAATTTTAATATTACAAGAGACACAATAAATATCATAAATAATGTTTAATAATTGTCAAGTTGTATTTGGCAATAAAAACTAATACTTAATTATTAAGTCAATTATAAAAAATTTTGTACCTATAAACACACTATTTTTAATTATTTCAGTTTAATAATATTATATCTTATTTATAAAAATTTAAAGTAATACTTTTAGTACTACGGATGTGACTAAGGATTATCTTAATTATTAAGGATATGTATTTAGCTTGGTAATAAAAAAGACTTCAAAAATATGAATTATAGTAGCATGGTACGTAATCAATTAGTAATACAATTATATTAGACAATCTAATTAATAATTTACTTTTTATATTCTCAAAAAAACTAATTTTACTTTTAAAATTATTTTTTTAATGATAGAATAGTTTCCTAAAGTATATACAGAAATTATACTAATAAATATAGTGTTAAAAGTATATATATATATATGCATCGCACGTGTAAATTGAGATATGAGCGCATTTCAGATTGAGTAAGAGGGGGGAACGGTCGTGGTAGAGGTGAGCAAATTATGCTATGGACCAGAGTCCACCTTGCAAGGTGGACTCGGGTCCATATTCATAATTTTAGAACTCTATGTTTATCAATGTATTTTTTTTTAAAATGTTAATAAATAAATTAGCTTATCCAATGTATTTTTTTTTTTAATTCTAAGCTATACAGTTTTGATCCGATCACCATATTATTTGCAAACATAATTATTTTACTCTAAGAAGTCTAACTATAACACGTTAAAAAAAATTAACTAAATTAATTACACAAATAAAACCCTAAGTAAAAATAAAGTATAACCTAAAGAGCCAAATTTTGACATGTTTAGGTAAAATTATAGCTCTTAACATATTATACAGTCCAACTGTTACGCAAAAACACACAACAAATAAAACATGTCCACAAACCAAACATTCATGAAATAAGGTTAATCTATACACTTAAAAAAACAGAGTACTATACATGCTTGCTTTCGAAATATCTTATAATTCATGAAGTATTAAGGTTCTGGATATTTTACTCCAGTAATTCTGAAATAAAGCCCTAAAAAGTTGTAATTCTAGATAATTTACTTCATTAGTGATGTAAATTAAAATAAGTATAAAAATTTACAATAACAATATATAATATAGGGAAAATGGTCAAATAAGCCCTCCAACATTACCTAAGGAGTCAATTAGGCCCCTGAACATTTTAAAGAAGCAATTTAACCCATCAACATTGTATTTTTGGCCGGAATCCCAATGACATGTGATCACAGGTCATTAACATGTTTATGGATTTTTTTTTTTGCATCAAAATACAATGTTGATGGGTTAAATTGCTACTTTAAAATGTTCAGGGGCCTAATTGACTCCTTAGGTAATGTTGGAGGGCTTATTTGACCCTTTTCCCTATAATATACTATCAATGTCATCTACAAAAATGTTTTCAATAATGTGTAATATTATTCAAAATAGTTACATTGATATACTATTATGTTTTCTTTTTATACAAAGATGACAAAATTGCTATAATATTAACATAGAAAATATATCATCCGTATAAATAATTTCTATAACTGAGTTGCTGGACAACGAGATAATTAGCCCAATTAATACAAATCATAAACATTGATATATAAAATGTCTAAAGTTTCAACACCGAATGCATATATATACACATTGGCTATTAATTAGGTAATTATTTGCTCAAATTCAAACAATTATAACATCAAAAAACATAATCGATCAAACTCAATTCTTCAATTGCACTATATAATATTCGATATTATAATTTACATAATTGTATATCGGTCTAAATATTCTAAACATATTATAGCAAATCCATTCCGTGCAACGCACGGGCGGAAATACTAGTAATAATAATAACAATAACAATAACAGTATATTTTGTATAAGGGTATTTATGTCTTTTAAACATATATTCAATTTCTATTCTTTTAACCAATCAAACTTGGAATACAATTCTTAAAGTCTATTCCTCCAGCGAACCAAACAATAGAATACAATTCATATTCTATTCCTTATCTATTTCATTTCCTATGGAATAGAACTCCTATTCCTTTCAAATTCATTCCGTGAACCAAACGTGTTATTAGTGAGCCAGATTATAAGAGTTGGGATTATGAGTGAGAATGACAATTATCTGGGTTTACCTATGCTGGTGGAAAGAAATAGAAGCCAAAATTTGGAGTTTATCAAGAGTAGGATTGTGAACCGTATCCAAAGCTGGAACCACAAATTCCTTTCGTATGAGATTCTTTTGAAAAGTATTCTTCAAGTTTTCCCTTATGGGAGTTTTCCTCCTTCCAAATGACTTCATGAGAGAGATTGAAACCATTTGAATGCATTATATTCTGGTGGAGGGGAGGGGAGGGGAGGGGCAGAGAGAATAGAGACATCCTTTAGAAATTCTACAAGAATTTATTCCAAAGCAGTGGGGCAGAGAGAACAGAGATACCCCTCTTCCATTTTACCTCTTGATCCCCCAAATCCCAATTATTATTGTGTGGATCATGATTTATGTAGTTATGTAGATTATACTATCAAATAATGGGTCATGTTCAAATGTGGCCGTGCTCTTAGGTGTGAACAGTGCGGCCTCACCACTATGTATACAGATATACACCACTCAGTGTTAGAAAATGCACTACACAAATATGCATCGTTAGGGACGCATCACCCAAAAACACACCACTAGGTATGCAAATATACACCACACAGTATTAGCAAATGCACCATTAGGGACATGGGAGTTATGGTGCATTATTTTGGGTGTGTGGTGTGTTTTATGGTGTTTTTGTATATTTTCATTGTGGTGTGTTTCTTAACATTGAGTGGTGTATTTCGTAACATTGAGTGGTGTGTGACCGCACGGCCACACCTAAGAGCACGGCCACATTTGATTAATATTCATCAAATAATATATATTTATTACACAAATAATGTACTTTTAATATATTAAAAATGTACATTGTATTAAAAAAAAAATACATTATTTGAATAATGAAAATACATTATTTTGTATAATGTACATTCAGTCATTCAGTACACGAATAATGTACTTTTAATATATAAAAAATGTATTTTTTATTATGGTTCACACAATAATTTACCCCCAAACTCCTTCTCCTTGCAATTTGACCCCCACGTTTTCAATTACCCAACTCCAAATTAGCAACCCAAGCTCAACACTCATGTTCCCCCTAATCCCTTCTCCATGCATGTATTTGATCCCCAAGCCTTCAATTACTCAGCTCCAAGTTAACAACCCAATCCCAAGCCCAATATGCCTATGACCTTAGGCCCATCAATTATCATGACGGCATTATTGCATGGACCATGGTCCACACAGCTGTGTGGATTAAAAATAAAAAGTATATTATTTTTGTATTGAAGGTACATTATTTGATAGTATATATCAAATAATGTACTTTCAGTACAAAAATAATGTATTTTATGTACAAAAATAATATACTTTTAGTATATTAAAAATGTACTTTTTATACCACACAGCTGGACCATGGAATAATGATTGTTATTCTGTTACAACTTTCTAAACCTACTGAAGCACAAAGAGTTAATAGTTGCCTCCATTGAGGCTCGAACCTACTCTCATCATCCATGTGGGAGTGTAAACCAGGACACCGAGTGCCACTAGACCACAAGGTCTTGAGAACCATATTTGAGTGTATAATGTGAGGCCCTTCACATATTTGAGTGTATAATGTCGAATGAAACTGCAATTATATCGAAAAGGAACTGCATTTGTGTTGAAAGAGATCTGTAGTTGTGTTGAAAAGGAACTGTAGTTACGTGAAACGGAGGGCGTTTCAACTCGTTTGTTTTCATAAATCAAACGACATCGTTTTGGTACGCAGCCCACCGTAAAATTTGCAAATATCGAGGACTAAAAATGTTATTTTGTCTAAAAAAAAATTAATTCAAATTCAAATACAAATACTCTGTAATTATAAGAGCATCCATATCAATGGAGATCATTCACGGTATTTTAGGAGTTATTGTAAGTGTGATTAGGAAAGAGAAAATGGGGATAGATGAAAAAAAAAAACAAAAAAAAATTGATTTTAAAAAAAAAAATATAAACAAAGGACTCTGTCAGGCGCGCCGCAGGCGCGCCTGACGCGCCCAGCGGGCGCGTGCAGTGCACGCGCCCGCTAGGCGCCTGCTGTGCGCGAAACGCGCACAGCAGAGAGTCATATTTAAAAAAAAATAAAAAATTACTGTTCCAATATTTGGTGTTTGCAGAAGCTCCATTTTTTTCTCTCACCTCTCCTCTCTCCCCTCCACCTCACCCTTCATTGTACTATGATCCCCTCATGATCCATTGATGAGGGTGCTCTAAAAACCGCAAGCTGCAGAAAGGTGCATCAGTGTTTACTGTACAGTTTACACTACTCGCTTGTTGCTGTTGGTCCAACTTCTCAATCTCATTGTTCCTTCTCCGCACGTCTCCTACCTAAAAGCTGATTCCGAATCGCAAAATATCGAATTCTGGTGCCGTTAAGGAAGATTGAAGGCTAAAACGACGTCGCCGGCGATTGCAATGGCCGGCCGGGGATCCACTAATCGGGTCTATTCCGGCCCCAGTTTCGGATCTCGAGTTTCATTTCTCATGCTCTCAATGTTTGCCGCTATGGCTTCTCTTTATGTCGCCGGACGGTCAGCTCCCTCTCCCTCTCTCTGTTCTATACACACACATACGCATTGTACTCACATGTATGGACACTATGATTTTGTTTACTTCTAAGGCGATTGATTTGTGGAAATGTGGTGTCGATAGATTGTGGCAGGACGCGGAGAGTAGGGTTTATCTTATTACGGAGCTAGACAGGAGAACTGGTCAGGTATTACTTTTACTGAGTATAAATTTTTTGGTGAAGATATTTTGTGCTATATGATGATAATCCGTTGTTGTCACTTATTAATAGTAATAATATACTAGTGTTTTACATTTATTTGCGTAGATAAAACTACTTTGTTGACCATGTTTACTTCTCTGCATCCAATCAGATATTCAGATTAGTATATTTCCAATAAGGCAATTGACTGTATAAATTTGATAATTTGTTTTGGCAATTCAAATAATGCGGCTGTAATTCTTTTTCAGGGTCATTCATCGATTTCTGTAGATGATACTTTGAAACTCATTGCTTGCAGGTAAAATTTTTAGTAAATTGCTGTTTTAAATTGTTGGGGATTCTTTGGGACTCATACTATAGGGTATTATAGTTGGGGAAATAATATTTTTTTGTGCCAGGGAACAACAGAAGAGGCTAGGTGCACTTCATATGGAGCTTGAAAAAGCTAAGCAAGAAGGTTTTGTGTCAAATCATGTCCCAGATAATAGTGGGAATCATTCAAAGAAAAAACTTCTGGCGGTTTTAGGGATCATTACAAAGTTTGACCGCAGGAAAAACAGAGAAGCAATTCGTAGAGCTTGGATGCCAACTGGTACAGCACTTTTACCTTGTGCCTTTTATTCCTTTGATAATCCTTTAGCAGATAAAAGTCCAGCCACTGCATTTGATGCATAAAGCATATTTGTTCTCTAATTGGTGTGTAATCTTAAGTGGTAAAGTTGTCTATCTCTGCAAGACTGCAACATGTGGTTAAGGGATAAGGTTGAGGCATTTATCTCATTGATAGAATGATAGTTGACAGTCTTGACATTTGTCGAAGCAAACATTTGAAAAGATCCAGTTTTATTGGCTAAGTTCATCAATTGTGTATCCCCCTCATTATATGCTATTTTATGCAGGCAGTGCTCTAAAAAAACTGGAGGAGGAAAATGGTATAGTTGTACGATTCGTCATAGGAAGAAGGTATCTATTATGAAATGATCTAAACAGACAGAATTAAGAATACTGTATCTTTAAGATGGAAATTGATGTTTCCTTGAATTATCGTATTTAATTTATTTTGTTCTTCATACAGTGAAAATCGTGGAGACCATTCAGATAGGGACATTGAGGATGAAAATAGGCACACCAATGACTTCATTATTCTTGTATGTGCAATTTCGACCTGCTATGCTTTGTGGCTTAGTGTTCTTAGACCATGGCATTCTTGTATGGCAAAGCCAGGCAAGATTTAAAAAAAAAAAAATAAAATAAAATAATACAACAACACCTGACATTTGTAATCCAAAATTGAAAATGTTAGCCTTTTTGGCCTCACCTTGCCAAATGCTGCTCTATTATTTATTTATTATATTTAAATATGTTATTATTTTATTGTTATTGTATTATGTAAGTTTAAAATAAATTCTTATTTATTTACAAAAAAAAATTGTTTACTTTAAATTTTTTACTTTTGCATTTTTGTTTACATTTACTTTACATAAATATTTGTATATATATTTATATTTTTGATATAGTTGAAATTGTTTCAAAATAATTTTAAATAATGTATTAATAAATAATTGCAATTTTTTTTCATTGATTCATAAATTCAATGCATACAAATTAATTTCATCATACAATTAATCACTTAATAATTTCTTCATTTGCTTCTTGTACAATTTTGTTGGGTTTCATTCATGGTTGATGTATCTAGTTGAATCAACTTGATAATTAACCCTTTTTTTTTTGCTGAATATGTTTTTTACAAAAGTTTTTTGTTTCTACTTCATGACATCTACATTTTCCATCTCTATGTAAATTGCCTTTCAATTTGTTCTTCCAAATTTTTAGATGTTGGTAATTGTTTCCTTTTACCATTACAAGCATCCCTTCCCATGAGATGAGGGATAGATACTCCCACATTTAGGGTCTTCACTGGCTTGCGAATATATGTTTGATGATAATAATGTATATTTACCTGACACAGTCTTTTTAGTTTGATTTGGACCCTTATCTTTGACTAGGCCATCATCGATGATCTTGCCTTCTTGGTTACATCATTTCTTTTTATTCATTAGTGCTTCCTAAAAAGCATGCAAAAGTATGAAATTTTCTTTCACAATCATATGATAAAGTTTTATGGCTCTGTTTTTTTATCAACTTCATTTAAACTGCTCACGTAGATGTAAAATTTGTTCAAAACACCCTGTGAACATTAAACTGCATGATATAATTTGCCCAACGATTTGCACTGCATGTTTATTTTGTTTTGCTTGCTCACTCAAGTCACGGAAATTGTTATAAAATTCCTCAATGCTTCACTAGAGTATTATCTGTTTGATCTTTTCTAACTATAGCATTTTTATTAATATTGAGTCATGCAATACATAGCAACATGCCAACATATCATCCTTGGTTATCCATTGAGTTTTCAGGATGCTTGTAATGGTTTTTGCTGCTGTGTAGACATTTCTTGAGTGGAATATTCAGGAATTTCAGGCACGGGTACATTACTTACAGGAGTAGGGGGAGTACTCCAATATTGGTTCAATGATTGTTGACCAACAATAGTAGAAATTGAATATGATAGATGATAGGTTGGGGACAAATAGTGGTACATACTAGATAAATATGGATAATTGACATTGCTTATTCCAAAAAGAAATGATAGTTGGTCTAATGATAAGAAACTATCATTATCATCAAATTTACTGTGTTAAGATAGTACAAGTTATAGTTGATCTAAGTTACTGGAGAGAGGTCTTATTTATACTAAAGACTACTGCTAGTGCCATGATGACAGGACCTTGTCTACAGTTTTCCCGACCACCTCTAGTCACTATTCTTGGCCTACAACCCTATCAAGTACTATCCCTTGTCACTATTCTCTATTAATATTTGCATGCTCTATTGGCTTCATCATGATCATTAGATAAAGGTTACGAATATTGACAAGGGAATATTAGTGGAGAATAATACTGTAGAGAATACCAAGCATGTAAATTTTGGCAGAGATAGTTGATAGTTCTATACTTCTATAGGGAATAACTTAGCATATGAATATAGTCTATAAATATTGGTAAGTAAATGCAAATTTTGGCAACTAAGAACATTCAATCCATTATCATTTCTAACCTTCCTAACTTAAAAATGGATCTTTCATGTCCCACTGTTCTATCTATTCTTCGATTTCTTAAAACTTTCATCTAATGATTATGATGAAGTCAATCAAAATCCATGACCCCCAATCAATTTTTTCTAGAATGAGCCGTGCCAATTATTCATATTTACCTAATATGTACCATTGTTTTTCCAAATCTATAATCCATCATGTCCAATTTCTACTACTGTTGGTCAACAATCATCAAACTAATATGGGAGTGTTATCCCTACTTCGATAAGTAATATACTCATCATAGAATTTTCTAAATATTGCACTCAAGAAATGCCAACACATAAGCAAACACTAATTACAAGCATCCTAAAAACTCGACAGATAGTCAAAGATGATATGTTGCTACGTAAACTCAACATTAGTAAAGATGTTGTAGTTGGAAATGATCAAATCGTCAACAATTTCTAAAGATGCCTTGAAGAATTTTATTACAATTTCTGTGATTTGAGTGAACAAGCAAAAATAAATAAACAAGTAGTGCAAGACCATTGGGGCAAATTATCTCATGTAGTTTTGAAGTTCCTAGGGTATTATGAACAAATTTTACATGGGAGGGAAAGTGATTTAAATGAAACTGATAAGAAAAATAGTCATGGAACTATATCATGTGATTGAGTAAGAAAAATTCATATTTTTGCATGCTTGGGAAGCACTAAAGAAGGAAGAGAAATGTTGTAAACAAGAAGGGAGGGTCATCGAAGTTGATTTAGCAGGATAAGGATTCAAAGTGAATTAAGAATACTAGGTAAATACATATCATCATCATCAAATACATGTTCGTAATTTAGTGAAGACCGAAGTGTGGGAGTGTCACTCAAGGGAAAAAGGAAACAATTACCAACATCTTGAAAAAGGTAGATGTAATGAAGTATAAATAAAAGTGTAGTCAACTAAAAAAAAGATCAGAAAATAAGTTAATAATCAAAATGATACAATGAATGAAATCCCAAAGAATTGTACAAGAAGAAAATGAAGAAATTATTAACTGTACGATGAACTTAATTTGTTTGCATTGAATTTATAAACCAATGAAAAAGTTATGCAATTATTTATTAATATATCATTTAAAATTATTTTGAATTAATTTTAATTATATAAAAATTAAACAATATATATATACACACACACACATACAAATATTCATGTAAAATAAATGCAAAATATAAATTTTAAAGTAAATATTTTTTAAAATTTACATAATATAGTAACAATAAAATAATAAAAACATGTAAATATTAAAAAATAAAAAATAAATAAATTGGGCGCTATTTGGAAAGGTGAACATTTGCAAGTTTACAAATGTTAGGTGGTGTTGTGAAATTTTAGAAATAATAATAATAATAATAATTTTTAAGAGTCTCACATTGAAAAATAAGAGAGAAACATATGAGTTTATAAGGTCATGTGTTAGACTAGCTAATTGATTGGAATTTGGCCATGGTCATGAGTTTATAAGGTCAATCTTAGATTTTAACATAGTATCGCCTTGTTGTCTGCCCATGATCTTATAAACTAAAAAGTTCTATCAAAACCTCCTATTATTATTATTATTATTATTTTATTATTATTATTATTATTTATTTTATTTTATTTTATTTTTTTGACCAAGTGAGTTTTTGTGTCTGCATTTGATATGGCAAGCAGTCCCCCAAGATATCTTTAATGGGTTTTGAAACCAAAATATTCTAAATAATAGATAATTGAATATTACTGTTGCGGAGCAGAATGATCATGTGGAGTCCCCTGAAGAGCAAGCCAAGAAGACAAAGTTATTCTTCATTCAAGCTGTGGAGAACTGGGAAGCTGAGTTCTATGCTAAGGTCAATGATGATGTCTTTATTAATCTTGGTATGTTGTAGTTCATATACTATACTAACAAAAGTCATTGTCTATTATTATTTCCAGTCTGCAATTCTGCTCAAGGTTTTCTAATGAAATGAAAAGCTATATCACAAAGAGTATTTACTATTTATACACTTGAAATGCTCATTATTTTTACGAAGTTGTTTTTATTGTGTAAAGTCTTTATATGTTCTTGACTTCTTTCAACCAGGAAGAGTTGGATAAGCAAAACCTGCAAATAAGAAAATTTGCTCAACAATTGAACTTTTATAACTTCAGATATCTTAGGACTTAGACTTTTGGAGGAATAGTATTTAAGCGTCTAGATGAAGTTGTACCCTTTATTGTAACATTCTTTTTAGAATGGTAGCCTTAAATTAGTTAAATATAAAATTGCTTCTTAAAGAAATTGCATATTCCCCTAGAGTTTGTTTTGCTTAACTTCGAAGAGGTGAATGTTGTTGAACCTTTTCCCAGCTCTATACATGTTGTAGCATATCTGATTGAATATGATATGAAAGATTCAAGAATTGAAAAGGTCAGATATATAATGGGGAAATGATCTTCACAGATAGATTTTTTAAAACTTTTTGTGCTCTAAACATGTGACATATTTGACTGAATATGATTTGAAAGATTCTAGAATTGAATAAGTCAGATATTGCATAGGCAATGCTCTAATAATTAGTCTCTCATATTTTTGCAGATGCTGTTGGTGCGGTGCTCGCCAGTCATATGGATAAGCCTCATGCTTACATTGGGTGTATGAAGTCTGGGGAAGTTTTCTCTAAACCGTGAGTTTTGTCTTGATATCTGGTTTGGCATTAATGTATTTAGTGAGACCAATGTTTTACGTTACCCATTCTACAGAGGGCACAAATGGTATGAACCAGATTGGTGGAAATTTGGTGATGGAAAATCGTGAGTACTGTCTAAATTTTTTATTTTATTTTTGTTAAAAAATGAGTGATGTCTAAATTTCATCTAGAAGACAAATATAGCTCTTTATTTTCATCTCATGACATGTTTGTGAACCTTTCTACATACAGGTATATCAGGCATGCTTCAGGTGAAATATTTGCCATATCAAAGGCTTTAGCTCAGTTTATTTCCATCAACAGGTGATAGCATTCGGTATGCCTTTTATCCTTTGCATATGTATCGATTGAAGATGAATTATGGATTCCTCCGTCCTTGATTTATAGATCAATTCTTCGAATATATGCCCATGATGATGTGAGTGCTGGGTCCTGGTTCATTGGACTTAATGTTAAACATGTTGATGAAGCGAAATTTTGCTGTTCATCCTGGTCATCAGGTCTGTCTTTCTCTTTTCGTCATGCACATTTGATATTCCCCTTGCTTTTTCACCCATGATTTAGTATTTGGAATGGTCAGCCTTGTCTATTTTCATGTTAGCTAATACCGTACCAAACTACCAATTTTCCCTACATATAGGCTTTTCCTTGTGCCATCTTTGCTCAGAAGTTATAAGTTCATTAAACATCAAATTTTCATAGGTAACTTATCCAAATAAAAATGCTGCCCCAGCAAGGGTGAATGCATATAAAATACTTAATCTGCTATGCTCTAAAACGCAAGAGCTATATTGATACCGCTTTTCCTATATAGAACCGATATTATTACTGTTGTGCCCATGTAGAACCCAATCATAAGACACATTCTCATCTACTGCATTGATCGACTCAATATGAAATAACATTTTATTTGTTGTTTTTGGAACTTGTAATGTCAGGATCTGTATGTGGTGCTGTGTGATTTAATGTGCCTACACACTTCAAAGGTTACATATTAAATGTCAAGGAAGATATGAATTTACTCCAATTCATTCATTACAATGCAACTTAGAAGGTTACAAGCTCATGGTAAGTTTTGATTGTCAAACAAAACCCATCGCGTAAATATTGATAGAGGACAGGCATTGGTCTATGACGACGAGGCACATCGATTTGCAAAAACAACTTGGCCCCAGTTCTTGTGAAAAGACTTGATCTTGGTTCATTTGTAAATGAATTGTGATACACTGAACTTAACCGAAGAGTTCATGCAAATGTAATTTAACTTGTGATGAATGGATATGACTATCACAGTGCCTTTACTGGTTTCCCCCTTTTTTGTAGTCACTATAATGAACCCTAATTCTAGGTGGTTAATTGAGTGGTCGTAGATGGAACTTAGATGAATGAGATGGATATAGTGCATGTTTGCAATGAACACTTGGTTCGGTTGGGATGTGAGAAGGTTGGCTCCGGTGAGAGCATCAGGGACAGGGTTTGGAAAAAATATCAGAGCCAGGTTTCGATCCTGGGACCTGTGGGTTATGGGCCCACCACACTTCCGCTGCGCCACTCTGATTTGTTGTTTTAATGTCTAAATGTATAAGATATATTCAAACTCTAATAATTTTAAGACCCAAAAACACCTCCGCGAACCTGAATTCATGCATTCCCTAGGCCCTAGTTCCCTACGCCTAATTACGTATAAAAATATTAAAAATGAGAGAGGAGACCAATACTTAAGTCTTAAATCTAATATTTTATATCATAAATATACTACTTTATTAAGAATAGTTACCTGATTAAAATAAATTATTGTAAGATATTTTACACATCTTATAATAAAATAAAAATATAAATAAATATAATAAAAGTAAATTAAAATTATGCCCATAAGGCCATAAGTGACCATTCAATTATGTCGTATCAATTTGTGGACATTCTGGAAGGGGAAAGAGATCTTTTCAGAAGCACTTTACCAAACTATAAGAAGCAAAACTCATCACATCACATAACCTTATCTTATATTATCTATATGTATTCTAACTTCTTCTTTTATATTTTATATATATATAATATATATTCAACCTGATGATTGTTATTTTATAAAAACAAATTGGTCATAATTTTTATTTTAGTTTTTTTTTCCTTCAATAAAATTTCGATATGTAATGAAAATTTTAATCACTGATAGTATATATGCTAATCATTCTCTTGATCTTAATTTCATAATAGAACAAAACTATTGAAATATTCATTAAAGAAATAAAATCCAAAAATTTATATATTTAAACTAGGAAGAGTTCCGTTGAATAAAGAGAATCTACACAAATAATAAAGAAACTAAAAAAACAAAAACAAAAACAAAAACTATCTATTCTCATTCATTTACTTGCTTTGATACCATTTTAGTGTCATTTTCACAAAGTCATAAAGGCTATAGTGTTACATTTAAATTTTTATACAAAACTCTAAAGCGATACAATAGCTTGTCATGATTCTTTTCATTATTATTAATATGTGTTAGTTTTGATAGAAGCGTTGATAATATCTTCGTAATATCTTGGTATCTGTTGTTGCTAGCTAGTAGAGTCAATAGTACTCAAAAAAGAAATGTTGTTGCTAGTAGAGTTGTTGATAAGGATGATGACCTTTATTTTGTTTTCTTTTGGGGCACTTCTTTGCTCTGGATTAATTCATCCATTTCTGTTATAATTTTTTGTACTTTCTCTCAACTAATCTTTAATAAAAATTTTTGCTCGTTGATAGTATGGTTATCATTTTCTTGATTTTAATTTCATAATAGAACAAAACATGACACATGATTTACATCCCACATGGTTTGATCCAAGCATGTAACCTAGAAATCGAGGTGAAGCATGTCAATGGTGGACAAATGAAGGGTAACACTCATTAAAATCCAAACCTTGACATTCTTATCTACTCAAAGTACTTACTATATATGATAATCTGAAAGGGTCCCATAAAACCCAAATCCTTACTAATATGGTCTGATCTGCTTGCTTTTAAGTTTCCACTTAAGCGTGCTTCCAGTGATGTGTTGGTTGGTCTTTGTTCCCTTCTAGCGGATCGGATTAATACAAATCACAACCATTATATTGTGGACCAAGCTCATTATGCACATTGTGGATCATGTCCAGATTATATATATATATTTATCATAGTATGTACCTTCAGTTGAACATATTGTAGGTAATATATTAGCTACCTTCGATTTATTTAAGTACATAATCGATTAGATTAATGTACATAATAGGTTAACTGCGGTACATAATATGGACCATATATGGTCCAAAATGCGCATAATAAACTTTAACCCACGGTATAATTTATGTACAAATTACGTGATATAATACTCTATTAAAGAGATTTAGATTAGGATGTAAATGAGTCGAGCGGTTCGCAGGCCACTCGCAAGTCGCTCGGTCAAATTCGAGCTCGAGCGGTTCGTTTAATAATCGAGCCGAGCTCGAGCTTTAATGTCTTAGGCTCGTGGCTCATTGAGCCATGCATATATATATATATAATATTATATTCTACCACACTCTTTAGAAAAATGCTACTCTCTTTTACTAAAATCACTACATAATATCATTATGTCAATGCTATTCTCTTTTACTAAAATCACTGCATAATATCTGTTAACCATATTATATTTCATATGTTATTTTATGTTATTAGTTTGTAATAGCTGAATTAGTATTAGTTAGTTTCAGTCAATAGTGGGTACCTATACCATAGGAGAGTTTTATGCTAACTCTAATATAGGTACCGCACTCCTTCTGTAATTCGGTTATCCAATTCAATTACACGTTCATCTGGTATCAGCCTATCTTCGATCCTCTCTCTCTCCTATCCTTCCGAAACAATTTTTTTTTTTCCCGATGACGACACCGGTAACCGATGGAGCCATTACTCCAGCCCTAAACCCATCGCCGGCGCCGCCGGCTCCCACCATTGCCACCGCCAATCACCATGTTTCAATCAAACTAACCGCAAGAAATTATATCTATTGGCGTACGCAAATATTACCCTTTCTTCGCAGCCAAGCTCTCGTCGGTTACCTGGACGGGACCATTCCTTGTCCATCACCGGTGCTACCCGCTGCTTCGTCGTCGTCCGCCACCGCCGCAGCGCCGCCGGTCTCCAATCCGGCTTACGCGCCGTGGGTTCAACAGGATCAGGCGATCCTGTCTCTCATCGTCTCTTCTCTCACGAGCGAAGTAATGTACTTAGCCGTCGGGAAGGAGACCTCACGCGAAGTCTGGGATTCAATCTCTGCTGCGTTCGCTTCTCAGTCACGGACGCGATGCTTGAGCCTTCTTGGCCAATTTCAGACTCTCCGGCAAGGCAACCAGACTCCGGCAGAGTACCTAGGCCAAGCCCAGATGTTGGTCGAAGCGCTATCGTTGGCGGGGCGCCCTCTCACCGCCGACGAACAAGTGTTGTATACACGTTCATCATATCATTATCTGACATGACATTAATTTAAAAAAAAAAAAAACTCTTTATATTTATTGATTACTTATAAATTACTGTAACTTTTTCTTCCAAAAGGTTGAATCCATAATCCCAAGGTCTCCCTACACCTTGGACTGACAGAGCATTTGAGATGATGTAAATCACGGTAACTTAGTGGCTCAGTAGTCAATGCCAAATGTCGATGCGCAGAATGAATCTATCCACATTGGACATAATCTTAATCGCATTGTCGCTGTCAAATTTTGAACATTAGTATCTTCCCCAAACACCTACTTATAAATTAATTGATTTTACCATAAGTTAATATATATATATATATATATATATATATATATATATATATATATATATATATATATATATATATATATATATATATAAAGTATTCAATAAAATAAATAAATAAATAATAACACATCAAGTAATATTTATTATATATTGATTTTTGTATGAGCTGAGAATGAAACATAGCTTACAACCATATTTATTTAGAGTCCCTTTTCCAACAATATTTATTATTATTATTATTATTAGAGCAAAGCCCAATTTCCAACAATATAAATTCTCTTTCATTTGTTTAAATGGGTTGCATACTTGCATCGGTTGATGAGACCTTGAGAAGCTAAACAGATTTAAAATAATACGCAGTAATAATAATAATTTGAAGAAAGTCACAATGCAAGTTGTCCTGTTGAGAAGAAAACCAAAAGTTATCTTATCACATTTATCTATAAGATTTAAAAATCTTATTTTTGTTTTGAATTAGTTGACTTTATTCTAAATTAATTTAAACTAAAAAATTTAAGCAATAAAAAAATTACACATAGAGAATCTAAATTGACCATCATACTTGATAGTTGATACTATTATGTATAATATATATGATTGTATCATCATTTAGACTATGTTTGACAAAAGTAATTGAAAGTTAGAAGGCAGAAAAGTTATAAGCTAGAAGCTGAAAATTGAAGAGCTGTTAATCTAGTTGTTATGTTTAAAAGTATTTGACAAAATTAACTTTTTGATAATATGATAAATGTAATTAAAAAGATTAAAAATGATATTTTCATAAAATTTAAATAGTTTTAAATTTAAATAGGTTTTTTACATATTAAAATTTAACATTTTGAAATGAAACTGTTAGTATAATCATGATTTATCATCCCATAATGAAGTAGCAATATTGTTGTGAATCTCCTTCACCTCATAATGAAACTATTAAAATGTCAACAAACCTATTTAAATTGCGTTAAATATGTGGACATTTCAGTCTATTCAGTTCTAAGTGTACGTTTTTTTTCTAGATTTATGTGATATATATATATATATATATATATATATATATATATATATATATATAGTAGGTCAACCTACTTTGTATAAAAAAGATCAATATGTCATTGTATTTAATGTCATTTAAACATATTTTTTTACCGAAGACAAAAAATGATGATGTCACAATAATACTAAAACCAACAAGAGATGTTATAGAAAAAAAAAAAAAAGTGAAACGACATATATAAATTTAAAATAAAAAATAAAATTAATTCTTCTAGCATGATTTCCATTCCAACATAATACGATGATGCATGTTGGTGTATGTGTATATATGTGATATGGATCAAATGTGAATTTGTGCTTTTGCGTGACTTATTTGAATTACTCATTCTATCTAATCCAATTGTATAATCTAAGTACAATAATATACATACTACTTAACTTTGTTAGTTATGGAACCTGTTTTCTGATAGCAACCATATTTCTTAATTGTCTCTTGTATTTGTTTTTCTTTGCAGCTGGAAGTTGGCAGACATTGTCACATTGTCACATCCCCTCCGTACGTTAGTTGTGCCCATCATTTTTTAATTTGCATCATTTTGAACAAGAAAACAGTACTTCGTTGTGTTTTTGTAAGGTGGGCATAAAGCTTGGTTGGTACTTGGTTCAATATATTAAAAGTAAATCTTATGTCAATCGTCCGTCTTACAAGATGAATCATGATTCATGGTATACTGATTATCTCTAGGTGGGTACCTTTTTCTATGTTTTTGACACCAATAACCAATATAACGAAACTAGTAAAGTGGTGTATTTTTAAAAATGATTTTTAAAGTTGAAAATTGAACATAAACGAAGTAGCTCCTCGAGAGGTCATGGGTTTGAGTCCAAGTGGGGACAACATTGACTCTTTGTGTTTCAGTAGGTTAAGAAAGTAATTATGAACAAATTATACACGTCAGTAGTATTTAAAGAAAAAAAAATTGAAGTTGAAAACCATTTTTTGTAAAAACCTTGTACAACATATTCTTTTACTCTCGATCTCTTATGTGTTGATTAATCACAATTATAGAAATTCACATATTTTTTCGTTTCCACTCAATCAATGTATATCATTTATCATGTGACAAGAATATGCTTTGGCAAGTAAAATTAGTACCTGATGGCTGATACAACCCTAACTCAATTAATCTGATAATTGGCTTAATAGTCAGGTTTTGAATTTGATTCTATGTGGGAACCAAAACTTATATATGTTGATTTGCTTACTTGTAATCCATTATTGTATCCCAGTTGGTTTGCTAATTGACTTAATAATCAGGTTCCGAATTTGACTCGAAGTGGGAGCCAAAATTTATGTTGATTTACTTACTTGTGATCCAATGTTAATTAGAGTTATAATATGAACTTCACTAGGAGCACACTGCACATTGAATAACGACTACAACTTTTCTCCTAAATCAAATTACAACAATTAATATCTTACTAAAAAAAGTAATAACACTGTAATAAAGTAAATAAACATTTGTTAATAATTACATTGAAATGACACTCTCAACTCAGTTCTTACTGTTGCTTTCTCCACTTCATCCTTGCGCCTGTCTGTATTTTAAACCCCCCTTTCACTTTTTTATTCATCTGATTGTCTGCTTCATCTTTCTTGAAGATTGTACCTTATTCCATATATTTCTCTGATGCCCTTAACCCAGACACGGCATATCCGCATGATCTTGGTTATGTGTGAATCTTGATGACAGAATATTTCACTACGAGGAAAAGAACACAGTACTACGTTAACCCAAGATTCTTAATTACTAGAGGAGGACAACAGCTTGTAACATAACATAATGCCTGGCCTATATATATTATATAGTCCTCTTGTTTCTATACATGTCTGAAAGAGAATAAAAAGGTAAAAAAAAAAAAAATTGGCATGGCGCAGTTACCCTGGAAGAAAAGACAGCAGTAGTTCATTTTCTCTCTCACCTTTTGACCTGAGATGAGTTCTTGGATTTGGCAATGGTTTCAAAAGTGAAAATCTTACGGAGTAAAAACACACAAACAACAAACACAAAAAGGTTTTTCAACTTTGACTCTAAGCTGTTTCAATCTCTCCAGTCAAAACACCAATAGTTATATTATGAACTGAGTACCACCTGGTAAGATGGACTCTAATTTAAAAGAACAGCGTTTTACTGCGGGCCGAATCAGTTTCTTAACATTAAACTTTGTGTTTTGAATATTCTAGTTTATGAATATTAAATTTTTTAAGTTTATAAACATATAATGTTTAGTTTCTAAATATTAAGTTTTGAGTTTCTCAACATATGTAAGAGACGTTAAAAACATGTAACATAATGAATGTTGTAATGTCTAATTTTAGAACATTAACCTTTGAATTTATGAACATATAGTATCTAGCTTTTGAACTTTAATCTTTAAGTTTAAACTTTGAATTTATGAAAGAAAATAAAATGTTATTTTGGATTAGGTCTATCTTGCATGGACCCTGGTGCACTGAGTAACTGAGTTCTACTACTACATGTATCTCTAAATTCTACTTCTTGACTTTTACTCTCAGATGTATAGATAATGATAGACTATTTATATCATGTGAGCTCTAAAAAATGTCTACATGAATAACTTGAAAGTTGTAGTAGAACTCCGGAGTTCAGATAGTAATTTACTAATTTCCATGATATAATTTGCGTCAAAACACACGCCCGAGGGCACGCGCGCAGGTCCATACTCCATACACATATAAATATGGTACCTGTCAGAGTGGTTTTCCTGCCTTGAACTGCTATTACTTCAAGAAAATCAGAACATATAAATGTATGTGTCTCAGATAGTTTGAAGCATTTCGTTTTTGAGCTTATATTAAAGAGAGAATATTCTTGAAATGGTTAGGGTAAGCAGTTTCTGGGTAGCTATGGTGATGGGAATTTTTGTCTTGTCAGAAACCAGTAAGAGTCTCGTTGAGAATGATAAGCAAGCATTAATGGAGTTTGTAAAGAATGTCCCTCATTCAAGGCCTCTGAACTGGGATGAGAAGCTCTCAGTTTGCAAGAACTGGAGTGGGGTGACCTGCAGTGAAGATGGTTCCAGGGTTATTGGTCTGAGATTACCTGGGGCAGGCTTTCATGGCCCAATTCCAGAGAATACCCTCAGCCGATTATCAGCATTGCAGGTCTTGAGCCTCAGATCCAATGGCATTTCTGGGAACTTCCCTTCAGATTTTGGCAATCTGAAAAACCTATCCTATCTGTATTTCCAGAACAACCATTTCTCCGGGCCTTTGCCTTTGGATTTGGGTGTTTGGGAGAATCTCACCATTGTTAACCTGTCTAACAATGGGTTCAATGGTAGCATTCCTGATTCGATTTCGCGTCTAATTCGGCTCACTCATTTAGACCTTTCGAGCAACTCATTCTCTGGTGAAATCCCTGACATGAATCTCCCTAATTTGCAGTTCTTGAACTTGTCAAACAATAACCTTAGTGGTGTCTTGCCTGTGTCACTTCAAAGGTTTCCTAGGAGTGTGTTTTCCGGAAACAAAAATCTGTCCTTTTTGGACTATTCTGTTTCTAATTCTGCAGGGGCAGGGGAATTGAGTGAAAGGGCTTTACTTGGAATCATATTATCTGTGAGTCTCATTGGGATTCTTGGATTTGGATTTGGTGTTCTTCTTCTTATCTGTTGTCTTAGAAGGAAACAACAGGAAGAGGCCTTCCAGGGGGAGATGGAGAAGGGAGAAATGTCACCCGAGGAGAAGGCGATTTCGCTGCAGACCCAAGAGACAATGAGCAACAGATTGGTGTTCTTTGAAGGCTTTAACTATGCATTTGATTTGGAAGATCTTCTTGGAGCTTCTGCTGAGGTACTGGGGAAAGGAACATATGGTATGGCCTATAAGGTCATACTCGAGGAGGCGACGACAACGGTGGTGGTGAAAAGATTGAAGGAATTGGGAGTTGGGAAGAGGGGATTTGAGCAGCAAATGCAGGTTGTGGGCAGTATAAAACATGAGAATGTTATTGAGCTTAGAGCTTACTACTTTTCCAAAGAGGAGAAGCTCATTGTCTATGACTATTTCACTCATGGCAGCGTCTCTGCAATGCTACACGGTATATATGCATGCCTACCTCTTTACTCTTTAGATGCTATATTCAACATTATTCTGAATTATCATAAATTTCATGTGCTATATACTGACATTTTAGGCCTTAATATATAAGGAAGTGTTTGACAATTAATTTATAACTGAGGGTCTAGCTGATAGCTTATAACTAACTGCTCTAATCATAGCTGATTTGACTAGCTGATAGTATTAATTGCAGGCAGGAATGGAGAAAGCAAGAGGCATTTGGACTGGGAAACGCGGCTGAGGATAGCCATCGGAGCGGCAAAAGGGATTGCTAGAATCCACGAAGAGAATGGCGGGAAGCTGGTTCACGGCAACATAAAATCCTCGAACATCTTCCTTAACTCGCGGCAATACGGGTGTGTCTCCGACGTGGGAATCTCGACGATTATGAGCCCGTTAACTCTGCCGGTTGCCCGTTCGGCAGGCTACTGTGCGCCGGAGGCCATGGATAACCGGCGAGCAGCGCAGCCCTCCGACGTGTACAGCTTCGGCGTCGTTTTACTGGAGCTCCTTACTGGGAAGTCCCCTCTCCACGCCACGCGCGGCGGCGACGAGATCGTCCATTTAGTCCGGTGGGTCCACTCGGTGGTCCGGGAGGAGTGGACGGCGGAAGTGTTCGATTCGGAGCTTATGAAGTTCCCAGACGCTCAAGAGGAGATGGTGGAGATGTTGCAGATTGCTCTGTCTTGTGTGGTCAGGGTGCCAGATCAACGGCCTCAAATCCATCAAGTTGTGAAAATGATCGAAAATCTTCAACATATAGACATGGAAAAGACCGAGAGGCAATCCTTTGAAAACACAACTTCAAAGCCATTGACACCCACTCAAGGAGAATTATTGGTTATACTCGACTCACAAGATCAAATTACTATTTACTAAGTCTGTAATCATATTTTTTAGACGAAAGTTGTATCGATATGTATTTGATCTAGCTTGCTAGCTTGTGAGTTTTGCATAATTCACAATATTTGCTATGGCTAAAAAAATTCTTTTGTGTGTTTTTCTTAACATTCACTCTCTTGGGGAAGGACTACTACAAATTTTTGCAAGCAGATTATGGTTTGTTTGTAAGCAGATTATGGATTTATGGCAGAGTTTGGATTGATCTCACGAGTTATCTACTCTTTTCTGTATGTTAATATCAGTGCTGATTTTTTTTTATTTGCGGGGTCTTGTGCTAATAACTAAGTGAGACTCTATCAAAGTATAAATAAATTGTAAATTGAAGAAAAATTGCAAAGAGAAAAATGTAAAAAACTTAATTTTGAACTAATTTATTCACAAATAAATATACTAACTATTAGGTCTGGACTAGAGTCCCCAAAATTTTGAAGCACGCCCTAAAATCCAGTCATGGTTAATATAATGTTTCAAGTTTGTCACTCTAATCTCGATCTCTCATACTCGTATTTTATTATACTAGTATTTTCGCCCGTGCGTTGCACGGATTGGATTTGCTATAATATTTTAAGAATATTTGGATCGATATACAATTATATAAATTATAACATCGAATATTATATAGCGCAATTGATGAAATTGATTGGATCAACTATGTTTTTTTGATGTTTTTCTTGCTTGAAATATAGCAAATAATTGTCCAATTACACAATGCGATGCACGGATAAATTTTTTATTATATATTTAGATAATAAAAATAAAGATAAAATTATTAAAAAAAAATTATAATATTGAACATATACATTATATAAACCCTAATGCCAGATTGAGAAAAATCGAATCTGTTTCCCTAAACCCAATGAGAATTGAAAGAAAAAACAGGCACAACAACAGAATTTTCAGATTTGACAGTGGGGATGTCTGGAATAATTGCATTGCGTTTCTCTTTTAAAGTTCGCAGTATATGATTAGGGATTTATATAAGGTTGTATCTTATTACGATAGAATTGTAGTATGATAGGAATTGTAATGTAGAATTGTAGTACGATAGGAATTGTAATGTAGAATTATAGTACGATAGAAATTGTAATGTAGAATTCTACAACGAATAGGAAAATAGAAAATAATAGCATCCTAAATATTGTATGACTGTTTTGGGCGGGAAGCTTAAAGTGAGAATTTTGTTTTTATATATAGTATAGATTACGCACACCAAAATATTACAGGTCTGTTTTGGGCGAGAAGTTAAAACTGAGGATATTATTTTTAGAGTAAATTGTCATTTTGGTCCAATGACTATTGAGGTTTTGTTAATTTCAATCCACGACTTTCAAAACTAACAATTGAGTACCCTAACTATTTAATTTTTATCAATTTTAGTCCATCCGACCAAATTGCCGGCGAAAAGTGGCCGGAAAATTTTAAAGGATAAAATCTTGAGGTCAATTTAGTCATTTTGCTCCCTCTTCTTTTCTTCTTCTCTGTTTCCCTGACCGCCGCCGCAGTCTAGCTTCACCAAGTCGCCGCCGATTCACATATTTCTCTTGCTTCAAGCTTTTTTACTAATCTTCTTCTCCGGCAAGCCTCCACCGACGGCACTGCGTCTTCATCAAACATAACCGCAGTTTTCGCGTTTGGCGACTTCATCCTGGACTCCGGCAACAACAACCATCTCGTCATTAGCAGCAAAATCAGAATTGGCAAAACTGGGTTGGTGAAATGGACTCTTCTTTATGTTCTTCCCCATCCTATTCACCCCCAAAACTTCAACATGCCTAGAATAATCCATTCTCACAAACTTCAATCTTAACTAAACCAAAAAGACTCAAGAATCAAGAATCAGTTGTTGAAATCCCAGACCCCTAGAACAAAACATAAAACAACTTCAAATTTTGCCCAGCACTTTAAAGTGCACACACAACAACTCAGATTCTCCGAATCCAGTAATAATGTAATGCAAATTAATAGCTAACACTTCTAATGCTCCAATTCAACAATACTCCACAAATTTAAAGCTGCAGTAAAATATACAGAATTCGTTTTACTAGAAAAGACATGCAGGAGAGGAAGTAGAAAGCAAAGAGCGGAGAAAAAGGAGAGAAATTTATGTCTCTGATTAAAACCTGCGCCACGAGAAAACTGTTGATTAGTCTTGGAAATGGTGGTTCTCGGTCAGAGCATTTCTCTTACCAGAACTCGAATTGGCGTCGAGCTGTATAAACCATGCGTGAAGAAGCTGCGTCTTGGTGAAGCTAGACGGCGGCGGCGGCTAGTGAAACAGGGAAGAAGAAAAGAGTAGGGAAAATGACTAAATTGCCCTCAATATTTTATTCTTTAAAATTTTCCTGCCACTTTTCACCGGTAATTTGGCCGGATGGACCAAAATTAATAAAAATTGAATAGTTAGGGTACTCAATTGTTGGTTTTGAAAGTCGTGGATTGAAATTAACAAGACCTCAATAGTCATTGGACCAAAATGACAATTTACTCTTATTTTTATTAATAGTATAGATTTGGCAATTATATTTGAACTAATCTGCATGCGCTGCGTACAATGATCTGGGAATCTGGAATTTTGACTTGGTTAATGTATTTTCATGTACGATTGGGATAAGGTTAGGCATTATTGTAATGGTTAATTTTGACAAAGGCACTCATAAATTAAGCCATATGGGGTATTCAACTTGCACAATTCTAATTGGTATTTACACTACCTTTTGATAAGTTTTTTTTTTTTTTTGAGAAAACCTTTTGATAAGTTTGTTAGCTAGTGGTATAAATATTTCCAAAAAAAAAAAAGCTAGTGGTATAAATAGAACAAGTTGTCATTTACACAATTACATCACATTTATTAAAGTTAGTCAAACATTATATTAAATTGTGATAGTATATATAATAATTTTGTCTATAATTTTTTTGTCATTTACACCACATTTATTAAAGTTAGTAAAACATTATATTAAATTGTGATAGTATAATAATTTTGCCTATATTATTTTTTTTAGTGTGATAGCTGGCCTGAAGACTTGCACTGCTCCATAGTCCATACCCAAATTCGGACGAATAAGTCCATTCCACTCAACCACACACCCAAGTTGCCTATAATATATTTTTTTTTAATTATTTTGTGAAGTATCTAACATTTAATAAATTTTAATATAATGATAAAATTAATTTTATTTTTTGTTATTCTAATATTTTTTATAACTCAAATTTTTTGTATGCACTGTTTTACCTTATTATGAAAATATAATAAATTAAATTTCAATCGCTAAAAAATGTAAAAACACATTAACATCACAATAAAATATAAAAAGAAAATTTTATTGCATTTCAATCCAATATAACATTCTCGTAAGTACAATTAGAACTATTGATCTGATTTACATATGGAATAATCAATCTATATGCACTATCATATTTAAAATAAGCCCATTGTGGAGCAATAGTAAGTATTGGTTACCCATTGTGAAGACTTCCAACGAAGCCTCGGCCATTCTATTTCTATCCCGCTAGGCAACTTCGACGATGACCGACGGCGAAGCGGTGGTGGCTGGGGACGCTTGGTGTGATGTTGATGATTATGGCGGTGTATGTTGGCGAGGCAAGCCCTTATTCAACCTCTTGTTAATTATAGCATATATAATTATATATATATGCATATCAAACCCGCGAGCTCTACCTTGGCACGCGCGTCCGTTCATATTAAGGCCGGCCACTGTGTTTGGCATTTATGCTCTTAACTTTGCGTTTTCTCTCTATTAAATTCTTGCCAGATTCTTGTGCATAATTAATTCTTTATTTTTTTCAGTGCGTGACAGAACAGACAACAAAATATGGAGTAGATCTAGGAAAAGAAAAGACTTCACTGCAGCGAGAAGAAGGTGTAAGCTCTAAATCGGAAGAAAATTTTGTCAACTTTAATTTTTTCTTCCTCTCTATCTCTACAGTAGAAGAGTACCTTGAAGTCTAAGTTAAAAAAAAAAAAAAGAAAAAAAAAAAAAAAGATAAGAGTTGTCTAAACTGCTGAATATTTATTTTAATAGAAGACAAAACACTTCTTACGGATGGTGGTATGGTGGCACTTTGTGAATGATTTTAGTGACTACTTACACAGAGGTGACAAACAATATAATTATATTGGTCAAATACATTTGTTGTTGAGACACTTTTTATTATGTTACTTATATTTCCTGAATTAATAATTGGTGAGAGTTTTTGCATGGTTTTACTGAGTACTTAAACTGGATGAATACTTTTGTTGAGTTTATTATACATAATCTGGTTCTGTGCTGTGATTTGATGTTTGTACATCCTTTTGTAATTCTTTTCCAACTTTGTGCTTTTGCAGAACTGGTGAGTATGTGAGAGTTTCTAAACAGAAAAAGGTTGGATTAGCTTTTAAATGGTGGCTGGACATTTTGGGAAGAAGATGGATTAAAATAATGGTGATGCATGTATGGTTGACTGTTTTTGCACACTTATTATTATTATTATTATTATTATTATTATTATTATTATTATTAGATTGTTTGATTCACAGTTTCTTTTTTTTTTTTTCATTTTTATTTTTATTTTTTGAAATTGTTTGATTCACATACAGCTATTAAGAGTTTACAGTAACTTTTGCTTCCAGCCGTTCCAAGTAAGTTTAATGTTCACTAAAATTATTTATTTGTCCCTAAGTTAGATGAATATTTATTCGTAATATTTGCAACATTTTTATTATCCAAAATTAATAATTTCTTTAAATGTTTATGTGTAAAATAATTAATAATGCCTTAATAATATTTTTTTGAATGCTACTGACTCTATTACAGTGTAGTATCTGTTCATGCCTTAATAATATTTTAGTAAGTCTAAATATATAATTTATGTGATTTTTGTAATTTTATTTATTGAAATGTTTGGAATGTTAAGTGTTTACGAGAACTTTGGCTTCGAAAATGGCATGAAAAAGTAGATTTAAAAAATCTGTGATAAGACAAAAACTAAAGGATTAATTGTAATTGCATTTTTATAAAATCAATACTTCCCAACATATTCTAATTTCTTTTTCCAAAATTGGTTTCCTAATCGGCTAATCCTTGTAAACTGGATCTTATGCCAAATTTAATAAAAATAAAAATTATATATCGATAACCTTCTACATGGATGTGCAATTCGGTGCCACTAAAGCACAAATAAGACTTTAAATAAGAATTAAAAAGCATCAAATTAAGGATAGAACATTTGATGCGGTCAAAAGTGGCAAAATATTATACATATTTGAGCATTATAGCTAAAGTTTAAAATGCATAGATGTGAGGTGATCATCGATAGAGATGCGTATTATTAAATTTTAATTGTCAGTAGTATCTTTTGGAGGAGGAACGTCCTCATCTAGCAATGCAAGTACTTCCTGTATGTCCTCCGGTGCTAATTCAGGAATATCAGGAAATATAGGAGCTTGTGATGATGAACTCTCAGGAATAGTGGAAGGAATAGTTGTCGGATCTATATACCTTCTCTTTTTGGAACTATTCCTGTCACATTTGTCTCTGAGTCTTGTTGTTGCCTCAGCCAACTCTATGTTTGGATTCTGTAGAATTGCTTTCTTCTCGTCTTCTAGCTCCTTCATTACCCTGTGAAGTTCAGCTGGATCTTTGATTTCACCGAATTCCTACACCACAAATTGTTAAACCTCCTTCAATAATATCAAAGCTGAAAGAGAAGTAGAAATTACCTGGACATTTGCTAATAGTCTGTCCAAACTCACAAGTTTCCGATAAGGCCAGTAGGAAATCCCTACTTCCCTACATTTTTTCTTAAAAGTTGCTCGCCCGACCTGTAATTCTTCTGCAGCTTGATCAGCGGTTAGATAGAAATATTTAGAAAACATTTCAAAAGTTAATGTGGTAGTATCACAAAATGTTTTTCTAGTTCTCTTTCTCCCAATAAATACGTTAGAATTTATATTTGCTACATCCACCGCTGCAGTGGTATTATCTTCCACCACCACTACATCAGTACCCTGATCTGCAGCCACAACATCTGTAACCGTATTGCCTGCGTTAAAAGGTTACATGTTAACATCACACTTATAGAATAAGATTTGAATTCTTGAAATTTGTCAAACCCTTACCAATTATCTCATTCAGTTCTGGTGGAGCATTCTCAAAAGTTTCGACAGCAGTAATATCTGTACTCTGTGCACTATCCCTTAACGGTGATAGGTGAATCTCATCCCAGAATGAAGAGTTATCATGAGATGAGGAGTGAGTAGTGTTTGCCATTTTGAAAAAGTGCAAAGGGAGTAAGTGAGTAATAAGTCTAGAATGGGGAGTGTTTAGAAGTGAGTGTGAGCAATAGAATTGTAATTGTAAGGGAAACACGGATGGTGAATTTATAGCAATGAGCAATCGGTGCAAGAAAACAAAATGACAGTATGTTAACACTGTTTAAAGCCGATGGAGTACTTCGAGGTTGGTCGTTCGTCGAAAGATAATAGTGAACATGTCGATACTGTTGAAACCAATTGCGGTCTTCGATCATTATTGTCAAAAGACATGTCGGGGTTACAATTCATAATAGCGACGTATTTCGATTTGAAAATCCCGAATTCGATATCTTGGTGATGAAAATATCTGTAACCCAGTTTATTCCCTTGAGCTTCATGTCTGAATTTTTTTTTTTTAATAAAATGGTCTTAGCTTCGAGGACGAAGCATTTTCTTAATAGGGGTAGATTGTGACACCCCGAAATTTTGTCACCATTTTTGTTACAAAATGATTTTGTTTCATCACTATTTTTGTTACAAAATTATATTTTAGCCAAATTTGATTGTAACCATTCCTTTCTAGAAAATTTCAGTTTGGTGCAGTCCGAAAGATTTATTCGGTAAACATACTTCCCGGACTTCTTTTTACTTGAAATTTTTATTGTAGAACCCCAACTTATAGTATTTGATATCCATAAAATTTTTTGTTCATTTGGATATTCGAGTAAACACAGAAAATTCCATTTTTTCCCTTGACAATGTGCTGTCTGGATTTTTGTTCTCTTTGAACCTGTTTTGGAAAAAAAAAATCGAAAACCATACTTTTACTCATTAGATTGTTATGAAATTTTATATGTAGATTCTTCACTTATTGAACTACATATCTGAAGAAAATGAAATCAAAATACCTTACCTAAGTTGCTCAATAATTTTCGCAAGTTGCTGACCAGCAACCTAGTTCTTGGCTTCTTCTTCATTAATGGCATTGGCTTCTTCTTCCTTGATGACCTTGGCTCTATTAAGGGGCAATTATATTGGCCACCCTAAATATCATTGTTTAGAACATCTTTGGTCTGATTAGAGGGCTAGGAGCCACCCTAATCAACCACTCTAAGTCATCTCATTAATGCCATTTGTCTTCTTCTTCCATTCAAGACTTGTCTTCCTTCCACCTTTGCCTATAAATTAAGGGGTTGAGTGGTCAAAATGGATTTAAGCTAACACTTATAATGATATCTTGAGCAAATTAAACACCTAAAGGCCAAACACAATGGTCAAATATATAATTATATGATGATTTAAGCTAACACTTTAATTTCATTGCTCAAATATATAATGATCTGATATGATGATTTATACATTTGTGATTGATCAAAACTCCCCACCAACAACCATACTTAGAAAAAGTAATTAAAAATTATTTCAAATTGACATATTGGCTGATATGATTAGTTAACACAAATTAAATTTATTGAAATAAAATTTTTGTAGCCAAGTGAAAGTAATTAAGTTCACAACTACATATATGTCGGTAATACTTCATCGAATATCCAAACATCCATTAAATATAATATACCGAACTTGAAACTAACATATAAAAATGTGCTAGTAATACTGTAATACTATAGTTATGACTTATGATCAAGTTTGATATATGCTCACAATTACCCTATTATCTCTCTTCTCTAAGAAATCAAAATAAGAAATAAATAAGAAATAAAGAAATGAAAAGACAATACGTCCCAACAATTAATAAATAGTATATGAGATATTAAATGTGTACATAAATACATTATTGCTTCTTTTGTTTCTCTAACACACCCAACCAGCCACCACTAAAAAAAAAAAAATCATATGAGCCATATTTGGTTCATATTATAGCTATGTAGCATTATACAAGTCTAAGTAATCAATCTAAAGTAATGAAGCAAAGTGTTTCTACTACCCCAAAGTTTCCAAATGATATCCTATAAAAAGCAATTCCTAATGATTTTTTTATTCAGTCGTCTTAATATGCTTTGACAAATAAATAATTTTAGTGAACACCTCGAAGCCAAAGCTCCAATAAACTCTTAAAATTCCAATCATTTCAATAACTAAATCTTCAAAAATCACATAAATTAAATATTTACAATTACTAAAATATTATTAAGGGATTATAAATTTTTTTACGCATAAACACTTAAAAAATTATTAATTTTGCGTAATAAAAATCTTGCGAATATTACGAATAAATATTCATATAACTTTGTGACAAATAAATAATTTTAGTGAATACTAAACTTACTCTTGAAGTCAAAGTTCGCGTAAATTCTTAAAATTCCAATAATTTCAATAACTAAAATTCCAAAAATCACATAAATTAAATATTTACAATTACTAAAATATTATTAAGGCATTATACATTATTTTACACACAAACAATTAAAGAAATTATTAATTTTGGGTAATAAAAATCTTGCGAATTCCAAATCAATGCAAATATATATATATATATATTTTCCACTTTAAATATTTGAATCACTGCAAATCAATAAATCACACATCAAATATTCATTCACTACAAATATTTTTGAAATATTTGTAGTTTTAAAAAAGTATTATGTTCATAATATTACGAATATACTATATATACGCGGAGTATATTTACCCTTATCATTAACAATTTAGACCCGTCAAAATGAACTTAGTCCGTCCCGCCCCGTCAAAAGGACGGGGCGGGCTATGATTTTTAAGGCCTTTTCTTTACGGGCTTTTTAGCCCATCTCCACTTAACACACGCCCGCCAGCCCGCCTATTAAATATTTAAGAAAAGAATTCATTCAACTTTCCCATTTCCCAATCCCTGAAAATTAGATTCCCACTGTGACATTGTCTGATCTGCCCATGAACCATTCCCTTTAATTCTTTAATCATAAACCAACATTTTACTTTGAAAGACTAAACATAATCCCTTTATTCCCTTCTACCTTCACTCTAAAAACTATACTAAGGGCTCGTTTGGTTCGCGGGAAATATTTGAAGGAAATGGAAGTGTAATTCTATAGAAAAATAGTTACTAGGAAAATAAATTCTGTTGTTTGGTTGGTGAAAAATAAATTACTGGGAATATGAATTCTATTGTTTGGTTGGGATAAAAGAGTATGAGAATAATGAGTATAAAGACCTATATGCCCCTATGTATTAATAATAAATGTTATTTCAATTTAGGGCCCAATTACTATTTCTTTTTGCAGATTTTGGGCCAAATAGGTTTTCTTCATTATTCATTCTTCTCCCATCTCCCATCTTCATTATTCATTCGTCTCCCATCTGCCAAATAGGTGACTGGCGGACCCATAAACCAAAGAGGCGAGGGGGAGGCGAGCGACAGCCAGCTGAGGTCCACCGTCGTGAGGGCGCGAGACAGCCGGGAGCCGCCGATCTGGAGGAGGTCCACCATCGTAGGAAGAAGAAGAAGAAATCAGAGGAGGAGGTCCACCGTCGCACAAGAAGAAGAAGAAGAAGAAGAAACCAGAGGAAAAAGAAGAACACGGCCAGGGGTAAAATGGTCTTGTCAAATCATTTTTTCTTCCCAACCATCCCGGAAAACAAAATCCTAGCTTCTACCAAAGAATTTCTTTTCCTCAAAAATGAGGAACTCATTTTCCATTAATAACTATGCATTTTCCATGATTTGGAGGAACTGCTATTCCTTAGAAGTGCCTGCCAACCAAACATGCCCTAAATCCTTGAATCCTTCCACCCATTTCCTAAAATCACAGGCCACAGTTCAGGTGCACATAGTTTAACTTTTCATCTCTTCCCTTCTTTAATCGTCATTTGGACACAAGCATAACAGCAGAAACGATGTCGCATTTGGTCCAGTTCAGGAACGACGTCGCAGGTTCGCAAAAACGATGGGCTAATCCTAATCCGTTCAGTCTCCGACCACAGTCCGTTAACAACTCAACACTCAACAGCCACGTAAACTAAATATAGTCATATAGATTTTTTTTTTCTTGCTTTGTAATATAATTTATTTTATTTAATTCTTGATTTTGTTTCATTGTAAAATTTCAAGTTTTCAACGGAATGTCTCAGGTTTGAGTCCCATCTCAATCAAGGAGGTTGGCATTATCATATTGTTTGTGACCAAATAGTATGTATAGGTTAGATTGTAGTACTAACAAATTAAAAATTCATTATATAAAACAAATGCATGCAATAAGCTCAAAGACACCATATATAATATAATAATAATGCCCAAAGCATGGATAAAGCAAAAGGAAGACATCAAAAGCTGATTTACACAACTACATATGCTTAGCTTGTTGCTTGATTACTTGTCTGATTGAAGCCTCCATCAGCTTAAAAGGATACGAGTCTGTGACTCTGTGAGCTTCTGCTTACAGCTCCGCCAGATGGCCGCTAGCTGCTACAACTGGTGAACTGCAGGTAAGTTTTTTACGTTTTTCTCCCCAAGCAACACCAATTGTGTAGAGAATATGGGAAGGAAAAGGCTATGGTGTTTCAGAAGATGAAGAACTTGAGTTCAGACTTGCTCCTCCAACATTTCAGTTGTCTCTTTTGGCTCATCCACTTTGAGAGAGAAAATTGAGTGGTTTAAATGATGGAGCAGTGGTTTTCTCTTTGAAAAATAAAAAGAATGGTGGAGTCAGGAGTGGTTGAAATAATGGAGGAACAAGACAAAATCACAACAGCAAGGCAAAGAGGAAGAAAACAAAAAATAATGCCAAAGCTGTTAATCTTTTAAAAATTCAGGACAATTGAAAAGAAAAAAAAAATCTAAAACTATATCAAATAAATTGATCCATCAGATTTAGAATCAACGGTTGTCATGGTGTCATTTTTGAGGGGCAAATGGCAACTCCTAAATATAAGTATAGGGATATATACTTACCCAAAAAAAAAAAAAGTATAGATATATATATATATATATATACTAGCAAAGGCACGCGCGTTGCGCGTAATGTAAAGCCCAACAGATATGCAGTTTAACATAAAATGTATGTTCGGATGTTTTTAATGAAACAAAAACATAATATTTTAATATTGACATTATAATCATAATAAAGTAATAGATCATGATCAATGAGTAATTATAAGAGAAAATTGATATGTTTCAAATTTCTCCTTAATTGCTTACTGAAATTTGTTATGTTAGCAAAAGATATAGTTATATATATACAAATTTCTCCTTAATTGAACACGTTAAGTTGAGACAGATGTAATGTGCATTGTCATCAAAGTATGTGATTAGAGTATGTTCATTTATAATTGCACGATTAAAATGTGTGCGTGTGTGTTTTATTTCCCAGTCATATATATATATATATATATATATATATATATATATATATGTATGTATATATATATATATATGTATATATATATATATATGTATATATATATATATGTATATATATATGTATATATATAAGCTCACTAAATTTTGGTAATCGCACAACAAACGAATAACAAAAGGAAAAAAAATTGACATTTAGCAGCCATTAAAAACATGGAGTTATATTATGTAAAATATGTTCCAACAAAACTGTCTATATGAAGTTTAATAACCTGATCAAAATCTGATATCAAATTTCGGCAATGTTGTAATAGTTGTTCGTGTGCCATTGTAGTATCCTGTAACTCACGCTTTGCTGTAATACAACGATTTCCTTTGTAACTTAAATGGAAAGAATTTATTGAATTAGTAAATCCAAATTATATTACATATAATCATATTCAACATATTAATTATAATCTCCAATACATTAATAATTGAAAGCCATTTGTATTGATACATACATTTGATATCACTACTTAATTATTATTATTATTTAAAAGAACAAATATTGACAAAATACTAAGAATAGAGATTTATCATTGCTATCAATAGTCAATTGTGGAATGGAATTTAAATCAAATCCATCACAAAATCCTGTTTTGAATTTGTGGTACAATTCACTGAGTTCGCTTTAGAAAATTATATAAATGCTAGTACAATAGTAATACGAAAATAGTTGTAAAGTAAAAAAAAAAATGGAACACGTATACTATTTCTAATGTTGCTTAAAGGTAATATGTTCGATGTATTTTGTTTTCTTGGAGTTGGACATATAGTTGTTCGTAAAAATGTAGAACCTGTGTGATAATAGATTTTATTAATAATCAAAATAATCCAAAAATGTTCGTGTTGTATAAATTTTTTTATTCTAGGTCAATATTAGACAATTACCGTTAATAACCGCACTCAAAGCGTCAAAGGTGTACAAAGTGAACTTTGAAATACGCCAAATACATTTATTTTACTCTGTATTTGTTTAATACCTGTACTTATCAATGAGGTGTTAACATTTTGAGTAGAAGTTAAATCCTAATTCTCTGCATCAAAAAAAAATATTATTAAAAGTAGTAATATCAAGTATTATGCAAATTTATTTTCAAACACATGTAATTTATTTAGCAAAACATTAAAACTTTTAACAAAACTAACCAAAGCCAACAATATTAATACACCAACAAAAAAATTGTATCAACAAAAACATGAATTAGTATTTTTCTGTTTTCAAAAATGTAGTTTTCTAAAACAATTATATTTTAATATTATAGTAGTCCATGATTATGAAATGTATATAAATAAAACGTTATTTATAGATTGAATGCAACAAATAATTTAACAATTATTAATATTAGTAGTACCGTACTTACTAACAATAATAATAAAAAATTGAACACATTAAGCTGAGACAGATGTAATGTGCATTGTCATCAAAATATGTTATTAGAGTATGTTCATTTTTAATTGCACGATTAAAATGTGTGCTGTGTGTTTTATTTCCCAGTCATATATAAGCCCACCAAATTTCGGTAATTGCACAACAAACGAATAACAAAGGCGAAAAAAAATTGACATTTAGCAGCCATTAAAAACATGTGTTATATTCTGTAAAATATGTTCCAACAAAACTGTCTATATGAAGTTCAATAACCTCATCAAAATTTGATATCAAATTTCGGCAATGTTGTCGTTGTAGTATCCTGTAACTCACGTTTTGCTCTAATACAACCTAACGATTTCCTTTGTAACGTAGCCTAAATGAAATTAGTAATTAAATCCAAAATATATTACATATAATCATACTCAACAGATTAATTATAATCTTCAATACATTAATAATGAAAGCCATGCCATTTGTATTGATACATTTGATATCACTACTTAATTATTATTATTTAAAAGAAAAAATATTGACAAAATACTAAGAATATAGATTTAATACACCAACAAAAAAATTGTATCGACAAAAACATGAATAATACTGATAATAATATTAGTACCTTAAAAAAATAAATAAGTAGTAATAATAATATTTTGTTTAATGGAGCCATGTGTCATGTTATATTCTTCTTCCTTGACAATTAAAAAAAAAAAAGGAATCTTAATGGATAAACAATCTCGGGCATGTGACTCTCTTTAAACCACTCATGCATATCTCCATTGTCACTGTCACCTTCACTCCATGTAGGGATGAAAATAGGCCAGTCCCTACAAAGGGGCCTATGGCCTGGCCTGTTTAGTAAAAAAGGAAGGCTTAGGTCTATTTTCAAGCCTATTTACTTAAACAGGCCCACATACTAATTTTATCACATTTATGAGAATCTCACATACTAATTTTGAACTACAAAAATGATCCGAGGGGAATTGGCTTTGAGGCTTCACTTTTAACATTGGAAGAGGGGAAGTTTCATGGAAGAACTATGGGGCCTAAATGAGGGTTTACGACTTTATCAGGATAAGGGGTTGTGTCGTATGAGTGTGAAGATGGATTCCAAGGTGGTGATCAATGTGATGATGGGCAATAAAATCAAAGAAGATGAGGAGAATGCCTTGGTTGAGGATTGCTTGGAGTTGGCGTTGGGTTTTAAGGAAGTCTCCTTCTCTCATATTTCTCGAGAAATTAACAAGTGCGCTGTCTACATGGCTAACCTTAGGCAAAATAGTGAATGTGGCACGACAATGATGGAGGAGCCTCCGGAGGAGTTGGCCAATCTTCTTAGGAACGATACGAGAAGCGCAATCATCGGTATAATTAAATATAATCTCAATACTTAGCATATCTTTCTTAAAAAAAAAAACCCAATTTTGAATTAAATACCTCATAATTGTTAGGAACATAATGTAATAGGTTTTGATGATACCAAATGTAATTCAGAATCCCCTAAGTCTCGAAAGATAGAAATTTCTTGTAAGTTCGGCAAGTAAACTAAAAGCGAAAATACAACCGGGTAATTTGAGCTCAACTCGGAAAATATTTAAGCTTAAGGTAGACTTGTTTGAACATCTTAGAAGTTTCATGTTGTAAGCATATTGATAGAATCAGAAGAAGGCACGAGACTGTACTGGAGGAATAAGGGTCTGCGAGACATTAACTAAGTCTCGAGACATAAGCAGAGTTCGAGAGATGAAATATCTTGAGACATCAATTCAGTTCGAGACATCAAGTAGTTGAGGCATCAACATTGGTCTCGATGAACTGACACTTCTCCAACACTACTACAGAAATCACATACAACGTCGGCTAATTAACGTCGGCTAATTACTTAGCCAACGTTATATCATACGTATAACCTTTAACGTCGGTTATGAACACATAACCGACGTGTAAAGTATCAAGCTAATGCCTCTACGCGATACGACGTCGGCTAGCTGGGTTGCCGACGTCGTATCGCAGTTTTAAAGGTGATACGACGACGGCTAGCTGGGTAGCCGTCGTCGTATCACCTAACGGACGACTGCCCGCGTACAATACAACGTCGGCTAGGAAGTAGCCGGCGTCGTATTGTGCCGGATTCACTTTTAACGTCGGTTATGTAAATAACCGACGTGGAAGGGTTTAATAAATCCAACCCGTCTCCCCCAAATTAACATTCGGACATTCAATCCCTAATAACACAAAGCCAAAATTCGGACTCCCGCTGAACCGCCGTCGCCTAATAACACAAAGCCCCCCCATCGCCGACGCCTCCCATCCCCGTCGTGAAGCAGTCCCGTCGCGAATCAGCCGTGAAGCAGTCCCGTCGCGAAGCAGCCGCGAAGCAGTCCCGTCGCGAAGCAGCCTCCCTCTCCTGCAAGTCGCGCCAGCGGGAGCTCGGCCTCGCTCCGTCGCTGCAAGCCTCACCGCCGCACCGCCGTACCGCTGCACCGCCGGAGCTCCGACGCCGATCTGTCACAACGGTAAGGTTTTATTTTATTATTATTTTTTTATTTTTGAATTATTATAAAATGCATTGGAACTTTATCAGATCTATTTATCATTTACGAATGATTTGTTTATTCATTTTGGTTTGCGATTTTCAGGAATTGTGCTCAACTTCGTGAACGAGGTAAGATTCATGTTTCTCTTCACGCAATCTGACTCTATTTTATGATCTTTAGCTTCAAACTAAGTTCTCGTAGATAGCGTTAGGGCTATGAAGTTATTTTTTCTTTGTTATTTCTGTTGGGGTTGATGATAAACTTTTATCCGTTGGCTTTCCTCTTTTGAGCTGATGTTGGATTTGTGAGTATGTGTTTGATTCGGTGTTTCAATGAAATTTTATATCTATTTTGCTTTTAGAGTATCCTGTTTATGTGTCTTTCTATTTTATTTTAAAAAGTTGTGTATCATGGAGTCATAGATAGGCTGTGCTAGAAGTTTTCTCATCTGGTAGTATTTCCAAGGCGTATTTGTGTGAGTCGTGAGACTTTTGTGGTAAATATACTGAGAATATGCGCTTATGAACTCTATTGAGGCTCACACAGTTTTCATGCGTACACTAAATGTATTTCCTTAATCAGTTTCTATCATCGAGCTTCCTAAATCAGAAGTGAACTCCCTTTGTTTCACACTCAAACAAAAGCTAATGTTTACTTCACCTACTTTGTCTTGTGTATTGTCCTGGCATAGTGATTCCATGCTGTCTTTAAATCTTACTATATTATGAAATGCTTTTTCTTATATTGAAATTCTTCGCAATTGAAAATATAGGCGGTTTTCCATGGTTGGTTAGGCATTCTAGAAAGTGAAGAATCAAGCGAGTAGAGTGTCTAAATGCCAATGCACCAACACTCAAGCATAGCATTTTCTTATATAAACAAAAATAATTTAATTTTATGTCTGTCCCAATTGCATAGGTCAGTAAGATGGCAAAAGCCCTACAAAGATATGGCATGAAGAGAGCATTAGTAGTTCATTCAGAGGGCTTAGATGAAATGAGTCCTCTAGGTAAGTTTCTTTCTTGCTCAAAGGCTGAAATGTTTTTGCATGGCTTTATAAAATGATGCAACCCTGTTAACAGGGCCTGGAACTGTCCTTGACATCACACCTGAGAAGATTGAGAAATTTGCTTTTGATCCGTGTAATAATCTCACTCTTTCCTCATTTGTACTGAAGCAAGATTGATTTACAGGTAACGGTACTTCACTTTTCTAAAACATCTCATGTTTCAAAACCCATTTGGACAGTGGAATTCGGTATTCCTCGCTGTACGTTAAAGGATCTGCAAGGAGCAGGCCTGGAATATAATGCTGATGTTTTAAAACGTGTGCTCTCTGGTGAGACTGGGCCAATTGCAGATGCATTTGTAAGTCCTGTATTTGATGCTCTAGTCTTTTGTTTACTTTAGTGAATAGCTTCATTGACTCATTATATACTTTCAAATGCCAGTAGTGGGTTGAATAGAGTTAACAAATTGATTTGCATCAATGTAAAACTTTAGATCTTAAACGCTGGTGTTGCATTACTGGTCAGTGGGCATGTCAAAACCTTGGCAAAGGGAATAGAACTAGCCCGATGCACACATCGATCAGGGAAAGCTCTCCATACGCTCAAGTCTTGGATTGATGTCTCAAATGTAAGTAAAGAAAACTAATATATATATTCTCCTAACTGAATTACAATGTTGATGCAGTTTAGTTTACTCTTGCTGCAATTCTAGTCTTGTCTCTGATAAACGCAGAATGTGAAAGAGCCTAAACAAATGGTCGCATAGACTGCTGAAGCTAGGATCTGCAACAGCCACAGTTCTGGATTTTAAGATATGTTAGTTCCTTTTTGCTCTTTCCATTCCTTCTTCTTTTAACTGTTAGAACTTCAAGAAAACTTGTGTTAAGTTATTAGAAGTTTCTCTTTGCTGGTACGTGGTTTAAGCATACTGTTGACTGCCAAGTCTTCTTGGTAGGTCTTTAGGCATGACTGATGAAGGGTAGAAAAAAGAGCCCATATGTTTTGAATTCCAAGTCATTCTGACTTGCTTAATTGCCTTCACCAACCCATCTAGAGAACACTCTTTCTTTCTTTTCATGCCCTTTAATTTAATATTCCTTTCTAGATCCATCATAGTGCAAAGTGTTAACCTCATTTAACATAAACAAGTGGTTGGAAAAAGTTGCTTGCAGCAAATGGATGGGTTTAGCATGTCGAAATGGATCTTGGAAAAAATTGAACTGGGTGGAACCATCCATTTCCACCCATACCAATTACCAAATGCCCATGGAAAAGAGTGTTGCACTTAGGAAAATAACATTTGTTGTTTTCATACTTATATAAAATAGTGAATTTAGTCCCGCATACTAAACTACCAACTTTTTGTAATGTGGTTGTTTTGCTTTCTCACCAACATAGGACTACAACTTAAAATTCTATTTCATACATAAATAAATGGGTAAAAAATATTAATTTTCCCATTAAACTATATATAACAGCAAAATAGACCTTTGAATGTTCAAATTGTGGCCGACTTTCTGCAAAAGTTTAACCTTAAGAAAACTGCAGTGCAAAAGGCAATGGACATTCTTGCTGACAGTGGAAAAATATCATTCAAGGAGTATGGAAAACAAAAGATATATCTTGCTCGGCAAGATCAGTTTGATATTCCAGATAATGAAGAGCTTTGCATTTTGCATAAACAGACCTTTTCTTACTAATTACTTCTTAATTTCAACTCAGATTGATTGATTCAATTCTTAAACTAGCTTAGCTCAAGTTTCCTTATGTTTCAATGATTTGACACTGCTGTTGCAGAAATTAAAGCTTTGCAATCAAATTTGACACTGGATGAGATACATGCTAGGGAAACCAACCAAAGAAATGAGGTTGAAAGGAAGAAAGCTATGAAAAGTTTTTGCGAAAAGGATATATTTTCAACTGAAGGCCTCTTATGTAATATACTGAACTTCTGATCATTTTCAGGTTGAGGAGATGAAAAAGAAATTGACTAAATTGAGGGAGCCCAGAAGAGAGAAAAGCTGTGGAGGTATTGTATACTGAAACAATAAATCAGTGGAGACGGCTTAAGAGCATGGGCTGTTTTCTTGCAGAAGAAAGTATATTTTATGCTTCTTTTCCTCCCAATTCCATACCAGAAAAATGTGCCAGACATCACTATGAGTTTGTAATTTGTCGTTTTGCTTTGATATAGGCAATGTTTTCATATCATGCTGAATCTGATGTGGAGCTTAATTTGTCAGCTGGAGATTATATCGTTGTTCGAAAGGTTTGTTTAGTCTCCCAAACATTATATGCTATCTTATGACTCTGGTTTACAGTCTAGCTTTGTTCTGGTGAAATAGAAGGATTAATTAGCTTAAATTAGCTTACTAATTATTATTTATTACTTTTCAACATTATAGATAGTGGAGAGAGTTGGTTCATTGAGCTACAATCAACAAGAGATTGATGAAGTTAGAGACACATGGGCCAAGTACTTCATTGATGAATGGATTAATACATTGCATTAGCTAGTATGTGAAATAGTAATGTGATGTATTGCTTTTATTGATTCGGTACAAAGTTTGGGATAATATTATGACTTGTATTAATTAATATAGATAATTTTTGATGAACTTGAGATTTATTGCTTTTATTAATTTTGATATTATAAATATAAATTGTACAGGTTTTGAATGTGATTGTGATTGCTATATATATTTGAGCAGGTTTTGGGTGTAAATAGAAAAATAAAATTAATATTTAAAAACAAAAAAATTACCCTACAACGTCGGCTAGTCTTAGCCGACGTTGTAGGGTAATTTTTTTGTTTCTAAATTACCTACAACGTCGGCTATTTGTAAATAGCCGACGTTGTAGGGTAATTTTTTGGTTTAATATTACCTACAACGTCGGCTATTTGTAAATAGCCGACGTTGTAGGGTACCTACGACGTCGGCTATTTGTAATTAGCCGACGTTGTAGGGTACCTACGACGTCGGCTATTTGTAATTAGCCGACGTTGTAGGGTACCTACGACGTCGGCTATTTGTAATTACCCGACGTTGTAGGGTACCTACGACGTCGGCTATTTGTAATTAGCCGACGTTGTAGGGTATTTTAGTAGCTTTCAAATTACCTACAACGTCGGCTATTTACAAATAGCCGACGTTGTAGGGTACCTACAACGTCGGCTATTTGTAATTAGCCGACGTTGTAGGGTATTTTAGTAGCTTTCAAATTACCTACAACGTCGGCTATTTGTAATTAGCTGACGTTGTAGGGTATATTAGTAGCTTTCAAATTACCTACAACGTCGGCTATTTGTAAATAGCCGAAGTTGTAAGTGTACACATACAACGTCGGCTAAAAATTAGCCGACGTTGTATGTGTACCTTACAACGTCGGCTAACTTTTAGCCGACGTTGTATGTGTACACTTACAACGTCGGCCAGATCAACGTCGGCTTTTAGCCGACGTTAAAGGGTCTACTTAGCCGACGTTAAAAGCCGTCTGTGTAGTAGTGCAAAGGGCTGAATGACAGTCAAGAAGCATAGATAAAGTAATATAAGTTTGGAGAAGAAGAAAATCATGGAGATAAAATATTAAGGAGGTGCCAAAAGAATATTATGGGAACTACCGGAAGTGGATGCCACGTCAGAATTCCCACAACAAACGGATATAAGATGCACCAATCCAAGGTCGGTCTTATTCCCTAAAACGAGGATCAATGTGAATATAAAAAGAGTAACTTTTGCCAAAAGAAGTAAGTGTGGCATGGACTCAAGAAAGTGGATTATGTGATATTCACTACAAGACAAAAGGCTCAAGTTACAAGACCACCACTCCATGAAACATGCTAAAAATATGCAAGTCCCATGATCATCATGGGAGACAGATTTCAAACGGAATAATTTTCCCTCCAACAGAATTATTCCTCAACTCTCATATATAAGGACGTGAAGACACAAGCAAAAAAAAAAGTTAGTGAATTGATAAGAGGTGTCTGATTAAAACGTTTAAAGTGCAAGAGCTCAATCTGGAATATCATCTTTGATATTCAAAACAGCAAGAAAAACACATCTTCGTGTTTGAGAGAGTTACAAAGCGTAAACTGATATACATCTAGAAGATGACCGAAACTGCTCTACAAGGAAGTCAATTCAACGATAGCTTTTGGTCAGATTGGAGATTGTTACACTCAACCTGTGACAACCGGAACAACATTGCTTTGGAGAAGACAAGAAGAGGCGGAGTAACCTGTGAGCTGTCTTGTGAAGATCCTGAGGCTTGAGGCGGGCTTGGTGATCAAAGCTCAAGTGCTCGAGAGGTGGAGTAACAAGAAGCGGGGCGAAAAACCTGAGGCTTGAGGCGGGCTTCGTGATCAAAGCTCAAGCGCTCGATATTGTATTAAAAAGAGAAGTTTTAGTGCAATCTTTCTAGGGAGTTTCTAGAAGAAGAGTGGACGTAGGCGGGTTGGCCGAACCACTTAAAAATCTCTCTCGCATCTACTTTCTGCTTTTATCTCTCGCTATCTAACTCTCGAACTGCACTGCATATAATCACACCTCTCGAACTAACTCAAACTCGTGCTAATTAAAAAGGGGATAACTTTTCCGCTGCGCATAAAACTTTGTCTTTATCTTGTGAGGTATCGGACCTAAACATCCTAAGTCCAATACACACGAGAGGTCGAAAAAGATTTGCAAAATCTTATACAAGCCTATTCACCCCCTTTAGACTTGTACCCCATCGCTTTGGGACCAACAATAATACCTTTATTAACACATAAGAGATAAATTTAAAAGAGAATGATATAATTTTTCTAAGAAAATCAGTATGCATCATATCTATATGAAATTAAAAAAAAAAATAAATAACAAATATAACTCATAAAAATAACTTATAATGTAAAATATTAGATATACTTTTTCACACGTATCTTTTGATTATAAATTAATTTGTTAATTAATGATTAGGAATCCAAAAATTTGTCATTTTATAGATGATTATTTATTTCATTTATATAATTATATAGGAATATAAAAGTGTTTATATAGATTATGATATTGTAATTAAAATTTAAATAATTACATTTACTGGATAAAAATAAAAATGTCCCTTTCTTTGGCTATATAAACTCATTTTGTCTGATGTGTAATCCTCCTTCGCAGTCACGCTTTCTCAGGATCTCTCATTTCGCAGTAGGAGGATCTCTCGGACTCTCAGGTGAGACCCGAACCCGAATCTTCGCCGACCCGGAAAAACCACCCATCCTGTCTCTCTGTCTCTGTATGTATGTGTGTATATTTGTTGGCGGTGGAACTGATCTAGGGTTTTTGTGAATCTAGGGTTTTGGTTCGACATGGCATCGAAGCGGATTCTGAAAGAGCTCAAGGATCTGCAGAAAGATCCTCCTACCTCTTGCAGTGCCGGTATGTGTGATCCAGATTAATTGATTGCCTCCTTAAAGTAAAATTATTATTATTAATTTTTGAGTTCTCAATTTCTTTTGACTGATTGCTGGTTATCGAAGTTGAGGTTATTTCCCCCCCTTTTCCGAATCTGAATGGTTGTTTAAATTTGAATGGTGTAAATATTCAATTTTTATCTGAGTTTGTTGGCAACTGGTGAGTGTAAAGCCGGAGCTTTCATTAAGAGATGTAATTTGGACTTCTATAACACCCCTGGGCGAGAAATGATCAGTAGCAGGAAGAATATGCTGTGAAAAGGAAGAACTCAGATTTCAGTGGGAAGGAGAGAAAAATCTGAGGGAGAAAGAGTAGTAGTTTTATTCAAGAAATTTGTTCTGGATACTTTTGAAAGAGGGAAACTGGCATTTTATACAAATTTCAATTTTGCTAATTTGGCAGCTAATCCAAATATAATTCTCCGGGAAGCATCTTCCACTATTCTGCAGTTGCAACAACCTTTCTTGACTCTAGCCTCAACATCTCTTCTGGAAAATAACAAATTCAATGACTAGTAGTTTAAGAACTGAATCAATACTGTTCCACTTAATTTAAGCAATTAAGCACAATGCTGTAAAACCTAGTTTTTTAGACTAGAGCTAATATTCCTCTCATAAAATGTAAATGTTCAACAGTGTTGTAAAACTTAGCCTAGCCCCTAGGCTGAGTCAATTTTTGAGTTAATCACCTTTCTAGTCAGCTGACTAGTTGGATAGATGGCCTACTTAGCCGTTTATTTTTGTTTTTTAGGGTTCTTTTGCTCAAAACAGCGTAGTTTTGAGCGAAACAACCTAAAATGGGAAGAGGTTAAATTGAAGTCAGACACAAGGAGTAAATCAAACAACTCTTCAAACCTCAATTGCCCTTTAGCCTTTACCATATTTGCTGACTGCCACATAGCTTGCAACAAAGCCACCCCGATCGGCGATCGCAACCAAATTGACCTTCACCTTTCACTGCCCAAATGCCATCACTGGCCAACCATCGCAGCCAATTGACTTTGAGGCCCATTGCCCACTGCCTAGTCGTGTCGCTCACCATTGTTGGAGTAGTAGAGAGATTTTACCTTTTCCCACTTTTCCTATAGACTTTAAAGCTTTATTGCTGGATCACGAGCAAGGCTTTAATGCTTTAACAGCATTGCTTACAAGTTTTTTTTTTTCTTTTTTTTTTTTTCTTTCTTTCTTTCTTTCTAAATTTAAATGAAAGGCAAAATAAGAACGTATTTACTAAGGCACCTACACGGCGCCTAGTCACTAGGTGCCCATCCACTTGATGAGTGCCTAGCACCTTTTTATAACCTTGATGTTCAATAGTAGCAAGTAATACTTCAACCATATCACATACAATCCATCAAAGTAGCAAATACACACACATGCACATAATAAACCAAGTTCAAATCTCTAGCATTGTGCAGCGCTGTGCATGAGGTTGCGACACTGCTGCGTGGAAGGCTGCTATGCTGGTGAATGCTGGCCTGCTGTGATGAAGCAGCAATGGACTGCTGCAATGCTGCTGTTAAGATTAGGTTTTTTTTTTTGCACAAAACCATGTCATTTTGAGCTAAACAAACGATTTTTTTTTAAGAAGAAAAAAAACTGTCTAGATTGACTTTCCCATTCTTCCCCTTGGTCCTAGGGGCACCTAGCACCTAGGCTGATTTTCACAACATTGCTTAAGCATCCCCGTTCCCTTACTCATAAAAGCTTCCTAAGACCACAATTGCAATACCCCCCACAGCACAGTTCCTTTGCAGATTCTTGTTCTCGATCAGCATATAATGCTGTTACAAGTTCATACTATCTGTTCATTTAAAAAAAAAAGACTGTTGTTTCCAGTGCTTGAAATCCAGGCGTTATGCAGTGAAGTTCTAACCATTTAATCTAGGATTGCATTCAGAGCCTATGAGCCAGGGGCCTTTGCTTGATATTTTAGTCCTTTGAGGGCATGAGCCTAAGTAGTGTAGAAAGTCCTGAAGTTTTCTTTGGCATGAAATGATCCCAGATTTTCAGTGATAGTATAATCATTTGCTATATTCACATTACAATATGGTAATGTTCATTTATAATGAAATCACTGTTCACACAAGAGCAAATACCAATTGCACTAAAAGCATGCTCAAAATTGGGAACCTAACTAGTAACTACCCCTACAAAAGTCTCCCGTCATACCTTGAATGTTCAGCAACTCTGCCCTCAAGCAGTGCCACATCTCCCCTGGAACACAGAGCTGTGTAGTCCCAGGCTTATAATAGTATTTGCAACTTTACAAATAAAATAAATTTTGGTGCACTTGCTTGAAACTTATTTTGAGCTTCACTGCAAGCGTTATATTTTAATTCCTCCAGCTTTGTATTTTGCTCTTGATGTAACCATCAGGCCCAGTTGCTGAAGATATGTTTCACTGGCAAGCTACAATAATGGGTCCACCTGACAGTCCTTATGCAGGCGGAGTATTTCTTGTTACCATTCATTTCCCACCTGATTATCCATTCAAGCCACCTAAGGTAACCTACTAATAGCTTTAATGCAGGTATGGTTATTGCATGAGATGAAAGTGATACACAAGTGCATAGTTTGTTTCCTAACATCTGGTGTTCCTACATTTATGATTCCCATACACAAGTGCATGTATTATAACCATATTCTTCAGTTTACATCTTTCCTTTCCTAGTTGGATCCAGTGCAAAGATAACCCTTTATCCATATAAAACTAGATTTTGATTTCTTTTGCATTGGTTAGTTGGGATATGCTTAGATTAACACTATAGAGTTTAATATCTCAAAAGATTATACAATTACTTTACGTCTTTACCATTAGTACATTGTAGGTTGTTAGATCTTTCTATTCCATCTATTTCTTTCACTTGGTGATTGAACTAGTTACTCACAAATAGTACACTTAACTTTTACTGAGCCTTTGTCAAAAAAAACTTTTACTGAGCCATGCGGCCATGCCTCTAAGTGGGTGCAGTCATCTGAGTAGGTATGAGTTCAAATAGCTCTAGACAGCTGTGATGACTGTTTATTTCCTTCAGGCTTTTACTAGGATACGTGGCTCTTTTGAACATCTTGAAACTTTGCTGAGAGAAAGGATGCTTAGGTAATACTCAATTGCAATCCATGTAACAAAAGGGGAAAAAAAAAACTATTTCCATTATTTTGGAGGCACATACCTAGAAAAATTACACCTATGAATTACTTAAGAGTTGAACTTTGATCCTTGATAACAAGATTATTTTTTCTTATTAGACTGCTGATGTGTTCTCCATGTTGGATGTTAGCATTCTGAGTATTAATTTGAGAAAGAGCGTTTGTTCTTCTCTTCTCGTCCTCCTCCCTCTTTCCTTTTGACGCATTCTGGCACGATGACATTTTTGTTCTGCAACATTGTATTCATGAATTGGTTTCTTATGCTGCGCTTTTTAATGGATTACTGATTTGTGTATGCTGGCATTATTATGCTTATGCCATCCTTGACACTGGATGATGATTATTGCAGGTTGCTTTTAGGACAAAGGTTTTTCATCCAAATATCAACAGTAATGGGAGCATTTGTCTTGACATTTTGAAGGAACAGTGGAGTCCAGCACTTACAATCTCCAAGGTTTTTGTTTATGTTATAAGTTTCAATTGAAGTTGATACAGTCTATTGAAAGAAAATATTGAGGTCCAAAATTAAGACCGAACAGGCTAAAATGTTAGTACTTAGTAGGGTATAATGAATGCTGTTGAAGTGAAGTTGGCAATAGATACAGCTTGCAATCGTGCAGTTGGGACAGTTCCAGTTATGGTTATATGAATTTTTGTGTCACCGCAGGTGCTGCTGTCTATCTGCTCTCTGCTAACGGACCCGAACCCTGATGATCCTCTGGTGCCAGAGATTGCTCACATGTACAAGACGGACAGGAGCAAGTACGAGACAACTGCCCGGAGCTGGACCCAAAAGTACGCCATGGGTTAGTTACTGCATTGTGAGAGAGGAGAGCTCCTTTCCTTTGTGACTTTGCTCACTCACTATATAAATATATATATATATATATATATATATAACTTATGAAAATGAAGTGTATGTGTCCCATATAGATAAATGAACCTTAGGGGAAAGGTTGAACCTGCCCCTGTTGAAAACTCTGCTTTATGTTTGTAATGCAAATTCTGTTGTTCAAAACTCTGTGTGGGGATCTTAACATTTAATTTCTTCTAATGCTGAATTCATCAGTATTTATGTTTGCTGAGATGTTCATCAAAAAAAAAAAAATGCTGAGATGTTATCTGTTTGCTCTGTCAGTCAGAGTCTGAGAAAAAAAATTATCTTAATATAGGGGCAGATCAAATGAGAATAGAGTTTATAGTCTTCTTGTAAAAAGTAAGATTAATTTCAGCTATTCATCAGAGTTCATTAATAGTTCAGATTTTTACAGTTCATTAATAGTTCAGAGTTTTAGTAAAAAAATGTGGTTAATTTTATACTTATTGAAAATTTTAAAAATATGTTACCCCCGTCCCATTTTGATTGTTTAACGACACTTGGGAATAGAGTTTATGAGGTTCTTGTAAAAAGTGAGATTAATTTCAGTCATTTATCAGAGTTCATTAATAGTTCAGAGTTTTAGTAAAAAAATGTGGTTAATTTTATAATTGTTGAAAATTTTAAAAATATGTTCTCTGTCCCATTTTGGTCGTTTAACGAGACTTGACTGATGAAGTTATTTTTAATCTAATTTTTTGTAATATTAAGTATAGCATTAATATATAAAATTTATATATTTAGAAACTACATTAAAAATACTACGGAGTATTAAACATAAAAAAATATATTTAAAAATAATAAAAAATTACTAAAGAAAATAAGTAATAAATAAAGAGTTGATTTGACCAGTAAAATGAGACATGGCGAGTACTTTATTTTATAATTATTGTAAATTTAAAAGTTTAGTAATAATAAAGATGCCAACCTTTGATTTATTAAGTTGGATGGTTCATTAAGTTGGAGGGTGTGAACCACACTTTTTTATATTTTACTAGTTTTATACGCGCATTGCGCGAATGGGTTAATACCCAATATTTACATTTAAATACATATTTAAAAGTATATCAATGCAAGATTATATAGGAGAATTTTATACATGGGTAATTGAATGTCGAATTTTTTTATTTAAATATCTAACTCAAAGTATATGAATCAAAGATAATATAGAAAATTCATTATAATTATTACTAAAATAAATGTTTGCAACCTTTTAAAATTGATAGTCTAAATATTTGGTCTAAAAATGATAGTCTAAATAAATACCACTTTTTATTTGATTTTTTTTTAAAGTGTTGTTAATTCTCTTTTGAGTAACATTGTCATTGTCTTCATCTTTACTATTTGTTCTCTTCCTTTTTGTTGGTAGTGTGTTATTTGCAATTCGGTTATTGTTGGTAGCATATAGGAGCTATGGACTTTCCTTTAGGTGCGCTTCTTGGGGTTCATTTGGTTCAACCATTATTGTTGAATGAGTTATTGTGGATAAAAAAATCCCTAGTTTAAGAAAAAAAGATTAAATAAATTAATAAAAACTTGAAAACTTAAAATATTATGTATTCCAAAGATATTAAAATGTAGTTTCTCGCTTTAATTTGCTGGGTAATGGGTTATTTGAGTACTTTCATTGTCAACAAATCTCCCAAGTATTTAATATGATTGGTTTCAAACTATTCTTTTTTTTTTTCATGGTATTAAAAAATACATATGTATCATTTTTTGGTGTAACTACTAATTTATTTAATTAAATAAGAGTAAAATAGAGTGATTCCGCTTCAATTTGTTGGGCTATTTGAGTACTCTATTTGTCAACTAATCCCCAAGTAGTTAATATAATTAGCTTCAAATTATTTTAAAACATTTTTTCATAGTATTAATAAAATATTTGGTAAATAAATATATAACATTATTTTGTATTATAACTATGATATTTGATTAAAAGATATTGTAAAAATAAGATAATGAACAATGTAATGAATATCAATTGATAAATTTGAATGTAAAGAATCTTTGCATGAGAGAAAATAAAGACAATATAACTAATAAAATTATTTCTCTTATTTGATTTAATTTTTTGATAATGAATAATTTTTTCAAATAAAGGTATTGTAGACACATAATTCTAAATTAAAGAAATACATATGTATCATTTTATGTTGTAGCTAATAATTTATTTAATTTAATAAGAGTAAAATAGAGTGAAAAACTTAATTATGTCAAATTTAATTGAGATGAGGTTCGAACCTAAGACCTTTCTTAATCTGAATTATCTTAGCCATCTATCTGATTAAATAATTCATCTGAACCATCCATTTGATTACCACCATTTTTTCTACACATTTTAGGCCTAAGTCTGTTTGGCTCTTATTAGTATAGTAGATATGAAAGAGTGTTTTCATCTCAATTCTCATATATATATATATGAAAAAATATTTGATGCATCACGAGTGTATAAATGCTATACACCGGCGGGGTGGTTAACCATAAAAAATAAATACTACGTACTGATTAAGGAGGTCTTTTTTGTGCAAATAAATCATAATCTTTAATTAATTATATTTAATTTTTTTGAACATAATTATATTTATTTATTAACTGAAATCTTTGGAATTCAAACTGAGTCCTGCAATTGTCATCCATCGTACCAAGTCTGCAGGCTTCGTCGACTTATCAATTATACCGCTGCCGGAAATTATGAAATTGAAGGAATTGTGATTCAACAGATGCTTCATAACCTAACCAAGAAACCGCTTAAGATTTTGAAGAATACCCGTTGAGAGCAGTACAATTGGTGAATACTCGACTAGGAGAAGCATGAATATAATGAAGAAAGAGATTATTTTACTGCATCATATCCATTGCTAATTTGCTATGACTACAACTCTACTCTAGATTATATATATATGGTCATGAACTTCCCTTGAATACGCTGACAAAATTTTTAAGAAAACCTTGAAGTCGTTTTTTATTTGTTTAAATTTATTTAAAATCTAATAAATTTTAAGAATTAGATGTCTATGTTGCGCCCGCGGAAGTGGGATAGATCTGATTGCAACAATAATTTGAGAAAGTAAAAATAAATGAGGCACAGATTTTACGTGGAAAACCCCTAAACAAATTAGGGTAGAAGAATTTCACTATGAGAAAATAGGAGTTACAACCACTCTCTAACTAACAAGGAGAAAACAAGGATAATTCTCTCTTGCTAGGAAGGAGAAATACACTCAACAAACTCTCTAATATCTCTAGTATATGAGGGAAGAATAGAATGATTTGGGATGGTTTAGAATGCAAATGAACTACCTATTTATAGCAAAAAATTTGGACTGCACTATTGAAATTGCAGCTGTAATTTCCTGTATAAATGGCTGCATTGCACTGTTCATTTTGCTGCACTGCACTGTTCATTTTGCTGCTGCTGCCAAAATATTCTGCCGAAAGTCTAAATAAACTAAATAATAATTAAATTTCTTTTTTGAATAGATGATAAAAGCAGCAAAACCGTAATCCAAATTTAATAGTTGTGGCTAGCTGTTGCTGTATAGTAGTCCCTTTTACCTTCTCCATTATATTTGCACTTTGCAGTAGAGAGAGAGGGAGCCCTACCTCTACCTTAGCTTGTATGTGATCATGAAATTGTTTTAAAAGCTAAGCTAGGGTTGCTATCTAGATTCTAGAATGTCCATACAAGGTATGGTGGAATTCACTAACAAACTCACAATATAATGACAATGAAACTACTACAACATAGAAATCTTCTTCTCATGTATGATTTACTGTATTTTTGTTTTTTTTTTTTGGTTTTTCTAAATTAAAAGCATACAAGTTCTTCTGTGCTTCTTCCATACTACATGACAAGAATAGTGATAAGATAAGTGTCCATCATCTTCTCTCTAGTAGGCCGGGTACGTCTTTGGGGAATTGAAGTTCATGACTATAATCCGCCAGTAGTTGTAGTCACAGTCACAGCCAGGCAACACATACAATAATCTCTTTCTTTATTATTATTGATTCTCCTTGGCGAGTATTCATCATCCCAGTCCCCAGAATGGATACTCATCAAACCCTTGGATGGGTTGTTTCATGGTCAGGCTACGAAACATCTGATCTGCTTGATAAGTCGACGAATCCTGCATGGTTTATGACTATAGTTTCAGTTAATAAATAAATATAATTAATTAAAGGTTATGATTTATTTGCACAAAAAAACTCCTTAATCTTATATTTGTTATGAAACAAAAAGAAAATGGTGTATGTCCAAATGTTAGCTGAAAGTCTGATCCATCATCACAAAACAACAAGGTTAGGTGAATTGCTCAAGAATCAAACACGAGAATCCTGGAGGTAGCTTCATAGCTGGTTGTAGCTAGCTTTTAGGGACAAGCAAATACGGGAGTATTCCGGGGTTATCAATCCACAGTCAGTGGCGGATCCAGAAAAATTTCTCCGTGGGGCGAAAATGTAGTTTAAAAAATCACTTAAAAGGAATATAATCATAAATATTTTTGGATATACACGAAACATAAAACACAATAAAACTCTATAAATATATTAATAACAATATATGAAACATAATTAATTTGATAAAATGATTTAAATAAAAAACACATTATAAATTGAATCACTTAAAATGAATATAATCATAAATATTGTTGGATATATAGACAAAAAAAAAACACACTAAAACTTTAAAAAAATGTTAATAACAATATATGAAACATAATTAATTTAATAAAATAATTTAAATAAAAAATACATTAGAAATTACACATCTCATTATTATTATTATTATTATTATTATATATAAAGGGAATGAAAAAAGATTTGAAGGAATGAATATATATCATTATTATTATTATTATTATTATTATTATTATTATTATTATTATTATTATTATTATTATTATTATTATTATTATTATTATTATTATTATTATTATAATGAATGAAAAAAGCTTTGAAGGAATGAATATATACCAAGCTTAGAAGGGAATGGGAAAAAAAGTGAAGAAAGCTTCAAACATAATCACGCATGCTGCTAAGCAAAGAATTGATTTGGCTTTCTGGGCTAAACTTTGAGATTTCTATAAAAGGTCTATGATAAAAAAAATGTCTGGTTTCAAATACTTATATCTAAACCTGTACTATACATACACATATATATACAAGGGCTATATATGGGGTGGGGGTGAGGTGAGTGGGGGCAACTGCCCCCATGTTGGATCTGCCCCTGTCCACAGGGAATGGTTGGTCAATAACTAACTTGGATTGATTCTTGTGAAGCTAGTTCGGTAATAACATGATTAAGATAATAAAACTAAATAACCAAAAATAAATGCAACAAATGAAGAGAGATATATAAGATGCAACATAGGTAAGGATATGGATCGGGTCAATGTCTATCATTAGTCAAACAAATGTAGAAAAGAAGTTATATCATTTGTGAGTGGAGGAAGTGCACTAAAGTACCCGGTGTCACTCTCTTGATCTACCCGAGTGTACCAACCCGCAAGTTATCTACTCTCGTACTCTACAAGCAAGGCTAACCATAAAGATCCTAAGCTAATCAACATGCCCAAACTCAAGTTAATACTACAAGTTGTGAGGAGGTAGCCTAAACTAACCTCTGATCTAGATTCCAACCCGCTCTCGCCAGTTAAGGAACTGTTTTGGCTAACTTCTAAATTCCAACCCGCTCTCGCCAGTGAAGGAATCAAAGATTAGCCAAAAAATCCCCCTACAATTTATCAAGCTCTCGCATTGTATAAATCAATATGTGTGGCAAGAGTGTTCTAGCCATGCCCGATTCTCATTGTGACACAACAAACAAACAAGCATGTAGTTAGATCCATTAATCACATACTTTCAACAATATGTCTTGCACACAACAACTCATAAAAGCTAAACTAACAATTCATAATAAATGAAGAATAAACAACAATCTAAACATGAACATAATCCATAATCTGAATATAAATAAATTAAGAACAAGAATCTTGATACAAGGTTAGCTCAAGGTAAATTAATGAAAGAAAATGAATAAATTTCCCTCGATCCATCGGTTGAAGCTCATAACTTTGTATCATCCCTCATCTTATTACAAAATAAATCATATTTTACTCCTATGCTACTAAACAATCCTCACTTGGAGATCTACATTTTGAAAGGAGAAAAAAAGGATTAAAGAGAGAAAATGGACTATTCTAATTTGAAAATTGGATGTTGAAGGATTGAGAAATGAGGGGTATTTATAGTTGGGCAAAGGCAGGAAAAAAATTGGAATTTTAGACTACAAAATTATCGTGCCTGGGCAATTTTCTCGTCACGGCGAAAGTGTTGAAATATAGGCAATGTAAAAATTGTCAATACGCGTCTATTTCTGGACATAGGCAGACGTCTATTGTCTTCCTCCAGAATTGCTCATGTTTCCCTCCTCATTTTCATGCCTTTTTGTCTTCCACTTTTTTACTTTCCACCAAGTTGTTTTGTCTTCTTTTCTTTGTCATCATACTCATCCTACAAATAACACTAAAATTTGTCATGTTAGGTGGCAAATAAATTACAAATGTGAACAAGGCTAGCAAAGCCATCCATACGCCACTTCCTAAGAATATCATGCTCAAATATTATTTTCTTCATCAACTATGGGTAAATTGCAATTATTTATCACAACGAAGATAATCAATATAATTATGAACATAATATTAAATTTTAGAGGTAAAAGTTGGTTTAAATATGATGTAAAAATATGATCAAATATGCACTTATCAATAGTCTTTTAAACAACCAATTAGGCTAAAACAATTATGTCCAATTACTATACATATATTATTTGTTTATTCATTCCATGACAGTATAAACACTCAGTTCTCCCTCTTGTAAAGATCATCCAAGAAACATTAATGCAAAGTGCTTCTTCCTCCTTTTAGTTTCATTGTTATTCTCTTCTTCATTATTTAGATTATCACAGATAATTATATTTCATAACATGTTATCACGAGTAAATTCATTTTTTGGTCCTAGACTTATTGGGTGTTGGACACATTTAGTCCGGTTTTATTAATTTTGTCACATTTAGTCAAAACTTAATAATTAAAGTTGGACAATGTTAGTCCACCGTCACAATCACCGAGTGTCAGCCGTGAAATTGAAAGGCAATTTTTTCTTTTCAAGTCCAAATCTTAATCAGCACATTTCTTGGTCTCTTCAATCAAAGATGAGTAATAGAGCCACGAAGAAAGCCTTAGTCTTATTCAGTCTTGAACCATCAGTCTTGAACAAGTTTGGAATCTAGATACAATGTGACAAATCCGACGACGAAGCCAAGCCCCAAGGCCGATGACGAAGCTAGCACCCGCCGCCTCCTGCCCTCCCCTACGAATCTGCTACGAATCCGATAGACGACGATGAAGCTAAAGCCGACAATGCTGCCTCCTTCCCTCACCTACGAATCTGTGAATCTGGGTATGTCTTCTTCATTGAGTTAATAGACTGATTCTACATTGAGTTAAGTTCCAAGGCCTAGCAGAGTTGGCGGTGGTTTGGGATGGAGGCACTGGAATCACAGTTGTCGAAGCAAGTGATAAGTGTATATTTGATCATATTTTTACCCCATATTTAAATCCATTTTTGCCACTAAATATTATGATTATGTTCATAATTTTCTTCATAGAGATAAGTAATTGAAATTTGTTATATCTTGATCATAATTGATGAATTGAGCATAATTATACTACTTAGTATTATTTCTAATCTGATCATCTTAAGATTTATTCTTGTGTAGTAGCAACCCAACAAACAAAGTGTAGTGGTATTGGTGTGGTGTGCTTGAAGACAACAAGAAAAGGACAAAAGAAGATGGTGGATTAGCACAAAGTGACAAAAGACAATTAAAATATATGTTAGTGATGGAAACATTGTGGAGGAATTTCAGGCCAAAAGTGAAAAGCAAGAAAGGTGGAAGAATTTATGGCCGTAAACAAGGAAAAGCATCATAATTTCCGGATCAGGAGCTCCGCGCTGCAAATTCTCGACGCGTCGAGAGGTGGGCTAGTGTCCAGTATGCATCGGTTCTAGCGAGATTAAATTCTCGACGCGTCGAGAGGTGGGCTCGACGCGTCGAGAAAATTGCCCGGACCGCGAATCAACTTTGCAAATTTCCAGTTTTGCCCCTTCTTTTGCCCAACTATAAATACCCCTCATTTCTCCATTCTTCAACATCCAATTTTCAGATTAGAAATCCCTTTCCCCTCTTTAATCCTTTTCTCTCCTTAAAAATGTAGACCTCCAAGTGAGGATAGTTTAGTAGTGTAGGAGTAGATTAGGATTTATTTTGTAATAAGAAGAGGGATGATGCAAGATTAGGAGCTTCAACCGTTGGACCGAGGAGAAAGCGATGAGAATTTCTTTCCCTTCTTTCCTTTACTTATCTTGAATTAATCTTGTATCTAGATGCTTGTTCTTAATATATTTGGTTTGTGGATTGTGTTTATGTCTAGATTGTTGTTCGTTCTTTATTTATTATGAATTGTTAGTTTAGCTTCTATGAGTTGTTGTGTGCAAGACTTGTTATTGAAAGTATGTGATTATTGGATCCAATTGCATGCTTGTTTGTTGTTGTGTCACGATGAGAATCGGGCATGACTAGAACACTCTTGCCACACCTATGATTTATACAATGCGAGAGCTTGATAAATTGTAGGGGGATTTCTCGGCTAATCTTCGGTTCCTTCACTAGCGAGAGCGGGTTGGAATTTAGAAGTTAGCCAAAACGGTTCCTTCTCTAGTGACAAGGGTTGGAACCTAGAGGTTAGTTTAGGCTACCTCCTCACAACTTGTGGGATTAACTTGGGTTTGGGCATGTTGATTTGTTTATGATCTTTAAAACGGCCTCGCTTGTAGACTACGAGAGTAGATAACTTGCGTTTGGCACACTTGGGTAGATCACGAGAGTGGCACCGAGGACTTTAGTGCATTTCCTCCATTCACAAGGGATAGAACTTCTTTTCTACATTTGTTTGACACATGATAGACATTTACCCAATCCATATCCTTACCTATGTTGCATCTTATATATCTCTCTTCATTTGTTGCATTTATTTTTATTTATTTTTATTGCTATAACCATGTTATGACCGAACTAGCTTCACAAGAATCAATCCGAGTTAGTGCTTGACCAACCATTCCCTGTGGATCGATAACCCCGGAATACTCCGGGTATTTGCGTGTACCTAAAAGCTACAACCAGCAAGTACCGGCGAGAGCGGCGACGACGGTTCCTCTACATCCACCGCCACCACACGCCGCATTTCCTCATCCTCCAAACCCTCCCTAAAAATCACAGTCTTTCATTTTGTTTGCCACCTTCTAGAGATCAAACATTAGCTTCTCCCTCACTACGACGATCCCGTCGACATCGGACTCAAATTTTTGGCCACTCTCCCCCACCCGTGCTCTCTTGGCTACACATGTCTCTTTTGATCTGCGATGCTGAGCCATAGCTGCCGTTGGCGGCTGAACCCTCCTCCTCGTCTACGACTTCAACGATCTGTAAGACCTCTAGTGAACAGCGGAGATTTCCCCATTCGAATCCATCTTAGCGCATCTCAAGAACTTTGATTCCCCCACTTCAACCCACAAGGCATCGTGAAATTATGCAGCGGCGGCTTTGATCTTTCCAACTCCATAGCCATTATCGAAATTATGCAGCAACGAGTAGGACTTTTTAGGGTGAAATCAAAATAAAAATGGGGTTGATGAAGAATAGTATTTGAAAGGATGAAAATGCCCTTCAATTTCACGGTGATTTAACGCCAATTTGGACTGTCGACTAACATTGTCCAACTTTTATTAAGTCTGGATTAAATGTGGCAAAATTAATAAAACCGGACTAAATGTGTCCATCCAACACCCAATAAGTGTAGGACCAAAAAAGGAATTTACTCCGTTATCGCAGATAATTAAAAGTGCAAAGTATTTATGCACATTGAAAGATGAGGAATTTGTTACTACAATGTTCGGTAGTACGAAGTGATTGAAAACTCTTAATAAGCCAATATATTATTGCCTAAAGGAACAAAATTGAAAATTATAATGCATTGTTCCCTCTAAAGTCTCGCAGTGATTTGTTGAATTGTAAAAGAATATTCAGGAATTGAGAAATCCTCTGAATTATAGGTTAAACTATAAAAGAAAGGAATTGAGAATTCCTCTTAATTACAAAGGCAATATTATGGAAGAAATGTGTATCAAAAAAATTCCTCTGTTTTTCCTCATTTTTATATTGTACAAGGAATGAGTGTTGTTGAATCCAATCTTATTATAAATTAAAAATTTACTAATTTGAATGATTTTAAGATTTGGCATGGCTGATTAGATCATCCTAAATATGTGATGATAATGATAATGATGTAGTAATCTGATTCTAGAAAATCACAAAGAAAATGGAAAATACAACAAAATAAAAATAAAAATAAAAATAATAATAATAATAATAATAATAATAATAATAATAATAATAATAATAATAATAATAATAATAATAATAATAATCCACGAAGGATAAATTACATCTAAGAAATAAAACCACACGAGGTTGAATAAACTTGGATGTTGAGTGGGTTGAACTGTATGAACTTCAGGGTGGTTGGAAGCACGAGTCGTATTGTCACTATCCTTAAAACCTTATTTTCTGCCTCCCGGGGTGCTGGAGCGCTGCGGCCTAGGTTTCCCAGGATAAAAAGTATTACAGCTCCTGCGTTTGAGCACACAAACTTGGAGCCCGGCGAACTAAAACGTGGGATGAAACGCAGATGGCTTGAAGGAATGTATGAGCAGAGTTTTGAGGAGAGAAAGTGATTTGTGTGTTCTGTGATGCTTATTCGTCTTACAAATCTGCTGCTCACCAACGAATTATATATTGAAGGATGAGATCATTGCATTAAATATGGCAATTAATTTCCATATGTAACCTCCCTCCACTAGCAACTCATTTACACCCACTACTAATCCATTTAAATAAGAAATAAACTCAGAAATAATGATTGGAATTAATCATATTAATTCTGTAATGCCAAGAGTCATCTCTATCAATGGATCCAGTAGGTGAAAGGTCGTAGTTGAGAGGTCACCAGAGTCGCGGTGCGAGACATCGAGTTCGAGACATCATTCCAGTCTGCGTATCTTCGAGGCATCAGTGCTGCCGCGAGACATCAAGCAGTGCAAGCTACAAGACATCGTATTGGCCGCGAGACGTCGCATAGGTCCGTGAGCGCCAACACAAGCTGGGCGACATCGCACTCACACGCGAACGACCTCTCGCGAGAGGTCGACACCGCAAGCCGTCCGCGAGACATCGAACTACTTCTTCGAGATGTCAGTTCGTTTGATGTCTCGGATGAGAGATCATTTCTGATCTCATGTGGTTCTTAGATGGAAAAATCGTCCGAAAACATGGCATAACTTAGCACGCAAGACTAAGCAATTTTTCAGACGACATTCGTGCCCGCAGGTGCCGGCGTACACGAGTCAAGCCTTTTTAGGCTCAGTTTGGAATTTGATTTGCACCCCCCTTGTGCGCGAGAGATAGCATCTATGCTATACAAGTTACTTAGTCATAAAAAGACTCTTGTATATATACTTCCACATGGAGATATCTAACGGAAAGCTGTTGATCAAATTGGAGATCGAAGATCTACTGTGGTCAAAACAACCACCTTACTTTGGAGAAAGTAAGAAGAGGCGGAGTAGCTTGGAGGTTGTCTTGTGAAAAACTCGGGAGAGGCGGAGTAGCAGGAAGCGAGCGATAAACCTGAGGCTTGAGGCTGGCTTGGTGATCAAAGCTCAAGTGCTCGATATTGTACTAGAAGAAAGTTAATGCAATCCTTCTAGGGAGTTTCTAGAAGAAGAATGAAAGTAGGCAGTGTTGTTCGAACTACTTAAAAATCTCTCTCGCATTTGCTTTATTCTTTTATTTCTCGCTAATCATCTAACCTCTCGATCTGCATAGCATCCTTAATCCACCTCTCGAAATATCAAAACTCGTGCTAACTTAAAAGGGGATAACATTTCCGCTACACATAAAACTATCTTCAACTTGTGAGAAGTTGGACTTAAACTTCCTAAGTCTACTACCCACGAGAGGTCGATAAAGATTTGAAAAATTTTATACATGTCTATTCACCCCCTCCCTCCCCCCTCTAGACTTATTCCACATCCCCTCAGGACCAACAAATAATATTATTATATATATATATATATTAAATAAAATAATAAAAACATATAATTATACAATTCTACTAATTTTTTAAAAAATAACAAAACTCATAAAGACAAATTTTCATAATGCAACCAAACACAGAAAATGAAACTATTTTTCAAAAATTAACTCATTTTCAGAAGTTATTTTTTTGTTTTCTAACTTACCCTTAATTCCCTATAATACTATTCATACATACCAAATATTGTTATTTGAATTCATATTTTATTATCACCTTAATATTTTCCTACTGAACTACAATTTCTTTTCCATTATTTTCTTCCTTCAAACCAAGTAAAGAATTGTTGTGTCGGCCAAAGCAGGGGCTATCAACACGAAATTTGAGTTTCCTTTTCACGTGGTCTTCATCCTAAGATAGTAAGATGCCTGCCAAAAATTCTTCTTTCCAATCATTTTTTTTTTTTAACTCTTTCCAATCTCTAATCTCCAAATTTTGATTAGCCAAAAGCAGCAAGGCTAACTGGCTAAGGCATATTTTGAACTCCAAATTCCAAAATGAAATTCAAGAACGACCACGCAAAAGGAGCTTAGATGACATGTAATGATTATCTTATATAGGAAGTCATGAGATCAATTCTCAATAAATACAATATTAACTCTTTGTGTTTCAACAGATTGAGAAAGTATAATAAAGGGAAAATGACACTTTTTCCCCCTGTGTTATGTGCATATAGCACTTTTTCCCCCTGTGTTATTAAAGTGACATTTTTCCCCCTGAAATGTTAAATTGACATTTTTATCCTTAAGAATAATTATTTCATTTATTTTTCTTCTCCAACAAATTATTACTTATATGTATGGATAATTACGATTCGGTTCGAACCTAACCAAACACTATAACAATCATACCGAAATAGTATGGAAGGTTCTGGTTACGATTCAGAACCGAAAAAATAAAATTAAATAATTGTTGAACCGTGAACCGGAATTGAACCACAGTCATATATAGTGAAAATGATCAAATACTTATTTTGATAAATCGGTACGGTTCGATTCCAATTTTCGATTTTGAACCGCCGATCAAAACTTATTTATTTATTTATTTATTTTTATACTTTTATTTCTTATTTAAAAATAGTCTAAATTTAACAATTATTTTATTTTATTTTTTCGGTTCTGAATCGTAACCGTAACCGTCTATACTATTTTTTGCTACAGTGCTCGATTAGGTTCGTATCGAACCATGATCTTCCATACATATTAGTAATAATTGGTTAGAGAATAAAAATAAATGAAGTAGTTATTTTTAAGGGCAAAAATGTCAATTTAACATTACAGGGGGAAAAACTACCACTTTTAAAATAACTGAGGGGGGGAAACTGCCACTTTAATAACTCAGGGGAAAAAAGTGCTATATGCACATAACATAGGGAGAAAAAATGCCATTTTCCCTATAATAAACAAATATTACATTTAATTGTATTTAAAAAAAAAAAAAAGCACCTCCCATAATTGATTGTCGGCCATTTCATATTCCACCAGCTCAAAAGTGTCACAAAAAGCCAATCTATGCCATGCCATTCCTTGCCAAATAACCACGAGCTTGTCTTTGACCCCTTATTCTTCACGTGAACCAACAATCTAACTGTTGGCCACCAAAACTACTCCATGCCGCCGGTGATGAAGAGATCACGCTGGATTCCATGGTGCCACCGGAGAATCTGTATCTCCGGTTGAAACACCATCATCATGCACTCTTAACACAAACATATTCCAGCTCTTAATTAGGAGATATCTAATTTGTTTCCGGCATTACTAGAACCAAAAAGTATTTAGGTCTGTTTGGTAAATAATCTGTCTATCAGCCAAATTTTAACTTATTTGATTACTATTAGTTGGCAAATAATAAGCTTTTTGTAACTCCAAAATGCTAAAATTCAAAAGGTCACTCAAAGCAGCCGTTTCAATTAGCTTTTTGAGAAAAGAAATTATACCAAACAGTTATCAGCTAACAACAGCTAATTTATCAAACAACTTTCTACAATTAGGCAATTAGTCAATGTTATCAACAAATCATACCTTTTAATCCAAACAGCCAACCCAATCAGTTAACGGCCATGTTTGGTAAATAATCAGCCTACCAGCCAATTTTGGCTTATTTGACCACTATTAGTTGGTAAATAATAAGTTTTTTGTAACTCCAAAATACTAAAATTTAAAAAGGCTACTCAACTTTCTACAATCAGCCAATGTTATCAACAAATCATACCTTCTAACCCAAACAGCCAACTCAATCAGCTAACATCCATTTACAAAACAAGTCTTTAATAGCACCCGAAGAGAAAATGGACAGAGAACTCAACCAAAATGACCGGAAAACTCTAAACTCCAAGTCGCCATTTCAGTCTACGGTCACAACTTGGGATTAGCAAAACCCGGACGGTTCCCTCATACCGGAAAAACATCCTAACTCAAAAATTTCGCACAAACAAAATTCGAATACAGCAAGAGCCCCTCTAGGGGAAAATAAGAGCCTTAGAGATGGATTAAGTATTATATGCAGTGGCGCATTTGATGAAGAGATGGATTAACATTTATTTATTACATTATATGCAGTAAACGTTACGTTCAACAAAGAAAAACTGTTTCCTTAGGGGCAGCAGCTACGCGTTTTAGGATTTTGACTAACCAGCAAAGCTAAACCGAACATTTGATCATTTTCTGTATACATAATATTTATTTATACCTATCCTGGCCCTATAAATTTCGACTCCTCCCTTTGTAAAATCATCCCAGAAACATCAATAACGAATCGATTCTTTCTCCCATTCTCAGCATATTTTCCAGTATTCATCATCATCATCATATTATTGTTATTATTATTATTGTTGTTGTTGTTATTGTTGTTATAATTTACAACACTAGTATATTTATTTACAACTAACAATTAGAAGGAGAGAATAGCAATAAATATCTACACGTGTTTGAGGTTTGAACTTTCAGACAGAAAATACAAAAAGTTAGCTAGGGAGTAATAAGGCAAATTTCACACCACTTCTGCTTGCTGCAGAAATCATCCCAATTCCCAAAGGTATAACCTTACTCTCTCTTTTCCAAATTGGAATGATTGAGGTAAAGAATTCACAGTTGAGTTTCTTTCGTAAATGGGCACGGGATATTGTCTTTGAGTAGAATTATAATTGTTATTTCTTGTCATTTACAGCAAGTCTGCTTGGGCTATGGAGGAAAAGGATAAAATTGCCAAAGATATTACTGAAGTATGCACCTTCAATTCTGATAATTATTCAGCTCAAACTATTCTTATATGCATTGATCTTCTAATATTTCGTAACTTTGATTCTATAGCTAATAGGAAATACGCCACTAGTATATCTCAACAACGTAGTGGAAGGATGTGTAGCCCGTATTGCTGCCAAATTGGAATTGATGGAGCCCTGTTCTAGTGTGAAAGACAGGCAAATCCTCTATTCATTCCTTCAATGCATTTTTTCTTTAATTTTGCCTTTGGTTCTTAAAAATTACGGACGGAGTAAACTAATATTTTAGGTTAGGTTGATTATCAACTTTGAAATGCTGTTATTAAAGAAGCATTTTAAAATTTGGCTAATAGTTTGAGCAAATTATCATAATGCAGGATAGCATACAGTATGATTAAAGATGCTGAAGATAAGGGTTTGATTACCCCTGGAAAGGTTAGTGAAGTGTAGTATTAACTTCTTGTTGGAACATGGCTAAAGTTTTTGTTTTGTTGCCTGAGATTTTAAATCAGAAAACTCACTTATTCTTTGTTGGTAAAATTATATATATATATATATATATATATTCGAATACATAGATGTACACAGTATACGGATCGGAGTATATAATAACACAAGTCCAAACCATCATCACTTATGTGTACTCTAAATTTCGAATATATCTATACAATATATGAAAATCAAAACTCATAATTCAACAAATTGAAATTCAAACCAAGAATTTCATGCAAAGAAATCAACATCTTAACCACCACACCAATTCAACCACTTGTTTATTATGGCATATATAAATTCCAAAATCATTGGGTCATCATTATTTTATTATTATTATAATCATAATATAATATTCATCATCATTAATTAATACCCATAAAAATCAAACTTCATCATTACCGTTATTTTCTTCATGAACCCCTCCGGTCGCCGGTGGGGAGGAGTTGACGCCAAGCAGCAGCTCTGCCACTGTAAAGGTCGCCGGAGTTTCACCGGAGGAGAAGCCGCCGCTACTACCATCGCCACCGACTGATCACAGTTGCCGTCAATGAGAGAGAGAGACACGGACGTGAGGTCGCCGGAGAAGGACAGTCGGCGGTAGAAAAGAAATCAGCAGAAAATGAAAAGAGAAACCAGTGGAGAGTAGGGTTGGAATAAGCCAGGCCCCTTGAGGCCTATGGTCTAGCCTAGCGAACTAGTCTATTTAATTAAAATATCAGGTCTAGGCCTATTTAGTTAAATAGGTTTAGGCTTATATTTAAGAGTCTAGCCTACATATAATCTACAACCCTAATTCTCAATATTCAAATCCAAAATACAACTTACTAATTAATAAACAATGTTATATATTACCAGTTACTATTGTTATTATGCTAAATTGCTAGTAATTAGTATAATACTAATTACTAGTAATAATTCTGCCAGTTGTTTAGTGTTTACAGTTTACTAACAATTAGTAAAGTAGTAATACTAATGTAATATGAGCCTACCAGTAATTGATTGCAGGATTTATAGATTTGTAGTAATACTAGTAATTAGTAAACAATGTATTGTTGAATTTTGTATTACGAACTTTTACTTATTAAACTTGTGGTGTTGGATATTGTATTATAAAATATGAACTTATGATTTTGTCATTCATTATGAAATATGAACTTAGGTACTTTTTGTAAATTTTTTACAAGTATACTTTAAAAGACTTAAAAATGTAGGTCTTAAATAGGTTCAAAGCCTATTTAAATATGCTCAAAGCCTATTTAGGATATATTTGAAATATTTTTATATGCCTATATGTTAAATATGCTTTTAAAAAGGCTTCAGGCTAGGCCAGGCCAACTGTAGGCTCAAGTTTGAACCTAAAAAAAAAAAAGCCTACATACAAGTTTAGGCCTAGCCTCAGACATAGATTTCCATAGCAGGCCCAAACTTAATATTCTAAAGCTCGATTCGGCCTTGTCTATTTTCACCCTTAGTGGGGCAAATTATTGCATGGACCAAAAATAAAAAAGTACATTATTTTTATACTGAAAGTATATTACTTTTGTACTGTTGGTACATTATTTGATAGTATATATCAAATAATGTATCTACAGTACAAAAATAATGTACCTAAAATAATGTATTTTTTATTTTTGATCCATACAGCTGTGTGGACCATGGTCCATGCAATAATGAATGCCCTAGTGGGGAGTGAAGAGGGAGAGAGATTAAGTTAGCTGAAGGTGAAGATTGTGACTTGGTGAGGCTGTTGGCTGCTTTTTTTTTTTTTTTTTTTTAAGTATAAAATTAAAAAATCGTTGAACTTTTTGTAAATTTTTAAAAAAAAAAATAAAATAAAAATGTTAATTATTTTTTTAGTTTATTGACTTATTTAAAGTTTTTCGAATTAGATGAGTTAATTGTTTTTTTTTTTTAAAAAAAACAATTAACTCATCTAATAAGTCAATAAACTAAAAAAAAAGTAATTAACATTTTTTAATAAGTTAATTTCATGTTTTTGTTGATTAAATTCGCCTTTTGGCTGCTCCAATTATCAACATTCGCTTCCCACCAAATTTTCACACGTCTCAGGATTATATTATGCTATATATAGACACACAAATAATATTTTATGCACACATACATACATACCTACACACACATACACAAAATGTCTAACATTTTACATTTCACACGGTCAAAGTCTAACATCATCATGCACCAATATACGTTTTTCAAAAAATATCATGTACCAATATACGGAGTACCCCACCCCCCCTCCCCATATATATAATTTATTTTGAGTAGGTTGTGGGTTATTAAAATGCGTTTGCCAAGTAGGCATGGCAAAAACTTGTGTAAGACGGTCTCACCATGAGATGGGTCGGGTCGAGTTGGGTCAAGATATAAATGTAACACTTATATGCACAAATGTCATACTTATATGCTCAAATGTAATACTAATCAGGAATAAAATTTTTGTTACTTATAAGTGTAAATGTAATACTTTTAAAGGAAAATACAATACTTTTACATTTCGATTTAAAAGTATTACATTTTTCCTCAAAAGTATTATATTTGCCCTTATAAGTAAGGGGCACTTGTCAACATTACTTATTATGAAAAATGTATTACTTTTTTCTTTTATTTTTTTGTAAGTAGCAAAAATTCTATTCTTGATTAGTGTTATATTTGAGCATATAAGTATGATATTTGCACATATAAGTATGACATTTGCATGGTGTTTTGATCCGCCCCGACCCGTCTCACGAATAAGGATCCGTGAGACGGTCTCACACAAGTGTGACTCTGCCAAGTATGGCAAATTATGCTGTGGATACAGGTCCACCTTGCAAGGTGGATCTGGGTCCAAAACTACGTCGTTTTTGTTTCTTTTTTTTTTTTTTTTAGTAAACATATTGCTGAATATAGAGTTATCCAAAAATGTGTGAATGTAGAGGTTTCAAAGTGTGAATGTAGAGTATAGAAATTGTGAATGTAGATTTATGATTGTGTGAATGTAGAGTTGCCTAGAAATGTGTGAATGTGTAGGTTTCAAATTGTGAATATGGAGTATAGAAATCGTGAATGTAGAGTTATGCATGTGTGAATCTGTAATAGTGTTAAGAAGTTCTAGCAACTTGTTTCGCACATGTGTGAATCTGTAATAGAAATTTGTCAACCAAACAATAACAATCACTTTGATACATATACTTTATACCAAAACCTATTAACCAAACACCCCCTAAATACTATTTATCTCAAATAGTTGAGTCACATAATTATAAATTTGCACAATTATTTATCATATAATAATAAAATAATTTTGAAAGTATTTTTTACCAAAATAATATTAGTAAAAATTTTCATTACGCGTGTTACACTTTACCCCTCCCCAAAGCTACCTCAGTTATGTCCACGATTAAAATTTTCTAGCAAGTTATAGAAGAATGCTATGATTCAAACTCGTGACCTTGTAGTTACAAACCATATATCTTGTTTGGAGTCATTATCATATAGGGAGTAATTTTTAAATTGCTGCATATTAATATAATAGTCCTCTTCACATTCTCAGACTGAAAAACTTGAACTGTTTTCTTCAAATTTGTAAATATGGTTGCTGAAGAGCATCCTTGTAGAGGTAACCGGCGGCAATACTGGCATTGGCCTTGCATCTATTTCAGCAGCTTTAGGGTATAAACTTATAGCCGTGATGCCACATACATATAGTCTTGAAAGAAGAATTGTTCTTAAAGCTTTTGGAGCTGAACTACATATCACTGACGGAGCCAAGGGTTTAGATGGTCTTCTTGAAAAGGTCCAACAGATATTGGATAGGACCCCAAACAGTTATTTTTTACATCAGTTTGAGAATCCTGCTAATCCAGAGGTATTCCTATTTTAGGGTTCAGGAATTGATTCATAGAAAGTAGAGGCATTACTATTCTTCTTATCAGCTTTCCATGTGTAGATTCACTATGAAACAACTGGACCAGAGATATGGAAGTGCACTAAAGGGAATGTTCATGCTTTAATTGCTGGGATTGGAACAGGAGGAACAATCACAGGTGCAGGAAGATTTCTCAAAGAAAAGAATCCAGAAACAAAGGTGGATTTGTTTTTTTATCATAAATTCCACTACGGACTTGCTCATTCAATTCTTCAGTGTTTTATTTATTATTAATATTATTTTTGTTGATCTTGAATATTTTTTTTTTTTTTTTTTAGTTTTTAATTGCTTTGTATTCCGTTTCCCTCTCAAGTAGGTATACGGTGTAGAGCCAGCTGATAGTGCAATTCTCAATGGAGGAAAGCCAGGTTTGGAGTAATCTTTGATGTCATTCAAATTTTTGGTTCTGGTAAAGTTTTCGCTTTTCATTTAAATCCTTTGCTCAGTTTTTTTTTTTTTTTTTTTTTTTGTAACTGGGATAGAGTGTGGTAAGCTCAAAGTTGCATATCTTATTTTAGGAAGTGAAGGGCATGTTTACTAACAGAAAATTGTTTTCTGTTTTCAGTTTTCATTCTTTGTTTTTTTGTTTAGAAAACTTGTTTACTAACACTTATTTTTTTAAATTTATTTTTTTTAGATTAATGTTATAAAATTAACAATAAATAAAAATATATCCAAACAAATAACCTATTAAGTTCACATCAAAATTTACTTTAGATAATATTAATATTTTTTGAGCTAATATTTAAAATATGTTTGGATATATTTATTTGAATGACATGTATATAATATATAATTTTTATTTTGAACTCTGATATAGTAATATACGTGAAATTTCGATATCCGATATCGGGACCAAACTTGTATCCGATATAACATAATTAAAAATATCCGAACGAATAACCAATTGAGTTCAATCAAAATATAAAACCTAGTATAGATTTCAATTTTTAATTTTGATAATATGAATGAGGTATAATTTTAAGCATAAGCAAATAAGTTATGTTTAAATAAGTAATGCAAGTAGAAAAGATAGAAGATGATAATGAATGTAATCATAGTAATGAACACATATGTAAGTAGATAATCGTGAGAATGTAGTTATAGTGACATATAGTCTAATAGATGATAGCTGATTCTGTTTTCCATTTAGAAAACGGTTTTTAATAATGTTTTATTTTCTGTTTTCAAAATGAAAAACTGTGCTAGTAAACATGCTTTCTGTTTTCTAATTTTCTAAATTTTCAGAAAACTGGAGAAAATTTCCAGTTAGTAAACATACCCCAAATTTTTTCTCCTACTGTTGTAAAGGTACATAGTCAGATGGAGTAATGACTTTTGTGTTGTTGTTGTTATTATTATTATTATTATTATTATTATTATTATTATTATTATTATTATTATTATTATTATTATTATTGGGTTAGGAGGGAAAATGGTATCCAATTTCTGAAAGTGTGTATTGAGTAAATCCTAACAGGTAAAAGACCACAAAAAGATAAATCAAGACCACAAAAAATATAAACCAAAATAAATTGCTTATAGTTGATCGATTAGAATCAAGAGAGTTAAAATTTAAAATCGTGACCTTCTGATTATAAGTTTGTATTCTTAATTATTTTCTTTGGCTTATCCCACTTTTGTGTCATATATTGATGTCATGCCACGTTGTCCTAAAGCCAAGCCTATATTAGTTACTTTTTTTTTTGGTGAGTAAGCCTATATTAGAGCATCCTTATCAGTTGGAGTTTTTTCGCGGTTTTTTAGGAGTTTTTGTAAGTGTGATTAGGATAGAGAAAATGAGTGGGGAAGAAAAAAAAATTAAAACAAATTTAATTAAAAAAAAAAAAACAGAAAAGGAAGGTTGTCAGCCGCGCCTGAGGCGCGGCTGACGCGCCCAGCGGGCGCGTGCAGTGCACGCGCCCGCTGGGCGCAATAAGTGCCTCTCACGCGAATTTATTTGGCGTGTTCCTCTCTTCATTGGGACCCACTTTTCTGCAATATCTCCATCCTTAGCAGAAGAACCCCAAAATTCTCTCACCTAATTTCTCTCTCCAACATGGCATTACTTTTCTGACAATAACCCCAAATAATTTACTGATTGGGGTGCTCTTAGTTACTGGCTGCATTAGTGAATGATATCAATTTGATAGCGACAAGCATGTCAAAAGGAGCTAGCTAGCTACTTTGCATTTGGTGGCCTCAAAAATAAAAATCCCTAGTTTGGTAGGCTTGTAAGCCTATATACACAGTTTATTTATTTTTTTATTTTTTAACATGGGTTATCATATCTGATCTGATCTACTTATCTTCATCCAGGAACACATAAAATCCAAGGTATTGGTGCTGGTTTTGTTTCTGCCGTTTTGGACATGAGCATACTTGAGGAAGTTGTTACAGTAAGGGCGTAAGGCCATCCTTATTTTTCAACCATAACTTTTTCTTAATCACATTTATTAAGAAAGATTTAAAAAAAAAAAAAAGATAAAGAATGAAACCAGCACGGGCTGGTAGTAGCTAAATTGGCAAAAGTAGATCCTAGAGGCGTGTGAGAGCCTCACATTAAAAAATAAGAAAAAATATATGAGTTTATAAGATTAAATGTTAGACTATTTAATTGATTGAATTTAATATTTTAGTGTGATTTGTCCATGCGTTATAGTGTTCATCAAAACACAATTTAGCTTTATGAGTCTTTACAACTACCAAGTGAATAATTTCAAATATACTTCTTCAGGGAGTTAACAATGGAGCGTGGGTTCTTCCTTGGGATCCTTCAATTTGAAATTTTGTGACTATTTTTAAATGTTTAATGTTTGCCTAGGGTGTGTTTGGAAGCCCGGAAAATGACTTCTGGAAGTCATTTTCTGGGTTTCGGGTGTTTGGGAACACCCAGAAAATGTGGTCAACGGAAATCAATTTCCGTTGACCACGGAAAATATGTCACTTTTTCCGGAAAATGACTTCCGGATAAATTATCCGGAAGTCATTTTCCGGAAGGGGAAAATGGTGCTTCACAGTTCACACCAAGGGAGGCCAAGGGAGGGACGGCCCCTTCAGTCCGGCGGACTGGTTTCCGCCGGAAACCAGAGCCGTCGCTCCCCCCCCCCCCCCTTTTTTTTTTTTTTTAATTTTTTATTTTTAATTAGTTATATTATAATAAATATTATTATGTTATATATTTTTTATATTTTAAATAAAAGAATAAAATTATATAATTATATATTTCTACTCATTTTCCACTCATTTTTCGAAAAATGAACCAAACACCAAAAGACAGTTTTCCAGAGTACATCCAAACACGGAAAATGAACTCATTTTCCGAAAAATAACTCATTTTCCAGAAAATATTTTTCAGAAGTCATTTTCCTGCGTTCCAAACACCCCCTAAATGTTACTCCGTACAAAACACATTTATATTGTACCAATCAAACTTTAATAAAATTACTATAAAATGGGGAACAAAATCAACTCTGAGAAACCAGTTTAGCTATAGCCAGTTAGGACTTAGGGGGCATAGTGGCATACACAAAAATAAGTGGACCGTACCAATGGTGTTACAAGCCATAATAAACCGATCATTATTGCATGGACCATGGTCCACACAGTTATGTGGACCAAAAATAAAAAATACATTATTTTTGTAATGGATGTACATTATTTTTATACTGTAATGTACTTTTTATTTTTGTGTGGACCATGGTCCATACAATAATTTGCCATAGTAAACACCTTGGGTCCATCAACAGCCGTATATGGAATTTTTTTTTTGAAAAAAAAAATTGTAGTCAATGTTAGTAGATTATTATAGTAATGCTAATAAATTGTAAAGGTGAAACTTTTTCATAGTACAAAGGAAAGATATCAATCTTTAATTGTTTTTTTTTTTTTTTTTTGAGAAGTATCAATCTTTAATTGTAAACTTGGAATGTTGATTGCAATGTTTCGTTTTATCATCTGAACTCTGATTTTTCTAAACTGTGTTAGCACAGCATCATCTTTGTAAATTGGTTCTTGAAGTGAATAGCAATTAAATCAGATGAAAATATCTTTTGAAAAAAAATCAGATGAAAATATCCATGTATAATCATCTCCTTGAATTGTATTATATGGCCCTCTTTGGTAAAAAATTAGTCTATCAGTCAATTTTAACTTATTTGACCATTATTATCCATTTGACTTGGTTAAAAAATCAATATAAGTGTTTAGTTAATAAGTTTTTTATAACTCTAAAACTAAAATGTTAAAATTCAAAATGCTGCTCAAAACAACTTTTCAATTAACATTTTTAGAAAAAAAATTATACCAAACAGCTATCAGCTAATAGTTAATTTACCAAACACCTTTTTACAATCAACTAATATTATCAACTAATCTTACACCCAAAAAATATTATCAATTAATCATACATTCTAACCCAATCAGCTAACAACTATTTATCAAATATGATGAATATATATTCTATTGCCTATTGCCAGGTAGCTTAGCTGATCATGTGATTTTGTCTTTGGATATTTTGAATATCCCACCCCATTTTACTAACGGCTTGATCTTGTCCGGAATTAATTTTAGGTGACCAATGAGGAAGCCTTTGAAATGACAAAGCTTCTCTGTCTGAAAGAAGGTTTATTTGTATGTGTATTATGGTGATGCCATCTTTATGATGTAATTTCCCTTTAATTCTTCATTGTTTGATGTTCATTGTCGTAGACCTGAACGTTCTCTATTTTCACTCAGGTGGGCATTTCATCAGGGGCAGCAACTGTTGCTGCAATCAAAATTGCACGAAGGCTAGAGAATGCGGGAAAACTTCTTGTTGTAAGTCTTACTCGTTTCATATGCGAAGGTAGTATGTTGGGGGAGGTGGTAAAGGGTCAAGCCCATCAATTGGTAGCAAGAAAAATTGTTAGGCAGATGAGTCTAACATCCTCCTACCTTTTAAAAATGTGATATTAGTTTATAATAAAATAAAGTTGTGTCTTCACTGCTGTAAGCTATAGCTTTTGGTATAGTCGTAAACTCTTGATCTAACAAGTGGTATCAGAGTCATGTTATAGGTTCAAGTCCCAACAAAAGCAAACATTGTGTAGTATAAGACTGACCGGAAATGAAATGCTCTACTTGCAGGTCATATTTCCAAGCTTTGGGGAGCGTTATCTCTCCACTGAGCTGTTCGATTCAGTACGAGAAGAAGTGGAGAATATGAGGTTCGAGTAAATGTCTATGCGCTTTTGATAAAGAAAGAGAGATAATGTTGTGTCCAGTTTGATGCACGGATTAAAGTTTATGAGTATTATTGTTGTAATTTTATGATACTAAGCAAAATTAGTTCAATGATATGTTTGTGAAATTGAGAGCATGATCAATACCAATGTTGAAAAAGACGTTAGACGCCCCTAAGGGCCAAAGGGGCCTAGAGCCTTGTTTATTTATTTATTTATTTATTTATTTATTATTATTATTATTATTATTATTATTATTTTAAGTTAAAGCTGGCAGCCTGGTAAACACATTTGACTACCAATATTTCAAACGTAAAAGCAATAAAGCCTAATTTCACGTGATTTCACTTCCCAAAATTCTCATCTAACACTCTCTATTTTTTTTGAAAGTAAAACGATTGTAATTAATCAAATCAGAGAGCAACACATTATAAAGGATAGAGGGAGGGTGTGAAAACTACTCCGAGCAATCGGACATAGAAACAGACTACCTTGCCAATAGATGGACTGCCTGATTCGCTGATCGCTTAGTAAAAGATAAAAACATTTGAGTAAAGCTACTTATAAGTTTTTTAATATCCCTAAGAACAAGATGGAATGAAGATTCCCCCTTGGTTGAGTTGAGACCCTGCACAACTTGTAGTGAGTCAGTTTCGACATGAATATTATTAAAGTTGTGTGATTTTAACCAACTCAAGGTCTCCCGTATAGCCACTGCTTCAGCTTCTCTTGAAGTAAAGAACCCCCTCCAATAAGCTCATTTTGCTGCAATAAACTGGCCAAAATCATTCCTAAGGACACAACCAAAGCCCATGCAAGAATTTTCTTTGTTAATGGCTGCATCAACATTCAATTTCAGCCAACCTGTTTGGGGCTTAATTAGTCTAGTGATCACATATTGTTGGGGTTCTGTGGTTTTTGTGGTCGTTGCCTTTCATAGCTTCTTTCCAGTCTGAGAGATAATATTGAGTTCTGCGGATTAAAGTTACTAGAGACTCAATAGCTTTATTGTGCCACAATATATTGTTCCTCAGATTCCAAATATTCCAGCAGGCTAGTATAATAGTGCATGTTTGATCATTTGACATATTGGAAGTGGTATTGACTAACCATTCCTGGAAGTTTATTCCAGTAGCATGCTGATTTAAAATTCCTATGCAACGCCAACAATTCCTTGCAAATTCACATTCAACAAATAGGTGATTGATTGTTTCCTTCCCATTCACACATAGATGGCATTTATCATCACAACTGACTCTCTTGGCTAACAATTTGTCTTTGGTTGGTAAACTTGAGGAGCATGCCTGACACAAGAAGATACGAACCTTTGGAGGAATATTACAGTTCCAGTATATACTCTATTTCTGTATATCTTCCGAGTTCAGTTCACCACATAGGGCCCTATAACAACTCTTGACCGAGTAGTTACCATCATCTTCTGGACCCCAAATAATTTTATCCTGCGCATGCTATCCAGGAAGGAGAATTTTCATAATTAGATTTGCATCTCTTTGGTTGAATACATTCCTAACAGCTTCATCATCCCAAGTTACTTTGTTAGGATTGATAAGATCGAGACTGTTGAATTCTCCATCAAAGGGAAAGGATAAGGGGTAACTTTTGAATTTTCCTTGTCTGGCAACCAATTATCACACCAAATGCTCACTTGGTTGCCGTTTCCCACTCTCCATCTTGAATGTTTGCGAATAATATTCTGTTTCAAGAATGCTACTCCAAATAAAAGAAGGATTGGCACATTTTCTCGCATCAAGGAAATTAGAATGAGGAAAATACCTTGCTTTATAAATTTTTGAGACTAGAGAATCAGGATTTTGAACCAATCTCCAAGCTTGCTTACACAAAAGAGCTAAGTTAAAATCATGTAAGTTTCGAAAACCCATTCCACCCTATTTTTTCGGTAAGTAGAGAAATCTCCAAGTCTTCCAATGAATTCCTGCCCCTGTATTTGCTACCCCCTTCCACCAGAAAGAGTTCATAACAGCTTCAATGAGAAAGACTCCCATGGCATATGAAGAAAGCGCCTGGATGACGGTTTTCAGTACTATCTCTCTACCAGCTCTAGATAAAAATCTGTGATTCCATCCTTGAATACGGTTGATGATTCTTTGTTTGATGAATTTTAGTGTTTCCTTTCTATTTTTTCCAACTATCATCGGCATCCCCAAATAGTTTCCCCCTCCTCCTCCACTCCTAATCTCAAGAACCTCTTCAATTCTAGCTTTCACAGTTTCGTCCACATTTCGACTGTAACATAAAGAGGACTTGTCTAGATTAATACATTGTCCAGAAGCCTTGGCATAACATTCAAGCAAAATTTTTACATTTGAAGCCTCTTGGGAATTTGCCTTAAAGAAGATATAACTATCATCAGCAAATAAAAGGTGGCTAACTGAAGGAGCACTCCTAGCCACTCTAATCCCATGAAGCTTACCACATTGCTCATATTTCTTTAGCATTGCACTAAGCCCCTCTACTACGATAATGAACAGATAAGGGGAAATGGGATCCCCTTGACGCAGTCCTCTTCCCGGCTTAATAGGGCCTATTTCTTCCCCTCTGTTAAGAACAAAATATTCAAAGTGGTAACACACTCCATAATCAGATCAACCCAACTAACTGTAAACCCCAACCTGAGCAAGATTTCACGGAGTAGTGGCCATTCAACCCTGTCATAAGCTTTACTTATGTCAAGTTTTAAAGCTGCAAAACCTTCACGACCTTGTGTTTTCCTTTTGAGGAAGTGTTGCATCTCAAAAGCCACCATAATATTGTTTGGGATTAATCTTCCTGGAACAAAAACACTCTGGCTACAAGAGATAATCCCGTCTAAGAGAATTTTCAACCTATTGGCTAGAGCTTTGGCAAGAATCTTATAGGCAACAGTATAGAGGGCAATTGGCCTGAGGGCTGAGGTCAGCCATAGTTTCTGGGCAAGTTTTTTTAGGAATTAACACAATTTGGGTGATATTTATACCCCTTGGAAGCTGCCCAGAAGCGAGGTACTCATTACACAGTTGAAACATGCTTTCCCTATCAATATCCCAATAAGCTTGAAAGAACCCAGGATTAAATCCATCAAAACTAGGACTTTTATCAGGATGCATATCAAAAGCTGCCTTCTTATCTCTTCTCTAGAAATTTTTTTCAAAAGTGCTGTGTTTTGCATTTGACTCAACTTCGGAGATAAGCAATCTAATACAGGGAGTTGGTCTCCAGCAGTGCTTCTAAAGATTTCATTAAAATAATTTCTTACCAAGTTATCCAGTTCTGGTCCTTGATTAATCCAATCACCATTTTGGTTCCGCAGCTTGAGAATTGAATTACGTCGTCTTCTCTACTTGACTGCGCTTGTTACTCAACCCTCTATCTACACTCAGTAGAAATTTTAGTACAAAGTAGTAAAAGATAATATTTTTCTCTCAGGGACTAGAAGTTCTACTGAGTCAACAGATGCCTCCACTGAGGCTCGAACCCATGTCGCTTGACCACAAGGTCTTTGGCATATATATATATATATATATATATATATATATTAGAAGGTGATTGGTGGCCACAAGGTTGACTTGGGAGTTACAATCTTTTGCTTAATGGTAATTTATTTCACCATTATGTGTCATTCATCTTATTTTATTTAAAATAGTACTAGCTAGCCTTGTTTCTCACCTCTAGCCTTGATAAATTTGTTACAAGGTTGATCTCGAAAATACAGGAAAATAATGGAAATACAACAGAAAATATCCACGAAGGATAATATTACAGGAAATTAAAACAACCTACAAAAGGTTGAAAACCTGAACTACGGTTGAGGATGAAATCCGGACGAACTCGGGTAGTTGGAAGCACGAGTCGTGTTGCCACTCTCCTTAAAACCTTATTTACCGCCTCCCGGGGTGCTGGAGCGTTGCGGTCTAGGTTTCCCAGGATAAAACGTACTACGATCCAATCGTTCGAGCACACGAACTTGGATCCGGCGAACTAGGAACGTGGGTTCAACGCAGGTGGCTAGAAGGAAATGTGAGCAGAGTTTTGAGGAGGAAAACAGTGTTTGCCGTGTGTACTTGGTGTTGTTCGTTCGTGTTTTTCAAACCTGCTGCTCACAACGAATATATAGTAGAGGAGAATGGATCATAGCATTAATTATGGCATTGATCATCCCTTAGTAACCTCCTCCCACTAAGTAGAAATTTAATTCTGCCATTTAACCAACAATTACACCCACTACCAAGTCCCATTATTCATGAAATAACTCTAAAAATAATGATTGGAATTAATCAAATTAATTCCGTAATATCAAGAGTCATTTCTGAACGGACACAGTAGGTGAAACGTCGCGTTCGAGAGGTTACCGGAGTCGCAGTGCGAGACATGGTTCGGAGTGTGAACCATCGAGACATCGCCGTGCCGCGAGACGTCGAGAAGTGCATGCTTCGAGACATCATGCCGGCAGCGAGACTTCGCACTGGTCCGCGAGACATCGGACGAGCGCGCCAGCCCGGGCCGCGCGACATCGCACTCGCACGCGAACAACCTTCGAGAGGTCGACTCCGCTGAAGTTCGAGACATCGAACTACCTCTCGATAGGTCAGTTCGTTTTGATGTCTCGACCATACGTGGTCTGAGATGGAAAACTCGTGCGGAATTTTGGCATAATGTAGCCCGCAAGGCCAGCCACTTTTCCGGACGACATTCGTGCCCGCAGGTGCAGGCGCACACAAGTTCAAGCCTTTTCGAACTCATTTTGGGATTTGATTTGCACCCCCCCCCTGCGCGCGAGAGAGAGCATCTATGCTATACAAGTTAATTAGCCTTAAAAGACTCTTGTATTTATAGTGGGGCAAATCTTCATTCCCAACCAATGTGGGACAAAGCTAATAAGCTTTTCCTCACTTAATAATTCCACCTCAAATGGGTCTACTTTGAGAGCCAATTTCTCATTCACCTATTATCCATTTTGAGCGTATAATATATCGATCTCTTCGTCTCATTACGAAGAATCCGAATCCACTTTGACCCGACCCAAATCGGATGTGGACCCTACATATATTTATACCACAAAATGGCCACTTAAAATGCCATTTTAGTGCTATTTTTCCAACAAAATTCCCTCATCAAGAAGAAGAAAAAAATGCCTTCTTCATTTCTTCTTCGTCCTCTCTCTTTTTTCGTGCTCTTCAAAGGAAAAAATAAATAAATTTTATTTATCGTCTTCCATTATCCTACTCAAGAACTTGGAAGTTGGAACCTTGTCTTTTCAAAAGGAGAGCCCTATGGGTGGATCCGAATCAATTTAAAAGCGCTAAAAAGTCTAAATTGCCCTTTAGTAACGATTTGGGAATAGTTTTGGGATAGGGGTATTTTGGGTAAGTCACATTGTGGTTTGGAACTCGATGAGGTGGGATAATTAGTCTCAATAAGTTGCACTTTATAATCATTCTCCAACTAAGTCTGATAGTGCCCCCAAAAGTAGGATTCCCTGTCCCATAACGGAAGCCCACGTGGCTTGCATTAACAGCTTAGCTTTGCTGTTTCCGTAGTAACCGTTAAAGATAAGAAGGTTTCACCTCTCGAAGGTGAAGCTGTCCGTCTTCATAATATTCAAACTGTGTGAACTATAATTAAGGATCTTTCTCCTGAGTGATTGATCTTTAAAGATTCGCAGTATTCCCCTTTAACCAGACAAACATTTGTTGTTCATTAGAGAGACACTTATCAGTGATAAACGCTTTGAGATGATCTCTCGAACGAACTCTCGTAGAGCAGATATTTTGCGAGACTGACTTTAAGTACTTCTTGAAGTAACCCCAGATTTGATTCATGCAAAGATATCACTTCTCCTAATTTCTTCACAAACCAATCCCTCTATTTATAGGAAAAAGGGAATGGAAGACAAGTCTTGAAGAGAAAGACATAGAGGAGTCCAAATGATTTGCTACACTTTGTCATGTTAGGAAGATTTTGAAGATGGGAGTCCAAATGGTTTGCTAAGCCATTTAAGCTTTCAAGGTGGAAACAAGACAAAACAAGATGTTTTGCCAACCAAAAATTATACATATAACTATACATACATACATACCTAGTATATATACAAAATACATACATATATATAAAAATGGATCTTTAATTAAATATATAATTTTATAGGATATAGAGAAATTGACTGGCAGTATATTTCGAAATTTGGGTAAGGTATTTTGCAACAATCTTCTCCAGATATGTAGTTCAGAAAGTCTAGAAGCTACATATAAAATTTCATAATAATCTAAGAAGTATAAATATTGTTTTCGATTTTTTTTCAAAACTAGTCCAGAGAGAAAAATTCTGGACAGCACACTGCCAAGGGCAAAAATGTAATGTTCTGTGTTTACTCGAAGATCAAAATGACAAAAACGTTTTATGGACATCAAGTGAAAACGAGTTCAGGAAGTATTTTTACCGGCTCAATCTTTCGGACTGTGGCAAGCTGAAATTTTTCTGGAAAGGAATTGTTAGAAACAATTTTGACCAAAAATATTTTGTAACAAAACTAGTGACGAATTTTTGGAAAAATAATGACGAAATTTCGGGGTGTCATAATTCCCTAGTTCGAGCCCGAATCACATTGTCTAGACTCCCCGTAGTGGGATCAACCACATGTTTTAGCAAAGACTTCCAATCCCCATTTCTTTCCATTGTTTACCTTAGTTTACCTTTGCTTAACCTTCTTCTTAAATGTTTCTTTTGTTTCCTAACAATTCATGCAACTCTTACATCTTAACTTCCTAAATGCCAACACGTAATTCGACCTTGAGAACACGACACTCGGGGAACTTTCTCTCCGTTTTACCACCTTTATTCCACCACTACTAAAACAGCTCTTTCAGATATGAGAACATGTAACAAAAGAAGAAATTGTAGATGAGGTAAGATTTCATGGCATGGATGTTTTACCCTTCTGTTTTCTTTTTCCCTTTAGGGGGCGTTTGGTTCACGGAATCTTGGATTACCCCAAGTAATAGGATTACCTCCCGGAAGGTAATGTGAGATTTCGGGAATGTAAGATTACCTGATGTGTTTGGTTTGGATTGTGGAATATAATATTACTTTGTTTGGTTAATGGTTATATTTTAGGTTATATGGGACAATTTACTATAATGTCCTTTTAATATATATATATATATATATATATATATTTATTTATTTATTTATTTATTTGTGTGCCTTTATTGTGTGTATTTTTATTTATTTATATGTATGAATGTATTGATGCTTAATATTAAAATAATAAATATATAAATATACACACATGTATATTTGATTATATAAACATATATTTATTTTATATATGTTATTATTATTATTATTATTATTATTATTATTATTATATAAGGATTAGTTAACAAGGGCAAAATTAGAATAACCAAGGTAATCTTAGATTACCTAAAAAAACGGGGGTAATCACATTACCTTGAAACATTACCGCCACGTCAGCTTTGAGGTAATATGACATTACCAGGTAATCTCATAACTTGAAACAAACAAGGTAATATAACATTACCAGACTCAGATTACCTAGGTAATCTAAGATTACCCGAACCAAACGGCCCCTTAGTATTTTGTCTAGCAAGCTAAGTGTCCATGGAGTGATCCATATATAATGAATGTGCCTGTTTTCTGCAGATTCTATTTATTTTTCTATCATTAATCGCTTATCCATTATCATATTTCTGTTTTGATAACCTCTAGAAAGGATTTCAGAATCTAACGTATGTCTTTCCTCTTCTACTTTTAGCTTGTATATAATGCTGAGACAACCATGGCTAGACAGATTACTAGAGAATGCCTTGGACAACAAAAGATTGATTTGTATGTCCATATTCGCTTAATGAAGGTAATGTTCATTGTACTTTAAGCTTGTAATGCATAAGCTTTATGTGCACTCAGCTTTGAAAGCACTAGCTTCCTTCCTTGTATGATTTGTCTTAATTATATCAGGAACTGATGGATAATACACTAGCACTGGGCTACATGAACCAGCCCAAGAGAGCAAGTATACTTTCTAGAGACTTCGTATCCACAAAGTCTCAAGAAAGTGGGGGACTGGATGATGGATAATACACTAAGCTTGGACTACATAGACCGGCCCAAGAAAGCAATTGGATCAGGAAAGCCCAAGAAGGACCCTCAACACAAAGCTACAGAAGAGTTCGATAAGGATTAGACTTAGCACTTGTAATATTAACAAGATTAGGGCTTATTAGTTATAATATAACAGGGACTCCCAATATGGGACGATCCAGGATTCTTATTCCTTGTAGGGCTCTAGGCCCAAAATATGTATAAATAGACCCTCCACACATGGAGAGTGGGGAAAACAATTCTGAGCAATACAATACCTATATTCTCTCCATATATTTTTCCTACATATTTCCTATATTCTCGCTATTCTAATAGGTAGTGTTGGCCTGCCTTTGACTACCCAAAAGTCATAAAACCAACATTGGCGCCGTCTGTGGGGACCGATACAAATAGTCTCGTCATCCCTACCAAAAGGAAGAAAAAAAAATCTCCTCAAACGATCAACTTATGCAACAATATTAACCACTAGTCACCCATTCGGATGTGCATGGATTCGGACCTGCATTGAGTCCTCGGAATCGAATTGAACTTGTACTCACGATCAAAGAGTTACGTCATGGTTGCCAAGATGAAGTGGACATTATCCGTGCAAACATGCAGCTTCTCCAAATTTCCATGCAAGGAGCTCATTGTCACATAAGAATTTGACATCCAAAGTATGACAATGCAAACTCAGGTAATCCTTGACTTCAATTTGCATGCATTTATCACGTGGTAGAGTTCTATGTCTATTTTTTGTGTTATCACTTTAACATACATTATCATGTTTTGGGCTTATTAGCGGTAATACCATTCTGATATAATCTGCACATTAATATGCATAACTACTATATTTTTGTATGATTTTTAAAATTAAAATTTAATTTCATAAATGTATGCGTTGTTTATATATATTTATATTTATTGATTTGCATGTTTCTATGAATCAATATATGTACATTGTACATACTGTTTATACATATAATACATAACTACATATATGTTAGTTATTGGCGTAGGGTTCTTGTACGTATTGTGTATAATTTGTATCATGTATATGATTTGTGCTATATGATTTCACACTATCAATCATGTATTATATGTTATAAGAGAACGGCATATCAATTAAGGCTTGTTCACATACATAAATATGTTCGTGGAATCAAAATCAATTGAAACCAACAAATATATGCATGTACTGTTTGATTATATATAAGCTGATTTAGTTGGTTTCTTGAATCGAATATTACGTATGTGTACTCCTATTGCTGGATTATTTGTATGAATGTTAGAATCAACTACTGCAATGGAATCAAACTTGGAGTCACGAATGGCTATGGTGGCGTAGTTGGGTTCGTAATTCCCACGGCGGAGGGCAACAGGCAATTAAAAAAAAAAAAAAAAAGACGCACCGAGTGGAAGACGCACACCACCGAGTAGGAAGACGCCCACCACCGAGTGGAAGACGTATACCACCGAGTGGACACCCCACCACCGTGGAAGACGTATACCCCACCACCGAGTGGAAGACGTATACCCACCACCGAGTGGAAGACCCCACCACCGAGTGGAAGACGCCCACCACCGAGTGGAAGACGTATACCCACCACGAGTGAAAGACGCACCACCGAGTGGAAGACGTATACCCACCACCGAGTGGAAGACGTACCCACCACCGAGTGGAAGACGCCACCACCGAGTGGAAGACGACACGAGTGGAAGACGAGTACGCCCACCACCGAGTGGAAGACGAGTGGAAGACGCCCACCACCGAGTGAAGACGCCACCACCGAGTGGAAGACGCCACCACCGAGTATACCCACCACCGAGTAACGTATACCCACCACCGAGTGGAAGACGCCCACCACCGGAAGACGTATACCCACCACCGAGTGGAAGACGTACACCCACCACCGAGTGGAAGACGTATACCCACCACCGAGTGGAAGACGCCCACCACCGAGTGGAAGACGTATACCCACCACCGAGTGGAAGACGTACACCCACCACCGAGTGGAAGACGTATACCCACCATCGAGTGGAAGACATATACCCATCACCGAGTGGAAAACATATATCCATCACCGAGTGGAAGACATATACCCATTGGCCAGTGACAGACTCGTATTCCCACCACAGTGTGGAAGAAACGCATACTCACTAGGCAATGGAAGGCATATACCCACCACCGAGTGGAAGACATATACCCACCACCGAGTGGAAAACATATACCCATCACCGAGTGGAAGACATATACTCATTAGCCAGTGGCAGACTCGTATTCCCACCACCGTGTGGAAGAAACACATACTCGTTAGGCAATGGAAGAAAAAAGAAAAAAAAAATCTATTTACAGATTGATCGAAACAAAAAAGCACAATTATACTTTCTCGAGACTTTGCATTCACAAAATCCCAAGAAAGTGGAGGACTGGATGATGGATAATACACTAGCACTGGGCTACATGAACCAGCCCAAGAGAGCAAGTATACTTTCTAGAGACTTCGTATCCACAAAGTCTCAAGAAAGTGGGGGACTGGATGATGGATAATACACTAAGCTTGGACTACATAGACCGGCCCAAGAAAGCAATTGGATCAAGAAAGCCCAAGAAGGACCCTCAACACAAAGCTACAGAAGAGTTCGATAAGGATTAGACTTAGCACTTGTAATATTAACAAGATTAGGGCTTATTAGTTATAATATAACAGGGACTCCCAATATGGGACGATCCAGGATTCTTATTCCTTGTAGGGCTCTAGGCCCAAAATATGTATAAATAGACCCTCCACACATGGAGAGTGGGGAAAACAATTCTGAGCAATACAATACCTATATTCTCTCCATATATTTTTCCTACATATTTCCTATATTCTCGCTATTCTAACAGGTAGTGTTGGCCTGCCTTTGACTACCCAAAAGTCATAAAACCAACAATTGAATATATTTCAAAGATTTTCCTGTAATCCTAGTAGACAAAATAGTAGCACTTTTCAAGGGCTTGCCCCAGTTCATGAAGAAGTGAGTGCTATATTCAATAGATTCCACACATGTTGAACTATCTCAAGTAAGGGTTTTTGTTACTGATTTGCAGGTTTAACTTTGGCCTCTCCTTTTGCACACAATATTATTAGTTTTAAAATCAGTCAAGTTCAGCCTACAGATATCATTATTTTCAATTCACAAGATTTTATATCTTTGCTTACATATTCTCTCCATCTAGTCTTTCCTGCTATTGTAATTTAAGTTCTTGATTATAGATTATCTTTGAAATACCAATGAAAAAGCTTTGTTGAACTGTTTGATGGTTGATTATATTGGTATGAAATAAATTAATAAATTAATATTGAATATTGATTGTAATTTAAGTACTAGTGTTGCTTTCATTCCTAGTCATACATGGCGGGTTCCCTTAATACTTGGATACCCTCGATCTTTACCCAAGTACATAGAGCATCTTATGTTCTAGCATGAGATCATGTACCCGTCACTTTTATTTATTATTTTTTAAAAGAAACCCATCACTTTTAGTAAAATATATAATGAATTCCGAATATTTTAAATGGGTTACACTTGTGTGAGACCGTCTCACGGATCTTTATTCGTGAGACGGGTCGGGTCGGGCCGAAACACTATGAAAATGTCATACTTATATGCTCAAATATAATACTAATCAGGAATACAATTTATGTTACTTATAAGAGAAAAAGTATTATATTTTCCATAATAAGTAATGTTGACAAGTTTTCCTTACTTATAAGGGAAAATATAATACTTTTGAGAAAAAATGTAATACTTTTAAATCGAAATGTAAAAGTATTCTATTTTCCCTTAAAAGTATTACATTTACCCTTATAAGTAATAAATTTTTTTTCCTGATTAGTATTACATTTGAGCCTATAAGTATGACATTTGTGTGTATAAGTGTTACATTTACATCTTGACCCGACCCGACCCGACTCGTCTCACGGTGAAACGGTCTCACACAAGTTTTTGCCATTTTAAATAAATTTATTTCTAGATTTGCCTCCTGCTTCCTAGCTTTGCAACTGGTTGTCTATTTTGCCAACCAAGTGTAATTAGTGTCGGAGTAATCCAACAGTCTTGCAAAGTGACAAAATGTAAACATAGAAGAAAATATATAAAAATATATATTATTGATATGCTGTGTCATGTGTATAGAACTATAGATTGTCTACCAGATCTGATGATTGATAATCATATTATTACTTTTTGAATATCTGAGGCATTATTAATGAAAACGATGGGCAAGTAATTTGTAATGGCTAATTACTCGCATGATTAATTATTTAATTAGCAATGCGTCAAATTGACAATGCATCAAGCTTTTTACTAGTCAGTAGTGAGAATATAATTATTATTAGGAATATTAAAACATGAAATGATATGGTTTAGTGTACAGAAACTTTTTAGTGAGAAAACTGAAGAGACAATTTTTTTAATGATATATATATATAGTATGTCTGTGAACAATATATATATATATATATATATATATATATATATATATATTTGAAAAGTTGAGAACAATAATTTTAGGAATAATATTGATATTGAATAACTTAGCTATGCAAAGCACATAAATGGATTATTTATATAGAGATACTAAGGGGTAGTTTACTTCATTTTTCTGTTTTTTCTCTTTCCAGTTTATCATTTCTTTACTTCTCCAGTTTTCCTTCTCTATTTCTCTCGTTTTCTAATTTCATTTTACACATTTAATTTTTAAATAAAAATTTCAGTACACTAATACTAAATGTACAAAAGGTAACAAAAGTCTATAAAACATATTACAAAATAAAGAGTTTATTACCGAAATGGTCCCTCGACTATTGCGAAATTACCAACTTGGTCATCGACAATTTTTTGTGATCAATTAAGTCCCTTGACTTTGAAAATTGTAACCAATTTGGTCATCTCTGTTTGTTTTGCCGTTAAACATCTGTTAAATCGGAACTAAATTGGTAATTTTGCTATAGTCAAAGGACCAAATTGGTAATTTTGCTATAGTCAAGGTACCAAATTGGTAATTAATTTTTCACTGAAATGATCCCTTGACTATAGCAAAATTATCAATTTGGTCCCTTGACTATAGCAAAATTACTAATTTGGTCCCAATTTTAATGGATGTTTAACAACAAAATAAACAAAAACCAAATTGGTTAAAATTTTCAAAGTCGAGGGACTTAATTGGGCACGAAAATTTATCGAAGACCAAATTAGTAATTTTACAATAGTTGAGGGATCATTTCGGTAATAAACTCCAAAATAAATTACAACTATTTCAATCATTTTAGCTCATAGTTTGAATAATAATAATAATAATAATAATAATAATAATAATAATAATAATAATAATAATAATAATAATAATAATAATAATAATAATAATAATAATAATAATAGGGAAAATGGCATCTTTAGTCCCTAAGTTATAGGGGTAGTGTAGACTTAGTCCCTAAGTTATGGTTGTATGCGAGTTTAGTCCCTCAGTTATTCACAAAGTGGCGAGTTTAGTCCCTGAACATTAAATTTGACAAAAAAAATTAAAAAATATTCAAAATTTGAGGGGTAAATTAGGAAATTCACATTTTATTATTCTTCTTATATCAAAACCACTTTTACAACGTTATTTTTTCACTTCTTAGCCTAATTATTTTCAATAATTTTCATTTTTAAAAGCATTTTAATAACTTTCAAATGACTTGTTAGGAACCTGACTCTCGTATAACACACTTAAAACTTAGCACAAATAAAGAAATGCATGATCATTGTATTTAGGTGTATGAAACACACTGTCCTAACAAGTTTTTATTTTTTTACTAAGCAACAAATGTAATAAAATTAAACTTTTGAGATAGGATAGTGTGTAAAAAAATCTCAAAAGTTTTAATTGTATTACATTTCCCGTATATGGAGGATTAAATAAAATAAAGTTATAGTCCACTATGAGACAATGTTGTCATTTCTTTCCCAACCTTTTTCTAAAAATAGAAAGGTATATTGATTACATATATAGAAAAAAAAATATAAAAACTAAAAGAGGAAAGAAGGTTATTTAAAATTTAGGCATGGTGTAGCGGTAGCAGAACGGTGTTCCCCCACCTGCCCATTGGCCCACCCCATGGTCCCCATCCATCCAGTTTTGTAAGGGAAATAGTCAAGAAAAAAGCTAAGAGAGTGATTGTCTCCACTATGAGACACTCCAAACCAGTTGGTAGTTTTTCTTTTTTCAACCTTTTCATTCCACCCTTGTTACTTTTTTTTTGTTTTTTTTGGAAACCCTTGTTTCCTTGTATAGCGTATCTTTAGGCTTTATGAAAAAAGCTAAGAGAGATATTGTGTCCACTATGAGACACTCCTATCCAGTTAGTTTTTTTTTTTTTTTTTTTTTCAACCTTTTCATTCCTCCCTTGTTACCTGTTTTTTTTTTTTTTTTTTTTTGGGAAACCCTTGATACCTTATTAGCATCTCTTTAACCTTTATGAAAAAAATTGTTTCCAAAAAAAAAAAACCATTATGAAAAACAGGAGTATCTTTCATGTTGATAAAGTCAAGATATTATATTATATTAGATTATATTATAATATATTATCCTTTAAATAAAATATAAATATGACTTATAAATGAACATGAGATCATTTTTGCATAACAAGCCTTTAATTTTTGTACTATTGCTAGAAAAATAGGATTTTACATTACCTAATAACGTCAAGTTGTTTCATAATTGATATCGAATTAAGTAGTGATATGGAATAAAGCTCGGGCTAGCTAAAGTAATTTCATAAAGTATATGGTAGACTGTCACTGTATAGAGCTTTTGAAGTGATTTTTCTAGAGTCCAATAGTGTCATGTCATCCTTCGCCCTTGATATCGAATCTTTTATATAGGGAAAGAGAGTGAGTGGTGCAATCATGATCATGAACCATTACCCTATGTTAATGACAGAACAATAGACCTTTATAATAATTTTTCTTTGAAACTCCTTTATAATGATTCTTCAAAAAAAAGTTTTGATCAACTCAGTCAATGTGCATAAATTCAATCCACCTTCTAATTAAGTCACCGTTGTCATTGGTCATTTGGTCCTATATTTTCGTTCATACAAATTTAATATTAATTTCCATATGATTAGAAAGTAATATAAGTATAAAAATATAATTATTGAATATATTTTCAGTGAAATATTAATAAATTTATTTTGTGTTTCCTTCTAAATAATTAAATTAATTATAATTATAATATAATTGTCGATTATATTTCCAGTGAAATATGAATATATTCATTTCCGTTTTCCTTCATAAAAATAATAAATATTCATTTCCATTTCTTTTTCCTTCATAATTTTTTCCTAATATTTCATTTGGTGGTTACTAATTTTTGCATAGGGAAAGCTATGTTATATTTATATTGAATTATTATTATTAATCTCCTTTTTCATTTGGCCTTATTCATGCGCCAATTAATAACATTAGTAAACATAATATTAATAACATCTTCTTGTGTGTAATATATATTTATTTCCTTTTTCATTCATAAAAAATATTAATATTCATTTCCATATAATTAATAAGTAATATAATTATAAAAATATAATTGCCAATTATATTTCCAATGAAATATTAATATATTTATTTTTTTCCTTCATAAATATTAATATGATTAATATAATTATAATAATTTAATTGTCAAAATAAATTTATTTCCTTTTTAGTTTAATTTTTAATCAAATATAAATATTAATTTACTTTTTCAAATAGCCTAAATTCCGTGCCGTTTAATTTTTAATTAAATATTATTTGTGCATCACATGAGTAATTGGACAATTATTTGCTCTGATCTAATTAAAGCAAGGGAAATATCATAAAACATAATTAATCCAACCAATTTCATCAATTGCGCTATATAATATTTGATGTTGTAATTTATAAAATTGTATATCGGTCTAAATATTCTTAAAATATTATAACAAATCCATTCCGTGCGGTACACGGGCTAAAATACTAATTTGTACATAAAGAGCCTTTAATTTGTGTACTATTGCTAGAAAAATGGGATTTTACATTACTTAATAAAATCAAGTTGTTTCATAATTGATATGGAATTAAGTAGTCTCAAGCCAAATTCTTGTATGGTTTGTAGGTGTCGTAAGTTGTAACAAAGCTCAGGTTAAAGTAATTTCATAAAGTATATGATAGATTATATAGAGATTTTGAAGTGATTTTTCTCGAGTCCAAAAGTATCATATCTTCCATTCGTCTTTCATATTGAATCTCTTATAGTGAAAGAGAATGACGGGTATAATCATGATCATTCATGAATCATTACTTTATATTCATGACAGAATAATGGATCTTTATAATGATTCTTAAAAAAAAATAATAATAATAAGAGAGGAAGTTTTGATCCACTCTGTCAATGTGCAAAACTTCAATCCACCTTCTTGGTCACCATCATTTTCATTTGTTCTATTAGGCTAATTAAAGCATTGCATCTATACCATCATAGGGAGTATTATATTGTAAAATGATTCTACAATATATATCCTATATAAAAAACGTATATTATTATCAAAATGGAAAGTGAGAATGATTTATTTTTACTTTTGAATATAGTGTAATAAGTGTATGATTAGCATACATTACTTTTTTGATTATTATTAATTATAGGGATAAGGGTCAAATAGACCCTCAAACTATAATCAATTGTGCAATTAGGCCCTCGAACAATAAAAAGCTTCAATTAAGCCCTCGAACTTGTTATTTTAGGACAAATAGACCCTTTAATCTATTTGTGACTTATAATTGCAGGTCACCAAAAATTCCGGCCAACTCCGGCGACCGTCCGGCGAAGTTCCGGCAAACAACACAAAACCATCCACCACCGGCGACCTCACGGTCGCCGGTGGCGTCCGGCAACGGAGATGGTGACCAAGTTGGTCACCATCTCCGTCTACTGGAGATGGCGACCAGTTGGTCGCCATCTCCAGTTTACCGGAGATGGCGACCAACTGGTCGCCATCCCCAGTGACGGAGATGGCGACCAGTTGGTCGCCATCGTACCGGAGATGGCGACCAACTGGTCTCCATCTCCGTCACTGGGGATGGCGACCAGTTGGTCGCCATCTCCGGTAAACTGGAGATGGCGACCAACTGGTCGCCATCTCTGTTACCGGAGATGGCGACCAGTTGGTCGCCATCTCCAGTAGACGGAGATGGTGACCAACTTGGTCACCATCTCCGTTGCCGGACGCCACCGGCGACCGTGAGGTCGCCGGTGGTGGATGGTTTTGTGTTGTTTGCCGGAACTTCGCCGGACGGTCGCCGGAGTTAGCCGGATTTTTTGGTGACCTGCAATTATAGGTCACAAATAGGTTAAAGGGTCTATTTGTCCTAAAATAACAAGTTCGAGGGCCTAATTGAAACTTTTTATTGTTCGAGGGCCTAATTGCACAATTGATTATAGTTTGAGGGTCTATTTGACCCTTATCCCTTAATTATATATATATATATGAGAGTGAAAGAAGAGGGGGCCGGGATAGTTACGTAACTTACGTTTGCAAAAGAGTTAATATCAGGTGGGGAAGAATTGACGGACAAAATGGAATAAAATAATAACCAAATGAATGGATGGTGTTTTCTAGTATTGTTCAAAAGTATTAATTAAATTTATTGTATGTGTTTTCTTATTTTTATAGAAAAAAGTGTAAAAATAAGTTACTAAATTTATCATTTTTATAATTGGGTTACATAATTTAAAAAGTTGCACAATAACAAGCAAAATATGTGTAATCTATATTTTTATTTCTTTTAATATAACTAGTATTTTCGTCCGTACGTTGCACAGAATGAATTTGTTATAATATTTTAACAATATTTGGATCTATATACAATTATATAAATTATAACATTGAATATTATATAGCGTAATTGATGAAATTGGTTGGATTGATTATGTTTTCTAATGTTTTCTTTGCTTGAATTAGATCAAATAATTGTCCAATTACCCGTGCGATTCACGGATAAAATTTTTTATTATTTATTTAGATAATAAAATTAAAGATAAACTTATTTAAAAAATCTAATATTGAACATGTACATTTATTTGATTACAAGATTAGTGTGAAAGTATCACTCAATTAATTGAATAATATATTACTTGTTTGTTTACAATTATTTTTAAAAGATCGATATTTAATATAACTTAAGTAATTATATTATTACAAAAATAAATATGAAAAAAATGAGAAATAATTTAACATTAATTATTGCAAAGTATAAAAATAAATTCAACGACCAATATTTAGCTTAATTACCATAATATTTATTAGGCAATTATTATTAGTCAATTACACTAAATTAATTATTTTTTATTAACAGGGATATCATCAATTCGTATATACAAAAATTATTAGTATTATATATTAAATATGTTTGACCTTGTACAATGTTGGTGAGAGGATTGCTCAACCTTCTAGTTAATAAATATTAATTATTATGGATTAGTATTTATTAAAATAATTAATAATTAATATAATTAATTTATAAATATTTAATTCATATAATTATAATAATATAATTGCCGATTATATTTCCAATGAAATATAAATATATTCATTTCATTTTTCCTAATATTTTAATTTCCTTTTGAATATGTTCATTTCCTTTTTCCTTTATAAAAAGATTTATTGATTGTCATTCCTTTTTCCTTCATAATTTTTTCTTAATTTTTCATTTGTTGGTTACTAATTCTTTTGTAGGGAAACCTATGATATACTTACAGTGAAATATTAATATATTCATATCATTTTTCTTAATATTTCATTTTATTTTAAATATATTCATTTCATTTTTCCTTCATAAAAAGAATTAATATCGGTTTTCATTTCTTTTTCCTTCATAATGTTTTCCTAATATTTCATTTGTTGGTTACTAATTTTTTCATATGGAAAGTTATGTTATATCCAGTGAAATTAATATATTTTCTTTTAAATATATTCATTTTCATTTTCCTTCATAAAAAATTAATATTCATTTCCATTCTTTTTTCCTTCATAATTTTTTCCTAATATTTCTTTTGGTGGTTACTAATTTGTTTGTAGAGAAAGATGTGTTATATTTTCAGTGAAATATTAATACGTTCATTTTATTTTTTCTAATATTTCATTTCCTTTTGAATATATTCATTTCTTTTTTACTTCACAAAAAGAATTAATATTATTTTACATTCATTTTTCCTTTATAATTTTTTCTAATAATTCATTTGGTGTTTACTAATTTTTTTCGTAGGGAAAAGTTGTGTTATATTTACAGTGAAATATTAATATATTCATTTCATTTTTCATAATATTCCATTCTATTTTGAGTATATTCATTTCCTTTTTTCTTCATCAAAAGAGTTAATGTTGCTTTCCATTCATTTTTCATGATAATTGCCAATTAATTCGCAAATTATACTGTGGACCATTATCATAGCTGATACTACAGTTGTGTTGAACGGATACTGCAATTGTGTTGAAAAGATACTGCATTTGTATTGAAAGGAAACTGTAGTTGCACGGAACAGAGGTCGTTTATCCGTTCAACACAACTACAGTATCCGTTCAACCTGTTTGTTTGCTTCTTTTTTTTTTTGTTTTTTTTTACTGTTTTAACTAGCATCATCATTGGTTTAAAGCTAGCGAAGTGATTAATGGGTTTTTACAGAGTAATGGTGGTAAAGATTCATGCTTTTGATTAAATCAATGTTGGGATATGTTAAAGATAATTGGAAAGAAACATGGTCCCCACAGGAAGATGATGAAAGTGATTAAATTTATGCAGGAGATTAGCATAGTTTAATGTTAATCCAGTACAGATTAATGTTTGTTGATGAGATCCAGATTGGACGAATGAGGTGTGGCAAGCCATGACTGCCTCCATCCTAGTCCAGGACGAAGGTAATGGCTGTCTCCCCCTTCATCCACAATAGACGAAGGCGGAGGACCTCCTTCTGAATTTGTTTAAAAATTATTTTTTTCTTTTAATTTAAAAAAATAATAATTAAAATAATTTTTTATGCATAATTTGAAATTATAGGATCATATTTAAGGGTAACTTGGGAGTAACATGTAAAAAATGTTATTCACATAATTTTTGAGTTTTTAATGGTTCAATTGCATATACTTTTTTTTGTTCGATGGTTGAATTGCACAATGTGTAAAAGTTCAGTGACTTATTTGATTTTTTTTTTTTAACTTTATACCGACAGTAATATATATTACAGTCTTGTTATTTTTCACATCAATAAACAAGTAGAGACAATAAACATCTATTAATTAATCTTCAAAATTCCATGTTTTAGTACAACAAAGCTTCAAAATAGACCAAACCTCCAAAATACCAACTTCTAGTGCACCAAACTTTCAAAAGATATATCAAACTTCCAGTACTTTGATGCAAAACTAATTACTATCTAAATGACCAAAGTTTCAACAAAACTGATTTGTCAATATTCAATGAGCAAAAAATACGGAATATTAAAAATTGCAATCAACTACTTATCAGACACGGTTAGCCAATATCCACTGGATTATCATTTGTTGATAAAAAATAAAAAATAAAATAATAAAAAATAAAAAAAGCTGATTTGAAAGACATGTCTTTATGGGTGGGTAGTCCATACATATCCTAACTCAATGTTCATTTTATTGGATGGTAGAAGCTAGCTGAACCAATGTGTTTTTCAACTATAACTGTACGCAGGTCGTTTTTGAAATTAAAGGGAGTAGGTTGCCAAAGACCTTAAGATCTAGTGGCACCCGATTATACCCCACGTGAGAGAGGCGAATTTGAGTCTCAGTGGAGGTGATATTGGTTTTTTGTGCTTCATTTGGTTGAGAAAATAACTATGAACAATACTAAAAAAAAAAAACAAAAGGGAGTAGGATTTTCTTATGCTTTCTTGCTCTTCACTTTGGAATTCGTACATGTTATTTATCAGTCGTTATACCGTGGACTATGGTCTACAACGGATCATGACTGATACTGTTGGATCATGACTGGTACTGCAATTGTGTTGAACTGATACTACAGTTGTGTGGAACAGATGTCGTGTCATCATCCGTCTGGTACTGCAGTTCTGTTGAACGGATATTGCAGTTGTGTTGAACGGATACTGCAGTTGTGTTGAATGGATGAACGGTCTTTGTTCCCCGTAATTGCAATTTCTTTTCAACACAACTGCACTATCTTTTCAACACAACTGCACTATCTTTTCAACACAACTGCACTATCCGTTCAACACAACTGCCGTATCAGCCATAATAAGGGTTCATAATGCATTGTGGACCATGGTCCACCATATAATTTGCGGTTATTTATTGGTTAGTTGTTGTTCAGAAGTTGGAATGCCTTCTTGTGTTTTTTTTTTTTTTTTGAAAGTGCCTTCTTGTGTTTAATCAATATTTGAACTGGTTAACGTACTTTCAAAAAGTCCTTTTCCTTCGTTTCATCTGAAATAGTAGTGTGTATGCTAAGATTTTAAATATTCAATGTACATGTGTATTAATTATTAATTTTAAATGTAATAAATTAATGATAATAAACATCATATATGGCTATATGCTATGATTTAATAAAATAATATAAAATATTATTAGAGCATTGTTCAATTCAAGACTAAACTAATAATCTACTACGTATTATTTTAAACTTTAATTTATTTAATAAACAAAAATTATGAATTATTTGTAATTTAAAATAATTTATAAACTCTAAAATTAAAGAGATTACAAATTTAGTACAATAAATTAATCCTCGAAGCGATGTAGGATGGTTGCAATGGCTTATCCACACTATTGCATCTTCCTTTGCATTACTTACTAAAAAAGATATTTCTTAACCTTTGAGTCAAGCCAATTGAGCATGAACCATAACCGCAAGCGTATGTATGTATAAATTTAGAAAAACATAATGATACTCTTATTTTTAATGGTAATAAAATTACTTCAACAATATATTTGGTTGACTTAATACCCAATTTGGTCACTCGACTATTACAATTTCACTACTTTGGTCATCGACTACTAAATTTACTCAATTTCGTCGACAACTATACAATTTTTGCATAAAATGGTCAATTGACTATTACAATTTCACCATTTTGATCTTCGATTACCGAATTTGCTTAATTTAGTCCCTAACTATGAAATTATTACCTAAGATGGTCCCACAACTACTATGATTTAACCATTTTGGTCATCGGCTCTCCAAAAAGGTCTCTAAATCCAAAATAAACATACATTTTAGGTTAATATTTGCATATATAGTTGGGGACTAAATTGAACAACTTTGGTAGTCGATGATTAAAATTGTGAAATCCTAATAGTTGATGAATCATTTTAGATAAAATTGCATAGTTAGTGACTAAATTGAGTAACTTTGGTCGTCGAAAACCAAAATGGTGAGATCCTAATAGTCGAATAACCATTTTAGGTAAAAATTGAATAGTAATGGACTAAATTGAGCATTTTTAGTAATCGATAACCAAAGTGGTGAAATCCTAATAGTCAAGTGACCAAATTGAGTATTAACTCATATTTGGTTCATGAAATGAGTTTTAAAGAAATAAAAATCATATTTCATAGCTAATATAATATATAAGGAATATAATCGATATTATATTCTATTTTTTTGGTTCACAAAAAGACTTTTAAAATTGTATTATAATGTTTGGCTATATTAAGGAATATAATAGGAATAAACATGAAAGTTAGTGAGTCTTGAATGTAAGAAACTTTGTTTCTACTTAATTTTAAACAATTAAATCTTATTGATTACAACATGTGTCAGACAAAATGCAAAATAAATTAAGAAAAATTAACGTAAAAAAAGAATAATAAAAAGAACCGGATGACAAAACGAGATATAACGCAATTCGGAGAACTTCTTCGATCCTATGTCTACGAGACCACACAGAAGTGAAACTTAATTCCACTAGATGATCACCAAGATGGCAAGAAATTGAACCAATTTCCCATACAACATTTATGGTCTAATTGTTCAAACCAAACTCGATCTTCATCTTTTGAGTTGATAGAATTCTTGGAATCAATGTTCTAGTAGATCTTCACTTTAATAAACCAATAAGAGACTCCACGCACGCCTCTATGAAATATAGCACTTTCAAATTTCTGCACTTCATCACCACATTGTAATAAATAGCTAAACAAATTAATTCAAGAGACTAATTAAGCATATTGGGAATTGTAGAACAAATGACGTGTGCAATTGTTGATCTGCAAGGACATTCACGCCACACTAAATAGATGAATAGTTGGCCAAGGACCTTGTGGTCCAGTGACATCAAACCATTTCCTTTATACGGGAGGTGGTGAGTTCGAACCTCAGTGGAGGCAATACTGACTCTTGTGCTTCAATAGGTTGAAAAAGTAGTCAATACTGACGCTTCTTCTTCAATAGATTGAAAAAGTAGTTATGAACAGATACTACATTCTAATAGGGTTAGTAGTATTAATTTGAAAATAAGTTGTGAGATTTCTTGAAATAATATAAGGTGAGACATCCAATTTAAAACAACTTCCTTAAGACTTTGTACTCTAACAAACTTTTGTTAGGAAATTTGCCCAACGAACTGTCCCAGGCACATCATCTTCTATAGCATGTACAGATTGTAGAACAAAATATAAAACAAACCTAACAAGACTAATACGGAGTATTATTTTGACAAATAAGTAGCCAATAAAAATAAGAGTAAAATATGTATCATTTGTATACTTACATTATTTGACAAAACATTTCACAGGCGTACTTAAGGCAACCACCATAGACTAATATAAACATTATTTTATCAAAGCAGGACCTTAACTAAATTTCTGAAAACATAAAATAGCAAAGCAATAAGGACATAACAACGTAACCATGAAAACCCCAAGAATAACTTAAGCACACCCATAAGCATTAACATAATAAAAACGTTTCATCATCAACCATCCATAACCACATAGCAACCATCTCATCCATAGGACATCCAAAATAAACAACATACATCAACATACTTGAACTAAGTAATCTTACTTTGCTTTACTCCCCCTCAAAATACTCTCCTTTTTTGTCAAAATAAATAACAAAGAGATATAGATGAACATCTACGAATTTGGACTAGAGGAAGTGTGGTCAAAACTAGGATCCCCACGATCCGAGAAGCAAACTAAGTAACATAGATTGCCTCAAGTCTAGAAATATCTTTCAAATCAGCAAGGAGGCTTTGCTCAAGTCCAGAGAGGCAATGGAACACTGAATGCGGGATAGAGTGGACTGAGAAGCTTGAGCTCGAAGACAAAGACTTGCAAGAATAGGAGTTTCAGTAGGAAATGTGGTAGCAACAGAAGTTGGAACTTTACCAAAAGAGGTATGGCGGGTAATGATAGGGGATAGGCTAAGGCTCGGTACCAGGAGCTCAGAGTACGAAGAAGGGACGACCAATACTGAGGGAGAGAAGGCTCGAGGGAAGATACGATGACACAACGAAGGTCGGTCGATGATCGGTCGGTTGGTTGAGGGATTGTTGAAGAGGTGACAAGGTAGCATAAGATGTTAGACTGAGAGTGATTGAACATAAGTATTGAAGCGATTAATTACCATGGAAGAAAGGTCGGGCCAGAGAAGCAAGAAGATGAGTCGGACCCGACCGACCTAAGAAGTGGCCGAGGCAAGTAAGGCGGTACAGGAAAGGCGATTATATATGAAGGTTTCCTAAAGAGTTGGCGGCGGAAGGTGGAAGATACGGAAGGAAAGCCGAGATAGATTATGAAAGTGCCCAAAATGTAATAAAGAAAGAGTTCCGATCCCTAAAGTATTTTAGAAGTTTCCTAAGGGAGAAATCCCTCATCGCTGGTATAAATAGGGGTTCTAGGCCTCGAGAGAGGCATAAGCAATTCATTGAACTCAAATGCACTCCATCCTATTTGAACTCAATTCATTGAACTCAAAGGCCTAAGGGAGTAATTTTTAGAATACAAAATTCTTTGTCAAAAATAAAGAACCCAAGAACCAAGCAAAATTATTTCTAAAAAAAAAAAAAAAAAAAAAAAAAAAAAAAAAAAAAAAAAAAAAAAAAGAACCAAGCAAAATCAGATTCCTTAGCTCCTTTATTTGTGTCTGTAGCGGCTATCTGTGCTTCTACTGTGCTCTATTTGTTCGCTAGCTCACTTTGACGCCTATAAAAGGACCTTTGCTCCATTACTGCAAGTCTCTCTCATTAAATTCATTTACAAGTACATATACATATAGACTATAGAGCTATAGAGAGAGACACACACACATAGGGGGAGCTCCGTAGAGAGAGAAACAAAGAAATGTATGCTGATAATGGGCTAATGTTTCCTTACTGCAGGCAGAGCTTTCCTCAAGAAGCTCTGCAAGTTGAAGACAGTTATTACTCTCAGTCTCAGAGACCCAATGCCTCATTGGTGATTATTTATTTCTCCTTCAATTTTTGGATTTTCTTTAACAATTTTACACTAATTTCTTATGCTTTTTTCTCTCATCATTATTTTGTATTTGTAATTTTATACAAGATTTTGATCCTGGTATGGTGCATATTTTTTGGCTCCTGATATGGTCTAAAAACTTTCAATCCCTTTTAAAAGAGCATCTCCAATCTTCACGCCAAAGCACCAAAACAGGAAGAAGAGAAAAATGGTGTGAAAGCCCTCCAATCAACACATCAAAAATGAACAGTGCAACGCCATATTTGGTCCAACACTGTTCATCCGCACCATTTTTGGTGCAGAAATTTGTTTCTCATTTTGCTCCTATTTTGTTCTTTATCTTTTTTTTTTATTTACATATTTTGTTAAATATTTAAACATAAATTATATATTATTAAAAAATATCATTCAAAAGATGTCATCAAACTATTAAAAGAAAACTAATATTAAATATAATTTAATTAAAAATAAAATTACCTAAAACATAATTAAAAGTTTAATTTATTAACTTACAAGTGTATGTTAAATAATAAAAGTATAAATATAAACTTTTATGAGAATATAAATTATTTTAGTGTTGGAATAAAATTTGATGTAAATGGGTTAGTTAGAGATAAAAAAAAAAATTGGTATGAGAATATGTTAAGAATATTTTTTTGGTAAAAAATTTGATGCAGAATTTGATATTTTGGGGTGAAGATGGTCTAAAGATGTAAAAAGAGTTTCAATTTTTGGGGACTTTGGGCTTATTTATGCATGAGAAATTTGGGGAAGAAAACGCATACCAATAAACAAAATATTACTTGGACTCTCAAATTTTATTTCCCATTTTTACTTTATCACACAATAGTTTGACATTGACACTTTTTTGAGATAACATATCATATTTTGTGATGGTAAAAATTAAAAGTTAGGAAATAGATAATAGGGGATAAATCTACTAAGATTAAAGTTTTTAATCATTGATGCCTGGCTGCCTGCCAATTGCCAAATCACCGGACCCCTCAGCTCCCTGGTATCCCAGCACTATTTTCTTCTACGGAATAAAGTAAAATAAAGGTTTAAAAGCTTCAAAAAGCAGTCATTAGCCTTGTGCTCAAATGGCATGTAGTGGCTCTCCCGTATAGGAGGATTGATTGTAGATCAACTTGCCCTCCCCTGTAAGCACCCCGCCCTCTTCTTCTGATCTTTTCATGCGGGAAGCCGCCACTTTTCCTGTGCTTTTGCACCATAGCCATAAGCCTGTCGTCAACAAATTCCATTTCATCCACTTTAACCCTTTGGAAAGCATTTAAGGTTCTGGGCTCAGATGAATATATCATTGCATTGTCATGGATTCACTTTTTCACTGCGTATAAAGAGATGGGATATATATTAAAAGGTTGAAAAAATAAGAAAATCAAAAGTTGTTGTCATAGATAGGGAGGGGTACGGTGTTAGTTTGTTTTTAATAAAGTATGTATCGTATCAACCCAATCTCTTGCCCGCCCTTAGCTTGAGCTCTTTGAATTTGAGGTGGAGTGGAAATTAAAGAATTCTGTACGTACGTCTTAACAGTTCCTCATCATCAGAATATAATCTTGTTGGAGGAGAAGGGATCTGTTCAAGACTGGACAACAAATTTTAGAGAACCATGTCCACAGGTCAATATGATCGATCTTGTCTTTCTTAAAATAGCTTACTAGTTGCAAGAATCTTTACTATATGCTTCTTTCTTTCCCTCAGCTAGCTCGATCTATCGGTTTATTTCCATAATATAATATAATGTTTAATTTGCAGATTATTAAGTGTTTTTTTTTTTTTTTTTAAATCCTAATAATCTGAGTCTCCCTCCCGTACGTGTGTGTGCCTTTACAGACGACATCGTCAGATTATGACCTTGGAGGAGAAGGGGATCTGTTCAAGGCTCCAGAACCAATTATTATCGAAGAACCATTGGTGAATCTTGATCCAATGGCAGCTGCTATCTCATTGATATCTTTAGGAGATGATGTCACCTCTCACCAAGGCTTCGAGATTTCCAATATTATTGAATCATCGTTTGAGAATGGACAGCTCCTCAGCGAGATTTTCTATGAATGCAAGAGAGATCTTTTGGCAAGAGACGAAGCCATTAATGCCGAGACCAAGCTGCAGGCATCAGAGGTGCATTTGGATTCTCAGGGGTCCTCACTTCAGGAAAGTGTTAGTTCCGAGTCTCTAAACACCATGAACTGGCCACAAGGTGCTCCATTGAGGCCAACTTTTTTAGACTTCCAAGGCGCTGCTGCTTATGGGAATGGGAGGATGATGATGAGAAGATCACTCAGTGAAGGAGACATGAAGGTATATATATATATACTTTTTTATTTCACCGTTTTCCTTCATTATCATTCGGCTGCTTTAATTTGAAATATCACTGAGATTACTTGTACTATATATGATATGATTTCTTTGATTCTGCAAGTGCCTATTGATATATTTGGTAGTGGTAGTTTTCCCCCATACATGTTTCATGTGCTGTGAGATATGTGTGTACATTCTCATCTCAAAGTATTAAACAAAATATTAACATATTTATTATATTTGTAGAAGGTTAATGTTTACATTTTGTTATAGTTTCATTCATAACTTGTTTACTTATAGTAATAACAATAACTTTGCAGGTAGTACGAATACTAATGCTGCAATATATCCACTTTGATGAATAGTTTCTACATCCATTTTGCACATATTTATTTTGAGGCAAAAACTTGTGAGACCGTCTCACCATAAGACGGGTCGGGTCGAGATGCAAAGATAACACTTATATGCACAAATATTATACTTATATGCTCAAATGTAATACTAATCAGGAATAAATTTTTTGTTACTTATAAGGGTAAATGTAATACTTTTATAGGAAAATACAATACTTTTACATTTCGATTTAAAAGTATTGCATTTTTCCACAAAAGTATTATATTTGTCCTTATAAGTGAGGGGCACTTGTCAACATTACTTATTATGAAAAATGTATTACTTTTTCTCTAATAAGTAACAAAAATTGTATTATTGATTAATGTTATATTTGAGCATATAAGTATGACATTTGCACATATAAGTGTGACATTTGCATGGTGCATTGACCCGACCTGACCCGTCTCACGAATAAGGATCCGTGAGACGGTCTCACACAAGTGTGACCATCCATTTGATTTCATAATTTGACCGTCATTTTTTACCCACAAAAACTTGTGTGAGACTGTCTCACCATGAGACGGGTCGGGTCAAGATGTAACTGTAACACTTATATGAAGAAATGTCATACTTATATGCTCAAATGTAATACTAATCAGGAATAAAGTTTTTTTTTTTTTACTTATAAGGGTAAATGTAATACTTTTAAGGGAAAATACAATACTTTTTACATTTCAATTTAATAGTATTACATTTTTCCTCAAAAAATATTATATTTGCCCTTATAAGTAAGGAGCACTTGTCATACTTATATGCTCAAATGTAACACTAATCAGGAATAAAGTTTTTTTTTTTTTACTTATAAGGGTAAATGTAATACTTTTAAGGGAAAATACAATACTTTTTACATTTCAATTTAATAGTATTACATTTTTCCTCAAAAAATATTATATTTGCCCTTATAAGTAAGGAGCACTTGTCAACATTACTTATTATAAAAAATGTATTACTTTTTCTCTTATAAGTAACAAAAATAGTATTTTTGATTAGTGTTATATTTGAGCATATAAGTATGACATTTACACATATAAGTATGATATTTGTATGATGTTTTGACTCGATCCGACCTGTCTCATGAATAAGAATGCGTGAGACGATCTCACACAAGTGTGACCTAACTTATTTTGGCTCTTATAATATGGTTGCGTAACAGCAACATAGTCCAGGGGCCTTGCTCTAGTATTGCAGGTTTCTTTCTAACTTGAAAATTTAAACAAAGTAGCTAGCGCTAGTATTTCTGCACTTTCTAATTCATCAAAAAATCAAAATGGCCTTCGAGTTCAGCTAAATTTTGTTAAGATCAATGTCTTACCACTAAGACAATCCCCCTAGCTTTGCCACAGTGTGCCTCCCCCAACAAATTCTTACAGCACTACTGTAGATCAGAGTCACGTCGTGTGAATTACATTTTGATACCAGCCTGTTATTTTATGTGCATTAGTGATAGCAGATGTCTTACATTAGCGTAATGCTCCTCGTACCATTATCTCTATGATTTAACATGAAACACATGAGATGGTTAAATTCCTAGCAATGATTTGTAAGACTGAAGATGACAACGAAATATATATATCAGTTTTAAAGAGTGCTGGAAAAAAACATGCAAGGTTTATGATGTTGTATTTTTCTGTGACATTACTGCATCTGTATATCCTCATTTTTTCATCTCATCTGTTCGTGGTTCTAACCACCAGCTGCGAGTAAATTCCTTCTATGAGACCTCCTCTGCATTTCTTTGGTTCCGTGATATGATGAAGTTTGCAAACTGAGAAATGTATAGCCGTTTCTGGCCTTTTTCAATAGGATGGGGCTAGGTCATTAATGATAATGAGTTTTGTTGACAGACTCTAGGTAATGGCAATATAAACCCCATCCACTCCCCACATGGACAGGGCCGGATTTTAGGGCGTGTAAGATGTGCAACCGCACAGGGCTCCAAAATTTTAGGGGCCTTAGTCTACTCTCGACTCAATAGTTAGTATATGTATTTGTGATTATATTTGTTCAAAATTAGATTTTTATGATTATCTAAATTCTACTACGTATTATTCAAAAAAAAATCCACTCTCCAATATTCAAGCATATAACTTTTCTTCAATTTACAGTTTATTTATACTTTGATAGGACCTCACTTATTTAACAACACAGGGCCACGCAAATCAAAAAACCGACCCTGCACATGGACAATCTCAAACTATATGCAGTTCCATTTCTGAAGACCGAAATGAGAAGCTATCCAGATACCGGATGAAGAAGGGTAAGAGGAATTTCGTCAGGAGAATCAAGGTAAGCTTTTCTTTCCGCTAATTTGTAGTTGATGTTTCCTACTTGGTGGTGTTACTCCATTTGTGATGTTTACCATACATTCGTACATAGCTAAACTTTAATTTCTCATAATATGTCACAATCAGGTAGGAATCAATTGGACGTAAAAGCTAAGTAACAACTTTTTTTTTTTGGGAGTCTTCTTGGAAACCCCACAACCCTTTTAGGTGTAGGTAAATCCCGCATTGTGGTAGCCCTAGCAAGCAAAGTACCACAAGAAAATAAACCAGCTTAAGTTACCTATAGTTGATCGATTCAAACAAAAAAATTAAAGTTTTTCTTTTTCTTCTTGTTATTGTATGGTGCAGTATGCTTGCAGGAAAGCATTGGCAGACAGTCAACCAAGGATCCGAGGAAGATTTGCGAAGACAGAAGAAGTATATGGATCCAAGAGAGAAGCACTGACTGTTCAACTCTATGAATAAGAAGGCAGAAGGGTGTTAGTACTGGGTTGTCGTTGGTGAAGAAGACGACGACGATAATGTAAGATCTTGTGGCATTATTAGTAACTATTTTGTTGTTTGTCGTTGGTGAAGAAGAAGAAGAAGAAGAAAATGTAAGATCTTGCGGCGTTATTAGTAACTATTTTGTTGTTATGTTGTTCTTAGTTGCAATAAATGTTCCTTACAGGTACACATAGTGTTTGCTGAATAAGAATGAGTATGTTAACAGTTTTTAAGAAAAAATGTAGGGAAGTAGGGATTTTCTACTGGTCTCAAAAGGAAACTTGTGAGTTTGGACAGATTATTACTAAATATTCAGGTAATTTCTACGTCTCTTTCAACTTATATTATTGAAGGAGGTTTAAGAGGGTAGAATTATAATTATGGATCATAAGCTTGTTCAAGAGGCTTTGTTTGTAACTTGTTAGTAATTATTAGCTATTTTTATTGGCAAGTAATTGGAGACGGTTTGCTACAACGAAAGTTGGATAAAACTCAAGTCACCTCTTGTACAACCCAAATATCTCACTACGAAAGTATGAGACGAATTGGGGGGCAATAATATACCGAGGAGCTTCGAGAGCTCGAGGTTGAGTCACACATATTGACATATTGTGATAAATCTCTTGCTCTAATTCAAGGGACGAAATGGTCTTGAATTTATTAGTGTATGGTCTTCTCGATACATGATTATTGTTCTTCCTAATCCATAAGAAGAGTTTTTTCCACTTTTGATCCTATGACTTTAGTGCTTCCGTCAATTTAGGTACACAACTTTCATTTTTGATATAAGTAGTGCTTGACTTTGATTTTTTTTTCCACTTTTAGTCCTTGACTTTGATTTGTTTTCCACTTTTAGTCCTTTTGGCCAGAGCGACAATTAACTTTTAATTGGAATCAACAAACTATTGTGCCATTAAGGGTAAAAGTGTCTTTTGATAAATCCCTAAATATATTTATAAATAAAATCAGATAAAAAATAGGAAAAAGAAACGTTATTTGTTTGTTCTGCTTCGCTTTTTAAGCGACAACTTTTAATTGGAATCAACAAACTGTTGTGCCATTAAGGGTAAAATTGTCTATTGATAAATCCCTAAATACATTAAACGTTATTTACCCTTAATGGCACAACAGTTTGTTGATTTATATTAAAAGTTGTTGCTCAAATGGCCTAAAGGACTAAATGTGAAAAAAAAACTCAAAGTCAAGGACTAAAAGTAGCAAAAAAATTAAAGTCAAGCACTACTTATGTCAGGAATGAAAGTCGTGTACCTAAATTGACGGAGGCACTAAAATCGTAGAACCAAAAGTGGAAAAAAAAAACTCTCCATAAGAATATATAGCATCTTGATGGTAATAATTCCTAGCTTAAATCATATCTTTATTTCTTATGTTTATTTTGTTAATTAATTGTTGTTAATGATTGTGCTTGAATTCTTGTAAGTGGGTTAAAAAGCTCTAATGTCCAGAAGTTATATAATTATACAATTAAGTGTCATAGCATCGATCCTCAGCGGAACGACAAAAACTAAACTCGAATTATATCTCATTTTTTACCGCGATCAGTATAATCAACACTTTAAGCATTCTTTATAACATAAATGCAATACTACTTCAAAGCACAAATCTAATACACAGTTAGCACGTAGATATATTTAATACTTTAAGCATTAAATATAATACTTTACAGCATAAATGTAATACTTCAAAGTACAAATCTAATACACGGTTTACAGGTAGATATATCTAATACTTTAAGTCTCATATGTAATATTCTATAGAATAAATGTAATACTTTAAAGCACAAATTTATAATCAATACTTTGAGCATTAAATATAATATTTTATATATAGCATAAATGTAATACTTCATAGCCTAATACACAGTTTGCATGTAGATATATTTAATACTTTAAGCATTAAATATAATATTTTTTTACAGCATAAATGTAATACTTCAAAGCACAAATATATAATCAATAGTTTAAGCATTAAATATAATACTTTATAGCATGAATGTAATACTTCAAAGCACAAATATATAATCGATACTTTAAATATTAAATATGATACTTTATAGCATATATGTAATACTTCATAGCACAAATATATAATTAATACTTTAAACATTAAATATAATATTTTATAGCACAAATATAAAACTTCATAACACAAATGTAATACACAGTTTACATGTACATGTATTTAATATTTTAAGCATCGTATATAATACCTTATAATATAAATGTATTACGTATTGGTTACTTTTTGAGGCACAAATTTCGCTGGAACATGTCAGTCTTTCTCCTCCTCATTTGCTCTACAATATTAATATTAATACATTTGTTTATCAGACACAACCTTAAAAAAAAAACTCCAATAAATACGGAGTAGGTAACATAAATGTTATATACTTGTGTGCAGTTGTTGTGATTTTACAATTTACAAATATGGCTGGCAGGCCCGTTCCTATCATTTTATAAGCCCGGGGCATAACATAAAAAATGGGCCATATATGAAATTAATTTATATATGCGTACGTAAGGAAAAAAAAAAACTAATGACAAATAACTTGAAATAAGATTTACACGTTTTTAACAATTTTGCATACACAATAATAATAATAATAATAATAATAATAATAATAATAATAATAATAATAATAATAATAATAATGATGAAAACAACTCTAGATGCATGCTTTTGTTAGTTATGAATGAATTTTTCTTTGTTGGCTTAAAAAATACAAAATATTCAATATTAGCATATGTGTCTTCATAAATAAAGAATTACAGTTAATAAAAAGAATAAACAATTTAAAACCAAATAAGCTTATAGACAATCACATTGTTATTATAATAAATAATAAAATAATTATTAATAATAATTATAAAACACAACTTACAAATAAGAGTAGAGCATGAAATGTTAATTACTTGGATTGGCTGGTTACTTCAACTCTTTGGCAACAATGACTGGCTACTTCAAATCTTTGGCAACTTAAGCTCCTCCCATGCATGCATTACGGAAAACTGGACATAGACAAAGCACAAATATATAGTGTTCAAATTGAAGCACTTATATTGTCCCCAGATTCCAATAATAATATTTATATAACTTTATTTGCAAGTGATCCATGGACTATATATAATAACATCAATAGACTTGATATCTAATACAGATCAGATAGAGGATAAGACTTCCACCAACTATGCATTGCTTCACCTTCTAGCTTAATTTAAAAAATGCACAATTTGAGTTTTTCTCAAATCATAGCGCATTCTAGACTTCTAGTGTTAGTTCATAATAACATCAAATTACACATTGAAACCATCACAAATTAAAATTCACCACAATATAATGCTTCGCTTCAAAAATCACCTGTGAAAAATCAACTTCAATTCCAACTCCCTTATTAGCTCATAGCGAAGATAAAGAAATAAACACTAAAAGCGATGAAAATGGAGAGAAATGAGTTGAAACTTGAGATTGTGAAGAAAACGCACAATTGTGAAGAAAAAACTTGGAAGTTAGAAGGAAAATGAGGAAGAAATCGTGCTTGGACAGTTTCACCTTGAATGAAGAGCACAGGTAATGGCGAAAAAAGGAGTGAAAATTGTTTTAAATGGGTTAATAAAATTGACCTTGAAAATGGTTAAAGAAATACTTAGAATGGGAGCCCATATCTGAGTGTTGAGAAAGAATAGCCCAATAAATAATAATATCCCAAATAGAGTCCAACTCATAATAGAGTTAATTTCAGCAATGGTCCTCCGATTATATTGATTTTTCAAAATTAGTCTTCGATTTTTAATTTTGACAATTTAGGTCCGTTGACTTTCAAATTCTTTTTAATGTTGATTCTTTCGTCAAATTTTAGTTAAGTTGAGGTCAAATTAAAGGGTAAATTGTCCATTCACTTGTATTGTGTTTTATTACTCGTATTTCTCCTGTCTTATATGCTATATATATATATATATATGAATATAATATCAGTCGAAGTCTCTTCGACTAAGATTATATGGCTTCAATTGAGACTTCGACTCATATTACATTCATATATGCATCGTATATGACAAGAGAAATATGAGTAATAATACACTAAACAAGTGAACAGACAATTTTACCTCTTCATTTGACCTCAACTTAACCAAAATTTAACGAAAGTACCAACATTAGAAAGAATTTGAAAGTCAAGGGACCTAAATTGTCCAAATTAAAAGTTTGAGACTAATTTTGAAAATCAACATAGTCGAAGGATCATTGCTGGAATTAACTCACTCATAATACTAACCCATAAACTATGACCTAAATTATATTGATCGAACATGTCTCACATATGTGGACCATGAATATAAAATACATTTTTAATATACTAAAAATATATTTTAAAAAATTGTAAAATTAGAAAACATCATGTACAAAGAAAGTTGTAAAATTGGAAAAAGAAAATATGCATTTAAAGAATTAAGTAAATATACAAGATAGTATATTAAACAGACTTGAGTGATGAAAAAAAAGAAGAAGAGGAAAGTAAAATATGAAATATATAAGTTAACGTAACAATAAATTACACTAACACATTTTCTATTTTCTATTATGATTAAATTCTTAGGATTTTATATATTTATATAACCTAAAAAGTTGTGAGGCATGCAATTAATGCAAGATGAATACTGGGACTGGGCCACTGGGGCTTGTTGGCTTGGCATGCAAGGCAACTAGGCAAGAATGGTGTCTCTGGCATATAGGTCAAAGCACATAATTAATTAACCTCGAACGCCACACACTCCAACTTGCAAATTAATGAATCCAAAAAACATAACATCAGTTGCAGGTTTGTTATTAAAGGCTGAAGCATTTGTCGAGTCTTCTCCTCCTATTACTTGTCCTTTTGTCTTTGGTTTTCATGCACGTTGCGCTTTTGGCACTGTCCATCAACTTGAACCTCAGCTCTCAGCACCTCGCTGGGCTACCTAAAATTACCATTACCATTTACCATTTACCTTTTCCAATTGGCCGGGGGAAAATCGATAAATACACTGCCAAAATATCTACCAGAATTCAACCCAGAAACTTTCCAACTTTTACAGTGGGATAGGATATACGAGCACAGAGATAGGTTCATAATTTTTTTTAAAAAATTATTGATAATATAGTTTAAATACAAAATTATAATATTTATGATGAATTACTATACAAGATGAACTAGGGGATAGTCAAGACAGCCAAATAAAGTGAAATGTAGTTGGGTAAATTACAATATAATGTTAAAGACTATGTGATAGTAAAGGGCTGAGCCAAATAAATATGATATTAAATTTTGAAGGACAACTAATTAAGCTACTTACACATTTATTAATTTTTACATAAATTTCATTTTTATAAATAAGTTTTTTTTTAATATAAAGTACTACTATATCAACTAATATAATAAGAGCCAATAAATGCATTATTAGGTATGCATAAATGCACTACAAAGTACGTGTTCGAAAATATAAATTGACAAACCTATCCAAAAGCGAATTAACAAACTTAAAGTAATTCTAACAAAAAATAATATCTACTGCTAACTAATATCATGCCAACTATAATAAATACTTTGATAATTATTCTTAAAAAAGTGTAAATTAAACATTAATTTTAATTGCCATAAACATGCAATTAGTGTTAATTATTTTTGAATTACCTATTTAAATACAAACATTGGGCACTAAGGGTCCGTTTGGAAAGCAGGAAAATGACTTCTGGAAAATATTTTCCGGAAAATGAGTCATTTTCCGGAAAACAGTTTCATTTCCAGTGTTTGGATGTATTATGGAAAACTGTCTTTGTGTGTTTGGTTCATTTCTGGAAAATGGATAGAATTGTATACTTAAACGTTGTAATTGTTTTATTTAAAATATAAAAAATTATAATAGTTATTAAAATAATTGTATTTAATAAAAGAATAGAATTTATTAAAAAATAAAAAATAATAAAAAAATAAAAAAAAATAAAAAATAAATGTAGCAGAGGTTTTTGGCGGTTTCCCCACCTCCTTGGTCCATGGTCATGGGTGATATGGCTTGATTTTGGTCGAAAACATGCTAAACAGCTATTCTGGCGATTCCGTAAAATGACTTACGGAAAAAAATTCCGTAAGTCATTTTCCAGAAAAATGAACTGATTTTACTTGGTGAACGGAAAATATTTTCCGTTGACCACATTTTCCAGGAGTTGCCAAACACAGAAAACTCTGAAAACATTTTCCGAAAGTCATTTTACAGGTTACCAAACACACCATAAATAATTCTCTATTGGTTACTTTCTGGATATGCTCCTGAATGTGTAGTCAATACTATTATATTGTATGATTTTTTTATCTGTTTTTATATTAATGTAATGTATATAAAAATATAATTATGTATGCTTAATTCTCTACGAATATACCAAACGTTAGTTTCATGTTTTTAGCAACGAGAATTTCTCGACCAACACTATACGTTCCAAAGGTATATATGTAGCTTTGAGCCTTTGACCACATTCTCCTTAATTCTGTGGCTATTTGTAGGATTCTTTGTGGAATCATTTAAACTTTCAATCTTTGACTAATTAAACTTTTCACTGCAGTCTTTTCTTAGATTCCACATGATGGATTTTAATAACCCGGGTGGTCCGAATTACAAAACCCGATAAAATAAATGGGGTATGACAAGCCAATGGATCGTAAGTATACCGCGGGGGTAAAATATATATTGAATTGTATGAAGCTATTACAAAGATAAGCAATGCAATAACAAGACAAGTGTGTATAAAAGTAAGTGAGGATGTCCTGATCACACAACCAACGAGCTTTTATATCAGCCCAAGGCGTAACTGATCCGGAAAAGACGCAGGGAAACGCGCCCAACGCCCGGACCGTAACAGCCACCGCGAGACCCGGGCGACGTGCGGACCGCCGAGCCCGGACGCTAAACTAATTTTAACGCTTAAAATTCTATTCAAGATTGTTTAATACATTAAATTTCTTGGCCTTGTTGGACGATACTATTGAACGCATGAAGATGAACTTGCTCTTGGTCCATTAGGAAGTAAATAGAGTCAATTTAGTTTTGAAACTCAACAACAAACTGTACACTTATGTGTAAAAGGAGCTTAACCTAAACCAAACCTTCAATACTTGTGGAACAAATCAGAAATAGAGACTTTCATCTATTAGATCAATGTCTAGACACCGTTAAGCACTTTTCCTGTTAATTTGTTTGAACACATTTTCTAGTGTGGTTATAATATGAGCATGAGATCATAAACTGTAACAAAATGTTAAATGTAGTAGAATGTAGAATACATTTCTGTAAATGTTTTACAAATTAATATTTTGTAACAGAGTCAATAGTACTAAAACAAACAAATTAATATTGTGTTTGTTAATGGAAAATAAATTCTTAATTTGGAGAAATGAAACGAATGGAATCCTTTTCTTTAATATTTCAAATATTTTTGCAACATAAAATACATTAATCTCAATACTGTCAAGTCATTTGAGACTTGCCGTTTTAGGTAAGTTATGGTTTTCATGATGGGTTCTGGTGCAGTAGCGTGGAGTTCTAAAAAGCAACCTATTGTTACTCTTTCTTCCACTGAAGCAGAGTACGTAGCTGCAACATCTGGTGCATGTCAAGCTCTCTGGATGAGAAGAATTCTCGATGAACTCAAGTTTGGGCAGAATGGTGGCACTGTAATGTATTGTGATAATAGCTCAGCAATTAAACTATCCAAAAATCCAGTTTTTCACGGAGAACCAAACACATTCATTTCAGGTTCCATTTCCTGCGAGAGCTAGTAGAAGATGGTGAACTTACACTAGTTCATTGCAAGTCAGAAGACCAAGCAGCAGATCTTTTCACAAAACCTCTCAATGCAACATCATTCCTCAAGTTAAGGAGCAAGATAGGAGTCCAAGGAAGCTCTTCTCTAAACTGAAATCATTTCAGTTTAAGGGCGGGAATGTTAGAAAAATCAGCTTAATAAAGTTTAATTATTGTAATAATTCATATTAGTCAGTCAAGATTGTTAGGTGTATTTGCTATTCTTCAGCATTTAGTTAATCATGGGCATAGTGTTAGTGCATTCCCCTATTTTTATGCTATGTACGAGCTATAAATGGCTTATGCTTCTGATGAATAAATAACATCATTTTTTTCCCTTCATTATTTACAGAGCCTTTTCCTCTTTACACCAAAGTTATGAGATGACTCCTCAAAACTACACAAAATATATAAATCATATTAAAAGAATTTTATATAACAAATTTACTCAAAATAGTGTTAATAAGAATAAAATTCGTAACATTTAGATATGAAAATCATATAATCCATATTATTAGATATAAGCAACTAAGCAAGGGTGATGATTCTGTAATCAGGAGGCAGACGACATGTTTGAGATATTTAGACGGGACGCCGCATCTTATGAAGACGAGATTATGGAACGTGGAAGTGGGGCCCGCCGGGAGTGGACTGATATATAATTACAGATTTAAGCATTTCATTTTTGGTGTTACTCGCCTATACGGTTAAGACTTGCGATTTTGTGGCCACGTCACATGGCACCCCAATTCGCGCTCTATTCCGTTAATTTTATTCGGTCAACTCAAAACGCCTCAATATTTACTGTATATGTAACCTTAATCAAAAAAAATCTTTTGATTAAGCAGAATCTTTAATCCCCATTTTGGCCCTGTATTTTGCTGAAATTACAAATTCATTTTCTCCCTATGCCACCCATAACTTACCTAAAACGGCAAGTCTCAAATGACTTGACAGTATTGAGATTAATGTATTTTATGTTGCAAAAATATTTGAAATATTAAAGAAAAGGATTCCATTCGTTTTCATTTCTCCAAATTAAGAATTTATTTTTCCATTAACAAACACAATATTAATTTGTTTGTTTTAGTACTATTGACTCTGTTACAAAATATTAATTTGTAAAACATTTACAGAAATGTATTCTACATTCTACTACATTTANTAAATGTAGTAGAATGTAGAATACATTTCTGTAAATGTTTTACAAATTAATATTTTGTAACAGAGTCAATAGTACTAAAACAAACAAATTAATATTGTGTTTGTTAATGGAAAAATAAATTCTTAATTTGGAGAAATGAAAACGAATGGAATCCTTTTCTTTAATATTTCAAATATTTTTGCAACATAAAATACATTAATCTCAATACTGTCAAGTCATTTGAGACTTGCCGTTTTAGGTAAGTTATGGGTGGCATAGGGAGAAAATGAATTTGTAATTTCAGCAAAATACAGGGCCAAAATGGGGATTAAAGATTCTGCTTAATCAAAAGATTTTTTTTGATTAAGGTTACATATACAGTAAATATTGAGGCGTTTTGAGTTGACCGAATAAAATTAACGGAATAGAGCGCGAATTGGGGTGCCATGTGACGTGGCCACAAAATCGCAAGTCTTAACCGTATAGGCGAGTAACACCAAAAATGAAATGCTTAAATCTGTAATTATATATCAGTCCACTCCCGGCGGGCCCCACTTCCACGTTCCATAATCTCGTCTTCATAAGATGCGGCGTCCCGTCTAAATATCTCAAACATGTCGTCTGCCTCCTGATTACAGAATCATCACCCTTGCTTAGTTGCTTATATCTAATAATATGGATTATATGATTTTCATATCTAAATGTTACGAATTTTATTCTTATTAACACTATTTTGAGTAAATTTGTTATATAAAATTCTTTTAATATGATTTATATATTTTGTGTAGTTTTGAGGAGTCATCTCATAACTTTGGTGTAAAGAGGAAAAGGCTCTGTAAATAATGAAGGGAAAAAAATGATGTTATTTATTCATCAGAAGCATAAGCCATTTATAGCTCGTACATAGCATAAAAATAGGGGAATGCACTAACACTATGCCCATGATTAACTAAATGCTGAAGAATAGCAAATACACCTAACAATCTTGACTGACTAATATGAATTATTACAATAATTAAACTTTATTAAGCTGATTTTTCTAACATTCCCGCCCTTAAACTGAAATGATTTCAGTTTAGAGAAGAGCTTCCTTGGACTCCTATCTTGCTCCTTAACTTGAGGAATGATGTTGCATTGAGAGGTTTTGTGAAAAGATCTGCTGCTTGGTCTTCTGACTTGCAATGAACTAGTGTAAGTTCACCATCTTCTACTAGCTCTCGCAGGAAATGGAACCTGAAATGAATGTGTTTGGTTCTCCCGTGAAAAACTGGATTTTTGGATAGTTTAATTGCTGAGCTATTATCACAATACATTACAGTGCCACCATTCTGCCCAAACTTGAGTTCATCGAGAATTCTTCTCATCCAGAGAGCTTGACATGCACCAGATGTTGCAGCTACGTACTCTGCTTCAGTGGAAGAAAGAGTAACAATAGGTTGCTTTTTAGAACTCCACGCTACTGCACCAGAACCCATCATGAAAACTATATGCTTGTACGTAGATGATTTGATGTTTACAGGAAATGACTTAGAGCTACTTAATAGCTTTAAGCGATCCAATGAGAAGGAATTTGATATGACAGACTTGGGGTTGCTTCATCATTTTCTTGGCCTGGAGGTGACTCAGACAAAGGGAGGTATTTTTGTTTGCCAAAAGAAATATGTTAATGAAGTTTTGGACAGGTTTAAGATGAGAGGCTGTAATCCTGTTGTAACACCAATGGAAAAAAATGCAAAGCTAGTAAAAAAACCAGGGGGAAGTCAGTGTGAACAGTACACTTTACAAGCAAATAGTGGGAAGCTTAATGTATATTACAGCTTCAAGGCCAGACATAATGCATAGTGTAGGCATTATCAGCAGATATATGGAGGAGCCTATGCAACAACATCTAGATGCTGCAAAAAGAATTTTAAGGTACCTCAAAGGAACAATTGATTATGGTTTATTTTACAGAAAAGCGATCAAAGCAAGGTAATTGGATTTGTTGATAGTGATTTGCTGGAGACTTGGATGATAGAAAAAGCACGTCCGGCTAT
>CP025653.1:18207433-18530501 GCA_003576665.1 Ipomoea trifida
AAACTTCTTTTTCATTGAATCCCAAATATTTTTGGAGCTATCTTTGCTAAGAATGGTCTCCAAGATTGAACGATCAATGGCCTGAAACAAGTAATTCTTAGCCTTAAGATCCTTCAACTTCAGTCCCTTCAACCTCGTTCGTTGATCTGCTGACATATCTGCGGTGGGTTCTGCTACTGCAGTTTCAACCACGATCCAAAGTTCTTTGGACCGTAGGAAATTCTCCATCAGCATGCTCCAATGATCATAATGACCATCAAAGCGTGGAATAGCTGGTTGAACAAAATTATCTGAGGCCATGTATTTGTTGCTACTGCAAACCTGGCTCTGATGAAGGGAAAAAAAATGATGTTATTTATTCATCAGAAGCATAAGCCATTTATAGCTCGTACATAGCATAAAAATAGGGGAATGCACTAACACTATGCCCATGATTAACTAAATGCTGAAGAATAGCAAATACACCTAACAATCTTGACTGACTAATATGAATTATTACAATAATTAAACTTTATTAAGCTGATTTTTCTAACATTTGGAGTATGCTCGAGGGACGCCCATACAAGGAAATTAATTGTTTTATAAATTTTATTGTTACAAATATTTTAGGTAAAAAAAAAAGGGACAAGGAGTATATGATTTATGTTTGATTGGGGGTATATGTTTGGTATGGTACGCAGATCCTATAAAACAGGACTAATTTCGATCTTAAACATAAACAACTAATTAAATCACGCCTCCCAGAGTCACTTAACTCATCTTTGAAAAGCATTTGTTAAAAAGAAACGAGAAGGCATCTCATAACTCCGGAGTATGCTGGAGGAATGCCCATACAAAAAAATTAAATTGTTCCATAAATTTTATTGTAACAAATATTTTGTAAACAAAGGGACAAGGAGTATATGATTTATGTTTGATTGGGAATATGTGTGGTAACTGGTAGGTAAGCTGGATCCTATAAAACAGGACTAACTCCGATCTTAAACGCAAAACAACAACTAATTAAATAAAATCACACCTCTCACAGTCACTCACTCTTTAAGTATAATTAGTCAGCCCTACATTCACTCTTCGCCATTTCAGTTTTTTCTTCCCTCTTTCTTCAGAGATTTTGGATCTCCAGAAAATGGAAACGGAAAAAGCTTGAAGATGGTAGTTTTTCTACCCCTTTGCTTTTACTCCAAATAGCAAGTCATACACTCACACACTCGCTTGATTCTCTCTCAAACACGTACGTACTGATTCCTTCCCTCCCTCCCCTTTTCTCTCTGCTTTTTCCTCTGCAAAAATTTTCTACTTTCTTTTCTTCCCTGCACAAGTGGGTCTGTTTCCTTCTTTCTTGCTCACACTTAATTCTCACCCAACACCCCATATGCGTTTTCTGTACTGTACTCATTTCACTCTTCTCCTCGCTCTCTATCTCTGTAATCTTGAATTGAGTCTCCCTCCCTTAATCTCTTCTTTTTGTGTCGCTTTCCTCAAACTTTCTTCCAACATAATCAAAAGTTAAAGCGATTTGGCTGCAAGAAGCCTCGTGGGTTTGGTGTCTTTAACACTCTTATCTTTCTCTTTATTCTCCGAATCTCGAGTCTTTTTGCCCTCTACAAAGCCTCCCGTTCCAATGCGAATCTGAGGAGAAAATATGGAGAAACAACAAGCCATGTTGTCGAGTAGTGTTAAGTTCAGTGAGCACAGGCAGCAAGTATCATTGCCGTCCGGCCGGAGAAATTTGCCGGAGATTTGGCCCCGAGTTGTTCGGATATCGGTTACTGACGGAGATGCTACGGATTCATCTGATGAGGATGAAGAGAAGGCGTGTTTTGGGAGGCGGAGAGTGAAGAGGTATGTGACGGAGCTGAGGATTCAGCCGTGTGGGAGAGGTGATAGTGATGGAGTTTTGAGGACGGAGGGGACGGCGGCGGCGAAGCGGCGGAAGAAGAGTGGTGCTGAGTCAGCGGCGGTGAATGACCGGTTGAAGGCGGGTAACAATGCACGGAAATATCGGGGAGTGAGGCAACGGCCGTGGGGCAAATGGGCGGCGGAGATAAGAGATCCTCTGCGACGTGTAAGGCTATGGTTAGGCACCTACGATACCGCCGAAGAAGCCGCTATGGTTTATGACCACGCGGCCATTCGGTTGCGTGGGCCTGACGCTCTCACCAACTTCTCCGTACCAACCACGGCGCCGCCTCCCGCTCTGGCTGATGTCAAGCCGGAGCCGGCAGACTCCGGCTACAATTCCGGCGACGATTCTCACCACCAACTCTCCCCCAAATCCGTCTTGCGATTCGCCTCCTCAGCCTCCAACGGTGACTCTCACTCTCCCCACCAAGCCGAAGCCGAAGCCGTCAAAATGAGCCACAGCCCTCCCTCGCCGGAAAACCTCTCCACTTTCTCCTCGCCGTTCGATACCCTATTTCCAAACGACCTGTTCGAATTCGAAGACCCGTTACCCGTACCCGTACCCGGTTTGTTTGACGAAATGGGTCTGTGCAACTACATTTTCGAAGAAGCCTGCAGTGATACCTTCATCGGGTCAAGTCATGAGTTCGGGTTAGAGCAATCCACCTGGCCGGCGGACAACTACTTTCAAGAGTTTGGAGATATATTCGGGTCGGACCCTCTCGTCGCTCTGTGAAAGCCCAAAATCAAATGTTTTTTTTTTCTTGGCGGTTTCAGTTTTGTTTGTTTAAGATTTTGTTAATTTTGTGTTTAAATTAAATTAGGAGTAAGTAGTGAAGTACTATGTAGCAAAGATAGGAACAGCTCCGTTACGTTAACGGTGACGGACGAGGAAGAGAGTTTTGGTTTATTGTGGTTCGTACGTACTTATCGTTTCCGTGGTGTAATTAAATCTATGGTTTAACTGTCCATAACATCCGTTAATCCAATTCATTATCATCTAATTACTGTTACAGTAAGTCAGTAACGGCTTACAGACTAACCAGTGGTTACGTTGCTGACGTGGTGTGGCACGTGCCCAAGAATCTTTGTATTAAACGAAAGAATAAAATGGAATTAAAATTCTTAAGCATTCAATGGTGCATGGTTACGTCGTTGAGAAAGCAAATGCCAACTTATAAATCATATGTAAAGTATATTAAACGGGAATTTGGAAATCATATGTAAAGTATATTAAACGGGAATTTGGAGCTTCTAGTTAGGGTTGCTCATGTTTTAACTTGAGCGTTCAATCTTTCATATGGTCTAAGAGTGAGTATCCTCTTGCATTAAATCATTTACGAGGTGACCTCAATAGTATTTATACAAAATTATCATATGGCTGTTTGGACATTTGTACCCGACCCATCTACTGGAAAAGGGAGTCGGTTGACAGGCTCCAGATACCGGGAGCTCTCCAACCTGGGTACCCTATTCAGGGGTATTCATCAACCATAAATTATGAAAAATATGGTGTGTTTATTAATCGGAGAAATTAAAGTAAAGAAAGACTAGAGGTTCCTAGTGGTTTTAATGGAGGATGAGGTGGTTGGTGAGGCAAAACAGAGTTGGACAAGGAAGCAACTGCCATCTCTGCTTCACGCAGAAGCTCTGCATCAATAAGCCACAGCTCAATTTTGCCACATATTGACCCTCCCATACACAAAGCCATCAATATTATTAATTGCAAATTTGGCCTACATTCCTTTACATCCTAGAAATCAGATAACCCCATCTCCCTGCACTAGATTTCACTGCATTACCTGACCCAAATCTTATGATAAAACAAAATGTCACTTTCATTTTCTTGGGAACAATTTTTTTTTTTTTTGACCCACCCTCCCCTCCATTCATAAAAGGAAGACAGAAAAAGATAAAGAATCAATAATAATATATCAGCTTTCCAGGTGGTGAAAATTTTAGGATGACTCACCAGCTAGTGGTTCTACTCTTGTGATAATTTGAATTTGAATGTATTTTGTGTTAACTAAGATTCTCTTTGTTTCATGAGTTTACACACAGGAATGAGAATTATGGCATGTTTGGTTCATGGAATTGGTTAGGAATGGAATAGCATTCCTTGGAATGACCTATTCCATTGTTTGTTTTGTTCATTTAATCATGGGAATGGCATTCCAAGGAATGAGCTATTACCTTTGCAAAGGGAATAGCCATTCCTTGGGGGGCTATAGTATTAGCTATTCCCATGCTCTTGGGAATAGCTTTTACATGATAAATACCAAAAATACCCTTTGTACATTATTTAATATTTATATTTAATAAATATAATGTATTATATAAATGTATATATTTAATTAATTATAATTTTTACATATCAATAAATAAATAAATAAATAAATATATTCCATTTCTATTTCGTTAACCAACCAAACGCTGGAATACAATTCCTAAGTCTATTCCTTCCGCGAACCAAACGCTGAAATACAATTCATATTCTATTCCTTACCTATTCCATTCCTTATGGAATAGCATTCCTATTCCCTTAAAGTTATAGTTAGTGTTTAGTTGATAATTTTTTAAAACACAACTATAAGATTTGATTACTTGTTCAATTAAAAATCTCATCCCTTAATTAAAAGTGAGTATCATTCCATCTTATTGGTAATATATGATTTTTAAGTTTGGATTAGTACTTTTAGATTTTTGTTTAGATTTTTTTCAATGTTAATATTGGTTCATTGGATGTCATTATATTAGGACCAATTACCTTGTTTTTTTTTTTTTTAAATTTTTGTAATATTTTTTAAAAACCTTTTGATAGTGTAAATACGCGGTCACGCAATAGAATACGGTTGAATATACTTTATTATTTATGAGTCGAGTATAGAGATGTTATACTCTATGTATAACCTAGTCAACATGACAGTGAGTTAGCGATTTTCAAGCTACTTAGTTATTTAAGAGAGAAAACAACCAAAAGTCCTCTTCCCAGCAGTAATTGTGGTATATATAGGATGTCAGGGGACATGTGTCGGTCATACGATATGGACGCCGCGTGGTGACCATGCACGGGGCCAGACATAGGCCCATTGCCCTTTGCCCAAGTGCTAGGTGATTACTGGTCATAGAGGATGGGGCACTCCAGGGCAAGAAGGTCGGGCCCACCAACTTGAGTAGTCCCCATGAGGCGTGCTTTGCTGGACCTCTGCGGGGGAGAAGGCCGGGAAAGGTGATCGGGTAGACCGATTGACTCAAGGTCCGGCCCGGCCGAGCACTACGGTTCAAGGACCGATCATTGTATGCTTATGATGCCCGGGCAATAATCCCCATCACCTTTATTCCCATTATAGGGTCATACATGACCAAATATCAATATTGGTAATCATTTCAATTCCATTCTACTACCTAACATGCAAAATACTTTCACCAAAATGCATTACCATTATCAAGTATTTGATTCTTATTCGAATTCCGATTCCCTTGTGCAAACAAAACACACCCTAAATTTGCTCTATTGCATTTATAGTTGGCGTGGAGGAGGCTGAGGTAGGGATAACAATGAAGGGTCTCTAGATTACAGTGGAAATTAAAGGAGTTTTTGTTGGAGTGGGACGGTGGGTAAAATATAATTATTATACTTGAAGGTCTCTAGTTTGATTATCGAACCATCACACAATATCTTCTTAGTGTAGTTTATCTCTTCTGTATGGTTTGCGGGTTATTATACAAGGATAGAGTTTACCTCGTACATAACCTCAAGTAGCTAGTGGCTAAGCGTTTTCCTTATCACCAAAAAAGATGTTATTAATTGATCTATTTTTCCATTATAGTTGGCAAATTATATATCATTAACATAGCAGATGGAACAAAAATAGAATGTTCACTATTTGTAAATAAATTTCATAGCTAGCTAGCTGTAACATTCATTACAGTTGCAAATGAAGACTATTCAGTATTGATTGCGTATGATATCTGGTGTATAGTAGCTGGGGTCGCAGTTTTCCAAAATCATTCTGTTTTATATATGGTTACAATGAACACAAATGGAAATAGAAAATATTGAGTGACAATGAAAGAAATCATGTTTTTTGGTTGTGATGGGCTAGCTAGGCCCTGGCCCTAGGGGGAGTGCGTGGTGGAGTTACATACATAGGAAGGGACCAACTTTTAAGGTACATTATTAATATAAACAAGGAGCAAATTGTCATTTTGGTCAACTGACTATAGAGGTCCTATTAATTCTAGTCCACGACTTTCAAAAGTGTTAATTGCATACCATGACTTTTCAATTTGTATCAATTTTGGTCACTCCGGCGAAATTTCCGGTCAAATGTCGCCGGAATGTCTTAATTACTCCGTCAAGGCTTAATGTTAGGGGCAAAATTGTATTTTCCGGTCCAATTTCGCCGGCCAAATTGTCGCAGTCGCATAATTGTATTTTCCGGTCCAATTTTGCCGGCCAAAATTGTATTTTCCAGTCCAATTTCCAGTCCACGACTTTCGACTTTGTTGACTTCACTTCATCTCTATATTACTCTCTGTTACTTCATTCATCTTCTCTGTTCTATTTGCTAATATTATTCCTTTCCATTAAACAGTACGTTTCGTCTTCACGAGCTTAAGATCGATCGCTATTTTTTTTATTTTGCAAATATTTTTTGTCTATTTTAATGTTTGATTGGAATGGATTTAATTGTATGGTTGTTTTGGCATGGATCTGATGTGGTTGTGGGATCAGATTATTAATGATCTTGAGACTAGGGATCTAGCAGGGCTTTTAGATTTGTGATGTTCAGGGACGAGGGATGCGATAGAGGGGATGAACGGCTAGAGCCTAGACGGCCGTAGTATCACCGTCAACGACGCTCAGTCGCAGGGGAGCGGTGGCAGAGGTGGATTCCGCGGTGGAAGACGTGAAAGAGGTGGCAGCGGTTACGGCCGTCGCGAGGGTGGCTACGGCGATGGGCGTGGATATGGTGGCGGAGGCAATTACGACGGCGATGATCACTGAACCGGGTTTGGGATAGGGGGTTTGGGTTAGGTTATTTTGGATATTGGAAAGTACATTTTTGCCCCTTAAATTAAGTCAGATCAGAGGGATTAAGAGAATCCGGCGACATTTGATCGGAAATTTCGCCGGAGTGACCAAAATTGATACAAATTGAAAAGTCATGGTATGCAATTAACAGTTTTGAAAGTCGTGGACTAGAATTAATAGGACCCCTATAGTCAGTTGACCAAAATGGCAATTTGCTCTATAAACAAGGAAAGGATGGATTTACTGAATTTTCATTTCCTTGGACAGCTTCAATTTGCTTCATAATAAAACTAAGCATAAAAGCAGCAATTTGGTGGAAGGGTCATTTTCCTTGCAAATTCTGGTATCTTCACCTTGGGTCCCCCAAAATCTTGTGCTCTATCTCCTGAAGTTACACTTCTCTCAACTCCAATGCCTTTCATGCTTATTTGGCTTTTCATTTTTAAACATGTTTATAATTTTTCTACACTCCATATAATATACATAATTGTATCGAATATTATTAATACAAATATTTATAGTATCTTGTATTATCAATATTGGTGATATGATCACGATGCAAATAATACAGTATACATATTGGTGACTGAATAGGGGTGCGGAGCAAACTTGGACCGAGCCTGACCTCCGAGGTCGAGAAGTCCGGCCACTAAGATCAGAAGAGAATGACAAAACAATGACTTTCTTTTTATCGATGTTATGCATGGGTGTGACCTCTAAGATCAATATGTGTCATGACTAGTTTATACTATCAATGTCGCATCGTCACATCCAACCCATTAGTGGATAACCTAGCATGTACTCCGCTCCAACACTGTAAACAGAAACTTTCTTCAACCATTAGATAAATTCGAATATATTTCTGAGACTAGCTTAGTGTTCACAACCACTATAGAGTCTTCCAAACTCTTTTACATTCTACTTGGATTGTACTAAGAATTCTTATATTAGCAATATAATATTAATTCATTATTCTACTACATTTTATATCTCCATTTAATCCTTATATATGTACTGTATAAATCCGTTATCAATGTCAATCGACGTTTTGTATACAATGAAAGTCTTTTGTACTTCCAATTTCAGTGCCTCATTCAATTCTTAACATGGATATTTCCGCCAAGAAGGGAAAGATGTGATTTCTTTCAAAGTTATCATCTCTTTACTCTCTCTTTTTTCTTTTTCTTTTTTCTTATTTTTAGCATAGTAGCATCATAATATAGTAAAATTTATTAAAATATTTCTCTATATATAATTTAAATTGGACTTTAAATTAAAATTAAACTCTTTTATTCTCTCCCCTTAACATTTTTCACGAAACATAAATGTATCCCTAAATTCTAATAATGCCGAATGCAACAATATAATAGGTGGGATAAAAGTTTCCTATATATATTTTTGACATGTGCTATTAATCTATTCTATTGATGAGGTGTATATATAGTTATAATAGTATGTAATTATGTATACAAGCTGGCTAATTAAGGATGGCAACTCATTTTGTACGTGAAACTTTGTAATACTTATGATGACTTTACCCTATAAATATATATATAGCTCTGAACTGTCTAAGCTCTGTGCTTTGAACTCCCATTCATCACCTCACCAAAATTAGTACTTTAAGCATTTATAATAGGCGTTTGTATGAAAGTTATTTTGTATTGTGCATTTAGTATTTATTATAATGTATTAGCAGCATGGGTCAAGACTCAAGATTAGTTTGTATTCTACTCTTCGGTCATTGCAATCTTCTGGTCTTTTTGGCTCCTCATTTGAGAGCTGAGCATGCATGGTTAACCATTCGTGTAACTGTACTCAAACTATTGGCTCCGTTACAATATAGTATCTATTGGAGTTCTGACCTATGATCTCTCACTTGAAAGAGTCACAACTCTGTCACTTTGACTACAAGGTTTTTTGCTACTAGAGATATTTATAACTCATATATTTACATATAAAATTTAAATAAAACAGCATTCTGTTAAAAAAAAAAAGTCAAAGTTTAGGAAAAAACAAGAGGACAGTTGTAAAAAAAGTGATTAAAAAAAAAAAAAAAAAGGAAGAAAGAAAAAGTGGGACTATAAGATTCCAAAAAACTTTCCAAAGATTGCAAATCAGGAAGTCACAATTAGAAAGATCTTGTTCGTTTTATACGCTTGCTACCAAGCTGCGCTGGTCCTTCTTTAAAGCATGCCCCTCAACTACACCGCATCGATCACTCTCTTGCCAACACCCAAACCCGGCCTGCTCCTCTTTGGGTCCAAGTAGTTTGATTATGATTTATGAAACTCAACTTACTCTTTTTTTTTTTTTTTTTGGGGGGGGGGGGGGAGGGGGTGTTTTAATTTTTTTTGAAAAGTGAGGTGCATGAGGAGGGATATAGCAAAGGGCAAAAATATTAGTGTTGCGACTTCATTGGCATTCAAGTTTATAGAAAAAAAAAAAAAAGTGAGACACGGGGAAATATAGGATCACGAGGTAAAGGGCATAAATGCATAATGAAGCATGGTTGAAGGCTCGAGCTCAATTGATTGAGTTGAAGAGTAGCTAGACAAATTAAAGTCAAGGATGCACGAGTTAGATAGATATGTTACAAGATGCATGGTTCTTGGCATGCAGGGAAGTGCAACAAAGCAATTCGTACTTGTATACATGAAGGTTGCAAAAGTGACATCTAGTGCTTAAATCAATTTCTTAATGTTATTGATAGGGCTATATGGCAAGTCTATTAGTACAATAATTTGATAGCCAACTAGATTTGGTGTTTATTGGTCTCCGAGATTGGGAGATTGTTATGATTGCTCCAAACAACAAATCAATGTCTAATACGTGTCATGACTGACTTGAGTCACTAGTTGTGCGCTGTCATATATGTTAGACTTATCATCAAGATTTCAACATGTATTTCTTGACTCGTCATTATAAATACATGCTTTCTCTAACTAACTAAAAGATTTGATTTCTAACTTTCTAGTATACTCCTTGACCTAACATATATAGCCTCCCAAACTCAATTTGTGTATAAAGAATTGTATTTAGACTTATCAATCTTATTAATAAAATATCATTTCTACAATATATCTCATTAATACTTGTATTCTACTTTAAACTTTATGTATATAGCACATAAGACTCAAGTAGCCTAATTACGCTATTAACTACATACGAAAGGTCAGTAATCAAAAAAGAAATTAAAGAAAGAAAAATTAGAACGATGAAAGAAAGACGATACATGTTTTATGTGTATTATGTATACAAATACTATATATTTCCTTCTAATATTTCTAGCAAAATGAGATGCATGCATAATAGGTGTCAATACAATATACATACATGCAACTATGCAAGCATGTAAAAAACTTCTCTTGCCCATAAAATATGTTTTAATTTACAAAACTCCGAAAGGGATTGCAGACGCATTGAGTAAAGCATTATTATTGTACTCGAATATCATAAATATAATCAATATCTTTTTAGTTGAATCTATCATGCACACAAAGTTTTCTTAATACATTTTATCTCTCATGTATAATTCATACTCTATTACACAAGCGAAATTTTACTTAATACAGACCATTGAATAGTGATTGCGAGTATCACTCGACAAAATAAATATATGTCTTACAAATAATGGTAGTCAGCAATGTTTTTGAATACCCATAAAGTTATTCAAAATTGAAGTAGTCCACAGTCCAGACGACAAGTATGCATCGCCCATATATAAAGTTAATTCACTTAAAACAAAATGATTTAGTAATCCCCATGTCTTGTTGCTGCGCTGCAGCAGCAAAGGAGTAGGGCAGTCACGTGAGGCGAGTATGTGGAGGTACAGGTGCTGTTTACTTGCAACTTTGGCATATATAATTGCGTTTCCCCTTTTTAATTTGTTTGTTGGTCGTCCGACAAAATTTATTCTGCCATCAACTCCGGAAATGCCATATCTAATATCCAACGTTTGACATTGTTCCGTTGCATAACAAATCCGATTAATACTCGTTTGTCATAGTATCATACTTTTTTTTATAATAATCTCTCGAGACTAATTCATTGAATCATAAGCGGAAACGTTTACAAGAAAGATTAATGGAATGGACAAACATTCCTTACAGTCAGACAAACAGAAACAAATTCCCTAACAATGTTATCGAAAACTTGAATCGCAGACTGTTTCACAAATTTGAAGCTGAAGTCGACAGGAGCACTCCAAGCTTCTTTACTGTCAATAGTAATTTGGTCAAACATAACGAAGGCATACTCTAGTTCAAAAGTCGTTGACACCACCCGAGTATCAATCTTCATTCTTTTGTGATTCACATACGCCATGACCAATTATCGTTATACGCTTATAACAAGAACTCGCCAAAAAAACGAGAGGGAATAAACTCGCAAAAGAAGCGAGAGGGAATAAACTTGCTAAAGATGCGAGAAACAACAAATTCGATAAATAAACGAAAGGTATAATAGCAATAAAACTTACTAATAAAAAACAACACTGCTTTGGATCAAGAAAAAACCACTCCTTCCTACTTCACCTTTTGCAAAACCCAAAACCTTCTTTTCCTTATTCAGTGGTGATGTACTTCTTGACAGATCCGAAGCTGGGGAAGAGGAAGAACGCTGGAAGAGAAGGAAAAGGGGCGGCGATAGCCGAAGAACACGGTGGCGACAGTGCGAGATCGTAGGAGTGGTGGACGACGATGGGAGAGGCGAAAATGGAGAAGAGAGGCAGAGAGAAAAGAGCAAAAGAAGACGACAATCGTGAAGAAGAGGCGAAGAGTTTAGAGAGAAGGAGGAGCTTTCTAGGGTTATAAATTATAAATTATACTAATCACTTTTGTTGACGTGAATGATCGTGCATGTACTCTTGTTCTTGAGAGAGGTGGATATGAAAACACTAATTTGACCAGCACTTTGTCCCGTGGTCTACTAGCAGCAGGTGGTCAGCCCTACAGCAAGCTGCAAAGCGAGGATCCAAAGATATTAAAAGATATATTACCATATTTCTCACCGCGGATCTCTATTTTCAGTTTAAAGAAATGGAATCTCATGTTTAAGGAATCTAAAATATGCAAGTAGGGTATTTGTAGAGATGTTTATGATCTCACCTACTAAATATATAGTTAACCTTGAATTCTAATAGTTAATCATCTCTTATGGATAGATGTTTTACAAATGGTTTGTTGTATGTGTTTAGATAATATCTGGCTGGTCTAATGAACTATCTAGTCCTTCATCCAAAAATGTCTCGGCATTACTGTTCTTCGATTAGCCCAAGCTTGGGAATGACAAGACTCAAGAGATATTATGTGAAGTCCAAATTTTAATGATATGTGTACATAGTGAGTACCTAACTATGATCTGATGCACAAGATATTTGCTCAAGTGGGGAAACATGATATGATGCACAAGATATTTGTTCAAGTGGGGAAACAAATTAAAGGGGAGCTGCACCTTATTTTCTTAAAAAAAAATATTTTTTAAACATTATTATTATTATTATTATTATCTATACCCTTTAAATCATTTTATATGTTAACCGCTAATCTAAATAACTAATTTTATCAAACATATTTTTACAAATCGATGATACAATCCGTTACTTAAACTCGTTAACACAATTCACTATTTGCTAACTGTTAAGTCGCTAACCAAATTCGTTAACCGCTGATTGCCAAACAAGGCCTAAATTGTGTCTCATATTGAATATCGTACTTGCCTAATTGTAAATCGTAGTTGCCTTTATTTTGTAGTCCAATTAAGAAAAGAGAATCGAGCTCAATAACCACGATCTTATGTGTGTTCACTTCTTTTTTTTTTTTTTAAATTTTTTTTTTAAAAAATAATATAATCACTTGATAGTTGATACTAGTGTTCAATTGTTTGAATCAACATTTCACCGACTTGAAACAAGTTAGTGGTTAGGGAACAATACTCTAGAAAGATTTTGTATATTAGTTTTTTTAAATTTTTATTTTGGTGTTCTGATGATGCATATCTTTTTTTATTATTTTTTTTTCTTTTGGTTCTTCTGAATTTTAAAGCAGCAAGCAGTAATGAGGCATCACATCAGCCCTTGCGTTTTGGGACCAAAATAGTACGTCTATGTTTTGGAGGAAAATCCTACTACTTTTTTCTTTTTTTAGGAAGGAAAATCCTACTACTAATTTACTATTATGGCATTATAGATTTTTTTTTTTAAATGAACATATCATCGGTGTACTTCTAAAAGACATATAAAAATAAACATATAATATAATTGTAATAATTAACAAAAGGATATATATAATATATACTTTGTATTTGATTTTAAGTTTTTTTTTTTGAAAAGATTTTAAGTTTTAACCATTAAATATAAATATAAATATAAATTTAACCTTTTATATTATTATTATTATTTCAAACTTTTCAAATCAATCAAATTCAATTTAAAATGTTAAATTTACATACTCTTGTATAAAGAAAAGTATAATGTAGTGAACGTTAATGTATTTCGAACATTTTGAATCAAATTTAATCACTTTGTAAAAATCAAGTGAACAAAAGTAATCGAAATGATAATTGATAATTAAAAATTAAAAAAATATTATTATAATTAAGAGATTAAAATTGATATTCTCTATGAATAAAATTTAAGTAATTTAAGTTTTTAGAAAACACTAGTTAATTACCACTACTAAAACGAAAATTTTAAAGAAAATATACCTAGAACAACTTTATTAACTATATAAGCAATGGACAAGTCTGGACTATATACATTGCCATTTGCCAATCATGTAGTCCATAAGATTTTGCTAGAAAGGAAGTATGAGATTGTCAATCCCTCAAAATCTCCGAACATGTTTTCTTCAAGGGAGGGGAGATCCAAAGGCAGTTTACTATCCTCACGTACTAACTCTTCTGAAACAAATGGCTCCTAAATAATGAGGTGATGAACTCTGTTAATGAATTAACAAAGAATTCATGCAATAATGAATTAAATACAATAATGATACATCACATAATGAATATTAGAGAGTGATTTTAATAGAAAAATACAACCTAAGACAAATTTTAATGTTAGTAATTGTTGCATTTTCAATTATAATAACACTAGCTATACGTATCCATATTTAATTTTTGCATTCTCCATTTATTTTCTTTACTTTTAAAAATAATGTTTAAATTAAATTTTTAATAGTATTTTAATATATAAATTTTATATATTACTATTAAATTAAATATTAAAAATTTAAATTATAAATAATTTGATTAAGACCCTATTAATAAAATCAAACACATAAAGTAAATGAGATAAATTAAATGGGATATTAATTTTCTTCTAACATCTTGTAAATCAGTATTGTGTGAATTTAAAGATTAGGGCAGCAAAGAGTCAGTCTCACCTACCGACAGGACAGTGATGGAGCAGAATGTAGATATCTTTGGGGTTGATTTATCACATCTGGGCCAGGATCCCAATTAAATACATGCTCCAACACTCTCTTCCCATCTATGTTTCAGTTTTCTGTATCTATAATTTTTATTTTTATTTTTAAATTCCATTCTTATTTTCCACTTTATCTTTTGATTTGTTAATTATTAATTAGAGGTAGAATTTATTTATTTTGCGTTTAATCCATCAACACATGACATGTGATCAAAGTATATATCTTTAAGAGTACAAATGACATGCGTGCGACCAAGTGGTTAAAACATGATTCTCCTATTAAATTAAAGGTCACGAGTTCAATTGATTTACATATCTAGTTTTGGGCAAATTATACCATGGACCAGGGTTTACCTTGAGTGGTAGACTCTGGTCCAAAATTAACCTTCAGATTCTGTATTTGTACTTGCACATTTTGTACTGCAATTGACCGTTTCGGTACATGTAGCTATCATATTGTGTAAGTAATTATCAAGTTATTTGTTTATATGTACAAAAACTGTTAATTGTAAGTATAGAATGTGTTAACTTAAGATAAAGAATCTTTGTATCAGAGTTCACAAGGTAATATGAACTCTGGTCTATGGTATAACAATTGGTGGTTTGGTTGGTGGGCTATTATACAAAAATAGTGCATGTTTAATAATATCTAATCCAGCTAAGTATATTACACTGACACATGATTGTATTATAAGCTATTTATAAACGTAATGTAATTTTAGATCTCATTAAAATCTACAAATGATTCAAAGAGATACATGAACCTATAATAAGTTTAGGTGAATAAGCTAAGGCTGACAAGAGTTGAATGGCATAATTTAGCTAGGGGAGTTAAAGTTTATTGGAGTTTTTTGATGTGGAATATATATAAAAAGTTGTGAAGTTAAAAACTGGAAAGAAAATGTTGTAGACACACAATAATGAGCATAAAGAGGGAAGATAAATATTCCATGAAAAAGTGGATGGGTATATTGATTGCGGTCACGTAACGCATGCCCCTTTGTCTGTGACTGTGTGGGTGTTTCCACAAACAAGTATACATGGAACTAAGGCAGTACTCCTTTTATTCAATATATATCTCAGAGACTCGGACTCACACAATTCAAATGCATGGGGATGGGGGATTCAGTTTTGAGGCAAAAAAGTGTTGTGGTGAGCAGATTAAAGCCCCCACAACTATGTCAAAGGTCTTGTGATCAAGCGGCATAGCTGTGGGCTGTGACCCTCTCAAGTGAGAGGTCACAGATTCGAACTTCAATAAGGGCGTTGGCTCATTGTGTTTCAGTAGGTTGAGAAAATATATATGAACAGATACTACATTATAATAGAGTCAATAGTATTCAAAAAAGTCCCCACCTATCAAGACTCCTGTGGCATGTAGGAGTGAATGAAGAATCGTGCCCAGCAAGATGTACTCGTGGCCCATTCCAATTTCAGCCCAAGATTTACTTAGGCTTTGATACATCACACATGTTATTTTGTTTATTTTTAATACTAGTTTTACCCATACATGCGACTGATTTAATGTTCAATGTTTGTATTTTAATAAATAATTTAAAGTATATCAATGCAAGATTATATATATATATATATATATATATATATATATATATATATATATATATATATATAAAAGTTCATTATAGTTGACATTAAAATAAATATTTAATTTACATTTTTTTTAAACAACTATCTAAATACTTATAGTAATTGGTATGTTATTAGGTAGTAGATACTACTTTTAGTTGGAATTACTTTAAACTTTGTTAATTCGCTTTTGGATAGATTTATCATTGTCTTTGTCTTCATTGCTTGTCCGCTTCTTTTTTGTTGGTAGTATCTCATGTGTAATTGGGTTATTGGTGCTAGTTTGCAAAAAGAACAAATTTGGTCTAATTGGTTTTATTACATTAAAGAACTAGAGGCATAGAATCCCTAAATTGATTCCCTTGTACCGCAGTGTTGCAAAAATCGCGACTAGGCGCTGGCCGACCGCCTAGCATATCACCATATAATTGGTGGTCTAGGCAATCCACCGGATACTAGGCCACCTAGGTGCCACCTAAGCTGCCTAGGCGTCAACTGCCTAGGACGCCTAATCAGTTGATTAGATATTGTTACATTTTTTTAAAGAGTTATTTTACACAAAATGACATCGTTTTGAGCAAAATAACTCTAAATCGTTCAAACCCTAGATGTTTTTAAGGTTAATATTTAATCTTTTAGTATTGACTATTAAAGTATTAAATAGTTTATAATTATAAAGTCTTAAAAAATTTAAAAAAATCAAACAAATTTTTAAAAATTAAAAAAAAATAATAAAATATATGAGTGCCTAATGATTTTTTTCAACCATGCTTATACTACAAGGTTCCTTATTTGTAATTTTTAATGCTCAACTTTAAATTCTATGTATATAATTTGACTAATTAATTGACCAAAGTTCATGTTAAATTTTATATTGTATGTTTCTAATACATTCTAACATATTTACAGTATATGTTCAACAATTATGCCAACTTTGATTGGGATGAGGTTCGAACCTAAAACCTTGCTTATGAAAATGAATGAGTAAGTTATGAATAATAAATAGTTAACGGAATATTCCGTTACTAAAGTTAACATTGTCGGAATGCGGGGTATTTAGAAAAAGTAAATATAATAGAAGATAAAGTAAGAAAAATAAAATCAAAATACTAAAATCAAAATAATATGAACCATTCATTTCAATGAACAATTAGACCAACATTTTTTAGTTCCCCATATAGGCCTAATTTTATTGATTCTTATTAGATTTATATTATTTATTTATATATTTATATATTAGTAGAAGTAGATATTAAAAGTTCATTTTTAAGTAAAACCCTAAAAACAAACCTCGAGTATACTAAAATGAACTTTTAGTGGGTTCATATTTTAATTTGGACCATCAACAGTATAACGATTGGGTTAAAGTTGTTTGGACTGGAGTCACAAAACAAAAATAAGTTAATGAATTGGGGCTTAGGAATATGGTGGTATGAATGGATGGAATTGGGCATTCCCATTGATTCTTAAATTGGATTTGTTTGTAGAACATAGACCCAGGCCAGATCCAAAAATATTGATTTCCCAGTTAGCTTTTCTCAAAGACCAATATAATGTTGGAAGTAAGTTGTGGCAGTTTGTTATGCCATGACCCAGGTCCACCTTGTTTATATTCACAATTTCATAACTCTATATTCATAATTTCATAACTCCATGTTCACAATTTCATAACTCTATATTCAACAGTATCAAAACTCTATGTTCAACAATATAACATAGGTTTTTAAATCTATATAACAAAATTGTGAATATAAAGTTCAAAAGTTGTGAATATTGAGTAATTTAATTTTGTATATAGAGTTCTAAAATTATGAACATAGAGTTCTAAGTTTGTGAACATAGAATTCTAAATTTGTGAACATAGACCCGGGTCCACCTTGCAAGGTGGACCGGGTCCATAGCATAATTTTCCAAGTTGTGGGGCAAGAGCATTTCCTTCCACATATTTCTTTCCTTTACAAATATTAAACCATTGAAGAAGAAAATATTTTTTGTGACAGTAATCACAGTATCATTTTGTCCCCTGAGAATGTAGGGCAGAGAATCAAGAGTTGGGGAAGGGTAAAGAAGATTTGAAACTGATTCAAAACATTTATACTTTAAGTTGGGAAATGGCTAAAGAAAAGATTTGAAACTGATTCATAACATTTATACTATAAGTTGTGCAGCATCCATGTCTTAGGCTAATAGTCAATTCAAGTGTCAGATATTAAAAATGTAAATTTGATATTAAAAATGTAAATTTGATAAAAATTGAATAATATAACAACAACTATTTGAGAGTAAATTATATTTTTTAAAATGAAAATACAATAAGCTCATATTAATAAATTACTCAAAATAGCTTTTTCATTTTTAACTTATTGACATCAATAAACTAAGCCAAAAATTGTTTACCAATCACCACTCGTACTGTTAAATTGACCAAACAATTAAAATTGATCGAGCAAGGCAGACTTTAGGTGATAAGTCATTTTCTTAATATTTAAAAATTGATAAACTGTAGGCGGGGAAAAGCATTGATTTGTAATAAAATCCTCCCACTCATTCATCAAATTGTATAAGCCGCCCTCACTCACCTAGCTAGCTAGGAGATCCTATCTAATTAATTTATCATGTTTAGAGTAAGTACTTATCTAATTGTAGGCCTACTTATTCAAACTCTAATGTTGATTGAGTTTTGAGCAAATATTGAGTAGTATCAGTATGCTCATTGGGGATATGATCATATAGATTTGAATGAAGGAAGCTTAGTAGTGTTTTTTTTTAATGCTACTAATATTACATTGTAGTATCTGTTTATCTATACTTTCTCAATCTGTTGAAGCACAAAGAGTCAACAACGCCTCCACTGAAACCCAATCTCATGACCTTCCATATAGAAGAGTCACTATATCCCATCTGAGCACAAGGTGGTTGGCTAGTAGTGTGTCTTTAATTTGCGGTTGGAAATGGAATTCATGTGGTGACAACTGACAAGTGAAAAATAGCAAAATGACCAATGAACCTTCACAGGCTATAGCCTTGTTTTGGAACTTCCTAAACTTTTTTCCTGAATCTTGAATACTACATAGTATTTAGCATTATATTGACTAACATAAACTAAAGAAACATAAATACGAAGAAGTTGACCTTGTAACAGAGAAAACTTTAGGAACATATGAATATCCTAGCCATAGTTGTTGGAATTGCCCAATGGTAAACATGCATAATAATATTGACTACCATTTTCTCCTGAATACTAGATAGTGTGTATTCTAAATACGGGAGCAGTGCGAGGACTATATTGCTTAAAAGCCTACATGCTATCAATATAGGCAAACTGAATATCCTGAGTTGCCTAACTGACTTAGTCATCTACTTGCACCGAGACGCTCTATTTAGAATGGTAACAGTAATACTATCAAACCACAAGTTACTTGCCAGAACTTCCTAACCTTGATAAACATGGGAGTAATCTCTAGCACAGTACAGTTGAAACTGTTGATCTGTGGGGCTGTGGCTTACAATGTGTATTGCTTTCACATGAAACTGTTGAAACTTTTGGTTTTACTACTGGTCCCAGAAACCAACTTGCCGTTTCTACTTCTCAATTCAATGAAGTTTAGTACTGTCTATATATCCTCATTTATTATGTCTTTCAAATTTCAATGTAAAATGAAGAACCCTCCTCAATAAATGCTCAGCTCAAGCAAAAACGTTATTCAGAAAGAGACCTATCAGTTTTAATTAGTGAGTCATGAATCAGACATTTTTATGAGTTAGTATGATGTCTGTTCCAGAAGAAATGGAGATGTTTTTGCAGGTTAGGGAAAAGAAAGAGAAGAAGAAAAGTAGATCTGAAGAAACGAGTTAAGATTAAGCAAAGGGCATACAGATTCCCAGAGCAAGAACCAAATTTAGAGTCTACAAGACTTATTGGAAACATAAATGCAACAACATATCCTCAAAGTTTGAACTCTAAATACAAAAACAGGAATCATAGTCTGTCCTACAACCTCAATTCTTATTTCAGACCTTCATAGGGACATCGGCTGTGTGAATGATGTATGTGAGCACTAACGCCAACAACATCAAAACGTACGCAATCCCTTGGTCAATTGTTGTCCCTGCAAAACACACAAATATAAGGCTATGAGATTTCAAATCTCCACTCCCTACACAACAAAAAAAACACAAATCCCTGCCTGCTGCCTAAAAACATCGGATCTAAAATGGAATCTGAGGATTCAAAGTAATGCCTCCATCGATTTCATAAAAAACATAGAAAGTGAAAGAAAGAACTGACCATCGCTGGCAGGGGCGGGAGCCGGAGCCGATTCCTGACCCTGGGCAACAGGCAAAATGGTGGTAAAAACAAGAGCAAATGCGGCAACGAAAGCCAAGATCGAGTTACAACTTCTTGTCATTTTTTTTTGTTGTGGGGGAAAAAGTAATTATTCTTTTTTTTTTTTTTTGGGATTTCTTTCTGTTTTTTTTTTCTTTGAACACAGACTCTATCTCTCTCTGCGGCAGCCTCCCAGAGAATCTCTGAGAAAGGCTCAAAAGAAAGGAAGGCAGGCTAAGAGAGAGAAAGAGAAACCCAAAATGCAAATTCCTCTCTTCATCACAGAAATGAAGAATGAGAAGGGCGTTGGTTATAAGGGCAGTTAGTCGGTTACGGAGGAAAGGACAGAAACGCAAAACGCCTCAGATTCCAAAGCTGGATGACCGGAGAAACCGGTCATGTGTACGGCCAATGTGGGCCTCACCCACGCATCCGCATGCCTCCCTGCGCCTGCACCTGCCTCTTCCCAACCCCTTAATTCGCGCCATGTGCTCCCACCTTAATTACTTTTGTTTTCTTGTAAAAAAAAAGTGAAATCAATTATTCTTTTAAATACATAGTTATCTTAGTTTCCGTCACACTAATCATAGTCTCTAATTTTTCATCTCAAGAGTCATTTGAGGATGTAAACGGAATCTTTCAGTCAGTCTTTTGTCTTACTATAACGTTGGGGAGTCTAACTGCAATGATGTTTGAGGAGCTCATCCCAACCTTGCCAATAATGACTTGAGCTCAAGTGATCAACTACTATACTAGCCCCATTTAGGTTATGTATAATTTATTTTTTATACACTAGGTTCTCAAATTTGAACCCCCCAACAGCCATAGGAGAAAGGTTTTAGGTGGTCGATCGAACAAAGTCACTAACTAAGCTAAATTATTGTAGTATATTTTTTGTAGTATAATTTTTTATGGACGGTCAAATAAATTATTGTAGTATAATTTTTGTACAATTAAGTCATTGAACTTAAAATATGTGCAATTGAATAATTAAATATACAATATATATATATATATATATATATATATATGTGTGTGTGTGTGTGTGTGTGTGTGTGTGTGTGTGTGTGTGTGTGTGTGTGTGTGTGTTTGGAAAATGGTCAAATAAGCTCCTAAACTTTAGCTGAAAAGTCAATCAAGCTCCTGAACTTTAAAAAAGTGCAATTACACCCTTTAACATGTTATATCGGGGCAATGAAGTCCAATAGCCAATAATTTACCTGCTATTACAAGTCATTCCCATTCTGATATCATCTCAGGTGAAATTTCGGCGACGGCTGAATCGTCGTCGGTCGCCTTCTCCGGCGGGACTCCAGCGAAAGGCGACCAAATCTGGGTTGCCTTCAATGGATAAGGCGATCTGGGTCGCATTTCGCCGGAGTCCCGCCGGAGAGGGCAACCGATGACGATTTGGCCGTCGCCAAAATTTCACATGAGATGATGCCGGAATGGGAATGACCTGTAATAACAGGTAAATTACCGACTATTGGACTTCATTGCCCGGTTTACACATGTTAAAGGGTGTAATTGCACTTTTTTTTTTTTTTAAGTTCAGGAGCCTAATTGATTTTTCAGCTAAATTTTAGGGATTTATATGACCCTTTTCCGCTTTTTTTTTTTTTTTAGAATTCTATCACATTATTTATATAGTATGTAGTAATAGTTTCCCTTTCTTCTATTATGCTAATTGAGTGAAAATTTGAAATATTTTAAATTTCAAAAAAACTCAAGTTACGCCAAGGGAAATTAAAATATGTCCAAATGGCATATATTTAACATGTTTTAATAGTCTAATTGTACATATTTTTTTTTGTTTAATGGATCAATTGCATGCATTTTAAGTTTAATCCTCCTCTAATGACATAAAAGTTAATATTCAATAAGTTAGACAACTTATTTAACACTTGTTCTTTTCTTTTTAAATCATTACTAAACTAATCCAAAATAATAATAATAATAATAATGAAGATATTTTTAAAAAATGCCATGGACAAATATCAAGCTTAATTGGCTAAACCACTATATATACTTTTAGTTTTTTTTTTTTTTTTTTAAAAATTTGACATACAAGACAATTGGTTAACAAATTTAAAATAAGTTGATAACCTTCATGTATAATCATACCATTTAGTACGCCAAAGACCAAAGTAGATAGTTTGTAGAGCAAATTTCAAAATTTGACGGACCATACGTTGGTATTGCCCATTTAGGCCGGTCCAAATGCTACTATAGTAATTGGGCACTTTCCGTGACTTCCATGGCAGTTTAAGTTTCGTCGTATTATGCGTGTAATAAAAGCAGTAATAGCCTAATGTTTTTTTTTTTTTTTTTTTTTTTTTTACTACTGACTCTGTTACAATGTAGTATCTGTTTATAGTTACTTTTTCAACTTACTGAAGCACAAAAAGTCAACATACTACTTTCTCAACCTACTGAAGCACAAAAAGTTATCTGTTTATAGTTACTTTCTCAACCTACTGAAGCACAAAAAGTAGTTACTTTCTCAACCTACTGAAGCATAAAAAGTAGTTACTTTCTCAACTTACTGAAGCACAAAAAGTTAACAGGCTACTTTCTCAACCTACTGAAACACAAAAAGTCAACAGTTGCCTCTGCTGGGTTCGAATCCACTCTCATCCATGTGGGAGTGTAAATTGGGTGTCACTAGACCATAAAGTCTTTGACAGTAATAGCATATTTAAATAGTTTACGAGTTATTATATATGAGTAAAATTTATTTAATATATATTTCTATATATATAGTGATTGTCAATTTTTTCTTGTCAATCCAAAAACGAGAATAGCATATTTGAGGACCATTTATGTAGTAAAAAAATGATATTCGCATTATCCACTCTTTAGTAATAGTTGGTAGTGTATTGATTATATTATCAATCTCACCACCAATTAATAAATGAATTTAATTTGTTTTCATAAGGCATTGGGACATGTTCATGAGGTGTAGAATTATGTGACGAAATAAAAAAATTTGGATTATAAACCAAAAAAAAAAAAAAAATTAAAAAATCGTTTAGACTATTTGCGCACTAACAGTGGATATGAATTACAAGATTGAAATACTCATGATTCTCTATGGGTTAAGTAGATGATTTATATACTTTCTTGACCATTTTCAGTCCAAAGAATGTGTAATTACGCCTTTGAAATGATAACTGGGATGTGATCACACATTCACACTACATAGAAATTGGGAAAATTAAATGTTGTTTTAATTTGGTATTATATTGTTATATTATATTATATTTTGACAGTGAATTAAAATTATAAGGATGTAGAAGAAACAGAAATGAATTGCAGATATGATGATCATATGGGAATTGTTTTCTATTTTTATTCATCTTGTGATATAGTCTTAATACTTACTTAAAAAAGATACAATTAAGTAGTGTCATATTTCAAAATGAATATTATGAAGTAATTTTTTTGTTAAATGTAACAATCACATTCTAATTAGCCTATGTTGATTAGAAAGAAACGAAGAGTACAATCCAATATTGTGGATCATTAGCCTACGTTGATTAGAAAGAAACGAAGAGTACAGTTCAATATTGTGGATCATCATCCATATTATTTTGGCATAGATTATATAGCTGCAGCCAACAAATTATGTATATTCAGTTTATTTGTCTATAAATCACATATTATTAATTTAAGATAATGTTAGGACATGTATATAATATGTTAACTAAACGTAAATAATATGTTAACTATATGTACATAATATAGACCAGAGCCTATAATACGCATTGTTAGATACATAATATTGACTAGAGTTTCACAATACGCATGGTAGACTATGGTCCACAATATAATTTGCGGAGTACGTTTGGATAACAAAGACTAGTCTAATTAAATTAAATACCACCAAACTTTTAAAGTTGATAAAGTTTTTAAAAAGAGTTTATTATCGAAATGGTCCCTCGACTATTGTGAAATTACCAATTTGGTCCTCGATAATTTTTTGTGCCCAATTAAGTCCATCGACTTTGAAAATTTTAACCAAGTTGTTACTCCGTTTATTTTGCCGTTAAAATCATGACCAAATTGATAATTTTGCTATAGTCAAGGAACCAAATTGGTAATTAATTTTTCATTGAAATGATCCTTTGACTATAGCAAAATTACCAATTTGGTCCCCAATTTTAACGGCAAAATAAACGGAGGACCAAATTGGTTAAAATTTTTAAAGTTGAGGAACTTAATTGGGCACGAAAAATTGTTGAGGACCAACTTGGTAATTTTGCAATAGTCAAGGGACCATTTCGATAATAAATTCTTTTAAAAATTTATGAAAGTCATGATTGAATACACCCCTAAGTTTCAATGAAAACAAATTACTGTAATTTATATGCGTAACAAATCTCGCAATAATGGTATCTTATTATCATTTATCTTTTCATTGCTTCTTCATCAATGGGTAAAGCAAAAGGAATTCTGTTCCATTATTTTCTACGATCTCCTAAACACAACTTAACTGACCAACTAATTCAAAATAAGTTTATTGTTTTGCTAGCAATTGCATGATATAGATTTCTAATATGAATATTACTGTACAAACATTTAGAGATTTGTAATCTAGTTAAGGTATATCATGTGATTTACTTTATCCATTGATCTCCATAGAGGAGCGATGAGGACTGAGATGTCATTATATTTTAATTAAAAAGTGTTACATGATGTATCACGCTAAATAGTCTTATACAAGACTTATTTTATTCATGTGTTTTGATCTGACACCAATCCATTGCATTCACGTGTGTTTTTACCATAGTTTTAGTTGGTCGTGACAGATTGTGCACCAGGTTAAAGTTTCACCTATCAGTGAAGATATTTTAAGTTCATGTTTTGAATGTGTAACGATATTTTTTTAAAAAAATTAAATTTTGTTATAGGTTTTGAAGTGATTGTATTAAAATATAAAAATGCTTGCCAAGATCTTGTGGTCTAGTAGCACTTGGTTGCACCTCCATATGGAAAGGGGTGAGTTTGAGTCTCAGGCGAAGTAGTTATGATGAACAGATACTGATATAATGACATTTAATTTTTTTAAAGGGGGAATCACTGTTTTGGTCCCTCAATTGTTGTCAAACTGTAAATGTTGCCCTTTAATTCCTATTTCATCGATTTAGTCCCTGAAAATAAATGATTTTAGTCACTTTACTCCATCCGGCCACATTCCGGCGAAGGCTCCGATTAAGCAGGGTTAAAGTTGTCTTTTCCTCTCTTCAATACTTCCTCCCTCTTTCTGTCTTCAGCTGGACGAAATTAAGAGCGGTGGATGGCGGAGATCTGCTGCGGAGTGAGGAGGCATCTCAGCCGCGTGGAAGAATTCTCCGGTCATTTGGAAGAGGAAAGCGGAGATCTGGAAGATCAATTTCGTCGCCGGAGTAACTTCGTCGTCGTCCTAGGTTCCTGGTGTAATTATAAAACTGGTTGGGGAGTGGAGAGGCTTGCCCTAGGATTGGGTTGTCTTCTTCTTCTTCTTTTTCCTTTCGCCTTTCGCAGGTACAGAGCTCCCAAGGACTCTTCTTCGTCGACCCATATAAACTCTCATTCTCCTCACATCACATTTGTACCTCATTCTGATTTGAAGATGTTAGCTAGCAAAACAACACCACTCTTCTCCTTTCCCTTCTCCTTCTTGTTTTCGCCCCAATGGCTCCTCTGTCGCATTAGGTGCGAAGATTGTCTCTTTGGTTTTATTATTATTGATTTTTGGGGTTTAGAATTTGATTGTAGATGTAAGAGGCTAAAGGTTCCACCCGCTGGTGTTGTCGGCGACTTCACAGAAAATGTTAGCTGTGAAAGCTCAGAACTGGCTTTTTTTTTGCAGGCATATTCGATTTTACTGTTATCGGAACCAGGGGAGCAGCGCGTCTCTTATGGCAAAGGCGGCAATTAACTCTCACGCGCCGGCGTCGTACTCGCTGGCAGTTATGCATTTCAATGGCAGTGGCGGGTCGAAGACGGATAAGGACCTACGAGCCGCCGTGGCGCTTTGTGCCCGCGCCGCTTCGGTCGGCCACGTGGACGCGCTGCGGGAGATGGGCCACTGTTTCCAAGACGGCTATGGCGTGAAGCGGAATGTGCCGGAAGGGCGCCGATTTCTGGTCCAAGCCAACGTTCGGGAAGTGGCTAACGTTTAGCGACCACGTCGTCGGCTGTCCTCCACGGCGGCTCGTGGCTGGCGTGGAACGCGCTCCAATAATAGTAGGAAGTATTGAAGAGAGGAAAAGACAACTTTAACCCTGCTTAATCGGAGCCTTCGCCGGAATGTGGCCGGATGGAGTAAAGTGACTAAAATCATTTATTTTCAGGGACTAAATCGATGAAATAGGAATTAAAGGGCAACATTTACAGTTTGACAACAATTGAGGGACCAAAACGGTGATTCCCCCTTTTTTTAAACAATATTATTTGTATGTAAAACATAAATTTATTTTTCAATTAATATTAAAAAAGAGCTAATGTCATATGAAGTTCACCGAGTATAGTGATTTTGCCACGTTTAGTGTTAAACTTTTAGATTGAGCACGCGTGGTCCTTTGACTTTCAAATTCATAAATTGTAACCATCCGTGATCAAAGTTAATCACCCATGGTTCTTCAACTTTAAAATTTAACCAGTTGTAATCCTCCTAAAAAGACCATGACTGGTCAAAATTTGATAGTTGAAAAACCATAAGTGGTTAACTTGGACCATAAATGGTAACAATTTAAAAATCAAATGACCAATGGTGATTAATTCAAAAGTTTATGACTAAATATAACAAAATCATTATATTAGAAGGACCTACATGGTATTAATTCAAAAAAAAAAAAAAAAAGGAGTAAATGAAAAATTGTAGCAACGTATGAAATGGAAACCGAAAATCGCGGGAAGATATAGAAGTAATAAGCACGACGGCCTCGAAAAGAATGGGAAGCGTCAACCGTCCACTGGCAGGCAGCTCAGACTTGAATTCCAAAGAACATCTTCCATTTTCCTTAGGTTCGTCAAACGTTTTCATTTTTTTGATCTCACTTCATATTTCGTTTCAGTTTTCTTGAGCCAAAGAATCATCTCTTCTGTTTGTTTTCTAATAATCATACATATATCTTCGATACCATGCAGGTTTCTCCTGGGCTTGTCGGGATGGTTAAGCCAACGTTGTAATTCAATTCGATCGGGCCGATGAGTTTTGCTGGATTCCTATCGGATTCCATAGCAATCGGATAGGAATTCAGCGTCTTCAATTCGCGCCAATAAGTCATCATTTCAGGTTCTTCGTCTCCTCGATCATAGTAATCTAATTCGTTTTCATTTAATTAATATTTTGTTGTTTAATCGCGTCTTGATCTCTCCACTCTTTTGATTGAATTCCCTGTTTCATATGTTTCAACGTATGTATGATTGAATTTGATTTGAATGTTTTTATTGTAAAGACGCACAATATAATGGATCAGTTCCGGCAGATTGGGGAGGTTGTGGGGAGCTTGAAGGCATTAATGGTGTTGCAACACGAAATTTCGATAAACCAGAGGCAGTGTTGTCTGCTTTCCGACATTCTGGTACAGGCGTTCGACACGATTGCAGAGGAAATCAGACAGAATTTAAGGTTGGACGAGAGGAACACCAAGTGGAAGGTGCTTGAGCGCCCAATGATGGAGCTACATAGGATTTTTAAGGAAGGTGAATCCTATATTAACTACTGTCTGGACATCAAGGATTGGTGGGGGAAAGCCGTGAGTGTCCGATTAAACACTGACTGCGTCGAGTTTCACGTCCATAACCTGCTGTGCTGTTTCCCGGTTGTGATTGAGGCCATCGAGGCTGCAGCAGAGATCTCGGGGCAGGACGAGGAAGAAATTCAGAAGAGGCGAGTTGCGTTGATGAACAAGTATGGTGCAGACTGGAACGACCCGAGGCTTTTCATGTGGAAGTATGGGAAGCAGTACTTGGTCCCCCGGGAAATCTGCAGCCGGTTGGAGAGGGCTTGGAAAGAAGACAGATGGCTGCTGCTCGAGAGCATCAAACAGAGGAAGAACACGAAGCTGGGGGAGGGGTTGATGAAGATGCTGGATGGGTCAGAGACGACGAGCACCAAGTTTTTGCATACTTCCGTGTTGTTGAGAGCCAATGGCTATGTTGCGAAGAGGCGTCTCGGGTCAGGGGGGAGCCACCTCAAGGAAATCAACTGGTTGGGAGAGAGTTTCGCGTCGAGGAGCTTCTACGGAGACGCTGAAGAACACGCTGCTCAGATCTCGTTGCTGCTCTCGCTTGCCCACCCGAATGTCCTCCAATACCACTGTGGGTTCCATGATGAAGTGAAGAAAGAGGGGTTTCTGGTGATGGAGCTGATGAGCAAGAGTCTTGATGCTTTCATCAAAGAGAATTCCTGTCAGAAGAAGAGAATCTCGTTCTCCATCCCTGTTGCGGTTGACATCATGCTTCAGATCGCGAGAGGGATGGAGTACTTGCACTCGAGAAAGATTCATCACGGGGAGTTGAATCCATCAAATATACTGCTCAAACCGAGGTACTCCTCTGCAGAAACTTATTTTCAAGCAAAGGTAGCTGGCTTCGGGTTATCCTCGGTGAAAAGGAACTATACATACAAAAGCTCCACAAAACCGGGATCCAGTGCCGTTGATGAGATATGGTGTGCACCGGAAGTTTTGGCTGAACAAGAACAACCCGGGAGCAAATCCGCAGCAGCAGCCAAATACTCGGAGAAAGCTGATGTCTACAGCTTTGGAATGGTTTGCTTTCAGCTTCTGACAGGAAAAGTTCCATTTGAAGACGGGGAGAGGCCGCTCGAAGGAGGAAAAATCTTCAGAAACTTAATAGCCGGGGAGAGGCCTCTTTTCCCTCACCCTTCACCTAGATACCTTGTGAACTTAACTAAAAAATGCTGGCAAACTGATCCAAGCCTTCGCCCGAGTTTCTCATCCATTTGTAGGATTCTGCGTTATATCAAAAAGGTCCTCGTTATAAACCCCGAGCATGGTCAGCCCGAGTGTCCACCCCCACTCGTCGACTATTGTGACATTGAAGCTCGATACTCCAAGAAGCTCCCTGAGGACGGCATCTGCACAGTGTCACAAATTCCTTACCAGATGTTTGCTTATAAGCTCGTGGAGAGGGAAAAGGCTTCGGGAAGCTGTAAGGAGAAGAGCTGGGATTCAACGACTGATCGTGTGGGTGTAATTGATGATCTCTTTCACAGGCCACCTGATAGCAGATCAGCTTACTCGGAGATTATTGATAGGAAAGACGTAGGAACATTTGTTGATCAAAGATCAGTCATCTCTGATGACACACAGAGAAAATCTCCAGCTGATCCAAGGTCAATTGTCGGAAAAACTCCACAGAGGAGATTCCTGCCAGGAGTCTCACCTGTTGAAAAGTTGGGAATTGCTGAAATTCCAGAATGGGGGAAGCAATCAAGCACGCGAACTGAGCAAAATCTGGTGCTGCCTCGTGATGAGACGCCAGGAAGGAAATTGAATCCATCGAGCGGGGAGAGCAAGAAGCGGAATGGTGATTGTATGAACTCGGCAGATGAGCCAAAACCAAAGGAACCAACTAGTGATCCGAAACCAGCATTTCCTCAGACTCCGGAGCGAAGGCCCTCGCCTGTTGAGCAGACACCATGTGGTTTTGAGGCCCCACAGAACAAGCATTCAGCAGCAGTTATGGCAAATTACAAGATAGCTCGCTCTGAAAGTACACAAAAGAGAACATTAAGCAACAGCGCAAAATTAACCAAGATCCCAGAAAAGAAAACTCTTTCCAGTTCAGAAATTGGTCATACCTCCTCCACTAGTCCAAGGACTCCAGCTAAGGATGCTCCATCAAACAAGAAATTTAAAGACACAAGAGCTAGCAATGAATCAGGTTTTTTTCTCTTAAGTTTTCTTTCTTTTATCTCTACATGTTCTTAGTTCAGTAGCTGAGATTCACGTTACAACCATTCAAATTACAGCAGGGAAACTAAAGGACCGGCCCCCACCATCTTCTCCTGGAAGGATAAAAAGAACACATTCATCACCAGTATTTTCAGCTTCAGGGATCACAAGAACACAATCCGTACCGGTTTCTTTGACTATACATCCTGTGAAAGCATCTTCACCATCAAGAGGTCCCCCAGTAAACACAAGTGGATATGTATATCCAGGTTTATTGCCACATCCCCACAGCAACAAATTCAACAGAGATGGCCTACTACAATCAGTTACGAGCCTGAAGGGACAGAGGAAAGCTCAAGTAAAAGATAAAGAGATATCCTAGCTCTCTTTCTCCATTCTTACATCATATTTCCATGTTTGCTTAAAACTGCACACATAGTTAGGCTCATGCAACACCACATAATTTCGTTTTCAACTTAAAACTCTTTTGTCAAGTTTTTGTTCCATACCCAGGTTAGAGATTCAGCAACATTTAGTCCTTTTCCACTGCAGTAAAAGAAAGGATATTAGTCTGTCATGCAAATTTTTGTTTTACATTATTATAATATATATATGCAATTGTTGTTTGGTATTTTTGTGATTCACCCACCTTCTCCACTGTTATAAATCTATCCACTGATCTGTATTCCCATGTCCCAAACTGTCTTTCTCTACTTTTTTACAGTAATGGTTCGTATTGTGTAAGTAGAGAAAATCAGATGCAACATTTCAAAAAGCCTCTATAGAATCTATGTTCGGTCTGTAAGAATGGACCAAAAGTATTTCCAAGTTTAGAAAATTATATGATTAAAATGTCACTTCTTTGACTTGTTTTAAAGAGGCAATTCAACCACACAGGCAAACTATTTTCACCTCAATACTACAATAAAAAAGCAGGCAAATTTTAGCATAAACAGCAATACAGCACATTAGAGACGGAAAGTAAGAGCAAATCATGATTATAATTGGTGATTGTACAGCTTTTCATGTACAAAAACAGCATTTTCAACAAAACTATCTGGATCTAGATTTACCGATATATGGATCAAAGATTGTACATTCTAAGAATCATGCTGAGCAATTTGTACTAAAGACCACAAAAATAAAATGAACCAGAATCTACGATGGCAAGTACTTGATCAGTATCCAAAAACAATTGCAACCCTCCGAGCATCAAATACTAGCAAAAGGTCTTCTCCACATTGTCCCCAGGGCAGATGAAAGAAAGTTCATCACAAAAACACAATTTAACATGAAGACCGAGGTGCACATGCATAGTCTGCATCTTCGGAAGCACACTAACGCCTGGAGCTTGTAGAATTGTGACAGAACAACGGATCCTCACCGCTAGAGTATATGCGAAAAAGTTGTCCACTGTACTTGCGAGCTAACCTTTTAGACTGCTCAATAGCAACTTTAGATATTTCTGACATAGCCCTATTGAGTTTATTCTCTGGGTGATCGTCAATGAGATACTTGGCCAATTCAACCCTGAAAAAAGAAGTACAAAAATTCCAGATTCAAACATTATGCAACATCCAACAGGTAAATAGGCATTTCATTGATGAAGCCATAATTTCCTTAATGAGTTAAGAGTAATAAATCATACACGTGATTCAAAAGAAGAGTGCATATACAAATTTGTGCCCCACCATAAAGACATGCATTAGATTAAATCATCAAAATAGAAAATCAAGAGGAAGTTGCACTCTTCATTCCCAAAAACGTGTTAAGACAAAAAAGAAACACATTTCTACTTGGTATACATTCATAGACCAGAATGGAGCATGACCATGTAAAGCCATAGATCATTAAACAACAGATTCCATAAATGTGTTCACCCAATGAACATGTTTGCTGCATTAAATTCAAATAAAATCATAAAGAACACTGTTCCCATAGTTGGGCAAAAAAGAGGAGTTTCTGATTTATAAAAAAATATATAGTAAGGAACACTTACATATTCCTCATATCCAATACACCAGAGGAAAGCGGAATCCACCCCCCGGGCAAATATAAAAACAAAATCAAATGCATATAAACTCATTTGTGATTACAATTGTGATTGTAATTATCAAAATGATACCCCCTTCATCCTATTTTATGTGTCTAGTTCAGTTAACAAGGCTTGACTCAAGTTATTTACAATTTAATTTTTTTTTTGTAATACTTAGTTTAGTATTAGTATATAAAAATTATATATTTAGAAACTACATTAAAAGTCCTGTTAAACGTAATAACCCCAATTTAAAAACTATAATGTTAACTGTAGAATTTTGTAGACTTGTCAAATGCAATTGTTTCAACACTTGAAAGGAGATATACATCAATGATTAAGGATGCAATATGTTTGTATTGTTATAAAATGATGTCAACCAGTTTTTGTCTTAAAAATGGTATTATGTACCATTTATATATCATTCTAGATTATAAAATGTAATTTTGCCACTTTGCGTTGCTTTGTATACATACGCAAGGTGGAACTTCAATTTACACTTTGTTCTTTAAAGCCAAGGGGGGCTCTGCTGCACTTTTTCACCTTAAAAAACATTGGGACAGTGGGTTCTCTTTCAAACACGGTATCCAACTCTTTACATAAAGGGTAAAGTAAAAACCAGATTTTGGTTAGGAGATAATTACACCGAGCCAATATTGAATGATATGGTAGAATGATGGTGAAGTTACTGTTTTGGATATAAATAGAGAAAGGATAAATGGTAAAGTGGCTTTGAAATCATACCCGAGTTCATCATTTGAGTCAAATCCTCTATCCATGGGCTTCATTGACAGTGGTGCAGAAATTAGCTTTCTATAAAGTGCACAAACAGCACTCATACAAAGTTCACAATCATCATCAAATGCCAAACGCATTTCATTTTGATCCAGCCATGGCCCGCTCCCAACTTTTTGGGGTTTCAAGTTCAGGTTTGAAGAAGCTGTAGACTTGCCTGCCAGTGGACTTATTGCTTCACACTTAACTCTAGCTATGGACTCATAAGCTGACATTCCAGCACCACCATGATTTTTCGGGCTGTCAAATACCAGTGTTACTTCTGTTTCATGCACGAGTTTGCGCTTCTGTACACAAAAGGAAGAACTATCCCCATCATCATCGTTGCCAAAGATTCTTTTTCTCTGTAAGCTTTCTCCCTTTAATTCATTCATCTTAGGGCCAAGTCCCATTCCACTTTTCCCTAAAATTTCAGCATCATCCAGAGGCATCTCATGATTCTCATCCTCATCATCACTGAGAAGAACCACATATGGCACTGTAATAACAGAAAGTGGATATGCAACAAAAATAGATCAAGAGATATTGGCATTAGAACAATGGCAGTAGGCATCAAGAAGCATCAAGTCATCAACTTTAACTAACATGATATATAGTCACTTATATGAAACACACAATTAACAACAAATAGACCGGGCATATATATATATATATATATATATATATATATATATATGCAACTTTAATTTAATTTGTTCTTAGACTTTCCTTCCTTCAGACTTGCAGCTATCAAACCCCTAACTTTAATTTAAGCATATACAATAAAATAAAAGACCAGAGCACTAAATAAGAAATAAATTAGGGTAATAAGAGATCCAGTTATTTGTATTATACCTTCATTCGTGGGACTACTACTACTACCACCAACTTTGGTGGCACTAGGTCCCAGGTGATTTTGAGTACCAAAAGAAAGCTCATCATCTAATTTATCAGCAATGTTGCTCACGTTTGGGACTTTTGTAGCAACAAAAGCCAAATCCTCTTCCATGCGAGCCACCCTCTTGTCCAACCACACATATCTTTCCTCAGAAGCCTCCAGTCTCTCCTCAACTTCCTTTTTCTCGGCCTTCAACTCTTCGATTTCTCGTTTGAGGCGGGCGTTGTTTTCGCCCAAATCTATATTCTCCTTTTTCAGTCTCTGCAATTCGACCCCCATTTTGCAATTCTCAAATTCTAGAACCTTCTGGGCCGACTCGTTCGCTTTTTTCAAACTCTCTATCTCCGCCTTGAGCGCATTTTCTCGGTCGGTCAGAATTTTCTGGCCCAGGCTAAAGTCCATTCGCTGAAAAGACGTCCTTAGGAAATCAACCACCTCTGAAGCCGAGGAGCTTGCAGTGATACCGGTCGAAACCCTTTTTCCCGGTATGGACTCGAAACTCATCGGAACTTGTTCAAAAGGAAATGAAACCTTACAAGAAGAAGGATAAGATGAAGGTGCAAAAGGCGTGCAGATTTTTACAGAAGAGAAAATGCAGATTTAAGGGGAGAAGAAAGCAGACTGCTAAGGAAGGACAGAAGGAGTGGCAGAGTGGTTCTTTCCTTCCCCGAGACGTTTTAGTTTATGCAAGACTGTGTGAGCTTCAACTCAACGTAAGTGTATTTAATCATGACTCATTTTTTAAAATAATATAATGAATTTTAAGGGCGGTTGGTCCACAAAATAAAATGCAAAAGTATCTTAATATGATTATCCTTTTAAGGTAATATATCATATTTTAAAAATATAATTATCTTATGAAAGGTGACGTCAGATTTTAAAAATATAATTCTTTTAAAAGATAAAATCAAATTTTAACATTATCTTATGCCAAACACCTTGTGCTCAAGTGGCATGTAGTGGCCACCCTCAGATGGGAGATCATGAGTTCGAGTCTTAGTGGAGGAGATCTCAATATTGACTCTTTGTGCTTCAACAGGTTTTGAGAAAAGTAAAGACGAATCTAATTCATCTATCTAGAAAAATTAATTATTGATGGTTATTAAAAAATAATGACAAAAAATGTATGATTATACTTTTATAAATATTTTAAACTTGAAATTTTATAATAATTATAAAATTAATTACACGTTTTCATTACTAACACCTTTAATCATTGGTGAACTTTATGTGCAGATGTCATTGGTCATTACTTTTTAGCGAAGACCCGGCCTCCTTTTCCCTTATTTTCTAGCAATTCCCAATCGTTGATCTACAAAAATGAAAAGATCAAATCACCTCACTTTTTTTTTTTTTTTTGGGTGAGAGAATGTTTTTAAATGATGAATTTTAAGGGTTTAGTTCACAAAATGTAAGATTATCTTATTATGATTATTTTAATATGATTATCTTTTTAAAAGTAATGTCACATTTTAAAAATATGACTATTTTTTTTAAAGTAATGTCAGATTTTAAAAATATGATTATCTTTTGAAAAATAATGTCATATTTTTAAAATGTGATTATTTTTTAAAGGTAACCTTAGATTTTTAAAATATGATGAATTTTAAGGGCGATTTATTCACAAAATGTAAGATTATCTTTTTTTTTTTTAATCAAGAGGAGAGGGGGACACCCAAGAAATTAAACAATATTGACATTAGTCCCATGCGTGGGAATTCGTCTAGGAAACCTCGCTCCGAGTTTGTCTTCTCTAACTATATCGAGCAACTCATTAGAGGCAGCGTCGAGCACAATGAGTCCCCCATTGTGAGAGAGAGCCTGTTTCGCAAGAGCATCCGAAACTCTGTTCTGTTTCCAATAAATATGGCGCAGGTCCACAGTTAAAAAATCTTTCAGCACATCACGGCATCTATGTATTTAACTAATGAAACAACATCCAAGTATCATTTTTAAAACTTTAAACCTTACAAGTTACAACATAATTAACATTCAACAATCAACAATTTAACATCCAAGTCCAAATTCTAAATTTTTGAAATCCAAAGTGATTCATGAATCATGATCAATAGAATGATTGTCGATTTCTTCATCTTCTCCATATTGCTCAATAACACGTTCTCCATCATCTTCAAATTCCACTTCAATTATTTCCTCCTCACTTTCTCCTTCTGATTCAAAGTTATCTTCATCAAGATCCCTCAATCTAGCACTTCTACGGGGTTGTAATGCTTTATCCACTCCCATAGCATCATTGTTGCAATCCAATCCCGGCTCAATCTCATCATTCTCAACATTTTCCACAATCCAATCATGTGCTAAACTTGCATCACTACCAACCAACCTTTCAATATTTTTATCTTGTTTGTTCTTGTTCATCAAACTAATATTAAATTGGACAAAAACTAAATTGTTGAGACAACTTGATTCAAGCCTATTTCTCTTCTTTGTATGCATCTACAATTCAAGCAATAAAAATATTCAAAACTTTAAATAATGATTAATAAAGTATTAATGATTAATTCATATATTCATAATTCATATTTATATAACAAGCCAAGTTGATAACAAACTAAACAAAGTATCACACTAAGTTACTAACCTCTTCAAACGTGTTCCAATTTCTTTCACACCCAGAAGAACTAGATGTTAGAGAAAGGATCTTCATGGCTATTCTTTTTAATAAAGGAGTTGAGACACCAAAAGTTGACCACCAATTTGCTACAAAACAAATTTTATAATAATTAATAAATATAAATAAATAAATATAATTAAGTAAATAATAAAGTATTAAAGGATAAAAAAAATGACTTACCGGGATTAAAGTTGTCATCATTCACCTCACATGCTTTGATTGCGATATTCCTTCCAAACATTCCCTCCTTCTTCTTATATTTTGGCAATTCTTCACTTAATATCTTATTTTGCATGCCAATATTATTGAAGAATAGAATCTCACAAAAATCAATAACTCCAATACCTACAACATTATCTAAATGAAGTTGTGGATCCTTATAATGGTAATAAGGATTCAACAAATATGCCATCAAATGAAGAGGAGAGTCAAGCCTATCTTTCATTTTCTCTTCAATAATGTCAATAATCGGTTGATAGTTTCTAGGAACATCGGACAAAACATGTTTGATTTCCTCTTTTGCTCTCATAATCTCACCATATACAAACCCCATTGATGGCTTCTTATCACAATCAACAAGTCGAAGCACTCTCACCAACGGTGCAAAAACCTTCAAACATGCCGTTACACCTTGCCAAAATTCCTTACTCAATACGGTTGAATATGCTACATTCCCTTTAGCTATCTTGGAAAATTTACATTCATGCCATTCATTGCTAGTAAACATTGCCCTTAATTCAACCTTTTTCTTGGCTAAACTTTGCAAAGTAAGGAATGAAGAAGCAAATCTAGTCACACCGGGCCTCACTATATCTCTTTTCTTTGTGAAAGTTCTCATCAATGCCAAAGTCTTGTGATGAGCATAAATAAAGATCGTTAAAGACTTTGCTTGATCAAGAACTTTCTTGTACCTTGGGAGACTTGCAATGCTTTGAAGCATTAAATTTATCGTGCGAGTGGCACAAAAAGTCCAAAAGATGGTTGGCATCTTCTCTTTCAACAACTTTGAAGCTCCTATGTTGTTTGAGGCATTATCCGTGACAACTTGAACAACATTTTCAGCTCCAACTTGTTGAATGCCATGCTCAACAAACTCATAAATATGTTCACTTGTGTGTGAATCAAGTGAACACTCTTTAGAAGAAAGGAAAACGGTGCCCAAACTTGAATTCACACACAAATTCATTACACTTCTTCTCTTTCTATCGGTCCAAGCATCCGTCATGATTGAGCATCCATTTAGCTTCCACTCCTCTTCATGTATCTTCAAAGACTCACGAACTTTATCAACTTCTTTTTTCAAGAATGTTTCACTCATCTCATATCTACTTGGTAATTCAACTCCGGGACCGAATTGTCCAATTGCTTCTAACATCATCTTGAAGCTATCTCTTTCAAATGCATGAAAAGGAATATCAGCCTCATATGCCCATCTACATATATATTCTTTAACTCTAGATTCAAGAGACCCTTGCAACTCCTCAACATCAATTGGCTCACTTCTAGCATTAATATTCACCTCGGCTCTTAAATGATCATCATTAACTTTTTTATTTTTTCTTCTCATCTTGGCTTCATTGATTGCATTCCTACACTTAAGTTGATCATCCTTAGTAGCTTTAGAACATGGAGCAACATTTCCTTGTATATGAGCAATATGCTCTTTTATTCGATACACTCCACCGGATAAAACTTTCCCGCACAACAAGCATTTTACTCTATCTAAATTTTTTGCATCAACTAAAATACCATAATCCCATCCTACATCATTTGATCTCCTTTTAAGAGTGGATGCTTCCGGAGATCCAACACTTTGAGTAGTCGAAGCACTTGATGAAGCCATTATCACTAAAAAAAAATATACACATTACACAATAAATGTATAATTCAATTCACATTTACAATTAACAAATTTATAATCCAAAATTCACCATCAAAATTCACATTTAGACATTTAGTGCTTACTGCCAGACTGCCAGACTGCCAATGGAATAAACAAAACAAATATATAGGAATTACTGAATTAGGATTATGGAATATGGAATATAGATACTGCTTGTGCTTACTGCCATATTCTGCCAATGGAAAATTGGGAATAAATGAATAATTAACTAATGAATCATTAATTACTGCAGTAAATCTGTTATCAAAATTCATTAAAGGTGTAGCTAAGGTTAAGGAATACTCACTACATCCCTGCATAAGTTTCCCAATTTCACTGTCAAATAGATATTTAAGAATTGTTTATACTCACGCAAAACAAAATACAAATACAAAGATAAGATAACAATGCATTCATCGTTTCAAACAAATATAAACCTTCAGGCCCAGTGGAAAATCTGAATGTTCTTTTTTGTCATTATTGCTGCAAACTATTAGCAGAGTTAACAAAACAACAGTGAGGTCCTGCATTTGGAATGGGTGAAGTAGCTTCCTTTAGAATAATATGTGTAGCTCATGTGTGTAAATGTTTGAAAAATTACATAAATAGCAAAACCTTAGATCACATAGAATAAGATGCAGTATTTACAAAAGCACAGGTCACTCACTGATGCTTCAAAATAGAAATGTACACTCTCGAACCTATAGAAAAATAAAATCAATTGATGGATAAATACAACCCGGGTCTACCACGGGTCAGCCCGGAGCGGAAATAGGGGGCCAACCCGAGCCCACGCGACTAGGCCTTAGGGGGCCCAAGTTGACCCCTCGGGGTCGACTTGGCCGACTCCGGCCCATGACTTGACCCCTCGGGGTCGACTCAAGGGCAACTCCGGCCCATGAGTCGACCCCGGGGTCGTCTTGGCCGAGCCCCGGGCTCGGCCACGACCTCGGGGTCCCGGTTTGACGCGGTCTTCTCGGCACAAGACTCGGTCCTAGGTCGTTAGAGTGGTTCTCTCCAAGCGGTTAGGCCTAGGAACAAGTATAAAAACATGCAACATTGTCCTATTGAGACATCATCTTCATACTTTGTCCTAACGACATTCTTGTCTTATTATTGCATAATCTTGTAATAGCTTTATCGTTTATTCAATACATAATCACCCCCGAGGTGAGCTTTGATCCATTACTTGTCATACCCCCTATAATCTTATCGGGTTTATTGATTCGGGCAACCCGGGTTAATTAAATCCATCATTGGTGCTTTCATTGAGAGCTCGACGTGCAAGCTCGAGCGTGCTATTCCTTTTTTCCACTAGCTATGGCAAGATCTGGATCCAACTCCGGCAACTCCCACGGCTCGCGTGGTAACCGCGCTCCCTCCCGTGCCGGTGAACCTAACGGGACGGCGAGTCATCAAACCATGCCCGTGAGGTCAACCGGCGACCTCCGGCGACCTTCGAGCATGAGTATCGCCTAATTGTAATCAAGAAAACACCTACATAAAGAAGAATCCACACCGGAGGAGTCCGAGCCGGGGGCGTCGAGGTCGACCGCCTCGGGGTTGGCCGCGCCAAGGCCGACCGAGGCGGGATCGTCGGAGTCGGCGGCATCATCGTCGGGGTCGTCCTCGGAGCCGGATAAGACCTCCACCGCAGCCCGGGGTGGAGGAGGAGGGTGGCGCTCAAAGCCAAGGTCGGTCAGAGCCGCCTCCGTCACCAACGCGGCGGCGTCAATGTAATTGCCGTCGAGAACCGCTATCGAGTGGGCCCGAGCGCCGAACCGGGCCGAACCCGCCGCCGGGGCCTTATGCTTGCAAAAGTAACCAGCCCAAGAGACACGGAAGGGGAGGGAAGGACCGGTGGAAACAAAGACGAACTGGGGTTTCCAAGTATGGTTGGACGTCTTAGGCTCGTGGAAGATCTTCCTATTGGGACGGGCTGAGAAAGCCGCAAACCCCTTGCCAAGGGCGGCCGAGGAACACCCGATATTGAGGTAGTAATTGAAAAGATTTAGGGACGGGGTCGCACCGGTGTTGGCACACCTAATCAAGAAAGCAACTAGAAGACGATGGGAGTTCGGCACTAGCTGCCCCGGGGCGATACCGTAATAGTCAAGTACACTAATGACAAAAGGATGGAGGGGGAAGCGCAGGCCCCTCCTAAGGGACATGAGATGGACACCAAAGAAGTGTGGTGAGGGAGGCTCAAGGATGGTACTCCCGGGGGGAGGCACTACCATCTCTACGGAAGGCCCGAGCAACGAGCGGGCACACGCAACGTCATACTCGTCCATAGAGACGGTGACCTCACTTGGAAGAGTGGAGTCAAGCTCGGTGTATTTAGTCCGAGGAAAGGGATCCGGGAGGTTACTAGGCACGATGGCCCGGAGAGGCCGGGCCGCTATAGGAGGACGTGGGGGCGACGTAATGCCCCTCGCGGGCGGAGGAGGAAACAACTCTAAGGGAATGGGGTCGTCACTATCCATGGGCAAGTCAAGGAAGCTAATCGAGTCCAACAAACTTACGTAGGGGTCGGGGGGAGACAATGGCATGCAATGGAATGAAACGCGTGGAACTCTAAAAGGAATGGAATTACTAACCCAACTCTAAGACGAGACGAGGTGGAAACTTGAGGTGAAACACGGGGAGAATTCGGACTTGGGCGTGGGAGTGATGGCTCGGGGTGCGCGGTGATGGCCCGGGGTCGACGGCGGCTGCTCGGGCTCGCCGGGTGGTCCTCGGGGTCGACGGCGGTGGCTCGGGGTGCGGTCTCGGCGACAGTGGGCTGCTCGGGCTCGTCGGGTGGTCCTCGGGGTCGACGGCGGTGGTTCGGGGTGCGGTCTCGGCGACAGTAGGCTGCTCGGGCTCGTCGGGTGGTCCTCGCGGTCGACGGCGGTGGCTCGGGCGATTCCGACGACGGCAACCTCGGGACAACGGCAGGTTGGCTGTCCGGTCTGCCTGCGACGTCGGCGGCGGACTGATGAGGCGGCAACACGGCGGCGACGGAGCTAGTCGACGGTGGCGAGGCGGCAGCGTCGCGGCAGCAGCGGCGGGGTCTTCACGGCGGCAGTGCTCCTTCTCGCCGGAAAAAAAAGAAGAAAATAGGGAAGGAGGAGAGCTTTGTGTTGTCTTGTGTGGGTGTGGGGGTGGAAGAATGAGAAGGAAAGGGATTATATAGAGGGGGAGGAGAAGGAATGAGGGGGGAAAGTGAAAAGTGTTTTTTGAATTTTGAAAAATGGTTGGGAAGAGGAAGTGTAAGGAGAATTGATGGTGATGGGATGGTTGAGTGTGGGAGTTGTTTTGTGATTTCCAAGACCTATTTATAAGGTGTAGAAATGGAAGAAGTATGATGGGATTGTACTAGTAAGGGATAAGGATGACTTGGGTTCGGAATTCATCTGCTTGTAGACTTCTACTGCGATAACAATTCCGGACGACCCGGGAGTGGCGCGAGATAATATTTGGAGGCGATTTTATGGGCGCGGATAATATTTGGGGCCGTGATTTTAGGCGTGGCGGCGTGGCTCGGGGTACGATTTATTGCTGAACTACTCTCTTTCGCTGACGACTTCTCGCAGCTCAGAGAGTGGGGGACTGATGATGGATAAATACAACTCGGGTCTACCACGGGTCAGCCCGGAGCGGAAATAGGGGGCCAACCCGAGCCCACACGACTAGGCCTTAGGGGGCCCAAGTTGACCCCTCGGGGTCGACTTGGCCGACTCCGGCCCATGACTTGACCCCTCGGGGTCGACTCAAGGGCAACTCCGGCCCATGAGTCGACCCCGGGGTCGTCTTGGCCGAGCCCCGGGCTCGGCCACGACCTCGGGGTCCCGGTTTGACGCGGTCTTCTCGGCACAAGACTCGGTCCTAGGTCGTTAGAGTGGTTCTCTCCAAGCGGTTAGGCCTAGGAACAAGTATAAAAACATGCAACATTGTCCTATTGAGACATCATCTTCATACTTTGTCCTAACGACATTCTTGTCTTATTATTGCATAATCTTGTAATAGCTTTATCGTTTATTCAATACATAATCACCCCCGAGGTGAGCTTTGATCCATTACTTGTCATACCCCCTATAATCTTATCGGGTTTATTGATTCGGGCAACCCGGGTTAATTAAATCCATCATCAATCAAGGGCTTAGATGAATCTGGCCCCTTCCTCCCAAATGAAAGACTGAGAAAGATATTCAATTCAACTAAGCCTAATCCCAAACAAGACTAGATTGGCAATATGGATTTTATTCTCCATTCAGCTATGTCTAGAACTAGTTGGAGGCATAACCCCCTGCCAATAGCCAAGTACTTACCGGCGGTGGCGAACTGATCGACGGCAGTGGGCACACCGGCGACGGCTGGGCGACGGCGGTGGGTGAAACGGCGAACTGGTCGACGGCGAAAGAGGAGACGGTGGGCGAATGCGGTGGCCGAACTGGGCGACGGCGCGGCAGGGTCGACGGTGCGGCTGGGCGAACTCGGCGATGGTGTGGGCGCCGGCTGAAGCTGAAACTTGAATTAGGGCTAAGGCCTAAGGGAGTAAGGGTGACCGAACAACAGAGCTTCGACGGACTTCAGCAGACGGAGCAGACTCGCACTTTAGGGAGTTAGGGTTTATTACTTTTAACTTTTAATTCAATTCGATTTTTTTTTTAATTATTGGGGTTTTCGCTCAAAACGATATTGTTTTGAGCGAAAAATCCAATTAAAAAAAAAATTAAATTAACTGGCCGGCGAATTTTTTGCCGTTTAACAGTGAAAACGGAACAGTTGTACAATTCATTGAATGTGCACTTATTAATACGCACGTATTTAGGCAATTATATGTATGTATTTAATAGATTTCTAAATATTTATGATTACACATTTAGTTAAATTTATAATTTCATTACCATAATTATATTTCATATTTCCTTAATTATAATTAATGGAATTGCATTTAGAAAAAAAATTAATTTTTAAATTTTGTAATTAGTCCCTAATTATATTTAGTTATTTAGGCAGATTTCAAAATGTTTCTGAATTTTCTTGATAGTGTAATGTATTATTTTTATTGTTATTCAAAATTTTGAATTTATTAAGATCGTCTTAGAATCCATCAAAAACTGCATTTTCAACAAAATTATTTGGACAATATATGGACCCAAACAAATTGAACCATAATCTGTGATAGCAAGCACTTGCTTGATCAGTATCCAAAAGATATTACAACCCTCCGAACATAAAAATATTGGCAAAAAGTCTTTTAATTTCCACATTGTACCAAGGCAAATGAAAGAAAGTTTATCACAAAATTAAAACATAATTTAACATGAAGATGGATGGAGGTGCATATATGTGCACAATCTGCATCTTTTGAAACCCACTAATCAACGGTTGGAGCTTGTAGAATTGTGACAGAAGAAGGGATCCTCACCGCTGGAATATATGCGAAAAAGTTGCTCGCTGTACTTGAGAGCTATCATTGTAGAATCCTCAACAGCAAGTTTAGATATTTTTGACATATCCCTATTGAGTTTATTCTCTGGATGATTGTCAATAAGATACTTAGCCAATACAACCCTGAATGATATAATAGAATATAATGACGGTGAAGTTAGTTAATGACGTTTTGGATATAAATAAAATAGAGAAAGGATGGATAGATATAATAGTAAAGTGGCGGGATTTGAAATTGATCGTACCCGAATTGATCATTTGAGAGTGGCGTAGAAATTAGGTGCCTATAAAGTGCACAAACAGCACTCATACAAAGTTGAGGGTCATTAACAAATGCCAAACGCATCTCATTTTGATCCATCCATGCTTTTCTCCCAACATTCAAGTTGAGGTATGAAAAAGTTGTAGACTTGTCACCTACTGCAACATTATCAACAATCATCTTAAATGGACATTTAGTCTCTTATATGAAGCACACAACAACGTCGTAACAAATAGGGCATATAAATATAATTTGTTCTTGGCATTGAGTCACCATCATATCATGCATTAACCAATTTTCCATTTTAACAAGCCAAATTACAACAAGCATATACTTAAAGCAAGACCAGTAAATACGAAATAATTAAATTATTAGCCTAATAAATTAAATTAAAAGATGTATCCAATTATATAAATATATACCTTCCTTGTTGGGACTAATAGTACCACCAACATTTCTGAGAAGCATTGCAGCAAAATAAGCAACATTCTCCTCAATGCGAGCAACCCTCCTCTCCAACCACACATATCTTTCCTCACAAACCTTCACTCTCTCCTCAACTTCTTTTTTCTCAGTCTTTAACTCTTCCATTTCTCGTTTCATCCTCATTTTCCATTCCTCAATTTCTCCCACCCACTCCTTGGCTTTTTTCAGATTCTCCATCTCTGCCTTGAGCGCATTTTCTTGGTCGCTCAATATTTGCCAAAAAGGAGCCGACGAGTGATTAGAACTCATTGGAACTTGTTCAAATGGAAAGCTTAAAGGAAAAATGATAAGAAGAATGTGAAAATGGCGTAAAGGTTTACAGAATAGAAAAGGGGAGGACATCTATTGACCATAAAATGTGAGATAATGTATTCCATCGTGACTTAAATTTATAATGATGGATTTGATAAGACATTGGTTCATAAAACACGATATGATCTTATTATGATTTTTTTGAAAGGAATCTTATTATGATTATTATAATATATATTATATTTAAAGGCACAGTCAAATTTTAATAAAATATTATCTTTTGAAAGATAATGTCGAATTTTATGATTTTAAAAATATTATGTGTTTGGTGTGGTGGTTAGAATATAATAATAACTTGTTTGGTTAAATGTTAAAGTAAAAGTAATGAATAATTTAATTCATCCATTTACGAAAAACAACGACTAAGGATTGATAAGCACAAATGGAAAAAAATGTGGGGTTACTTTAATGAGTGTATTTAATTATGACTTACTATTAAAATGTTTAATTTTATGGGCAGTTGGCTAAATTATAATAATATCTTTTTTTGTTAAATGTTAAAGTAAAAGTAAGGAATAATTTAATTCATTTATTTACGAAAAACAACGACCAAGGATTGGTAAGCACAAATGGAAAAAAATATGGGGTTACTTTAATGACTGTATTTAATTATGACTTATTATTAAAATGTTTAATTTTATGGACAGTTGGCTAAATTATAATAATATCTTTTTTGGTTAAATGTTAAAGTAAAAGTAAGGAATTATTTAATTCATCCATTTACGAAAAACAATGACTAAGAATTAGTAAGCACAAATGGAAAAAAATGTGGGGTTACTTTAATGAGTGTATTTAATTATGACTTACTATTAAAATGTTTAATTTTATGGACAGTTGGCTAGATTATAATAATATCTTTTTTGGTAAATGTTAAAGTAAAAGTAAGGAATAATTTAATTCATCCATTTACGAAAATCAACGACTAAGGATTGGTAAGCACAAATGGAAAAAAAAAATGTGGGGTTACTTTAATGAGTGTATGTAATTATGACTTACTATTAAAATGTTTAATTTTATGGACAGTTGGCTTATAAAACGGGATATAATCTTATTATGATTATTTTAATATGATTATATTTAAAGGTATTGTTAGATTTTAATAAAATATTATGATTTGAAAGATAATGTCAAATTTTAAGATTTTAAAAATATCTTATGTGTTAAGTTTGGGGGTTAGATTTTAATAATAACTTGTTTGGTTAAATTTTAAAGTAAAAGTAGGAATAATTGTATTCATTCATTTAAGAAAAACGACGACTAAGGATTGGTAAACACAAATGGATAAAAATGTGGGGTTACTTTATTGAGCGTATTTAATCATGACTTAATATTGAAATGATAAATTTTAAGGACAATTGGTTCATAAAACGTGATATAATCTTATTATGATTATTTTAATATGATTATATTTAAAGGTATTGGCAGATTTTAATAAAATATTATCTTTTGAATGATAATGTCAAATTTTAAGATTTTAAAAATATCTGATGTGAGGGATAATCTAATTCATCAATTTAAGAGAAATCTAACAATGATTGAGGATTGGTAATCACTAATGAAAAAAAAAAAGAGTAAGAATTACTATAGTCAATATATTCAATCATGACATACTTATAAAATGATTAATTTTAAGGGCAGGTATTTACAAAATTTGAAATTATCTCATTATGATTATTTTAATATTATCTTATCAAAGATAATGTTAAATTTTAAGATTTTAAAATTATATTATGTGTTTGGTTTGGAGGGTAGAATATAATATTAACTTGTTTTGTTAAAAGTATTCCACCGTGACTTACATTTATAATGACGGATTTGATGGGCAATTATTGGTTCATAAAACGTCAAGATAATTTTATTAGGATTGTTTTAATATAATTATATATTTAAAGGTACAGTCATATACTAATAATATATTATCTTTTGAAAGATAACGTCGAATTGTATGATTTTAAAACTATCATATTATTGATTTTGTCGGGACCGGATCCACCATAAACCATGTATAGATGTACAAAACGGGTGTAGTAAGATAGTAATATTATTATTGGGGCACTAGCTAGGCCCTAAGAATTAGGTACGATGCCTGAGGTACCAACCCAAATAAGATAGGCAGTGGCCCGAAGAATGAGCTAGAAATAATTATGTTATTGATAAGAATTGAACCCAGGTAGACGGGTTGAGAGTGTAGACCAGAGACTACTAGAGCAAAATACATGTAGTGCTCTCACCGTGATGTCCTAAGGAGGGATAAGACACCAATTTATAGCAAACCATCCGGCCATTATACCGTCCACGTGTACGACTCCAGATCAACTTTCTACACCACCATCCACCCACCCCATACCCACAAACAGATCGCGTCGTACCCCCACGCCATACCACCACACTGCCATAGCCATATACACACCGCATGGGCCCCTTGCCACTACCGTGCCACCCTAGGGAAACGGGGTGCGGGTAGGGCGCTCAGCACGCGCCGGCCCATGGCCTCGTTCGACCACCTGTTGGTCACCGGCGGCGCCCATTTCATGTCGGGTCATGCCACCATCCTCCCATTGACTCCTTGACTTACACCTAGAGCAAGCCCAATAGGGAGTCCACTAAACCTAACCCATATCCCCATCACAAGTTCACCATTTCCTTTAGACATCTAGATGACTGAAGGAAGTAAAAAAATTTGAATTCAAAACTATAACTTCTTCCATATTCCCCTCTTCTTTCAAATCACTAACAACCCCTTTAATCAGTTACCTAAATTCTAAAACCACCCCATAAACCCTAGGAATATATTCAAGGTAATAACTAAAACACCAACTCTTTTCCTCATTACACCACCATCCCACTGCACGCTCGCCCTTCGTATTCTAGGATTATGGCTTCCAATAAACCTCCCCCTCACTCCTCATCGAGCAGCAACGAGCTAGTTATATTGTAAGACCGTCTCATCATGAGACGGGTCGGGCCGGGTCGGGTCACGATGCAAATGTAACACTTATATGCACAAATATCATACATATATGCTCAAATGTAATACTAATCAGGAATAAATTTTTTGTTACTTATTAGGGTAAATGTAATACTTTTAAGGGAAAATACAATACTTTTACATTTCGATTTAAAAGTATTACATTTTTCCTCAAAAGTATTATATTTGCCCTTATAAGTGAGAGGCACTTGTCAACATTACTTATTATGAAAAATGTATTACTTTTTCTCTTATAAGTAACAAAAATTGTATTTTTTATTAGTGTTATATTTGAGCATATAAGTATGAGATTTGCACATATAAGTATGACATTTGCATGGTGTTTTGACCCGACCCGACCCGTCTCACGAATAAGGATCCGTGAGACGGTCTCACACAAGTGTGACCCTATATTTAATAAACGAATAAAAAATTTTCTAAAGATTGTTATGCACCTTAATATTCCACTAAGATATTTTTAGATGTTCTGTCATCAATGTTCTAATGAAGGTTGGATGTAGTTGTATTTAATTAACGAATCAAGAATTTTCAACTATCTTTTAGGTATATTATCAAAATTGTTATAAAAGTGCATACATTTTTTTTATTTGTAAAATTCACCATTTGTATTTAACTATAATACATACATATTGAATCATATATTGTTGCATGTCAATTTGTTTACTTCATCTAACTTTTAAAAATAATTGCGACATTATTACTGCTACACATACATTTATCTCTAGCTACAAAAATGATGTTGATTTTCAACGTTTAAAAATGTGAAAGGTAAAATATATACTCCCTCCGTCCCATTTTACCTGTCCTATTTACTATTCATTGGTCAAACCAACTCTTTCTTCCTTGCTTATTTTCTTTAGTAATTTTTTATTATTTTTAAATTTAATTTTTTTGTGTTTAATAGTACTTTTGATGTAGTTTCTAAATATATAAATTTTATATATTAATACTAAACTTAATATTATGAAAAATTGGATTAAAAATAACCTCAGTCAAGCCTCGTTAAACGAACCAGACAACCAAAATGGGACGGAGGGAGTAATTATTACTCTGTATGATTTTAGCACTAGTTGTAACCAAGGAGTGGTGGATATATATACTGAATTACTTCTGGAGATAGGAGCTAGAGTAGAGTCGAGTAGGATGATTACATCCACCTCCAAACCACTATAATTTATTGTGTCCTTTATTAATTTACATTATTGATTATTGCATGATTGATCTATAACTGAAACACACACTACACATTATTTGTATTTCGCTGTGCACAAGACATGACAAATTGTTAAGTGTTTTGGTTTTAATATTGCCTTAGAAAAAATTCGAATTTGTGTAACGTTTATTCATCCCCTCTAGACTATCTCTTTTGAGACTGACACATACATACAAAATTTAAAATTTACATTATTATATTTCTAAGTATAATATTCTTAGTTAGTATTCGTATTGTTAGAAATATAATATTATGAAATACAGTTCGGAATAAATCAATTTAAATGTGTAAATTTTCTCTATAAATTTATACAAATATGTACATGATTAGAGATTATATTAATCATAAAAATTTTTAATTTTAATTTTGTATGCTATGAAAATAGAGACTTGACCAAATATATGAAAGTCCAACTACATTATTACAAATTATTCTTTTTTGTTTTCCTATTTGTCTACTTAGAATAAGCTAGATTTATATTTCTTTTATTAATCTAGAACATAATGAGTTGGTTTAATTTTGTCCATTATAAGCATCCTTGTTATTGTTGTGTTTTTGAATTTATTAAGATATTAGCATCCATATATCAATAGTATTTATTATTACTGTAACTATAGCATATGTGCATTGCGAATAACTCTCGAAATGGATGTTTAATTTACATCTTAAGGAACTTGTTGAATAACTTAATAATTTTAAGGTATTTCTTGATTCTTATTGGATTATAATTCTTTTTCAGAAGCATCCATAAGTCATGCATGAAGAGATTTATTTGTTTAATTAGCTAGGTTAGTCAATCACCCAATAACATTCATGTAAAGTTCATATAGAGTTCAGTGACTTTAATTTAGTATGTTCAAATCTACTGCAATCATTAGTAAGAAGGGAAAAAAATCTAATAAGAGGAACTACATGCAATATTATGGACACTGGCCGGTTTTAATTTGCTGCTGATGAGTAGCATTAACTTTTAAAGTATCTAATTAAGTATTGTAACAAACATAAATAAGTATAGCATGGATAGCATGTTAGGGTTATGTTTTGTAGTTTATTAACAATATTTTGTTAGTCATGGAGAGGAATAATCTAGAACACAAGATCGATGAGTTGGCTCTATCTATTTTAAGCCTACTTTTTTAAATTTATCAAGATATCTAATTGTTATGCCGTGGACCCATGTCCACCTTGCAAGGTGGACCTGGGTCTACATTCACATACACTATACTCTATATTCACATACATTATATATACTCTACATTCACACTTTGTAAACTCTACATTCACATACATTATACTCTACATTCACACTTTGTAAACTCTACATTCACATACATTATACTCTACATTGACACTTTGTAAACTCTACATTCACACATTACATATATGATTATATGATACTCTACATTCACACTTTGTAAACTCCACATTCACACATTACAAGATTATATGTTTAGTAACTATATTACCACTGTTATGCATTCACACATTCAAAACTCTATATTCACACAGGGCCGGTTTTTAGATTTTGGTGGCCCTGTTCTTGTAAATAAATGGGGCCCTTTTAAAAAGGAAAAATATATGCAAAGGGCAAGATTCAAACTACTGACATCAAATATAAAAATCTATAAACATGTCTTTCTACCACTGCTCCATTAGAGTCTTTTAAAATTAATTGTAAACTTATTGTTTCTTTTCAATTTTTAACTAGCTAGCATAGGTAAAAATTAAATATTGGGCCCTCTAAAATTTGAGGCCCTGTGCTGTTGGGCTGCTTGCACAGCCCAAAATCCGGCCCTGTATTCACAGGTCATATACTCCATATTCACAACTTGAAAACTTCACATTCATACATTACAGGGCTACAAATTGCTAGAACTTCTTAACTCTATTACATATTCACACATGCATAACTCTACATTCACGATTTCTATACTCTATATTCACAATTTGAACCTTCACATTCACACATTTCTGGGTAACTCTACATTCACACAATCATAACTGTACATTCACGATTCCTATACTCTACATTCACACTTTGAAACCTCTACATTCACACATTTTTGGACAACTCTATATTCAGCAATATGTTTACTAGTTAAAAAAAAAAAAAAAAAAAGACACAAAAACGACGTAGTTTTGGACCCAGGTCCACCTTGCAAGGTGGACCTGGGTCCACAACATAATTTGCCGATATCTATCAAAAATAACATTTTCAACAAATTAAAACTATCTGGACAATATATGGACCAAAAAATGAACCAGAATCTATGATTGCAAATACTTGATCAGATCAGTATCCAAAAGAAATTGCAACCCTCCAAACATCAAAATACTGGCAAAAAATCTTTTAATTTCCACATTGTACCCAGGGCAAGGTAGATGAAAGAAAGTTTACACAATTAAAACATAATAATTTAACAAAATTAAAACACAGTTTAACATGAAGATCATCCGATGGAGGTGCGTCATATGCACAGCCAGCATCTTTGAAAGCTAATTAAGCACACTAATTAAGGCTTGGAGCTAGCTGAGGTTGTAGAATTGTGACAGAACAAAGGATCCTCACCGCTAGAGTAAATGCGGAAAAGTTGCCCACTGTACTTGAGAGCTAACCTTATAGATTCCTCAGTAACAATTTTAGATATGTCTGACACAGCCCTATTGAGTTTATTCTCTGGGTGGCCGTCAATGAGATACTTGGCCAATTCAACCCTGGTCAATATGGTAGAATATAATGATGGTGAAGTTACGATACTGCTGTATGTTTTGGATATAAATAGAGAAAGGATAGATAAATATAATATATAGTAAAGTGGGCAGCTTTGAAATCGATCATACCCGGATTGATCATTTGATAGTGGCGCAGAAATTAGGTTTCTATAAAGTGCACAAACAGCGGTCAAACAAAGTTGAGGATCATTTACAAATGCCAAACGCATCTCATTTTGATCCACCCATGCTCCGCTCCCAACATTTTGAGGGTTCAAGTTGAGGTACGAAGAAGAAACTGTAGACTTGCCAGCTGCAACATTATATATATATATGCAACAAAAATAGATCGATTAAGCTAAGCCATATTTGTAGGTGTGGGATCATTTTTGTAAATATTAGAAGTTTTAAAATTTGTAATATTTATAAAAATCATCATATCCTCTTTTTTCCCTTTATTTAAAAAAAAGAAAACATTCAGCCATCAAATTTACTAGATTCAATAGGCATGATTCTCAACTTTAATTTGTTCAATTCTTAAACTTTCCTTTCTTAAACAAACAAATTAAATTCTGGCCGGAAATCCACCATGGGCATATATAATAGCCGGAAATCCACCATCGGCATATATAATAGTCTTTGTAATGAATCAAACTTCCAAACCTACTACTATACAGCTATCAAACCCTAAACTTAAAGCATATACAATAAAATTATTTAAAGCATATACATATATGAGGGTTAAAGACTCAAATGGCAATGCATGGTCATGGATTGACAAAAATAGTAACGCTAAGAAAATTGGAAAAAATGAGAAAAACTCTTTTACCACCTGCATTCTATGTCAGATCGGGTCAAACACAAACGCACATGAGACTTGCATTTCTCGAAAAACGCAAGTCCCACTTGCCTTGCTTTTTTTCTTTATTTATTTATTTTTTTGTCTCCGGCAACCAAATTCGTCGCCGCGACGGAAAAGCCAGCGCTGGTCGCTGGGGAGGAGCCCGCGACCAGTTTGGTCGGCGGCGAATCCTACGACCAAACTGGTTGCTTTGGTCGCTGGCTCCTCCAGTGAAGGAGAAGGCTTCTCATTCCCTGGAGAATCCGTGGGCGACAGATCAGACAAAAAAATAAATAAAAAAGAAAAAAAGTAACGCAAGTGGGACTTGCTTTTTTCTAGAAAGGCAGGTCCCACTTGCGTTTGTGTTTGACCCGATCTGACATAGAACTGGTGAAGGAGGTTTTCCATTTTTATCCAATTTTCTTAGCGTTCCTATATTTGTTAATGCATGACTATGCATTGCCATTTCAGTCTTTTCCCCATATATGACACTGAGTCACCGACTCACCATCATATCATGCATTCACCAAATTTCTATTTTAACTGGCCAGATTAAAACATGCATATATATATTCATAAAATAAAATAAAATTTAAAAAACCAGACCAGTAAATACGAAATAATTAAATTAAAAGATGTATCCAATTATATAAATATATACCTTCCTTGTTGGGAGTACTAGTACCAGCAGCATTCTGAGCATCTTTTTTGAGAAGCATAGCAGCAACAAAAGCAACATTCTCCTCAATGCGAGCCAGCCTCCTCTCCAACCACACATATCTTTCCTCAAAAACCTTCACTCTCTCCTCATCAACTTCCTTTTTCTCGGCCTTCAACTCTTCCATTTCTCGTTTCACACTCATTTTCCATTCCTCAGTTTCTCCCACCCACTCCTTGGCTTTTTTGAGATTCTCCATCTCCGCCTTGAGCTCATTTTCTTGGTCGCTCAACATTTGCCGAAAAGAAGCCCTTAGAAAATCAATCATCTGCACCTCCGAAGCCGAAAACAAGCCCTGCTCTGCCCCCCCTGAACTCATCGGAACTTTTTCAAACGGAAAGCTTTAAAACTTATAGTAGCAGTCGGTTGTCCAGACTCCAACGACCAGCAGAGCTTCAACCCTCGCCAGTCACCACTCACCAGAGCTTCGACCTTTGACAACGGACGGGCCACTGGACCAGATGACAAGCTTCGATGGACTTCAGCAGACGGAGCAGACTCGCACTTCAGTAGACAACAGTCCAGAGCAGACGGAGAGAACGCTTAGGGAGTTAGGGTTTATTACTTTTTACTTTTAATTCAATTTGATAATTTTTTTTTTAAATTGGGGTTTCGCACAAAACGACATCGTTTTTGAGCGAAAAATCCAATTAAAAAAAAACTAAATTAACTGGTTCAAATTCGGAGGAAATCGGCTGATTTCGTTGCCTAGCTGGCCGACCAATTTTTTTTGCTGCCTAACAGTGAAAACGGAACGGCCTAGGGGCGGTTTTACAATTCATTGAATGTGCACTTATTAATATGCACGTATTTAGGTAATTATATGTATGAATTTAATAGATTTCTAAATATTTATGATTACACATTTAGTTAAATTTATAATTTCATTACCATAATTATATTTCATATTTCCTTAACTTGTTTGATGAAACGTTAAAGTAAAAGTAATGAATAATTTAATTAATCCGTTAAAGAAAAATAACGACTAAGTATTGGTAAACAGAAATGGAAAAAAAATGCGGGGTTACTTTAGTGAATGCATTTAATTAATTATGACTTAATTACTATTAAAATGTTTAATTTTATGGACAATTGGCTTATAAAACGGGATATATTTAAAGGTACCGTCAGATTTTAATAAAATATTATGATTTGAAAGATAATGTCAAATTTTAAGGTTTTAAATATATCTTATGTGTTAGGTTTGGGGGTTAGATTTTAATAATAACTTGTGTGTTAGACTTTTTTAAAAATATATATATACCTTCTTAGGTTAAATGTTAAAGTAAAAGTAAGGACTATTTTGATTCATCCATTTAAGAAAAACAACGACTAAGTATTGGTAAACACAAATAGAAAAAAAAATGTGGAGTTACTTTATTTTTGTATGCTATGAAAATAGATACTTGACCAAATATATGAAAGTCCAACTATATTATTACAAATTATTCTTTTTTGTTTTCCTATTTGTCTACTTAGAATAAGCTAGATTTATATTTATTTTATTAATCTAGAACATAATGAGTTGGTTTAATTTTTGTCCATTATAAGCATCATTGTTATTGTTGTGTTTTTGAATTTATTAAGATATTAGCATCCATATATCAATAGTATTTATTATTACTGTAACTATAGCATATGTGCATTGCGAATACCGTAACTCTCGAAATGGATGTTTATATCTTAAGGAACTTGTTGAATAACTTAATAATTTTAAGGTATTTCTTGATTCTTATTGGATAATAATTCTTTTTCAGAAGCATCCATAAGTCATGCATGAAAAGATTTGTTTAATTAGATAGCAGGTTACTCGATCACCCAATAACATTCATGCAAAGTTCATATAGAGTTCAGTGACTTTAATTTAGTATGTTCAAATTTACTGCAATCATTAGTAAGAAGGGAAACAAATCTAATAAGAGGAACTACATGCAATATTATGGACACTGGTTTTTTTTTGAATGCTACTGACTCTATTACAATGTAGTATCTGTTCATCAACTACTTTCTCAACCTTCTGAAACACAAATCTAATAAGAGGAACTACATGCAATATTATGGACACTGTTTTTTTTTTTTTTTTTTTTTGAATGCTACTGACTCTATTACAATGTAGTATATGTTCATCAACTACTTTCTCAACCTTCTGAAGGTTCTATTACAATGTAGTATCTGTTCATCACTGAGGCTCAAACTCACCACCTCCCATATACAGGGAAGGGTTTGATGCCACTGGACTACAAGGCCCTTGGCATGGACACTGGTTTTAATTTGCTGCTGATGAGTAGCATTAACTTTTAAAGTATCTAAGTATTGTAACAAACATAAATAAGTATAGCATGGATAACATGTTAGGGTTATGTTTTGTAGTTTATTAACAATATTTAATTTATTAGTCATGGAGAGGAATAAGGAGAGCTTAGTAACATTAATGGATGCATATATAGTTGATAATTATGCTTGAAATTTTGATATGATTCATCTATAATTTTGTAAAGTTGCATGCATTTATTATATAATATACTTCAAGTTTAGCTTTTATAAATTATTCTTTATTTGTTTTACCGTATATTTGTCTACTCAGACTAGGCAAGATTTATATATATTTATTTTATTAATCTAGAACACAAGATCGATGAGTTGGTTCTCCATTTTAAGCATACTTTTTGGAATTTAATCAATTTATCAAGATAATAGAATCCATCAAAAACAACATTTTCAAAAAATTAAAACTTTCTGGACAATATATGGACCAAAAAATGAACCAGAACCTATGATAACAAATACTTGATCAGATCAGTATCCAAAAGAAATTGCAACCCTCTAAACATCAAAATACTGACAAAAAGTCTTTTAATTTCCACATTGTACCCCGGCAAGGCAGATTAAAGAAAGTTTATCACAAAATTAAAACACAATTTAACATGAAGATCGTGCAATGGAGGTGCGGCATATGCACAGCCTGCATCTTTGAAAGCTCGATCATTTTCTTGGTCGCTCAACATTTGCCGAAAAGAAGCCCTTAAAAAATCAATCATCTGCACCTCCGAAGCCGAAAACAAGCCCTGCTCTGCCCCCCTGAACTCATCGGAACTTTTTCAAACGGAAACCTAGGTAGCTTACAGGAAAAAAACGTGAGACTTCCTAATTCGCATGATTATGCTAATATGATTATCTATTTAAATCACTGTCAGATTTTAATAATTTTAAGATTCTAAAAGTATCTTATGTTCAATTTAGTGGGTAGAATATAATGATAATTTGTTTGGTTAAATGTTAAAGTAAAAGTGAGAGTTACATAATCTAATTTATCCATTTAAGAAAAATGTAACAACAATTGAGGATGGGTAAACATTAATGAAAAAAAGAAGAAGCAGAAATTACTATAGCGAGTGTATTCAATCATAACTTATTTATAAAATGATATAATTTTAAGGGCAGTTGATTTACAAATGTGAAATCATCTCATTAAATTATTTTAATATTATCTTTTGAAAGATAATGTGGAATTTTAAGATATTTTATGTGTGTTTGGTTTGGAGGGTAGAATATAATATTAACTTGTTTTGTTAAATTAAATGTATTCCATCGTGATTTACCTTTATAATGATGGATTTGATGGGTGATTGGTTCATAAAGCGTTTAGATAATCTTATTCGGATTATTTTAATATAATTATATATTTAAAGGTACAGTCAGATTCTAATAAAATACTATCTTTTGAAAGATAACGTCGAATTGTAATATTTTAATACTATCTTATGTATTCGGTTTGGTGCGTGGTTAGAATATAATAATTTGTTTGGCTAAATGTTATAAGTAGAAGTGAGAGTAATCTAATTCATCCATTTAAGAAATCAATGATTGAGTACTACTGTACTAGTAAACACTAAAGAGAAAAAAAAAAAAGAAAAAGAAAAAGAAAAAGACAGAGTGTTACTTTAATGAGTGTGTTCAATCGTGACTTACTTTATGGTTAATTTTAAGGACGATAGGTTCCTAAAGTATGAGATTATCTTATTATGATTTTTCTAATATGATGATAATCTTTTTAAAGGTAACGTCGGGTTTTTTAAAAATATTATCTTTTGAAAGATAACGTCAAATTTTAAAAATTTTAAAATTATTTTATGTGTTTCGCTAGTAGGGTATAATATAATATTAGCTTGTTTGGTTAAATGTTATAGTAAAAGTGATGATTAATCTAACTCATTCATTTGAGACGATCAACGATTGAGGATTGTTAAAATTAATTTAAAAAAAACGGTGGGGTTACTTTAGCGGGTGTATTCCCCGTGACTTAATTTATGATGATGGATTTTATGGGTGGTTGATTCATAAAATGGGAGATAATGTTATTATTATTATGTTAATATGATTATTATTTTTAAAGGTAACATCAAATTTTTAAAAATGTTTTCTTTTGAAAGATAATGTTAAATTTTAAGATTTTAAAATTGTCTTATGTTTTTGGTTTGGAGGGTAGAATATATTATTAACTTGTTTTGTTAAATGTATTCCATCGTGACTTACATTTATAATGATGGATTTGATGGGTAATTGGTTCATAAAACGTCAAGATAATCTTATTAGGCTTATTTTAATATAATTATATATTTAAAGGTACAGTCAGAATCTAATAAAATATTATATTTTGAAAGATAACGCCGAATTGTAAGATTTTCAAACTATCTTATGTATTCGGTTTGGTGGTTAGAATATAATAATTTGTTTGGCTATATGTTATAAGTAAAAGTGAGAGCTAATCTAATTCATCCATTTGAGAAGATCAACGATTGAGGACTAGTAAACACTAATGAGAAAAAAAAAAAAAAAAAAAAAGAAGAGAGAGTTACATTAATGAGTGTATTTTAATGGATCTGATTGATAATTAATTCATCCGTTTAAGAAAAACAATGACCAAGTATTGGTAAACACAAATGGAAAACACAAATGAAAAAAAAAATGTGGGGTTACTTTAGTGATCGAGTGCATTTAATCATGGCTTACTATTGAAATGATTAATTTTAAGGACAATTGGTTTATAAAACGAGATATAATCTTATTATGATTATTTTAATATGATTATATTTAAAGGTAACGTTAGAACGTTAAAGTAAAAGTAATGAATAATTTAATTCATCCGTTTAAGAAAAACAACGACTAAATATTGGTAAACACAAATGGAAAAAAATGTGGGGTTACTTTAGTGGTCGAGTGCATTTAATCATGGCTTACTATTGAAATGATTAATTTTAAGGACAATTGGTTTATAAAACGAGATATAATCTTATTATGATTATTTTAATATGATTATATTTAAAGGTAACGTTAGAACGTTAAAGTAAAAGTAATGAATAATTTAATTCATCCGTTTAAGAAAAACAACGACTAAATATTGGTAAACACAAATGGAAAAAAATGTGGGGTTACTTTAGTGATCGAGTGCATTTAATCATGGCTTACTATTGAAATGATTAATTTTAAAGACAATTGGTTTATAAAACGAGATATAATCTTATTATGATTGTTTTAATATGATTATATTTAAAGGTAACGTTAGAACGTTAAAGTAAAAGTAATGAATAATTTAATTCATCCGTTTAACAAAAACAACGACTAAATATTGGTAAACACAAATGGAAAAAAAATGTGGGGTTACTTTAGTGAGTGCATTTAATTAATTATGACTTACTATCAAAATGTTTAATTTTATGGACAGTTGGCTTATAAAACGGGATATAATATTATTATGATTATTCTAAAATGATTATATTTAAAGGTACCGCCAGATTTTAATAAAATATTATGATTTGAAAGATAATAATGTCAAATTTTAAGATTTTAAAAATATCTTATGTGTTAGGTTTGGGGGTTAGATTTTAATAATAACTTGTTTGGTTAAATGTTAAAGTAAACGTAGGAATAAATTTTATTTTTATTTTTGAAAGGAAAACGTAGGAATAATTTTTTTTTTGAAGATAAACGTAGGAATAATTTTATGCATCCATTTATGAAAAACAACAACTAAGGATTGGTAAACACAAATGGATAAAAATGTGGGTTACTTTAGTGAGTGTATTTAATCATGACTTACTATTGAAATGATTAATTTTAAGGACAGTTGGTTCATAAAATGTGATATAATCTTATTCTGATTATTTTAATATGATTATATTTACAGGTACCGACAGATTTTAATAAAATATTATCTTTTGAAAGATGTTGTCAAATTTAAAGATTTTAAAAATATCTTATGTTTAAAATAGAATAAGAAGAATATGAAATTGGCGTAAAGATTTACAGAATAGAAAAGGGCGTAAAGATTTAGAATATAATAATAATTTGTTTGGTGAAACGTTAAAGTAAAAGTAATGAATAATTTAATTCATCCGTTTAAGAAAAACAACGACTAAGTATTGGTAAACACAAATGAAAAAAAAATGTAGGGTTACTTTTTTTTTTTTTTTTTTTGAAGGTATGTGGGGTTACTTTAGTGAGTGCATTTAATTAATTATGACTTACTATTAAAATGTTTAATTTTATGGACAGTTCGCTTATAAAACGGGATATAATATTATTATGATTATTCAAATATGTTTATAATTAAAGGTACCGCCAGATTTAAATAAAATATTATGATTTGAAAGATAATATCAAATTTTAAGATTTTAAAAATATCTTATGTGTTAGGTTTGGGGGCTAGATTTCTAATAACTTGTTTGGTTAAATGTTAAAGTAAACGTAGGAATAATTTTATTCATCTATTTAAGAAAAACAACGACTAAGGATTGGTAAACACAAATGGATAAAAATGCTGGTTACTTTAGTGAGTGTATTTAATCATGACTTACTATTGAAATGATTAATTTTAAGGACAATTGGTTCATAAAACGTGATATAATCTTATTCTAATTATTTTAATATGATTATATTTATATGTACCGACAAATTTTAATAAAATATTATCTTTTGAAAGATGTTGTCAAATTTAAAGATTTTAAAAATATCTTATGTTTAAAATAGAATAAGAAGAATATGAAATTGGTGTAAAGATTTACAGAATAGAAAAGGGCGTAAAGATTTAGAATAGGGTAAATCACCTATTTGGTCCCTCAATTATAAGCGAATTGTCAATGTTGTCCCTTAACTCCGTAATCATCAATTTGACCCCTGAAATAAAATAAGATTGGTCAATTAAACCCTTCCGGCCGTATCCCGGTGAGAACTCCGATTAAGCCAGGGGTAATTTGGTCATTTCATGGGAATGAACGATGGAGAAAAAAAGAAAAGAAAAAAAGAATTTCTTTCCCAGAAATCTCATCTCATTTGCTCTAAAAATCTAGAGAGAAATTGCAAGAGTGCTGAGAGGAACGAACAATTGTGTTTCTCTCACTATATGTATAGCTTGATGGTGTATGTAAACCATAATTAGGAAGGGAGATTGCTAGAGTGGTGAGAGGGAGGCATGCGATGGTGCAGAGGAGGAAGCGTGGAAATCGAGGTGAAAATCAAAGGTTCGAAAACCCTAGCTTGAAGCAAAACGTTGACTCGCTGCGGGAATGCGAATCACAAAATGCCGCTGCCGTCGAATGTCGAAAACAGAGTGCGCTTGAGTTTTCTTTTTCACCATATGAGAGGTGAAAAATAGAGATTTTTTAAAAGTGACATTGCTTGAATTAACCTTTTCTCCTTTGCGTCTTGAGTACTGATTTCTGGGTAGGTTTAGATGCACCTCAAACATCATTTTGATAGTCAAATTAAACCCTTTTATATGTGTGAAACTTTATGTTGATGCAGGGTTCTCATTATTTATTGAGATGGATTCATTATATTGTGGGCAGTTCAAGAAAGCAAAACCATCTTTACAACTAGAGGAAATGCACTGCAATTTGTAAATCATGAGGCAAAAGAGTCCGCTCCTGAACGTCGAAAACAGAGTGCCGGCATAGTGTAAAAAGTGTAAGATTGTTCATACTAAATGAAAATAAGCCGGAGAAAGAGAAAAAAAACACTGAAATCGAAAATCAATTCCGTGTTTTGATTGTATTTGATCTCCTTGTGCTATAAGATAGTGGTATTTGCTGCGACCTCAAACTGAATTCAGAAGAAGAAGCAGCAGGCATATGAGGAATGAACAGGAAACTCCGGCGACTATTTATACCACTGCTATTGCATCTTCCCAGGGCTGTCTTTGCGCAAATCCTACCCCCGTTTGCTGCCACCAACTCCCCACCGACGCCCCAAACTTCGGTGACTTGAACACCACCAACCGCCCTTCTTCAAACGAACAACAACCACCTTCCGATGACGAGACCGTGGGACTAACAATCTGGAGGTTACCCGGCGGCGGGTTCGCTGTGGGGCAGCTTTCCGGTGGGAGAAGAGAGCTTCCTGTTGTGTACAACAATGGAGTTCCAATGAGGATTTCTTGGGGGACTAGAGGCGAAGTGGTGGGGTTAGAAGAGCATGGGTTATAACTCTAGCTTAGGTGGTGCTATTTCTTCCGGTGTTGTGATGACGAAACAGAAGCAAGTAAAATACTAAATTACCCCTGCTTAATCGGAGTTCTCACCGGAATACGGCCGGAAGGGTTTAATTGACCAATCTTATTTTATTTCAGGGGTCAAATTGATGATTACGGAGTTAAGTGACAACATTGACAGTTCACTTATAATTGAGAGACCAAATAGGTGATTTACCCTTTAGAATATAATAATAACTTGTTATGGTTATTTTAATATGATTATATTTAAAGGTAACGTTAGATTTTAATAAAATATTATCTTTTGAAAGATAATATCGAATTTTAAGATTTTAAAAATATCTTATGAGTTAGGTTTGGTGGTTAGTATATAATAATATCTTCTTTAGATAATTGTTAAAGTAAACGTAAGGAATAATTTAATTCGTCCATTTAAGAAAAACAACGACTAAGTATTGGTAAACACAAATGGAAAAAAATGTGGAGTTACTTTAATGAGTGTATTTAATTAATTATGACTTACTATTAAAATGTTTAATTTTATGGACATTTGACTTATAAAACGTGATATAATCGATCTTATTATGATTATATTTAAAGGTACCGTTAGATTTTAATAAAATATTATGATTTGAAAGATAATGTCAAATTTTAAGATTTAAAAATATCTTATGTGTTAGGTTTGGGGGTTAGATTTTAATAATAAAGTGTTTGGTTAAATGTTAAAGTAAAAGTAGGAATAATTTTATTCATCCATTTAATAAAAACAACGATTAACGATTGGTAAAGACAAATATGGATAAAAATGTAGGTGAAAAGATTGCAAGCTTGGATTTCATCAGCAATGCTATATAACTGTTCCTTAAATGATTCTAGCAACCACTTATAGTTAATGGTCCCAAGAAGTCCGTTATGTAGACATGGTTTCTGGGCACAACACAACTTGTAGTATTTGACACGTTTCGACGAATAGATTTCTAAATCTAAAAGACACCCATTAAAATTAATGGTAAAAATTTTCAAGTCTAATCTAGAAATTTACAATTTTCATCCGGCCTATAATACATAATCTATTGAAAGACATTGTAGTAGAAATAAATATTTGAGATTGAATGAAAGAAATTATTGCACAATTGTTGCACATCTATTGCACGTATAAGGCATGATAGTCACTTATATTTAATACAAAATTAATAACAAATAGGGCATATATATAGGCCAAAAGCAAACCCACCATTCTCAGCTGCAAGTCTTACAGCAGCATAAGAACCATTCTCCTCCATGCGAGCCACCCTCTTGTTCAACACCACAGATCTTTTCTCAGAGGCCTACAGTCTCTCCTCAATAAAGAGTATTTCTATTTGTATTCCAGTATATTATTCTATCAGTGATGATGATTAATCTAATTCATCTATTTGAGAAGATAAATAGTTGACCATTGTTAAAAATAATGAAGGGTAAAGGCGGTGTTAATTTAGTGAGTGCATGTATTCAATCATGACTTACTTTTAAAATAAATTTTAAAGCCGGTTGGTTTACAAAACTTGATATTATTATCTTATTATGATTATCTTTTTAAAGGTTAGGTCAGCTTTTAATGAGTGGACAGAAAATTAAGTAGAAGTGCATGCCAAGTCTTCTGTTTACCAGTAGAAGATTAGGCCAAAATTGCAACCAGGGGTCGGACACAATCAGCTAAAATGCCACCTTTCCTAAGGATTACCATGGGGACTTCGCTAGCCATTTGTTCGAAAGTTGAGCTGCAGTTTTGAAGATGAGCCTCAAGATGTATGTTCTTTCTCAAATTCGAGTGTGAGTTTAGTTTTCTTCAGTTATGCAAGTACAGTTTAAAGAGAAGCTATTTCTTTATTCAAATGTTTTTTTTATTCATAATTTTATAATGCCTAGTTGCTATATATGTTGTACTCTTGAAATTAATTTGAAAACTTTTAAAGCTCTTTTAATTATATTTATTCGCTCTTGAAAAAAACTAACCTCCATACCCAAGTACTTAAATTTTTTAATCTTTTGGCCCATATATAGTTTAAGTTTAGTCTAAAAGGTGAAAAGATTGCAAGCTTGGATTTCATTAGCAATGCTAACTGTTGTTCCTAAAATGGTTCTAGCAACCAGCTTATATTTAATGGTCCAAGAAGTCCATTAAGTAGACATGATTTTTGGGCACAACACAACTTGTAGTATTTGACACGTTTTATGTAAATTTCTAAATTTAAAAGACACATTTATTTTAATGGTAAAATTCTTCAAGTCAAATCTAGAAAATTGTAATTTTCAACCTATAATACATAATCTATTGAAAGACATTGTAGTAGAAATAAATAATCTATTGAAAGACATTGTAGTAGAAAAAAAATATTTGAGATTGAATTGTTGCACATTTATTGCACGATTTTTGCACATTTATTGCACGTATAAGGCATGATAGTCACTTAGGATAATAAAAGATCCAATTATATATATATACCTTCATGAATACCACAGCCAACTTTGGTGGCAGTAGGTCCCAGGTGATTTTGAGCACCAAAAGCAAACCCACCATTCTTCTCATCAGCTGCAACACCCTCTTGTTCAACACCATAGATCTTCTCTGAGGCCTCTAGTTTCTCCTCAGCTTCTTCCTTTTTCCCAGTCTCCTTCAACTCTTCGATTTCTCGTTTGATCCTCATTTTCCAATTCTCAAATTCTATCACCGACTCCTTCGCTTTTTTCAGATTCTCCATCTCCGTCTTCAGAGCATTTTCTCGATCGGTCAATGTTTTCTGGTCTAGGCTTAAGTCCATTAGCCAAGAAGACATCCTTAAAAGATCTACCACCTCCGATGACCAGAAAACATTAACCGATCGAGAAAATGGCTCGAACAAAGTGATATAACATTAATATATTCGCATTAGCTACTAGGTAATCTTAAATGGCTTGAACCAAATGTCGTCTTTTGAAGATTTATTGAATAGAAACAGGAAGAGGACAACAACTCGATCGAGGAGGTAGTCAGATTATCTTTGACATTAATTTTGAGATAATATATATGAAAATACTAATGGAATTTTAACTTGTTAAGGTAATTGCCAGATCTAGTGATACCCAGTGTCCGGTTTACACTCCCACATGGATGATGTGAGTGGTTCAAGGCTCAGTGGAGGCAACTGTTGACTCTTTGTAGGTCATATATATAATAATACTATAATTGCATTACCTACTTGGTAATCTTAAATGGCTTGAACCAAATGTCCTTTACAAATTTATAGAATAGAAAAAGGAAGAGGACATCTAACCGAGGTAATCGGATTATCTTTTACATCAATTTGGGGAATATAATCCTACGAAAAGATTATTTCCAGAAAATAACAAACACAATCGGACGAAAGGGAAAGAGGGTTAATATGAGTCGAGCGCATCAATCTCTTCGTCTCAGAAATCTGAATCCAGTTTGACCCAACTCAAATCGTGAGTGGACCTCACATATATTTGTACCACAAAATAGCCACTTACAATGCTATTTTTGTCATTTTTTTCAACAATTACTAAGGTAATTTGTAACTTGTTAAGGTAATTTCAAAACATGAAATCAAACAAGGAAATACATGCAGCATTACTATATGCAGCCAATTACTCTTTGCAAAATAAACTGGAAGCTAAGACCCTGCAAATTTGTATTTCACCAGCCAAAATCCTTTTGGGACATGGGAAGGCAACATTAGCTTAACAAAGCTCAAATAATTCGAATTGAGTCTAACTGAAATAATCTTATAAATAATAACACGTCTGCAATATTCAAAAGATTTTTTCTATTGTTCAAAATTTTGCATGCTTCCTTATTTAAATCCCTCCATTTTTGCTGATAATCAATTAAAATACAAAAACAAGATATACATATTCCAGCAAATTTGTTGGGCTTTGGAGCAAACAATTGTTAAACAGCAATTGAGAAAATATATATAACTTAGGGACAGGTTTAAATGTTCTTTTGAAATATAGGTTCTTCTTCTTCTGAAGAAAACGTAACTATTATATGACAAATAAAAAACATAATAATGTAACGTTTTATTATTATTGTTATTATTATTATTATTATTATTATTATTATAACATTATGATTAGGATTAGTTATTATGATAATATTAAGGGATTGATATGTGATGCAACACTAATAATTTAATAGCTAGACTCCCTTTATGATTAGGAATCTGGTTAAGGTTTAGGAGACCTATTGAAATACAACCACAATGATGGTCAGTGGTTATATAAGGTCACAAGTCCTCTCATAGCTTACACTACATTATCATATACCATCTAGAGGGAACTGAGCAAAGTGAGAGGCAAAACGCTTACGCAAAACTTTGTAGCAGGCCAAATCATCTAACCTTTCTTGATTAAGATCTATGGCTGGAGGTTAGTACGATCCTTGTTATCACGTATTATTAATTACATGTGATATGATTATTCTAACCGTTAGAGCCTGTATAATTTCTGTTTGGTTCAATCGCATATATGATATTTGGATATGTTGTATACGTTATACAATTAATATACATATTTACAATTTTGCAATTAACTTTGGAGGGCTGCTGGAATTTTTTCTTTTCCGCATTAAGAAACAATAAAACAAAATTAAAATTCAATTGGAGTTTTTTTGCTGCTGCTACGCCGTTTTTTCCCGTCGAACTGCTCGCCGGCGGCCTGGAGTGACGGAGGACGACGATGGGAACAGAGGCTGGCGGCAACGGACGGCGGCGGCAGTGGCGGAGCTGGGCTTCCCCGGCGACGCTGCTGTCTTCCTCGTCCCTCAGGCGACGCCGGCGACCATGCTTCCTTCCTCGTTGAGCTGTCCTTCGTTCATCCATGGCTGTCGGCTGTCGCACGCTGCTGCTCTGCTGCTACGGCGAAAAGTCGACTGATGAAGAGGATGGTGAAGGGCTGAAGTATTAGGCCGGGTCTGGCCCAAATATGGCCAGACCTGGGCTTAATTTTTTTTATTTAATTCTGGGTTGTTTGGTTTGGGCTCTTTAAAGTTTTTTTAATACCTTCATCTTAAAATTGTCCAATTGAATATTTGCCTAAAGTCAATATTAAAATTATTATTCAATTTTGAACAAATTATTAAGTTTTAAATTTGTTTGAATTTTAATTTTAATATTGAAGATTCTGTTTAAATTGTATTAAGTGTTACAATTTAAATATTTAATTGTGGAGTATGAGTTCATAATATGCATAATCTGAACATGCTATATATGTCATTAAATAGGCTTAGGCTACATTTCAAAAACAAAAGCCCATTTCAAAAGAAGAATATTGAAGAGAGGAAGTAGTAACTATGGCAGGTATTCCGATCTCTAATGTTATTGCTGTTACTAGTAGGTTAAGTTTTTATAATTAAGTTTTCACTCAGTTTATATTAGGCTATATTTATATCTAAGAGTATGTGCTAGTAAAGTGGCATGAATGTGTTGTGTAAGTGTCGTGAATGATGAACTAAATAAATATTAGTGGGTGTAATTAGTATTTGATTTCACCAAATAAAAGTACTTTTGCTATATAATTTTTCAGCAACATATCAGATTTTTTGTTTTACTATGTTTTTTGTTTGTCATATAATAGTTATGTTTTCCTCAAGAACTTATATTTCAAAAGAACATAAATAATAATTATTTAATTACTCAATCAATAACAATGATGTCCCTATGCTTGATGATGATAACTACAATCAATAACAATGATGTCCCTATGCTTGATGATGATAACCACAAAGAGTGGAAATATGCTATTCTCCTACATTTAGGACTGTTAGGGTGGATTATGCTGCTCTCATTTATGAGCCCTTATGCTGCTCTCATTTATGAGCCCTGCGGTTATTGCGGCACTGCGGCACAAAAAGAGCTATGGGAGCGATGGGAGAGATCCAACCGCATGGGCGTGTACCTCATTAAGTCAAAACTTCCTAAAGGAATAAGTGGTATCGTTGAAGACATTGAGAAAGCTAAGCCTTTGCCCTTTGCTCAAAGCCATTGATGATCAATTCGTTGATTCTAAGAAATCTTTAGCTAGCACTCTCATAATGAAGTTTATCAATTTGCGTCTTTCCACACCGTTAAGGGCACACGCAAACACATCATGCAAGTCAGGGAGATTGCAGCTCAATTGAAGAAGTTGGGGATCATTTTACCAGATTCTTTTGTGGTGCAATTTGCACTCAATATCCTTCCACAAGAATATAGCCCATTTAAGATTTCCTACAATACACATAAAGTGGATTGGTCTATCAATGAATTGATAACCATGTGTACACAAGAGGGAACAAGGCTTATGACTGAGCTTGGGGAGAGTGTTTTAATGGTCACAACAAGGTCCAAGAAAAAATCTGGAAAGACCAAGGGTTCCACCACAGCAGCTAAGGACAAATTAACCCCAAAAACTGACATAAATAAGGTATAGAAGTGTTTCATCATGTGTCCCTTCTGTGGAAAGAAGAGACACTTTTGTACCTTCTTTATGTCAGCTTTTGGGGTTAATTTGTCCTTAGCTGCTGTGGTGGAACCCTTGGTCTTTCCAGATTTTTTCTTGGACCTTGTTGTGGCCATTAAAACACTCTCCCCAAGCTTAGTCATAAGCCTTGTTCCCTCTTGTGTACACATGGTTATCAATTCATTGATAGACCAATCCACTTTATGTGTATTGTAGGAAATCTTAAATGGGCTATATTCTTGTGGAAGGGTATTGATTGCAAATTGCACCACTTCTTCAATTGAGCTGCAATCTCCCTGACTTGCATGATGTGTTTGCGTGTGCCCTTAACGGTGTGGAAAGACGCAAATTGATAAACTTCATTATGAGAGTGCTAGCCAAAGATTTCTTAGAATCAACGAATTGATCATCAATGGCTTTGAGCAAAGGGCAAAGGCTTAGCTTTCTGAATGTCTTCAACGATACCACTTATTCCTTTAGGAAGTTTTGACTTAATGAGGTACACGCCCATGCGATTGGATCTCTCCCATCGCTCCCATAGCTCTTTTTGCGTCGTAGTGCTTGCTGCAATAACCGCAGGGCTCATAAATGAGAGCAGCATAATCCACCCCTAACAGTCCTAAATGTAGGAGAATAGCATCTTTCCACTCTTTGTGGTTATCATCGTCAAGCATAGGGACATCAATCTTATTGATTGAGTAATTAAATAATTATTATTTATGTTCTTTTGAAATATAGGTTCTTGAGGAAAACATAACTATTATATGACAAAAAAACATAGTAAAACAAAAAATCTGATATGTTTGTTGAAAAATTATATAGCAAAAGTACTTTTATTTGGTGAAATCAAATACTAATTACACCAACTAATATTTATTTAGTTCATCATTCACGACACTTACACCACACATTCATGCCACTTTATTGGCATAAATATAGTCTAATATAAACTTAATTATAAAAACTTAACCTACTAGTAACAGAAATAATATTAGAGATCAAAATACCTACTATAGTTACTACTAAATCTCATAAAAATTCTTCTTCTGAAATGGGCTTTTGTTTTTGATGATTTCTTATGAACTTCTACTCTGATCTTTAACTGACTATGTAGCCTAAACCTGTTTAATGATGAGACATCGTACCATGCACGCAGAGATTTAAATCAACAATGTGGCCGGCTGTATTCAATATAATAATGCTCCCAAACACCTGCTGCTAACCCTCATTGCTGTTAGTTCTGGTTTTCAAATTAAAGTCTCGATTTGTATGAACTCAAACACATGCATTATGATCAGGCCAGGGTTGGACAGTACACAATCAGCAAAAAGGTTTCCTTTCTTGAGGATCACCATGGCGACTTAGCCATCTGATTTGTTCGAAAGATGTTCTCTCTCAATCTGGAGAGTGAATTTAGCTTCCTTCTGTTTTGCAAGTCTGGTTTCAAGAGATGCTATTTCTTTATTCAAATGGTTTTCTTTATTCATAATTTTAGAATGCGTAGTTGCTATGTAATAATTGAGATTGAATTCTGTCAAATCTATGTTTAAAGAAATTGTATTGTTGCACAGTTGTTGCCCAGTTGTTGCACATTTATTGCATGTATAACCCTAATCGTTAGTGTAACATATGATTACACAGAATAATTAAAAGATTAAAATAGCAATTCTACAATAACTCAACTCAAGGACAAAAATATGCATGTTTACCTAAAAAATTAAATTATTGAACTTATGTAACATGATCGGCTTGAAGGGCCTTCGCTTTCTCCATGACAGGTGAAGAGCAAGCTGCATATTTCTTAAATCTTTTCTTTATCATTCGCTTTGATCGTTTCCTGTGTTACACATAACAAAATTCAAGTCTCCAAATTCTCACTGCTTCTATGGGATGTGTGACACAGTCCAAAAGAGTTACCTACACAAATTAAAGGAATATAATGAAAACTATTTATTAATGGCCTTCCTCTTGTATCAGTAATGACAACAAAGATCTCAGAAAATGTGAAATCCAGACCATCGGTTTCTTAAAAGAATCTTGCATGAGCTAGCCTAGGATAGGGCTCTAATTTGTTGCAAGTAGATGCTTGGTTTGTATCTTGTATGATTTGGATCCAAATAATATTGCATTGTAATGGTTAAAACTAAATTTAATATTTTTTCTTTTTATTTTTGAGTTTCAAAAAAATAAGTAATTTATTATTCAACTACGTACATATAATTATATATTTGATATTGTTAATTGTTGAATGTTGAATATGATTGATAAAATAAAATAAATAGATATAAAATTAAACAAATTGACAATTTAATTAATTACCAATTATTGTATGTGAAACTATTTTAATTTTTATTTATTTTAATAATGTAATCATACAATTACTTTTTAACATTGGACATTTATTTAGTTGCACAACATGCTTCATTTAACTACGCATATCATAGAAATCTTAATAAGAAGGGTAACACTCGTATGAGATCATCTCATGAGTCTCAATCTATTAGACAGGTTAGATTTTTTTTTAAAATTTTATTAATGTGTCGGATCTTTGATCTCATTAATCAAAGATCCAATCCGTCTCACAGATTGAGACCCGTGAGAGACGGTTTTAGTCTAACGTGATTAAAATGGTTGGATAGTATCACCCTCTTTTTAAAAAAAAAAAAAAATTACATTATTTAAATTTTAAAATATGATATTAAATTTCATGCATTCTGTTACAATAATTCAACAAAGCTCCCCACTTAATAGGTTTTAAATGCCAAGTTGGTTAGTCTCCTAATAATCATAAAGTAGAGAGACACGTATCTTATTTGTATAATCTAATAGGCCGGGATTAACTACAATTCTACAAACATAATACAAAGTCCGAACCCAAATCTATTTGATCAAAGATCACATAAACACAAAGAATCTCCTGGCCTGGCAGCCGCCGTCGAGATCAACCACCCTTTCCGCCACCGATATGGACTGTGGCAAGATCCTCCGGGTTGCAGACTACGCCCATTATCTTGTGTATACCCTTTTGTTCTTTGGTGCATTCTACATTCTCATCATCTCAACTAACCCTAATAACCAGTCCATGAAACCCCTCTCTCTCTTCCATAGGCAAAACCCTCCATGCCCACCTTCACCGCCCACCACTGTAAGCCCACGTTACCTTTCTCGACTTTTATCTCTCAATTGTTTGCAAAGTAAATTGTTTTCGTAGTGACGACTTTTTTGTTTTGAAATAGTAGATGGGAACTTGTTGTTCATAAAAGGTGAAATTCTTCACCTCAAACCACAGATTCTGATATGACAGGATTGTAGATGTGTAAATCACAATGAATCAATAGTCAAACCACACATTCTGGTATGACAGAATTGTAGATGTGTAAATCACAATGACTCAATAGTCCATTAGGTAGGAGGACTCTTTGTTTGATGCTACAAGGAGCACTCCACAAAAGGGTTAACTCCGACACTGTAATTGTTATGACTGAATTCCGATCATTCATAACCAATTGAGTTACCTGTGCGGACATATTTTCTCTGAGTTATATTTCGTTGTTTTCATCTTCCTGGCCTTTATATCGAGTTTAGTGAAGAATATAATGATGGGAGTTTTGATATTTTGATATATACTTATAGGGAAAGAATACACTGAAGATCTATAGAGATAAGCTTGAGGAGGCGTTAGCCGGAGCGTCGACGGAGAATAAGACGGTGATAATCGCGGTGGTGAATAAAGCGTACGTGGACGGCGACAAGTCGATGTTGGATCTCTTCTTGGACGGGTTCTGGGTAGGGGAGGATACAAGGTCGTTAGTCAAACACTTGCTGATCGTTGCCGTCGACCAAACCTCGTACGAGCGTTGCATGTTTTTCGGGCTTCATTGCTACAAGCTCGGAACGGACGGCGTGGATTTCGTGGGAGAGAAGGTGTATATGTCGCCGGACTTCATAAAGATGATGTGGAGAAGAACTCAATTCTTGGGTGACGTTCTTAAACTTGGTTACTCCTTTATATTTACGGTATGGTTTGTTTTGTTATGTTATTACTTGTAGAATATGCATCTTTTTCTTTGCTTCGTATTTGGAATTGATAATTATGAGAATTAATTCACCAATACATTCTTAATTGTTCCTGGTCAATCCGATGAAAAAAACATAGTGTGAGTGTGATGGGTTAAGATACTCATATGTGTGCTTGAATCAAGTGGTTGGATTCAACATTACTAAATTGAGCTTATAGTTTTTTTTTTTTTTTTTAGAGTGAGCTTATAGTTTATTAGTAATTTAAAATAAGATTAAAACTTTTAAATAAGCTCAGGCAAACATAGTTATTGTTGGGCATAAGGAAGTTGATAGGAGTGTGGCTTGGACGGTTATGGAGAAATGTTGCATGACGTACTTTTGAGTTTGTTTTCCAATAATGGAGAGCTTTGATGATGGGAGTTACCTTTCTAAATTTATGTGGCATAATTATGAGAATTTATGGTTTTAATTTTTTTCTTCTCAAAAGGTTGAATCTCAACCCTAAGGGTTCCTAGGTCTGACCCGACAGAACATTTAGGAGGATATAAATCATAGTAACTCCTTTAAACATAGAGGTAGGTTATTCTTACCGTGCCCCTTATTATTAGCTTATTAGGGAGTTCAAGGTTTAATTTTTGAAGTTTCAAATAAAAGATCTTAAAAGTATTTCTAATTTTCTCACTTTTACTTGTTATTCTTAGTTCTTGTTTTTGTCCAATCTGAATACTATTCGAATAGTTGTGTTTGTTAAGCATAAATAATATATAATATATAAACATAAATGCGCAATCCAGCTATCAGCTTAGGCTTTTAGTTGAGATGGAACACATGCTTCAATTTGGTATCAGAACATAAATGTGCAATCAGCTATCAGCTTAGGCTTTTAGTGCATTGTACTAAATAAGAATATGATGAATGATACTACACAAGCATGGTCTCACAAAAAACTAACCATATTCCATTGTATTTGAGTGCAGGACAGTGATGTTTTATGGCTAAGAAATCCATTCCCCAGACTAAGCGAACTAAACGAAACCCTAGACCTCCAGATCAGTACAGATATGTTCAACGGCAATGAACGGTCGGAATCAAACCCGATCAACACCGGCTTCTATATGGTCCGATCCAACAAAAGAACCATGGCGTTGTTCAATTCCTGGTACGGAATGAAAAACTCGTCGAATGGAAAGAAAGAGCAGGACGTGTTGAACCAGTTAATTAGCCAAGGCGTGCTCTCAGAGTTAGGGCTGAAAGTGAAATTCTTGAACACTCAATTCTTCAGCGGATTTTGCCAGGTTAGTCGGGACGTTAAATCGGTGGTGACGGTGCATGCCAACTGTTGCCGGACTATAACCGCCAAGCTAGCTGATTTGACGGCGGTGATTCACGACTGGCATAGGTTTAAAAGCTTCTCCGGTGATGCCAACCAGACGGCGGCGTTTCGTTGGTCGCCGCACGATCGCTGCGCGGATTCATGGAAGCACTGATGCTATCAATGCCTGAAGAGATATGTGTGTACATATATAGTTAGAAATGTTTTCGTAGTTTGATTTTTTGATCTAAAGATTAAAAGGAGAAAATAAAATTTTTTAGGATCTCTATTTAATTGAATATGTAGTTTTTATTGTGTTATCACTTAAAGAGTTAATTTCACCACACGACTTTTGTTTTTGTCGCAATTCCAAATTTAATTTTAATTATCATTTTTTTGTCATTTAATATTCTCTGTTATTTTTGGACACTTTTAATCATTTTTATGACTTTTTCTATTAAATATGGTTACTAAAAATCAAAGGTTACTTAAAGTCCTAAACCACAATTTCTTTCCACTCACAATGGAATAAACTGTCTCCCCCCATCATAGATTCATGATTGCAACTTTTTTACCCTCCAAATCTTACTTTAGAGTGCCGACATTTACCTGAAATTCGATGGCGAAAAGCAGATTGGTGCGAGAGAGTGTTTGAGATGGAGAGAAAGTGGTGATAGCTTCTGCCCAAAAATGTTTTTGTAGATTGACGGTCGAAATCATGACTCGTGCAGTAGTGTATTTTTTAAGCATTCTATTTTTTCTTTTGGCAACACTGTTTTGTTGTAGTGTTCTTGCAGCCGATAATTGATTCAAAATTCCTTGGGAACTGCAATAATCTTGGATTATGCCATTTACGAACTCTGTACCTCTATCAATACGAATTTTGAGTATTTTGACTTCTTTTTCATTTTGGAGTTACTTGAGTAATTCTTGTAGCTTCTTCTCCACTTCACTCTTTTTGTTGAGAAATAATGGCTGTGTACTTGGAAAATTCATCAACAATAATAAGAGTATATTTCTTACCACTCATACTTATTGGGTCTACTGGACCAAAAAGATCCATTTACAGTAGACTAAGGGGTCTTGAACTCGATTCATGTGTATTGGATTTGAAAGACAATTTAATTTGTTTTTCTCTTTGACATGCGTCACAAATTTGGTCTTTCTTGTATGCAATGTTGGGTAGGCCTTCGATTAAATTTTTCGTTGTTAGCTTGTTGATATTTTGAAGTTCAAATGACTTAACTTTTTGTGTCATTCCCAACTTGTGTGTTTGAATTGCTTGCCATTAAGCATACAGAGTCTTTGGTTGTGTTGTAGTCCACAACATGCATACTTTACTTCCTTGTTCCTTCGCCTATTAATTCGTTTTTTACTTGACATTTATTTTTGAAAACTCTAAAAGGTATCCTTTGTCACAAAATTGACTTGTGCTAAACAAGTTGAATTTGAGCCCTTCCACGTAGGATACATCTTCTATTTTCAATCCATTTCGTACTATAGCTCTGGTTCCTTTAGTTAAGCTGTATCGATCGTTTCCACCGAATACTACTTTTGGTCCTTCGATAGTTTAAAAATTTACAAGACTAGATTTATTTTCAGTCATGTGTGTCTAGAACATCTGCTAAATGTAATTTTTTTAAAACATATATTGGATTTCAAAGTAAAATATATATTTATTCTATTTAAACCAAATATATCTTAAAATATTTTAAATATAAGGTCTAAAAATAACTCAAAATTAAACTTATTGTTAATTTTATAACGTTGATTTGAAAAAATAAGTGTTAGTAAACAAATTTTCTAAACAGAAAACAGCTAATTGAAAACAAAGAATGAAAACTGAAAAATTGAAAAACAGAAAACAGAAAACAGTTTTCTGTTAGTAAACAGACCCCAAACTTCTTATAAATAATTTTAATATTTTTAGGTACCCAATTTTGGTTGGGTCATTAGGTCTTAATTATTTTTGGTACCCAAATCCACCTTGTTCTTACTGAACCAAGAATAGGTGATTTGTAATCCGTTTTAACCTTATAATCATAGTTAATTTTCAAAAATATTTTTGGTGCCAAATTTTGAAATTTTACTCTATTCTTTGGGGCACTTGGAAAGTATATTGTTTGAGCCTATGAAAGGCGTCAAACCTAGATCTAGTCCATGGTTTAATTTCATCAAACAAATCTTGCTTAGAAGGGTAAAATCTTCCATCTCTACTATTTGGAAATCTTTCCATTTTTCAATGTGGCTTTTGTTCACTTAACTTATTGGCATATTTCTTTTTAGGAACAAATCTTCTTTACCTATAATTGATTGCCTAGGCGAAATAAATTCTCTTTGAGGTTTCGGCCTTACAGTGCTATTTTTGGCATTAGTTTGGTAACAAATTCCTTGTTTCATTGTGCTTTCTTGTCTTTTAACAAATTTTACTACTTAAACTTTATTATTTAAAGCAGTAATAGAATTAGTCAATTTTTCAGAGGTTTGAGAGCACGATCGATCGTAGCCAAGTTCGGCTTTATTCCGGAGGGTTTTTGCATGTTTATCATTTTGTCCATTATTTTAGACGAATGAGTAAACGTGGCTATAACCTCCATTGGGTTGTGTTCCGAACTTCCCTTGATTTACACGCTTCTTGAAGTCAAACAATTTTAGCCTTCAAGTCTTTCACCTCGGATAGAGCATTTTGCAATTATTTTTTAATTTATTTTATCTTTTTCAAGAATCAAAAGATTATTCCGCTCTTTAAGTTGAGAGTGAGTGTCCATAATGGTTTGACAATCTTTCGTTAAGTGAAAGATAGATTCTCTAGAAAATGAATAACTTACAGAGTCAAAAGATTTAGATGTTACCTCATCATCTTCTAATTCGTGTGCCATTAAGCACATGTCTTGATAGTACCATAAATTGATTTGAGACTCTCATGCAAAATAATGCATTATTAAATTGATTTTTGTTCACCTTGGGATAAAGACATTTTGTCATAAAGTCTCCAGGTTTTCTAAAATTGTAGCATAAATTCAAATTGCTCTTTGGAATTTCTTTCTTTGGTCTTCTGGACGAACTTGTTTGATGAAAATCCTCCTGCATAACATAAGCAGGGGAATCTTAACTTGGGAAATAGTGTACAATCACAACTAGGCCATGCATAGGATTTTGTTAAGAGATGCTCAGACAGGAACAGGGATCTCATGTGTTGTCTTTCTTTTGCCTTGTGGTTCTTCTCCCGTCGCCAGGAATCTCCACTGTTTTCCAGCCAGATCTCCCCCATCGGATCTCCGATCAAGATGTCATTACGACCATTGGATTCGTCTCGACGAGACGCTTTTGACTGTGTTTTCAATTTCCTATCGCCGCCGGTCACCTCTACCGGATTCCGGGTCGCCGCCGCCGCCAACCAATCAATTTGCTTTCTTTTGTTGCTTATCGTTATAGCATCGTCTTTCACAACTTTTACCCCTTTTCTGGCTATTACCATGGACAAATTAGTTGGGAGTAAAAATTTATGCATCTTGGGCTGCTTCTGTGAAACTTTGGTTCAAAGGTCAAGGTATGTCTGCCCATTTAGACACAAAAGTTGTGGATGCTCAAGGAACAAAGAAAGAAGAATGGGAGAAGGTAGATGCATTATTATGCAATATGTTGTGGTAGCCAATCGAGCTTAAACTCCACAACCATCTACAACGCATATGAGATGTGTTATGATGTTTGGAATAAAGCCAAGTCCCTTTACAATAATGATGTCCAAAGGCTTTATTCTCTAATCTCTAATATGCTTAACTTCCGTAGGACTATTAATATGAGAATACCAGAATTCTTTGGGCTGAATCGAAGCTTTACAACAAGAGTATAAAAACCCTTCGTCCTTATTTGGTTCATGTTCGAGATTAGATTCTAACTAGTCCCACTGTACCCACCTTGACTGAAGCTGCTGCCAGACTGCTTCGAGATGCCTATGCTCCCTCAATTGAACCTATTGGGGATTCATCGGTACTAGCTTTTCAGGCTATAGATAGAGGACCTTCTGGACCATCCGGTGTTGGTGGCAGTTGTCATGGCAATCGTCCTCGTTGTGACTATTGCAGAGCGTTGCTTCAAGTTACACATGGTAGACCTTCACGCGTTGTTAATGCGGTACAGGCTACTAGATCTGAGAATCAGACTCATGGTTCAAGTTTTAGTCCAGTTGAGATGACCCCTACAAAGTATGAAGAGTACCTCCAGTTTAAAGCATCCCGTCTTAGCTCTTCCACACCTTCTTCAAATGTCAGTACCTCTTCTTTGGTTCTTCTCTCCCAAACCAATACTCCAAGTACTTGGATATTGGACTCATGTGCCTCAGGTCATATTTCTGGTAATCTATCTCCCTTATGCATGTTATTATGGAATATATATTTAATATATGGACTCTATAGATTAGGCAGTCTCAGGGATTTAGATAAGTATACATATGGAAACTTGAGCACGGCTCATGTGCCTCAGGTCATATTTCTGGTAATCTATCCCTTATGCATGTTATGGAATATATATTTAATATATTTCTGGTAATCTATCCCTTATGCATGTTATGGAATATATATTTAATATATTATATGGACTCTATAGATTAGGCAGTCTCAGGATTTAGAGATAAGTATACATATGAAAACTTGTTTCCTATTAGGCAGTCTCAGGATTTAGAGATAAGTATACATATGAAAACTTGTTTCCTATTCGTAGTCCTCTAGCACATATTTATAGGAAGATAAGTATACATATGAAAACTTGTTTCCTATTCGTAGTCCTCTAGCACATATTTATAGGGTTATGTATTCGCTTTTCTAAGTGACAGTCTAAGACAACATATTCAGATTTTGAGCCTCAATCGTACCCACCAACACAAATCACAAATTTATTGAGTAATTAAGTATTGTTGTATTAATATTTTAAAATATTGTTGCTAGCAAGATTTGAACATTTGACCTTTCACTTAACTTATCAATATTAAGAGTTGAAGCCAACTATGCTAAAGCCACTTGTTGATGACTTTCATATAATTATATTTTTATTTAGATCATTCACAATCAATGGATATATATAATTTAAATTTTTTTTTTTGGGAATATATAATTTATTTATATTACATTTAATACAAGCTAAGTATGAATTAATACAATTAATTGTATCCTTATATAAATATTAATATAAAATGTATTTATTATTATATAAAGTTATAAACTATATCATTTATAAACTTTATAACTTAATATAATATTATAATTACAAAATAAAAAATTAAATGTAAAATATATTAGTATTAAAAATAAATTAAATAAATTATAATTATATATTAAAGATTAAAATCTAATATATTTATATATTCCCACCTAGTGTAGAAGTGTAGAACTGTAGATCAAATTAGTTTACTCTAGTATGCTACTATACAAACTTTAATATAATTTATTCAATTTATTTTTAATACTAATATAGTAGCAAATTTTTTTGTTGAATACAATAAAGTAGCAAATTAGTATTCAAAGTTTGTATTGATTCAAAGTTCACTGCTAGTCTACTACTAAGTATAATGTATGTATGTATATATGTGTACATATATTTATATACCTAAAATCTATTCGAAAAGTTTAATGTCTAATTGGAAAGGGTGCTAGTTATTAACTTGAAGGTCGAAGGTTCAATTCTTAAATTAAACAAAAGTACATAATCTTTTAACAATATAATTAAAAAAAAAAAAAAAAAAAAAAAAAAAAAAAAAAAAAAAAAAGACCCGTTTAGCCCGTCAGCCCGTCTAACACGGGTTGGGTTAGAAATATCCCAACCCGTGGGAAAACGGCCCGCCCCGGCCCATTTTCTGATGAACCTGTGACGGGCCAGCCCATATGGGCCGGGCTGGCCCGTTCTGACAGCTCTACTTATGCTTTTTCTCCTTAGCTAAAATTTCATCCATTCGATTGCGCTTTTATCTTTGGCAACCAAAAATTATTGGGACTTACATCAGTTGGATATCAAGAATGCCTTTCTACATGGCGATCTTCAAGAGGAGGTTTATATGGAGCAACCACCTGGGTTTGTTGCTCAGGGAGAGTCTGCTCAGGGAGTGATCAAGAGGGCATATCTCAATTGAAAGAGTATCTCTTCAATCGATTCCAGACCAAGAATTTGGGCAAGTTGAAATATTTTCTTGGAAGTGGCCTAGTCTAGTAGTGGTATTCTCATTTCTAAAAAAAAAAAAAAAAAAAAAAGTACGCCTTGGATATTTTAGAAGAAACTAGCATGCCGGATTGCAAACCGGTGGATATCCCAATGGACTCGAATGTTAAACTCCAACCAGGACAGGGAGATCCATTGCCTGACTGAGAACGATATAGGAGCGTAATTGGAAAATTAAATTATCTCACAATCACACGGATATCTCTTTTGTAGTTAGTGTGTTGAGTCAGTTTCTTGAGAATCCTTGTGATACTCATTGGGATGTTGATGTTCGGGTTCTAAGGTATATCAAGAGAGCACTAGGACAAGGTTTACTATACGAAGATAGAAGACATGCTCAGGTTGTTGGGTATTCTGATAGATTGGGCTGGTTATCCATTTGACAGGCGCTCTACTTCAAGTTATTGTGTGTTCATCTGTGGTAATCTTATATCTTGGAAAAGTAAGAAACATGACTTTGTTGCCAGTTTCTTGAGAATCCTTGTGATACTCATTGGGATGTTGATGTTCGGGTTCTAAGGTATATCAAGAGAGCACTAGGACAAGGTTTACTATATGAAGATAGAAGACATGCTCAGGTTGTTGGGTATTCTGATGCAGATTGGGCTAGTTATCCATTTGACAGACGCTCTACTTCAACTTATTATGTGCTCATCGGTGGTAATCTTATATCTTGGAGGAAAAATAAGAAGCAGGATTTTGTTGCCAGGTCAAGTGCTGAAGCTGAATACCAAGCCATGGGCCTTGCCACTTGTAAGCTTATGTGGCTGAAGCACTTATTACAAGAGTTGCAATGTGGCAATGTTGCTCAAATGACACTGATATGTGACAACAAAACAGCTCTACACATCACCTCAAATCTAGTTTATCATGTGAGAACTAAACACATCGAGGTTGATTGCCACTTTATCAGGGAGAAAATTGTGTAAGGGTGCATCAAAACCAGCTTTGTCAATTCTGCAGATCAATTAGCTTATATCTTGACAAAATCCGTTAAAGCTCCTAGAGTTGGTATATTTGTAACAAGCTTGGAGCATATGATTTAAATTCTCCAACTTGAGGGGAGTGTTGAAATCCTAGGCCTGTTTGTTTTTGTTTTTTTTTTCAAATTGCAACTTTTAGGCACTCTTACATTATCAGTTTGTGTCTTACATTATCAGTTTGTGCTGCGGATGAAATTTGCCAAACCATCAAAACTATAAATCTAAATCCTATAGCACATGACAAATTTCTAGAGGTCACCATCAACTCAACTGATCCTATTACAACCCCCGAGCAAATGTGTCTTCTTCAATGTTTACATCATGCAGAGTGGTCTCCTCACACTCATCCAATTCCATATCAGTAATTTGCTTTGAAGGCCTTGGGGGCAGCACACCCTCGAGAGCTTTGCATTCAGGGGACAATGATTCAGGGAAATCAACAGTGAAGTGGATATAAACCTTCCCTCTCATAAATGGCTTCTGGTACATCGGCATGCCTTCATCATTTATTGCCTTAAATTGATCAGGCTTAACAACTTCTCCAGGTTGTGACTTAATGAGGAGCTGCCTATTATCTAGGTGTGTTAAGATATATTGGAAACCACAAAGGGCCTCAGTTAGGGTCAATGTGTGCTCAAATAAGAGGTCATCTCCCTTTCGCTTGAACTTTAGGTGCTCCTTCTGTTGCAAGATAAACACTATATCTCCAGTGACAGTATCAGGAGCTTCATCAGCCTCTCCAGGGAATGTAATCTTTTGACCATTCTGCATTCCCTTCTCCACATGAACTTCCAAAACCTTCCACCTGTCTTTGTCATTAATAGTCTCACCAGTACCCTCACACTCATCTGCTGAATCATAGATGGGCCAAGGTGTCTGATAGAAACTTTCATCCCAGACCCTTGACAACCAGAACATTTCATTGAAGCACCTGATTTAGACCCTTTCCCCTTGCACTTCACACATAGAACATTGCGGGACAGAGAAAGCTTCTTTGATGTCCCATTGTAAAGGTCTTCCAAAGAAACTTTAAGAGGGTGAACAGCATCCTCCCCTTCGTTGCCTACGGCCTCTGCTGCTCCCACCACCACCAAATGGACTGCCTCCGAAGAATGATTGGAAAATGTCAAATGGGTCATGCATACCACCTCCACTGCCCATTCCTTCCTTGAGGGCTTCTTCACCATACTGATCATAAATCTCACGCTTCTCAGGGTCACTCAGAACCTCATAAGCTTGAGCAAGCTCCTTGAACTTTTCTGGATCCCCACCCTTATCGGGGTGGTTCTTAATGGCGGCTTTACGGTAGGCCTTCTTGAGATCATCTTGGGAAGCTTCCTTAGGAACTCCCAAGATCTCATAGTACTTGGTGTTATCGCTCTTCTTCGGTGCTCTCGAAAACATCTTCCTCTCCTTCTCAGATCGCTTTCACAAAATCAAATAAAATCGATGCGAATCGCAGAGGGAATATGAGAGAGAGGCCTTCGGAGCTTTGCCCTTTCAGTGTGAGAACCAAAGAGTCCTAGGCCTGTTTGGAGTGGACCAATTAGGTTATAGCTTATTTCTGTATAAATAGTCGATACCTGTACAGCTCTTGTGAAATAATATGATAAATCCTTTCATTCTTTTACATTATTCAATAGTCTTGTTGACTAGTTTTGGGTAAGGAAGAAATAGTATTTGAACAAGAGGTGTGGGTTCCAGTCAAAATTCAAATAGCACAAGTTAAGAGAAGGAAGAATCCATATATTCTTGACTCACTTGGATATGAGGAGCCTGGAACATTTCCTGAATAGCTGCTTCAACATCAGCCATTGCAACTAATACCTTTCCTGAAAATATAAAAAATCAAGTCAATGGAATTCCCCACACCTATATTATATATACATGAAACTAACACAACATAAAACATGACAAATTAAGTGGCCAAAATCAAACCTGCTGCAGAAGAATGAACTTTCTTAACAAGGTAATCTGCAAGTTATGCAACACGTCTACATATTTCCAATGCACGACGAGCATCACCTGAAACAGCTGCCACCTGATTTTATATACAAAATGCACAATAAAATGATAAGTTTCTACAATCAACTCTGAAGAATAAATAAGATGTCAGCTATCAAACATGTTTAAATCAGCAGAGTCAAACACATTAATGAGACCTTTCTTGAAGCAAATTCAATTACAGGCTTTTCAAAAGCATTTATTCCATTTAGGCGAGTTGAAATAATCTCTTGAGTTGCTAGTAGTTGTAGGGACCAAAGCATAGTCTTTGTATGCCCATACGACTTGAAATATGAGGAAGTAACTTCTCTGGAAGATCCATAGTATTTGCTATTCCTGAATTAGCCAAAATAAATAAATAAAAGAGCAGTTACATATTTTATCACAATGAGGATTTTCCATATGGGGAGAAACACAGGAAAGGAATATATGCTCACACCTATAATAAGTAGTCTTGCAGAGTTGATCTAAATCATCATAACAAAATCATCAATAAATGCATGAAATTCATCAATGCTCTTCATTCATGATAACAAGATACAAATGGTAATCTGAAAACAAAAGCCAGGAGAAGCAAAAGAAAATTAGGAAAATAATTACAAACACCCACCACCAGAGCAAGTGTTTAAGAAAATTACCTCAGCATCCGCGAAATCATTCGTTCGATAGAGCTCTCTTCTTATTGCTACTCCTAAATTTTGCATACAGATTCTAATTCCCATTCCAATATTCAAATCAAATTCCCCCTCTCGAGGTTTACAATCAAACTAAAAGTTCAGTACAACATAAAGTCAGAAACAACATCTAAAAGCAAGTTTTACATGTATATGATGCATCATTTTAGTGTTTATTGTAATTAAGGACAAGCTTGAGTTATGTAACATTAGGCCAAAAAGATGTAGCAAATACCATGGCATGATCCTTTCAAAAGAGTAGCTTCTCACATCATAATCTCATGCAGGAGCTCCCTTTCTTTATCTCCTTAACATGGTAAGGACCTCAGCCGGTCCCCATGATAATCACTGCAAAGAAGACAAGGAGTGCACATTACAAAACTGCACATCATAGAGACTGATTTTATTGAGAAAGAAAATATTGATAGTATAACATACCTTGTCCACGGAGCAGGTTCATTATCACAGCGTACAAAAAGATACCGACAAACTATAAATCCCTACATAGTAAAAAACAGACATAGTGACAGTATTCAACATGACTTACCCCACCCTCCAAAAAGACACAATTCAGCATCGCGAAGGATAAGAGAATAAGATGAAAAGTAAGCAAGGGAAAGTAGAGGAAAAAGAACCTTCTTTAAAAATGAAGAACTGAATGAGAAGTAGGAGAAATAGAGAGACGAATAAAAAAGAGGAAAGAAAAAAGAGAGAACGAAAAAAAAATCAAGAAAAGAGAAATTGAAAATGAAAAATAAGGTTGAGTAGAAGAAAATGACACGAGAAATAGCCAAGAGAAAAAAGAAAAGTAGAAAGAGAAAAGAGAGAATGGAAAAAGGGAAACAAGAAAAGAGAGTTGAGAAGGAAATGACATGAGAATATAGAAAGACCAAGAAAAGAATGAAAAGCAGGAAGAGGAAAGATTGAATAAAAAAAAAAAGAAGAGAACAAGAATGGAAAAGTTGAGAAGGAAACTAGCATGAGTAATAGAGAAGTACCAAAATAAGAATGAAAAGTAGCAAGAGAAAAGAGAGGGAAGCAAGAAAAGCGATGTTTAAGTTGACAAATAAAACAAGGTTGAGTTGAGTTGATGAAAATGGCATCAAAAATAGAGAGACCAGAAGAATGAAAATAGTGAATGAAAAAAAGAGGGAAACAAAAAAGGAAGTTTAGTAGATAAAGTTGGATAGAAGTAACAAGCACTAAAAATAAAGAAAGACAAAGATAAGAGTGATGTTAGAAGAATAAGTTATATTTAGTATGTATATATTTAGCTGTTATCACAGCATGATGTTAGGCTTAATTTTAGGGATACTTACCATAGTTTCTATTGGTTCTGATTGTATATATACATGTAACTATTTTGCTCAGATTTGTTGTAACTATTGCAGTAACCTGTATTAATAAGAAGGAATACATTACAGCCAAATTTATAAATTATAACACCAAGAAAGATATGAAGCAATTACTAATGGAACAAGTCAAACCTCTGCCAGTTTGTCAAAATCAAAGTATCGATTTATTGAGCCTCTGCTTCCAACAAGCTTAGATGGTTGTGATTCAATTGGAACCCCTTGCAAGATAAGAAGCAGGAAGTTGATTGAGAGAACATGTTCTTTATTTATTAAAGAGTAACAGCACTAAATATGTATCCTATGGACTCAAGTAAATTACCTTTTCCCTCGCAAATCGTGGCAAAGCAATTGAAGCCAGAAGTTTCCGTTGTGCTTGTATACTCAATAATCTCAGTACACAAGTTAGAAGACTTAATAGTACCAAGATTATGCTGGTTGCTTTTTTTTTTTTTTTTTGTTGCCAGAGTCCTAGAACAGTGAAAACAAGGTTAACTAAAAACTAAAAACTAAAATGCAAATGAAGAATCAGATCAAGCCTTTAGCATATAAAGAGTATAAAACTAACCTTATATAGCATGTAGGGAGTCTTTCAAACCAGAGATTTTGTGCCTGTACAACTTTCTTTGCCTTGCCCTGAATCCATAAAAAGCCTCAGAACCAAGTACCAAGAACAGTTCAGTGTGTTTGAACAGTGTGACAATTACCTTCCTTTCATATTCTGTATAAAGTTTCTCAAATTATTCACCCCAGCAATCTGCCAATCCCGGTGCCTCATTTGGGCAAAATAAAGACCATTGTCCATTACTCTGCACTCTTTCCATAAAGAGATCACGAACACAAAGAGCATTAAAGATATCTCATTCAAAAGGGATGGGTGAACTTGACCTTATTTGCTCAGAAAAGTTTCCGTCCTTGTTGATCAATCTTTAGATTGTACGCAAGAGCAACATCCAATACCAGGAGTCACCATGCCCATAATCCTCCTACTAAGAAATCACTTTCGTGTTGATTGTAAGAATGTCGAAAACTAAAAATATGATAGGAAACTATATTTTTTATAATTTGACAAAATTGAACCCATTCCTTCAATTTTTGTCAAATTAAAGAATGTACTATTTTCTTATGATTGTAGTACCCAACACTTTTACGAATTGCCATGAAAGATTTTTCTTAATAATTTTTAAGAAAATATCTATCATGTGAAGCATAACAATGTTAGATGCTTAAAATTGTAAGGGTTGTGGTACATTTTATAATTTAACAAAATTGAAGGAATGGGTTCAATTTTGTCAAATTATATAATATACCACATCTCTTATAATTTTTAGCGTTTAACATTGTTACGACGGCTATAAAAGTGTCTTCCTAATAGTTAATATAATTTGACAAAATTAAACTCATTCCTTCAATTTTTGTCAAATTAAAGAATGCACTATTTTCTTATGATTGTAGTACCCAACACTTTTACGAATTAGCATGAAAGATTTTTCTTAATAATTTTTAAGAAAATATCTATCATGTGAAGCATAACAATGTTAGATGCTTAAAATTGTAAGGGATGTGGTACATTTTATAATTTAACAAAATTGAAGGAATGGGTTCAATTTTATCAAATTATATAATATACCACATCTCTTATAATTTTTAATGTTTAACATTGTTACGACGGCTATAAAAGTGTCTTCCTAATAGTTAATATAATTTGACAAAATTGAACCCATTCCTTCAATTTTTGTCAAATTAAAGAATGCACTATTTTCTTATGATTGTAGTACCCAACACTTTTACGAATTAGCATGAAAGATTTTTCTTAATAATTTTTAAGAAAATATCTATCATGTGAAGCATAACAATGTTAGATGCTTAAAATTGTAAGGGTGTGGTACATTTTATAATTTAACAAAATTGAAGGAATGGGTTCAATTTTGTCAAATTATATAATATACCACATCTCTTATAATTTTTAGCGTTTAACATTGTTACGACGGCTATAAAAGTGTCTTCATAATAGTTAATATAATTTGACAAAATTGAACCCATTCCTTCAATTTTTGTCAAATTAAAGAATGTACTATTTTCTTATGATTGTAGTACCCAACACTTTTACGAATTAGCATGAAAGATTTTTCTAAATAATTTTTTAGAAAATATCTACCATGTGAAGCATAACAATATTAGATGCTTAAAATTGTAAGGTGTGTGGTACATTTTATAATTTAACAAAATTGAAGGAATGGGTTCAATTTTGTCAAATTATATAATATATCACATCTCTTATAATTTTTAGCGTTTAACATTGTTACGACGGCTATAAAAGTGTCATCCTAATAGTTAATATTAATAACAAAAAAAAGAAAGAGTTACCTTACGAAGAGCTAACAGTTAAATGACGGATTGCCACAAACATATGCTTCTGATCTATGGAGCTTGCCACAATATATCAAATTCACACTTCAATGCATCATATACGAATCACAACATATCAAATTTACAAAAGAAGATCTTTCTTTTTCTATTTAATGAATAATCACCACTGTAATAAAATCAACTCAGAAATTATTCATAATCAGAAAGCAGCAAAGCAAAACTAAAATGTGAACCAAGATAATCAGGTAGCAACTAACCTTAGAACTCTACGGCTATAGATGTTAGATGTGTATGGCTCAAAACATTCATTATTTCCAAGAATTTGGATGGTTGAAGCAGTGGGGCTAAAAGAAATTTCTCACTCCATTCTTTTCTATCATTGTTCGGAGAGCATCCCAATCCCACTGTGCAGAAGAGGTCACACTCCCCACATATCTGGTTGGAGGATACCCTGAACAATAAAATCAATCAATTTAATCAGAAACCTATCTACAGGTGTAACCATTGCAAAATCATATATAAACTCTGGCAAATTTAACTTGCAATGACTACTCTAACTGATTAAAGCAAAAAAAAATGCAGAGTACTAGTCACTTAAATGTCTAAGCAGAAACACTAGCATATACCTTGCTTATGGGACTACCCTCATAGGTTTCATAGAGGGCTTTCCTTTGCAGCCAAATCAGAAGAAGCTTCCAGAGCATGGTAACATATTGTTTCAAATATTTCTTTGTTTAGATCCTGGGCCTGCACATCAGATGATGTATCAGAACAAAAGAAATAATGCATCAAGAAGAAGGAATTACTGTTGCATCAAGGTAGTTCACCTCTGGTGAACAAAAAAAATGAATGTATCAGCAAGACCTTGGACACCAATCCCAATGGGCCTGTGATGCAAATTAGAGTTCTTTGAAGTTTCGACAGGATAAAAGTTAACACCAACAATTTTGCTCAGGTTTGTTGTAACTATTGCAGTAACCTGTATTAATAAGAAGGAATACATTACAGCCAAATTTATAAATTATAACACCAAGAAAGATATGAAGCAATTACTTATGGAACAAGTCAAACCTCTGCCAGTTTGTCAAAATCAAAGTATCGATTTATTGAGCCTCTGCTTCCAACAAGCTTAGATGGTTGTGATTCAATTGGAACCCCTTGCAAGGTAAGAAGCAGGAAGTTGATTGAGAGAACATGTTCTTTATTTATTAAAGAGTAACAGCACTAAATATGTATCCTATGGACTCAAGTAAATTACCTTTTCCCTCGCAAATCGTGGCAAAGCAATTGAAGCTAAGAAATCACTTTCGTGTTGATTGTAAGAATGTCGAAAACTAAAAATATGATAGGAAACTATATTTTTTATAATTTGACAAAATTGAACCCATTCCTTCAATTTTTGTCAAATTAAAGAATGTACTAATTTCTTATGATTGTAGTACCCAACACTTTTACGAATTGCCATGAAAGATTTTTCTTAATAATTTTTAAGAAAATATCTATCATGTGAAGCATAACAATGTTAGATGTTTAAAATTGTAAGGGTTGTGGTACATTTTATAATTTAACAAAATTGAAGGAATGGGTTCAATTTTGTCAAATTATATAATATACCACATCTCTTAAAATTTTTAGCGTTTAACATTGTTACGACGGCTATAAAAGTGTCTTCCTAATAGTTAATATAATTTGACAAAATTGAACCCATTCCTTCAATTTTTGTCAAATTAAAGAATGCACTATTTTCTTATGATTGTAGTACCCAACACTTTTACGAATTAGCATGAAAGATTTTTCTTAATAATTTTTAAGAAAATATCTATCATGTGAAGCATAACAATGTTAGATGCTTAAAATTGTAATGTGTGTGGTACATTTTATAATTTAACAAAATTGAAGGAATGGGTTCAATTTTGTCAAATTATATAATATACCACATCTCTTATAATTTTTAGCGTTCAACATTGTTACGACGGCTATAAAAGTGTCTTCCTAATAGTTAATATAATTTGACAAAATTGAACCCATTCCTTCAATTTTTGTCAAATTAAAGAATGTACTATTTTCTTATGATTGTAGTACCCAACACTTTTACGAATTAGCATGAAAGATTTTTCTTAATAATTTTTAAGAAAATATCTATCATGTGAAGCATAACAATGTTAGATGCTTAAAATTGTAAGGTGTGTGGTACATTTTATAATTTAATAAAATTGAAGGAATGGGTTCAATTTTATCAAATTATATAATATACCACATCTCTTATAATTTTTAGCGTTTAACATTGTTACGACGGCTATAAAAGTGTCTTCCTAATAGTTAATATTAATAACAAAAAAAGAAAGAGTTACCTTACGAAGAGCTAACAGTTAAATGATGGATTGCCACAAACATATGCTTCTGATCTATGGAGCTTACCACAATATATCAAATTCACACTTGAATGCATCATTCATATACGAATCACAACATATCAAATTTACAAAAGAAGATCTTTCTTTTTCTATTTAATGGATAATCAACTTATTATGGGTCTGAGTTGCATGAAATAAATAATGGAGAAAAACTGGCTTGGAAAGAATGTTAATCATACCACAGGGACCCCTAGTGCAGACCGCTGAAGGAGAGAAAAATCGCCGCACCCCCATTTTTTCATAACTCAGCTCACCCTGAAAAAAATAAATAAGCTTGACAATAAGTTTACAAGCATCATTGAACGTAACATCGGACTGATTTTATTGAGAAAGAAAATATTGATGCTATAGCATACCTTGTCCACGGAGCAGGTTCATTATCACAGCATACAAAAAGATACCAAACAAACTTTAAATCCCTACATAGTCAAAAAAACAGACATTGTGACAGTACATGACATACCTCACCCTCCAAAAAGACACAATTCAGCAAAGTCATCTCCCTGAATTCCATCTTTACGCCAACATTTTTCTATCCTGTAAATCCCATCATATCGTACTCCTTTCTCTGGTGCATATGAAGAACGCTTCTCCTTACAAGACCTAGATATCAATAGAGAAGTAATGCAAGGATAGCAAACTGTTCTCAAAATATCTCCCTTTTTTCCAAACATTGCAACATTTTCAATTTTTCCACATAGGGCTTATGTGGATTCTTGTTCAAAAATGGGCATTTCTACAACCAAAAGCCACTTTCATAATTTGTTTATGAATTGAGGATCTATGCACATATCAGTTTATAATAACCCAAACATCTCAAGAACTCGAACAAACTAACCACTAATATGTTTTCTAAGGTCACATACTTATCAAATTGAGGATTTTCTAAAATTCATGGATGGACAGTATTTTATCCTGTCATCACCCTTGTCAAGGGTCAATAACAAAAACAATCCAGAGACTGTCTCATTACAGGTAGTCTGTTTGTGCTTGACTATGTTTTTTTTTTCTTCTTAGTAATGACAGGGGAATTGCTGAATGGATCATAATTTGTTACTGGACCATTCTCTTTAGGAAAGAACTTCCTGATGATTTTTTCCATGACCGGCAGGTTTAATATAGAAAAATGGGAAACCAACAGGCTAGTCCCCATGAGTCAATTTGGGGGTGGTTTGACAAAAATATGATAAGGAAGCCATTAATATGTACCTGGCCAAAAAAAAAAAAAGGCTTTACTCTTCCTCTATGCTAAGCTTTTCCATCCATTGCACAAAACCCCAAGGTTGACTTACGAATCAAGATCGGAGCAGTATAAAGACAAAATATTACAAAAATAAAATTAGTGATGGAAATATGTTTATTTTCTCTTCAATCTAGTAGATGAATGATAAGATACATACCCTGGATCAAGCATAAAAGTGGAGAGAAGTAAGCTTTCCGAAATTGGGTTGGTCCATATGGACGTTAAGGCTTTGCCTCTGGTCTATATAGCATCCACGATCAACAGCCATATCAACCAAAGTTCTCCCAAGCAGAACTGACATCATTAATTTTTATTAGAATGTGTTTGGGGTGGGATGTCGTATGAAAAGAGACAATGTGAACCCATACTTGTAAATTCGTTTAAGCTCATCTGGAATCACAGCAATTTTCTGCACAGATCCATCCTCATATATAATCTGGTTCTTAAGAGCAGGGGACAAATTCACCACTGTAATAAAATTAACTCAGAAATTATTCATAATCAGATAGCAGCAAAGCAAAACTAAAATGTGAACCAAGATAATCAGGCAGCAACTAACCTTAGAACTCTACGGCTATAGATGTTAGATGTGTATGGCTCAAAACATTCATTATTTCCAAGAATTTGGATGGTTGAAGCAGTGGGCACTGGGGCTAAAAGAAGAGAATTTCTCACTCCATTCTTTTGTATCATTGTTCGGAGAGCATCCCAATCCCACTGTGCAGAAGGGGTCACACTCCCTTGGAGGATACCCTGAACAATAAAAGCCGCCTCTTGAGAGTTATATCTTAGGATTTAAGCAACAAGCCAATATGTTTTATGCAATACATACCTTGCTCACAGGACTTCCCTCATAAGTCTCATAGCCAGTTCAGAAGAACTTTTCAGAGCATGGTAGTATATCGTCTCAAATATTTCTTTGTTCAGTTGCTGAGCCTGTATACAGAGAATTTGAGAGCAACCAATTTGAAACTGTACATCAAGAAAATACTCAAAATAGAGAACTGTTACATGAAAGTAGCTTTACCTCTGGTGAATCAAAAGCCATGCCAAGCAATATGAACAAGTCTGCAAGACCTTGGACCCCAATTCCAATAGGCATGTGCCTTAAATTAGACCTTTTTGCAGTTTCAACAGGATAATAATTAATGTCAATTATTTTGTTCAGGTTTGAAGTAACTACTGCAATAACCTGTTACACAAAGAAAAGTAAACACATTACACCAAACCCACAGGATAATGTATCAAAACTACATTAGGAAATTGCTTGATGTAACATCAGACCTCAGCCAATTTGTCAAAGTCAAAGTATCGTTTTTTAGAACCTCTACTACCAACAAGCTTAGATGGTTGAGATTCATTTGGTACCCCTTGCACATAGCAGAATGATAAAGCCAGGCATTATTTTTTAAGCAAAAACAGTACTCCACAATAAACACGCATAACCATGCCATTGCAATTACCTGCTCCTTTACAAATCGTGGCAAAGCAATAGAAGCCAGATTGCAGACAGCAGTTTCATCAGGACTTGTGTACTCAATAATCTCAGTACACAAGTTCGAAGACTTAATAGTACCAAGATTATGCTGGTTGCTTTTTTTTTAGTTGCCAGAGTCCTAGAACAGTGAAAACAAGGTTAACTAAAAACTAAAAACTAAAAACTAAAATGCAAATGAAGAATCAGATCAAGTCTTTAGCATATAAAGAGTATAAAACTAACCTTATATAGCATGTAGGGAGTCTTTCAAACCAGAGATTTTGTGCCTGTACAACTTTCTTTGCCTTGCCCTGAATCCATAAAAAGCCTCAGAACCACGTACCAAGAACAGTTCAGTGTGTTTGAACAGTGTGACAATTACCTTTCTTTCATATTCTGTATAAAGTTTCTCAAATTATTCACCCCAGCAATCTGCCAATCCCGGTGCCTCATTTGGGCAAAATAAAGACCATTGTCCATTACTCTGCACTCTTTCCATAAAGAGATCAGGAAACCAAAGAGCATAAAAGATATCTCATTCAAAAGGGATGGGTGAACTTGACCTTATTTGCTCAGAAAAGTTTCCGTCCTAGTTGATCAATCTTTAGACTGTATGCAAGAGCAACATCCAATACTAGGAGTCACCATGCCCAAAATCCTCCTACTAAGAAATCACTTTCGTGTTGATTGTAAGAATGTCGAAAACTAAAAATATGATAGGAAAATATATTTTTTATAATTTGACAAAATTGAACCCATTCCTTCAATTTTTGTCAAATTAAAGAATGTACTATTTTCTTATGATTGTAGTACCCAACACTTTTACGAATTAGCATGACAGATTTTTCTTAATAATTTTTAAGAAAATATCTATCATGTGAAGCATAATAATGTTAGATGCTTAAAATTGTAAGGGTTGTGGTACATTTTATAATTTAACAAAATTGAAGGAATGGGTTCAATTTTGTCAAATTATATAATATACCACATCTCTTATAATTTTTAGCGTTTAACATTGTTACGACGGCTATAAAAGTGTCTTCCTAATAGTTAATATAATTTGACAAAATTGAACCCATTCCTTCAACTTTTGTCAAATTAAAGAATGTACTCTTTTCTTATGATTGTAGTACCCAACACTTTTACGAATTAGCATGAAAGATTTTTCTTAATAATTTTTAAGAAAATATCTATCATGTGAAGCATAACAATATTAGATGCTTAAAATTGTAAAGGGTTGTGGTACATTTTATAATTTAACAAAATTGAAGGAATGAGTTCAATTTTGTCAAATTATATAATATACCACATCTCCTATAATTTTTAGCGTTTAACATTGTTACGACGGCTATAAAAGTGTCTTCCTAATAGTTAATATTAATAACAAAAAAAAGAAAGAGTTACCTTACGAAGAGCTAACAGTTAAATGATGGATTGCCACAAACATATGCTTCTGATCTATGGAGCTTGCCACAATATATCAAATCCACACTAAAATGCATCATATACGAATCACAACATATCAAATTTTCAAAAGCATATCTTTCTTTTTCTATTTAATATAATGCAGCTTCAACAATGGATAATTCATCAACTTATTATGGGTCTGAGTTGCATGAAATAAATAATGGAGAAAAACTGGCTTGGAAAGAATTTTAATCATACCACACTTTCAGGGAACCCTAGTGTAGACCGCTGAAGGACAGAAAAATCGCCGCACCCCCATTTTTTCATTACTCAGCTCACCCTGAAAAAAATAAATAAGCTTGACAATAAGTTTACAGGCATCATTGTATGTAACATGGTACTGATTTTATTGAGAAAGAAAATATCGATGGTATAGCATACCTTGTCCATGGAGCAGGTTCATTATCACAGCATACAAAAAGATACCGTCAAACTTTAAATCCCTACACTAGTACAAATAAGCAAATCCACTACACCCGTAAATGAGTATCCGCTACACCTGTAGTGGTGTAGTGGATTAAGGTGACTCTTAAAGTCTGCATTTTCCGCGTCACCGTCAAGGGTGACGCGAAAAGTACTTTTATTTTTTTTTAATAATGGTTTTCCGTGTCACCCACCCCACTGTGGGTGACGCTGAAAACCTTTTTTATTTTTTTTAATAGTCACCCACCTCACTGTGGGTGACGCAGATACCCTTTTTCAAAATTTAAAAAAAATAAATAATATATATATATATATATATATATATATATATATATATATATATATAACAGTCAAAAACTACACATGTTTTTAATTTTGATACAAAGTATTACACTGGTTTTGATATCGCAGGCACAAACTACACATCTACACATAAAAGAGAGAATTTTGAATTCTTGATGCCTCACTTGAAGTTTTACCAAAAGCTCATCTTTTGAAGCTAAGGTTCGAAGCTTATTCCCAGCATCTACAAGCTGCTTGATCAACTGTTGCTCAGCAAAACCGATACAAAAATATAAAATAAAATAAAATAAAATAAATATTTAAGACCGAATATCATTATGGTAAAAGAAGAAGAAGAAGAAAAATTGTAATCATAGAGTGGAGATTCAAGATTTTGAATTTCTAGAACCTTTTCTGTTAAATCACCTCAACAGCCTAACCACTCAATGAATGATTGATGAACTTTATAGGATTAAGAAGTCTCAACTTGTTCATATTTATTAAAGCAAATAAAAAGAAAATAGAGAATTTCAACTCACTAGATCAAGCAGATGGCGCTTGGCATCATTTTGTAGTCTCTGAATTTGTTGAATGATGACCAACAGAATCCTTTGTAGATATCGTCATTAAATCCGTTGGACTTTCGCCAACCATCCATTCCATTGTTAAAACTCTCTTTCTACTGAGATGTGGTAAAACTTTTGGCACACGAATAAAGGAAAAACGAGAATGTACATCCTGCAGATTTGTTTCAAAAAAGCTTGAGAATTTCAACTGACTTTGGGCACTTGCTTTTATAATCAATCTTTGGTTTAAACTGGAGATTCAAATTTTCTTGTCCCATTTTATGCTAATTTTCTATATATATTTATTTAGATAAGATTTTCTTTGTGTAAATACACACATATATACATTCATGTTATTCTATTTCTATAGATTTTTTTAGCATAAGGGAGACACAGGATCAGGGTGGTTTCTATTGGCACGCTTTAAAGAAAAAGGAAGCTAAAATACCATAAATTCTGAAGCATTTGCAGCCTCCAATGTGTAATCTAATTCACCAGCTAAACCTTTCCCAAGCTCATCAGCATAAAGGCAAAAATCATTTTTCCTTCTTGCTATCTTTTGCAAAAGAGCCAGCTGAAACAGTATGGTAAAAAGTTAAGCAAGCACACTACAGACATAAGATTATTACATTACAAACTAAAATATAACCAAAAATTTTATTTCTCTGTAAGTTCCCAATGAAATTCCACTCTATATCATTTGGAAGCTGCAAATCTGCAATATGCCCAAAATTTGAAAGTCAAACAACTTTTGGCTATACTCTCTTAGTCATGCAAGTATTCAAGAAAAATAAGAAGGTAACTTGAAGCTCTAACAGAACATACAAAGGTGAACCTAATGGGAGCAAGATGTACCAAAAGAATAAACTTCACCTTTCAAGGTTGCACTTAAAACACAAAAAAGATCCTTAAAATACAGAAAATCCAGTTCAAAGCTTTAAGCTTAGGACCATTTTCTGGAGAAAAAGAAAAATTTCGAAACCTCCAAAAACTTGCAAACCTACAAGGCATAATTCCTAGGCATGATAAGTTAGGAAAAAAAAAAAAAGTATTCCAACAAAAACATTCACGAAGAAACAGTACATAACCTTATTATGATTCATGGGACTATGAAAACTAAACAACTATGGAATAAAAGATAGACTAACATACCTCAAGAGAACTGACAATATCCATATTCTTGGTTGGTGTGTGAGATATGTGCTCTCCTAATCCCAAGTTTTGAAGTAATTCTTTAACCTTTAAAGTAAAAAAACAGTCATAAATAATGAAAACTTCACTGTTAAAGCAGATATGAAAATGCAAGTAACAGAGCATATAAGTAACAGAACACACCAGTCACTGCACAACAGACCTTTAATGATACCCTCATACACAACCACCTCCAATACTTTAATTTAGTAGTAAGAAACATTAGCACAAAGACATGCCTTATCTGGTGATTATTGATGAACATGAATATTGAACAAAATCAGTGCAAAACCCTATCACAATAATAATAAAATTCAAAAATAAATTTCGAAATAAATTTTTAAAATTCAAAAATAGCACAATAACACTAATATTCAAAATATATCAACAAAAACTAAAAATAAATTTCTAAAAATATCAAATACTAACACAATAACATTAATATTCAAAATAATAATAAAAAAAAAAAAAAAAATCAATCAATTATACAATACTAATTCGAAATAAATAAATAAATAAATATAAAATAAATAACGAAAACTTACCAGGCAAATCGGCAGCGGTGGAGATGGGTGTGGCGTCGGCAATCGAGGAGAGGCGGCGATGGCTGAACGCGAGACGAGGTCGGAAATGGCGGGCGCCGGAGGCTGAACGCGAGAGGGAGGCAATGGGCTGGTGGCGGCGGTCGAACAGAGAGAAGGGAATGGCGAGTGGTGGGTGGCGGCCGGCGGCTGAACGGAGAGGAAGGTGTGCAGGTCAATCGATCTGGTTCGCGATTGGAGGAGGAAGGGTTTTTTGCGATGTGAGGGTGCTGCGCAGATCTGGTTCACGATTGGAGGAAGAAGGGTTTTTTGCGATGTGAGGGTGTTGCGCAGATCTGGTAAGCAACCCTGGGGTATTAATTTGAATGATACCGCCGTTGCACCATCAAGGGTGGGTGCCCGGAAAGTTTTATATTATTTTAATATATAATAACTTTTCACGGCACCTCCTTGAAATGTGGGTGCAGCGGAAGGTTTAATATTAAATAATATTGGTAAAAGTGTCAAATAGGTAATTGAACTTATCGCTTTTGTGCAATTGGGCCATTGAACTTAAAAAGTGTGCAATTCAACCATCAAACAAGTAAAATTTGTGTAATTGGAACATTTTTACAAAAAATTTCTGGTAAAATCCAATTATATTACTAGCATATATGTATTAAGAGTGACATTTTCTTCTACCGTACTAGTTGGGAATCAATATTGAAATGTTTTTAATTCAAATTGAATTAATTGTTTTTTGTAAAAATGGTCCAATTGCACAAATTTTGCTTGTTTGATGGTTGAATTGCACACTTTTTAAGTTCAATGGCCCAATTGCACAAAAGCAACAAGTTCAGTGGCCTATTTGACACTTTTTCCAATAATATTTAATTTTTCGCTACACCTTCTTTTCACAGGTGTAGTGGATTCTTATGTATATATTTACATTATTGCCACTATTTTGTTTTTTTACTACTTTTCACTACACCTATATCAAGAGGTGTAGTGTAAACATATGCTTATATGATCATTTTTGTAGTAGTGTTACATAGTCAAAAACAGACATTGTGATAGTACATGACATACTTAACCCTCCAAAAAGACACAGTTTAGCAAAGTTATCTACCTGAATTCCAACTTTGCGCCAACATTTTTCTATCCTGTAAAGCCCATCATATCGTACTCCTTTCTCTAGTGCATATGAAGAGCGCTTCTCCTTACAAGACCTAGATATCAAAAGAAAAGTAATGCAAGAATAGCAAACAGCTCACAAAATATCTCCCTTTTTTCCAAACATTGCAACATTTTCAATTTTGTATGTTTGGTAATATGCTGAAATTGAAATAAATATCAATATTATTGTTTGGTTATGTATAACTTGATTGACGGAACTTTACTGAAATATATTTGAAAAGAATAAGAAGTAAATGTTGTTTCATGATTCTGAGTACAGTATTGAGCATGTCCCATGCTTGCTACAGAGTTTACTATTTGCATTGCATAGGTGTGCATTTGCATTGTCGTATGTGTGCACCTCGCCGTGGCTTAGTGTGGGAACTTTATTTTCATGTGATGTATGTATGCATTATAAACTTGGCGTGTGTGTACTATAATGCATATGTGTGTGCATTTTCTTATAGTGATGCACTGATGCATAATGTGTATGTGTGCATTTCAATGTGAACGTGTGCGTAGTGCAATTTTATGGTCTTGACAAAAAGACAAAATTCTATCTCCAATATTTGCATTGTGGATATTGATTAATTGGGCAAACTAAATTAACCAACTTGTCTACAAAAGACAAAATTCTCTTGCCCCAGCCCCCATATATAGCCTCTCTGGTCTGAAAGAATACTAGAATAGTAGATGATAAATAACAGTAATTACTCAGCGACCAATTAGGTGGGAAGACCAGTGCGCGATACCCCACCATATTGAGTGTAACTCCTATACTGGAACTGTCCGAGCACGATCATGTGTTCTTCCCGATAATCTACCACCCAAGAACCAACTTCTACCTATCATGTATCTTAATCTGTCTTTATTAATTATTACTCCCATCAGTTAATTATAATGTAACCCCAATTCTTGTAAGTTTTCTTGTCTTTGTTTAATTTATTGAGAACATTGTATTGAGAAAAAAGAAAAATTATTGGTACATTTACTATGGGTGAGGCAACAAAGACTAAGTGCCATCTCCAGTTTAGTATTAGTGTTGTTATACATAAACCTACAGAGGGGTAGAAAGAGTTGCAGCAGCAGCAGACCATTACTATAATATGTGCTTCCAATCAATACTCTAATTAATTCAATACTTTCCCTGAAGCATTCATGGCAGACTGCAAGTGAATGAGGTTTTGAATGTGAGAACAGAATGACCAAAACACCCTCTCAACCGCACCTAAGCATTTCCATTAGCAAATCATTCCAAGAATCGATTGGCCCCGGCAAGCACCAGTGCAGGCAGTCGTTGATGCCTGTCCCGTTCTTGCCATCCGCGAATGGCTGATAGAATCTGTATGGACCCGGGTGGCCATCGGGCCTCAACAACGAGAGGGGAGTTATGTCGAAGAGCTTAAGCTTCACTCCCGCCTCGGTTGCATTGGCTGAGACCTTCTCGAACTCCTGCAGCTCGACCTCGCGCAGAATTCTGTGAATCTCGCTTAACTTGAAGTCGCCTTCTCGTGCTGGTTCTGTTCTGTTGCAGGTCCCCCCGCTAAACCATTCGCCATGCTCGAAATGCTCCGGGGTCGTGGTCCTAAAGAAAATCATACCTTTATGCTTCGACGAAATAATGTAGTCGAAGAAACTCCTGAGAACTTCTCTGTAGGCAAAGTCGAACCCGAGCTCTGTCAAGTTCCTTTTGGGACAAAGATGGCACCCTATTATCGTATCGTTCTTAAAATAGACAGCCGTTTTGACAAACCACTCGCCACTCGAAAATACTACGTAGTCTAACCCATCAAAATACCGAGTCCAATTCTTGTCAAGTCTATCAAGATGCAGCTCGATCTCAGAAGAAGATACTCCATTTATGTCCTCAAAAATTGCTGCTTCTGCCAGGAAAGGGGACCAAAAGACCGAAATTGAGAAGTTGTATGAGGGGAAGAACCATCTTCTCGATTTGTAGTCCCCATCATGGTATACTTCAATTGGTTCTTCTACCTGAAAATCGCCCATTCTTAGTAAACACTCTAAAGCAAGATCAATGTTAATCAATTATTATTTGACTTGATTAGTATAATCAGGCCAAAGAGCACAAATATGCTTAGACATAAGTGTTAATGACATGACCTTCAACTAGTTGCAATACACACTTGTGTGAATGCCCGAAGAGGTTAAACTCTAAGATCAATGACAGATATAGATTGTAATGGAAAATGTTAAAGCTATTGTTCTGCTTATCTTTAGAAGATATGGTAATCCCTTCCCAGAAATTTTCAGAAAATTGATGAAAAAATTGTCAGTTGTCACATGATGTTAACATAAATCCAAACATCTTGAAATTCTAATCACAGAAGAGAACATTATTGGACATCAACAACCATCTCACCCACCTTTACCAAAAAGCAATTAGAACGTAGAAATAGAGATTGCTTAGAAGGCATCAAATAAAAAGACAATCAAGTCAATGTATCACTGTCAAACACAAATCAATTGGATAACAAAAACCATTATTCGTTTAGATCGAGCTGAATTAGGTAAGCTGGTAATTAACATTAAGACAGCAGGCACGGTTTTGGTTTGCAATGGTGGTTTGGGAAGAGGAATGGATTAAACAATTAAAATTTTAAAATAAAGACATAATATCTTACCCTAGAGAGCATGCAAAGAATTGATTGAACATGATTCCTAGATATTGAATCGCCAATCAACGCCCAATTTTTATCCCTCATTAGCTCAAGAAACTTCTTCGGATTAAATTGGCGCAGCTCACAATCACGAGGACTCCATCTCCAGTAAAGATAACCCTTATCTGGCCGACCATTCAACATACAGTTCTGATGGTTTTCAATGAACTTACATGAGTCATTTGTGTACGCAGGACCTCTCGGATTAGGAACCCAATCTCCAACAAAAAGATCACACTGCTCCACATTCTGTTCGTCTAACCAAGAAAAAACAAATTGCAGTACAGATGATCATCAAATGGACAGCAAATGAAAGGATTCAAAAATTGACCAAACCAATGTGTAAAGAAAGCTAACAGATCATCATGGCAATCAAAGTGACTGTTACAACCTAGTTATTAGAGGAATAAGAACAAGAAACCACTCTAATTTCATAGCCCCCAGGACAAATGTTTGCCAGAAATAGCATCAAGAATTTCAATTTAGCATTTTTTTTAGCCAATTACAACTCAGCATACAAAACAGGGAAAACCCAACAGCCAAAATGGATCCTCAGATGTTTCCTTTCTGCATTTAACCAATTCTACTAAAGGAACCGGCCATATTACTTAAAATCCTGGAACTATTTATGCATTATTTACCATGCCATTCAAAAACACCTAAACTATTAAGCAATCATTGCAACAACTTTCCCAATTGGTTAATAACCCACTATTCCAGAATGTAAAAACCAGAAAAGTAAAATTGACAAAAAAGGAAACAAAACAAAACCATGATTGGAATACCTGTAGGGGCAACCTGATCAACAACAGTTGAAGGGGCAACACTAAGCTGAAGCGACGGAGCTGAAGCCACACCATCTTCAAGAAATATGATCTCTGTTTCTGAACCGTCAGGAATATCAATGGATCTAGAGAAGAGAAGCCTGAAAGCTAGACCGGCAAGGAGAACAGAGATAGCCAACTTCACAATCAAGTGGTTCTGCTTGCTCAGAGATCTCCACCATGATGATTTCCAATCCCCCACCATTTTCTTTATCACCAATAACAACTCACTCGTACAACACACAAACTCGCAAATTATAAACAAATGAAATCTAATGCTCCGTAGAAATAATATAATAATACGGGGCGATTTTTACAACAGAATAAAAGAGCCCAGTAATTAAAAAGATAAAAGAATCGATTTTTGGAATAAAGGGCTGTGCAGAAACCATGTAAGAGCAATCTCGAGAAGAATCTGATGGCAGAAATCCAAAAATTTTGCTGGGATTTTTACTATTCAAGAATGGGTGAGTTTTTGAATCACAAAATAAAAAATGTAGGATTTGGAGCTGGTTTAGATTTTAGAAATTAGAATGGTGATTGAATGGACCGACAAAAAAGAGCATGCATGCTCTGTGGGGTATTTACCGCATCACGTTGCAGCAGTTGAAGGAATACGTGTACATATGTTGAAGAACTAATCATTTAAATGGATAATTTCACTTTCACCCCTCAACTTTTGCAATATTATTAAGACAACCGCAACTAAGTTGGTCATGTTATTAATCTGATAATCATAAGATTTCAAGTTGAACTCTTATTAAGAGTAATCTATTGCTCTTTTTTATTTGAGTCAGTCAACTATAAACAACTTAAAATGATTTATCTCCTTGTAGTCGTTTGTCGACTAAGATTATAATTAGGAGCGGATCCAAAAAGAGACAATAGGGCAGTTATCCCCCTCCTACCACCCTCATATCCTTTATATAATATAGGGACCCTGATATATATATATATATATATATATATATATATATATATATATACACACACATATAGTAGACATTTTAATATAAGTAAAAATATACATAAAAGTAACTAAAGAATAGACTAGTTTAGATAGTGAAGCACATAATTATATCTTGAAAGTCAAGATGTTGAAACTTGAGGCATGCTTTCATTAATTTTATTTTCCTTTTTTAGCATTTTTAAATATTAATAGTGAGATTTTTTTTAGATATTATATATATATATATATAAATTGTGAGTTTTTTTTTTTTTTTGAAAACATATAAATTGTGAGTTATGCTATTTATTTCTAACTCTAATTGAACTTTAAATTTGAAACCTTGTAATTTTTTAATGTCTTATTTTTTTAAAATTATTAATAGTAAGATGTGCGATTTAATTATGTGTTTTACATTCAAACTATTTTATCTAATCAATTTATGCTTCATATATTTTTATCGCGTTTTGATGTATTTTGATTTTTCAACCCTAATCAACAATATTTGTGGTTATAGCTGTGAGTGTTTGGTGTTTTTTTTTTTAATTCTCATTAATTTAATTTTTCATCCCATTCAAAAAGATTTCTGATTTTACCTCTTATTACAAAGTGAAATTATCAGTTTAATCCACAACTTAAGAGCAATCTCATTTGTGGTTCCTAGAAGAATTTTTGCAGACAAAAAATTCACAAGATGATTTTTATACAAATGGGAAAGCTGATTTTTGTAAGGTTTTTTCTCCTACACAAATAGACTTTTTTGCAGGAAAAAAAAAAAAGGAAAGACGAGCAATTGGAGCGCAAGGGCCACCCAGCTAGCGCATCTGTTACACACGCCCGCTTGGACGCTTCATAGTTGCTGCCAGTCTTTTATTTGATTTTGTATTTTAATATTGTTATTAAATTTACAATTATCAATTAAATTAAATTTTCATAATTATCAATAATATTATTATTAAATTTATAATTATCAATAATATTGGAGTATTAAATTTATAATTATAATTTTTAGAATGTTAATAAATAAAAAATAACTAAAATATAGTTGTGTAAATTAGTGGTCCATAAAAAATAAGAAAAAAATTAAAACTAATAGAAAAAATAATTATTGAGACTGAGTGAGAATAGTGAATGAATGCTGAAATTCACCCCAAAAAAAAAAAAAATCTAGTCGAAAAACTCCACAAATGAAGTTGCTATAATAGAAATTAAAAAATGAGGATTATGAATGTCTGTTTTGTGGGGTGTCAGAAAAAGATAGCATCACATGAATATGGGACCCACCAGCGTTAAAGACAAAGGATGCGGTCTACTTTTCCTGGTAATCTTATATTTTAACCATGTGGTTGTTATTAATCAATAATTTAGTTTGGAATTTGGTCCATTGAGGTTGTCATTTGTCGGTAACAATACTACTCTTCCATTAATGATGTTCATATATTATTACATTAATGAATAACATACGGAGTACCTTTCTGGACTATGTCAGATTTAGATTATCACACATTCACACCCAAATTTACTATTAATGTAAAGTCATATATAATTTACTATGTATTACGCGTATTGTATGATTAAATTAATATCTATTACAAAAATATCAAAATAATTTATATATATATAAGTTAATTAATATAACTCTAGTACTATATCTATTTTTTTAGGTTGACGATTAAGAAAATGAATAATATTTTTCACATTTTTCAATGGAAGAAACAAATCAAATTAAGTAGATATTATTATATTTTAATTATTACCACTAAATCATAAAAGAGTTGAAAAAAAAGTAAAAATAAAAATAAAATGAAATCTCATGAGTTTTTTTTTGTGTACACTAATTTGATTGTTATAACAAGTTAACAACAATAATGAGTTGTTGTAATATTTCATTGATAAAGTTTGTACGAGAATGGTCATTTTAGTCCATCAATTATACATGAATATTACCATTCATCCAAATATCTCAAATAAAGGTATTTTTTAATTTTATATTATATAAACAATTTTATATATATATATATATATATATATATATATATATATATATATATATATATATATATATATTAGGGAATCAGGGTCGGGTTCATGGATTTCCCCATCCTCACCCCCATTTCCCAAAAAAAAAAAAAAAAATCGACGTTTAAGGCCGGGTTGAATAGATGTCCCTAGATATGAGTAGACCAACATATTTTGTATTATCATTACAACTTCAACAATATTGACTCTTATATAATTTATTACTAGATATGAATATCCTTAGAAGAAAACTAGTGCCGTATGGAAAATTGAGAACTCACCCTAACCGTTGATCTAAGAAGATCAACAGTTTTAAATTAAGAACCAACAAAAAAAAAAGAATAAAAACAAAGGTATGACATTTTAACTTTTAAAGTACACCAAACAAAATTATAGAGTACGCTTGATGATACATATTATTGGATGCATTCGATGATATGTAAAAGCGTACTGTACTTTCACATAATATTGGATGCATTTTATTGTATGCATTTTGCAGTTTTATTTGATGCACTTTAAAGCTTGAAATTTACTAAAAAGTCATTGTGTTATCCCCTTACTTTAAAGTCGTTGATCATTCCTAGACTGACGATTGTGATGAACTCTCAATTTTTTTCTTAACATTGATTTTTATTTTATCCAAATCGACAACCACCCCTAAACAGTTCATCAAACTAATAAAAGCAATAAGTTATTCCTATAAAGAATCAAATTTAAAATATTATGTTGATGTATTTATGGTTTAGAGTATGCCATTATTACTTGATGCATGAGCATACACAAGCATCACAAAAAAATAAATACTTTCTACCAACACTATTAATTAAACTAGTAAGAACTATTTACTTTACTTAAAAAAGAATATATTCAATTTGTACTGTCGACATTCTCCCAATCAATAAATTTAATTGTCTCTCACTTAAAGTTTTGATTTGTTTATCATAAGATTAGAGTCGTAAAAAGAATTAAAAAAAGAAGAAGCATATAATTGCTGAGTTATTAAAAAAAAGTCAATAAATGCTTATTATAATCCTAAATACTTGAATTTTCTTTTAAAAAAAGAATAATAATCTTGATTGTCAGACCAAATCACCACAATGCAGAACAAATAAATTTTTAATTTTTTTAATGCATGCCAGAAGAAATAGAGCTAATTTCATTTTTGTCCTAAATTTATAGGTGACAATTCATTTTTAGTCTTTTTTTTTCAGAATATTTTTATTTGATCGTAGTATTATTGTGGCATGACTATTTTTATCCTCTATCAACAAAATTGTTGAAATGTCATTTAATACAAACACATTTCGATCTTTTTTTATACAAAGTAAATTGACCCCGCTATATTTTTATTTTTATTTTTATTTTTTTAAAAAAATTATAATTAAAGACCTAAATGTCTCTATATATTTTATAAAATTTAAGCAATTTTATTGCTAAAAGATCAGAAATGGTCACGTCACAATAATACTAAGACTAAATGAAAATTTTGAAAAAGAATAACTGAAGTGGACGGTCACCTATAAAATTTAGATAAAAAATGAAATTAACTCGAAGAAATGATTAAGAGCCAATAATTGTGTTGGCGTAGTTGCAGCTTGTGACGAAAAAAGACATCACACCTTATCATAGTGCATCAGTTGTTGCATTGTGACAACATAACAAATTTCAACCACGCCATCTCATCTCATCTATCTGTTCATAGGTCACCAATTAAATCCTCAACACGTTGATAAGCCTTAGTGCACCACCACGTCTTCGGTTGTCAACACATGATATCATACGGATCTATAGAAATATTATTTTTATAGGTCAATTTCGCGATTTTATTAACATTCTCACATTTAATTTTTTGTTACAATTTTCAAATAATTGATTTTAATTTCTATGACTCTTTGGTAATTCTATAATTTTAAACTTCTGCTTTTGCTTTAAAAAGCTTATAAAGGATGTTGATGGAATATTAATATCCAACTCCTTCCAAATAATTATTTATGTGTCATGTTTGGTCCAAGAGATGAGTCTCATTTAGAATATTAGTTCAACAAATATATCCTTTTCAACACAATGAATATTTCTCCTTATTAATATTGATTACTAATTTTTTTTTATAGTACTACTTACTCTATTATAATATAATATATGTTCATATATACTTTCTCAACTTATTGAAGCATAAAAAATCAATGCATCCATTGCCGTTCGAATATGTTACCTCTCATTTAGGAAAGTCACAGAGGTGTTATTGAACTACAAGCTATTTGGCAAACTATTTACTACGGAGTATTTATTACAACCCTTTGTATTACCAATAACGCACTCAAATAACCCAATCATTAGATCATGGATTAGGGCTCACACTGTACAATGGACCCTGGTTCATGTGTATGACTTTTTGTGTCTTATTGTGTCTTATGCTATGAATTTTTGTGTATTGTGTTGTGAAGTTTTGTGCCTATGAACACAAATTATGTATCTAAATCAGATTTGAAAAATAAGTAAATATATAGCATGTGTATGTGTCTTGTGTTGTGATTTTTTGTGTCTTATGTTACAAAATTCTGTACCTTACAAATATGAATTATGTACATCGTTGTTTCAATCCATTGCTCATAATGCTATATGGACCCTAGTTCATGATATAAATTGGTCTGCACATGCTCAGCTTAATGATTTAGTAAACAATATTTGGAAGAATAGTAATCTCAAATATAAATTTGAACCACAAACTTAAAGGCCGTTTCTACTCCGAAAATTAATGAAAAAAATACTTATACACTAATATACATAACAAAATTAAATTCGCATATTTTTTTGTCCTACCCTACCCTTGAACCATTAAAGCAAAATTCTCAAATATAAATATTGGGTCTTGGACTCTTGGCAATTGCTTTCGGATTTTTCTTTTCCTTGTCTGCGGTCTTCCCTCTTCTTCATCTTTTCCACTATACAAGTCTCCAACAATGACTTCCCAGTAATAAGAAGCCCACATGAACATGTACACATTCAGTATAAAATAATAATTAAAACCATTGTTTCTCTTTTGAGTTTTCATGTTAAAAATTAGTCTCCTTATATTACTATATCATATCGGATGGGTTTACTATAACAATAATAATATTATTATTATTAAAAAATAAAAAAATAAGAAAAAATAAAAAATAAAAAACAAGGGAGGGAGGGGTGTGCGGCTCCCCTTTTGTAATTTTCTTTCCCCACTTATCCCACATCGGTGGGATAAGTGGGGAATGGAGCCTTAAGGCTCCTATAAAAGGAGCCTCAAGGCTCCATGCTTTATTTTGAACAGTCGTTGTGGGCAAACTAAGTAATATATATTTATTTTTTTAAAATTATAAAGGCGTTTGGAGAAAGATTTTCTTTGCCCACCCAAAACGCCAATGCAAAACGCTACTACCTGCAGCGTTTTGTAACTTGGCGGTTTGGATCGAATCTGCTGCTCAAGACCGCCATTAACTAAACAACATTTTCAGCATTTTGACCAAGGTCAAAACGTTGAAAATGGTGGATCCGCCAAATGCCAAAAACCAAACAAAGCCAATGATATTATGAGACTAAACCGTTTTGTTGATAAATGACTAAAAATGGTCATGCCACAATAATAATTGGACTAGGACCAAAAGCGGATGTTCTAATAAAAAAAGACTAAAAGTAGATTATCATCTATAAATCTACTAAAAATGAAATTAACTGGATTATTTTTTTTTTTTGAGGAAATTAACTCGATTATTTAATTTGATTAGGTAAGATTATTTGTCTTGGATTCCTATTTGGCTTGAATTTAGAGGAGAGTTATTGAGAGTAGATGACAGAATCCCCTCTTCACTTAGAGCAACCACATCAGTAGTTATTTCACAGTATTTTAGGGAATGAAAGCCACATGGAGGGGAGAGAAGATAAGAGAGAGAGGATTGGGGTGCTTCTGCAAAGATGGGGTTATTTAAGTTTCCAAGACAAAATAAATTTGATGATTGATCAAACTACTTTATTTATTTATTAAAATTATATTTGTTTTATTTATTTTTTTCCTTTCATCCTTTTTTCTCTTTCCTAATCACACTACAATAACTCCTAAAATACCTTGAAATAACTCTATTGATAAGGATGCTCTTACCTAGGGTAAATCAACGTTTTAGTCCCTCAAATGTTGCCAAACTGTCAATGTTGCCCTTGAACTCGTTAATCATCGATTTAGTCCCTGGAAATAAGTGTTTTTAGTCACTTAACTCCATCCGGCCAATTTCCGGCGAAGGGCTCTGATTTGGCAGGGGTAAGTTAGTCTTTTCCTCTCTTCAGTTCTCCCTCCCTCTTCATTTTGTGGTCAACTCAAGGGTTTCGTGCAGCATTGCAAGAAAGGGAAAACTCATCAAGAAATCAGTTCATTAATTCTGTTCCAGCGGCTCTCTCCTTGTCTCTTCGCGTTTTGTTGGCTGGCGGACGACGAACCAGGCGGCAATGGCGAGGCATTCCGGCGGCGGTGAACAAGAGGTGACAGCTCCGGTGGTGTCTTCATCTCCTTCGGCAAGCTGATGGCGTCGGCGGCAGTGGATGACGCGTATGGGCGGCGGTGGATGGCGATTTCCAGCGAGTACAAGGGCTGCAACGAGCGGAGGATGGCGATTTCCGAAAAGTGATTTGGACAAAAATAACAAAAATAACGACACGCCTCTTTGGGGGTTGGGTGGGGGCTTTCGCTTTCCTCCTCTACTTCTCTTCTTCAGTTCACTCCCTCATTTTCCCTCTTTTCTTTTCTTCCCTTTACAAATCTCGCTCCCTCGCCGCTCTCTCGCGCGCACAAACAAAAACCTCACAAATACAGATATATCCAAAATATACTGTGATTATAAACCACAATTAAACCTCCGAATCTGCGGTTGAAAGAGGAATAGAAGTTTATACGTATAAGGTTTGTGTTGTATAGGAAGCGGAGGGTAGCCTATGAGACTCTGCTGGTGGGGGCTGCAGCGGCCACGGCGCGGCGGCGGAATCACGTCATTGATGGCCGTTCTGCAAATGACTTGGCAGCCGAGTCTCCTCAGCCACAAACGCAAATCCAGTCCTCCTGTAGGGCTCAGAAACCTCGGCAACACCTGCTATCTCAATTCCGTCCTCCAGTGCCTCACCTACACCCCTCCTCTCGCAAATTTTTGTCTCAAATCCCTTCATTCCTCTTCCTGTAAGTTCTTCGTCTGTTTTTTTGTTTCCTATTTTTTGACCTAAATTTTGCGTCGGGAGTTTGATTTTTCGTTTAATTTTATGCCTCTAGGTGATGCAACCCCGGAGAAGAAGAGCGAGTGTCCCTTCTGTTTATTAGAGAAGCGAATTGCTCGGTCGTTGAGTTCTCTTATCACAAGCTGGGTAGCTCCAATGGAGGAGCTCTTGCCAATAGGAGCTCTGTTTTGGAGCAAAATGAAGAGGGAGGGAGAACTGAAGAGAGGAAAAGACTAACTTACCCCTGCCAAATCGGAGCCTTCGCCGGAAATTGGCCGAATGGAGTTAAGTGACCAAAAACACTTATTTCCAGGGACTAAATCGATGATTAACGAGTTAAAGGGCAACATTGACAGTTTGGCCACATTTGAGGGACTAAAACGTTGATTTACCCCTCTTACCTACTACTCCCTCTTTTATCGCGTGAAAATTGAATACATGTTAGGTATCCTATCCTATGCATTAACTCCATGTACATCAATTCTAGCATTGCAATTTTTCAAGATAGGGCTCCAACCCAGACTTCTAGTTAAGAGGGATGAAATTTGCGCCATTTCATTTATGGTCATTTGAATAGTAGAAAATATAGAATAAAGAATAGAGAATAGAAAGTCAGAGAAATGATAAATTAGAAGAAAAAAAAAATAAAATAAAAATGAAAGACATGAAAAACCACTACAGACTGCACAAAGCAATGGAGGCATCTGACAATTGAGGTTCCTAATCCTATGTCTTAAGTTTCACACTTCATTCACAAACTTATCTGTACAATTCAACTCAAATGAAACATCTAAATGGTCTAACAGGCAAGACACAAATCCCATAATTACAAACTAACCACATATTTGCAGTGTCGGAATCATGTTCTAAGACAAGGAGTGTTACTTTAAGGATTGGAACTGGAGCAGCTTCAGCTAATCCGTTTTCTCTGCAGTGAATTTGGGTATTTTCATGCCAAACCCATGTTTTGCTCTCTCAACCCTATCCGAAAACAACAAGTAATAAACAATTTAGCAGTTAAATAGTTAATAAGATAGATTATGTATGTTACATTGCAAAGTATAATGCAAAAGACAATATGCGACTGTTGTATCAGACAAGACAGCCTATCCTAATTTCCTAAGAAAACAAGGAATCTTTAATAATGTATTGCCAGAAATAGGAAAACTTACGTCGGGGCAAGTTTGCCAAGGCTTTCTAGTTCTTCTCCCGTTTGTTCATCCATAACTTTTCCAGATATCTCAACCCGATATGACTTGTTTTTGGTGGTTGGAAGGCCTCTGCTAGAAAGAAGATTTAGATCTTTGTGATGAAGCTCACGCCCATTCACGAACACACCAGTATTTCCAGCAGCACAATTTTTTGGCATGGGAAAGTCGAACTCTGGAATATTTGGCTGCAAGGGAGTTATGTGCTTCATCAGTATGAAAACAAATTTATCGCCCACACGGGCTTAGCTCACTAGTTCAGTAGACCGTATTTGGGAGAAGAAAAAAACAAATTTATTACTCACAGGAATGATTCCAAGGCAAGGATGACCCATCACACCCCAAAAACCAGCTCGAGCATCATACCTGGTTTATTAATTACAAAAAATATCTAATAAGTACTTTGGGTTTAATTCCATATAAACAAGGATGCATCATTAATAAGAATATTCACAGTTTTGTTTTGATGACTGTTTAACACCTCAGGTCCACAAAACAGAAGAGCTAAGAGATGAATTTCAATAGATATATAGCCAAAACAAAAATGTTAATTAACTATTTCCTTTTCAGATCAGATGTTCTTACCAGTAATCACCTATCTGAATTGGTCCAGCTAAATCTTCTGCCCGTTTAACTTCACAGGCCGGTATAAGTTGCCCGTTAACAAACACATTTGATCTTCTGTCTTCTGAATTCTGATTACACTTTGATAATTCTTCAGTTCTACTCTTTACAAGTCCTGCAAAGAATTCCTGAGATACATTGCTATTTATAGATTCATTGATTGATATGTCCATCACAGTTTCCACGGGTGCATCTTCCATAGAATTTTGTTGCCCTTCGTTCTCGCTGGACCATTTACTTACCATAATATATCCGTCACCCACATCATCTGAAGAGACGTGGTTATGATGGAGAGGAGAATTTGAAAGGGGTAGAGGCACATCGTCTTTGGAGGGCAACCCCACAGAGAGAGAATGGTCTTTTCCAACTGTTACCTCTGGGTTCTTCTCGGGCTCGGAGAAACTAGATGACAACGAACGAGCATCCTGCCTATTTCCAGATTCATCAGAGATTGATTTCAGGTTAGCTGGAAGTGGCTCAACCTTAGTATCGGAAAGCTCATAGCTGTGGTCATCATAGTTAGAGCACGGGTTCATGCTACCATGAGAATTCTCAAAGCTTTCGTTTGGAATGTCACCCGAGCCATCAGCAAGATCAGCAGACAATTTCGAGATTTGTTTGGGAACTGATAAAGTGATCCCCTTACTACTAAGTTCATATAACATTATATAAGAACAGGCTCCACATCTCATTTTATTCTGGTTCTTCCCCATCATCCCAACTTTCCAGGGCAGTTTCAATAGTTCGAAGCAGTTGCAACATGTTATGAAAGGAGCACCACCTGATATAGCTCGACATACTCGCCCACTCTCGTGGGCAATCATCACCTTTCTTGGAGGGGTTTGATGGCCAATATCAAACTTTTCTTGAGCATGACCACCCGAACCTCTTCTATGCCATTGTTGATTATGTGTGGCAGAAATCTCTGGTGGATATAAAACGGGATTGGCAGGGTCATGTGACCTTTGGTTCCCAAAAGCCGGAGGAGGAACTTTCGGGTTTTGGTTGAAGCACTGTGAACAAGAACACAAAGGTCGATGAAAAGGGCTTTTGTGCGGATGTAGTCTTAAGGGATGTGGATTTACATCCATTAAGGGATCAGGGTATTCATTATGATACATTTGTGGAAAACATGGATATGGCTGGTAAGCCCTTGTGTTCACTTGTTCATAGTAGGCATTATCATACTCTACCTTTCCATGCCTGTAGCGTGTTACAGAATAAGAATCTTGCACGATTGAACCATGTCTACCCTTGTAAGGAACATCCTCGGCAACATCATAGATGTAAGGAGGTCCCAAAACATGACAACCTTGATCACGGGGGGGTTGCTTGTTTGCACCAAACAAGCCTTGCCTATACACATCGTGGCTTCTATAAGGGTCAAATGGCGTTTTTGAAGCCATCCTCGGTTCAATGGCAATCCTTTCTTTAGGATTCTCAGCTACGACATCACAAGTTTGGCTAAGTTGATCCTTCAATTCATCAATCCTCCTGAGTAGCTCAGCTCTATCACTCTCCAAATCCGCAACTCTAGTAAAACCATTGAAACCGTCGTCATGGTATCTCCTATACTCACCAGCGCCATAAGAAGAACGTGTCACATATTCGAGAGACCCCTCCTCTAGAGGTGCAAAGTTCATACCCCTCTTCTGCCTTGCAACATCCATGGCATTGCCATTCCTTTCCCCGCCCCATTTCTCGTTACCAAGTCTAGAACCAAATGGCCCCACACGAGGAGGCCGGATCTCTTCGAGTTTGCTTCCATATCTACCATCACCTATATCATTCCTGCAAGCCCAATCATCAAGATCGAGCTCGTCTATGGAAGAGCCATATTCATCTCTATCGCTTAACCTATCCCTTGTAGACTTCTCAACCCTAGTACGAACCGAAATTGGATTTCGCTTTCCACTTCTAGCCAAAAAATCCCCATTCTCAGATCTTGAAGTTGAACAATTACCCAACTCTAACTTCCTATTCCCTTCAGTTTCAGAAACACTGTTTGAACCCATTGCAACAACCCTACCTTTTTCATCATCAGATATGTCTGGCAATCCACCCTTCACATGCCCTTTCCATTTTGCTGCAACATCCAAAATAACCACAGATCAAACCTCGGAATTCTCGAAAAACAATCCTAGTCACTAACCCCTGATTATGTACTAACTATTACAAAATCGAATTCACATTAACACGATGAGCAGTAATTACTATGATCAAAGTAAATAGCAGAAATCACACATTAAGCAAAAACCATGGACCAAAAACAAAGAAAAGAAAACCGGGTCAACGGCGGTGGGTACCTCGGAGAACGGCGCCGCAACTGCCACACAGGGAGACAGAGAAGTCCGGCAACTCAGGGAGGACATTTCCACAATCTGGGCATCGTACTATCCGAGACTCTGACGAGGATGAACCCGAAGCAGCTTCTTCTTCCATTTCTCAACTGATTCCCAACTACCGAACACACAGCAAAAACAAACAGAAATGACAAAAAGGAAATGCAGAATCGCGAATCAGCGGCTTCTGAAGCTTTGAAGGTGAGCTGAAAACATAGTTGGGAACAGGACAGAACAGAACGCGGCTAAATACAAAAGTAAATCCGTGTTTTAGTTTGTCGGCTTTGGGTTTTTTACAGAGAAAAAGGGCGCTCTGACATTACGCGCGTCCCGAGAAAAGAGGATGGGATTCGCCAATTCTGAAAGAAGAATAAATGAGGAATTCTATGGCGTATGACTTCTTCAGTCGTTTCCCGACAATTTCTTACTTTTTTTCATGGAAACGTGTACCGATAATTATAATCGTATATAAGTATATCATTATTACTCCATAATCGTCACAATTTTTTATCTACAAAATTACCATAATCATTCGACTACCGTTGGAGTGATTTATATGCTTCTTGATTTGAACCTGTAATCTAAATTGTTTTATCTTTTTTGTACTTCTTTAATGACTATGGTTACAAGCTAAGGCACACTCTTAGGGGGCGTTTGGTTCACGGAATGTCAGATTACCTTAGGGAATGTTAGATTGCTGGGAATGTTAGATTACTGGGAATGTTAGATTTCTGTGTTTGGTAAAAACTGAGCTATGTAATATAAACCTGTTTGGTTGATGAGTTGTTGTTTATGTTATAATGGTTATTTTACCTTAATACCCTCATGTATTTGAAGAAATAAACAACCGATTGGATTATTAGTACACCCATTGTATATTAATACAGATTATATAATCCAATAAGATTCATCAAATTAGTAGATATGAAGATTTGAAGTTTAAATTCATTAAATTGCTACAATTTGGAAGCAAAACTAGTTCATTACAAGAACAAACGCTCCACAGAAACTAAGTTAGCACCTAAAGCAGTAATCAATCTAACATTTGAATACCATTTGAAAAAAAACACCATTTTATTAACATAACCAATTAATATATATAGTTTACAAAAGATTATGCTCCTCCAAATCAAAAGGCTAAAGATTGCAAGGGAATGTTATATTACCTAAGAGAATGAAGGGTATCACATTCCCTTGAAATTAAGGAATATGCTTATGTGGAGGGAAAACAACATTCCATGGGAATATTGGATAACTCCAACCAAACATGGGAATCTTATATAACTAGCTAAATATAACCTTTGTTATCCTATATAACCCGAACCAAACGCCCCCTTAGAAATGTCAATTTCTCCTGCTCTCGGGGGAAATTTCTGATCCCCGATCCAACAAAGACGGGGATGGAGATGGAGATACCCCTTTCCGCCCCGCCCCACCCGTCCCCTGATTTTTTAAATATAATAATAGTAATAATAATATTATTGAGGATGGCCTTATTGTTATTGTTGAACACTACCGGAGAATATGTAAAGGTCGTCGAAAAATGGCTATTTGCTATCAAGTCTCGTGTATATCTAGAATGTTGAACCCGTTAAATTATTAATGCTTTAAGTACCTCCTTAAAAGCTATAATCACATCGACTCATGTTCTCGATTTTCACCATCTGAGCGCATTCACTGAGGCTCGATCCCATCTGAGAGAGTCACTACATGTCATATGAGCACAAAGTTGTATTCTATTTAAATTAATATTGAATGTGTTATATTTTGTATGCAAACTATTTAAATAACATATTTGACATTTTGATTGTTATTGAGAATTAATGAAGATTTAACTATTCTAAATTAAAATTTTAATATTTAAAATTTAAAATTTTTAATGTAGATATTGTGAATTATACTTGAATAAAAAAAAAAAATTGTGAATTATACTTACTAGTTTGACTATTATTTAAACAAAAAAATTAATTTAATTAAAGTTTGATCGAGAACGGAGATGAGGAAAGATTTCTCATCCCCAGTGGGGATGAGGATATATAGGAATGGAGATCGGGGTAGGATTTCGGGGACGGGGACGAGAACGTGGGTATACTGTATACTCCCACCCCGCCTCGTTGACATTTCTACCCTTAAATAATGACTGTGAATTTTTTTAGTCACAAAAAATATTATTATTGTATTTTATTTTATTTATAATAATTCACACCAATATTGTTCTTAATTTTACAAATACTTTAAAGAAAATTTAAATATTAAAATGCAACAAACAAGTTAAGTTAATAATTTAACGAAATTTAAGTTATTTATAATATTTTTTTAATGTTTCATTTAGTGTTAATGTATATAAAAATGTTATATTAAAATTATTATCAAATACAAAAAGAAATTTAAAATTTTTTTTTTTAAAAAAAAAAGTTAAAGTAAATAAGAAAAAGTAGTTGCTTTATTAGATAAAGATTAAGCAAGACATATATATAGATGAAATATGATTATTAAATTAACTTAAGGACCTTGTGCTACAATCCTGATAGGATCGCAATAATAAGAAATCTTTTGAATATGTTTTTTTTTTTTTAGTACTCCTGACTCTGTTACAATGTAGTATTGACATACTAAAGCCAAGGTTGCAAAAATCGCTAGGCGCCCTCTAGGCGCCTGGGGGGCGCCTAGCGCCTAGGCCGCCTAGGTTTTTTTTTTTTTTTTTTTTTTTTTTTTTTTTTTTTAATTTTTAAAAAAAAATTAAATTTTTTTTAAGTGTTAATAATTGTAAAGTGTTTAATATTGTAAGTCTTTACACTTTAATAGTTAAATATTTTTTTGAAAAGAGTTAAATATTTAATACTTATTAAGTTATTAGTTATTATTTATTAATTATTAGTGCATTACTTATTAATTTAATTTAGTTATTACTTATTATTTTATTAAGTTATTACTTATTATTAGAGTATTAGTTAATACATTATAACATTAATAGTTTAAATGTTTCATATTTATAATTTTTTTAATAAAAAAGAGAAAAAAGAAAAAAAAAAAAAAAAAAAAACCAGCCGGCCGCCGGCCTAGGCGGCCCAGGCGCCCGGCCAGGCGGGCTAGGCGGCCTAGGCGCCGCCTAGTCGGCCGGTGGCCTAGGCGGCCCAGGCGGGCTAGGCGGCGCCTAGGCGGCCTAGGCGCCGCCTAGTCGGCCGGCTAGGCGCCCGGCCGCGGAGGAGGCCGATTTCGGCTTTCCTCGACGCGGCCGGGCGGCGCCTAGCGCCTAGGCGCCGATTAATCGGCGCCTAGGCGCGATTTTTGCAACATTGACTAAAGCACAAAGAGTCAACAGTGTCAACATTTGCCTTCACTGGTGCTCGAACCCACTTCCATCATCTATGTGAGAGTGTAAACCGGGACAACTCCCATCATACATGTGAGAGTGTAAACCGGAACACCGGGTGCCACTAGACCACAAGGTCTTTGGCATGTTTTTTTATTCTTAATCGTATTGAACTCAATCTGAGATTTGTAATTTTCAAATTTTGGGTAAGGTTAGGTAAATAAAAATAGTTTATTGGGTGAATGATATTGTCCGGCAAAAGTTTGAAATTTTAGATTATTAAAGTGAAAATTGTTATCTTCAAAAAAAAAAGTGAAAATTGTTTGACAAAATGCAACATAGAAAAGTTTGTGTAGGACGGACGTGCAGGTGCAACAGTACAAAATTGTTTGTACGGCACGTATGTGTTTTATTTTAAAAAATATTATAATGTTGGGGGTTTGATTACGTTGCATTGAGAAAAGACGAAACAAGTGGTTCTGGAAATAGAAGGCTTAGTCAAGAGCGGTTTCGAAGACTCTCATAAACGTCTGCTTAAACTACTCGTTTCCGAGTACTGACCATCATTTCATCTTCTTACCGTTCAAACGTCAAACATAAGAGCATCATTAACAGAAGAAGATTTTTCTTGATATTTTCAGGCCACATAAAAAAAAAATGGAGGAAAAAAAAAAAACAATTGCTTTAAGAAAAAAGAAAAAAACTTCATTTACGCACCCAGTTGATGCATAGTGCACTCAACGCCACGATTTGTGATGTTTTTCTCTTTTTCTTTCTCTGTACGGACCCCACAAAGATTCAACTCGACACCACAATTTGTGATGTTTTCTCTTTTTTCTTTCTCTGCACGGACTCCACAAAGGTTCAGCTTACCGTAAATTTATTTTTTTTTTCTTTTTCCTACACCTTCTCTCTCTTCCATTTCACGATTTCTCCCTTCTATCTTGGCAAGAAAAAAAAAAACTAAAAAAAAAATCACAAATGAAAATGCTCTAAGACGCTTAACATCAAAAATACAAATGCGGGGTGATTATTATTTTAATTTCAAAGTTATTAAATTAATTTACTTTAATATTAAATAAGAATAAATTATATTAAATTTTAAGGTTTCAATATCTCAAGCCACTTGCAAAACTAGCTAGTCAAGTTGTGAACATTCGACTGCGAAACTACACCTAACTTCTTAAATATGACAATTTTTTTTTTTAATATCTGACAACTACTTTCGTGTTGTCACGTTTTGTGATAAACGTTTAATTTGTCCTAATTTAGTTTTTTTTTTTTTTTTTTTATCTTACATTTTTACGTTATACTTCTTAATCATTTTACTTTAAGTTTTGAGACAATATGATTATGGCAAAAACTTGTGTGAGACGAGTCAGGTCGGGTCAATATGCAAATGTAATACTTATATGCACAAATGTCATACTTATATGCTCAAATGTAATACTAATCAGGAATAAATCTTTTGTTACTTATAAGGGTAAATGTAATACTTTTAAGGAAAATACAATACTTTTACATTTCAATTTAAAAGTATTACATTTTTCCTCAAAAGTATTATATTTTCCCTTATAAGTAAGGAAACCTTATCAACATTACTTATTATTGAAAATGTAATACTTTTTCTCTTATAAGTAACAAAAATTGTATTCCTGATTAGTATTATATTTGAGTATATAAGTATAACATTTGCATGATGTTTCGACAAATGTAACCCTATGATTTGTCTAGCACTCTAGCCTAACTTACTTAATGCGGGTTGATGGCGCGTGCCATGAGAGCTAGTTTTATTTTTATTTTTTCAAATGAGTATATTACATAGTGTACTATATTTTAATATATAAAGAGGAAAAAAATTAGAAGCTCTAATTTAATTATATGTATATGGAGTATATTCTTTTTATGGATAATTCATTTTTATTTATAATCACAACTTGTACTTATTTTTCTTATATGAAACTTGACGGTAAGAATGTTACCAGTGTATATTTGATAAGTAACAACAATAGTTGAGTACAATAGTGTTTGTGTGTAAGAAAACCAGAGACCCCCCCCCCCTCTCCCTCCCTCCATTACAAGGTTCATTCTTTATACTGAAGGTGCAACGACTCTTCGTCTAGTGAGTGTAACGGACTCGGGTAATAATGGTGGGAGGAGTAATGATGGGGAGCCGCTGAGTAATTCCCCTCTTCAATATGTCAGAGTAATGCACTGTTATGTGGTTGTTTGACTTCCTCGTAACAACTTGTTTTGCCTCTAGTGGTTCCGGGACGGGTGCTTGCCCGATTATCCTATCAAAACTATATTATTTTATTATATGCAATAAATAATAATATATGATTGTTTTATCAGGACCGGGTCCACCATACACTGAGTACAAGAATATAAAACATGGGTAGGAAAAATAATAATTTTATTGTGAGGGGGCGTGAGACCCAATAAAATATACACACGGACAAGTGACAAAATAGAGTTAAATATGTTACCAACAAGATTCGAGCCCTGGTATGCTAGAATGGGGGAAAAGACCAAACCACTTGACCATAAGAGTATCTGCTGTGTCTCTGCGGTGTGTCCTCTACGAACCAACCCCTCCCCCTTTTATACTACCAGTAACGCAACTCGGACCACCCATGTGTACGCCATCCACAGTTTGTCAACTCTAGCTAGACACGCGTCCCACGTTATCCCCTGTCATCAACCGCCTCAACTACCTCCCCTAGTCGCTATACGCCATGCGGTAACATGCCCGAGCCTCTCGCGACAGGCCGTCTGCCAAGTGAACGATCGGACATGCCAAACGCGCCCAGCGCCCCTGGTGTGCGCCCGAATGCCCCGGAAGACACCACCACTCCGGGTGCAATGGCACGTCGTAGGGCGCTCCTGGTGTACCTCGGCCCTATGTGGCAGTTACACCCTCCGGCACCTGCCACCGCTTGCCTGCCTGCATATCGCCACGCCACCACACCAGCATTCCATTATTCACCAAGCCACCATGCAACCATCCACCATATAGTCATCTGCCACCCACCATGCACATATACGCCTTCAATATTGCGCCCCCCTTTCGGAGGGGCGCCGTCACCACACCACGGGGCACCCTAGGCCCGCTAGGGGCGCCATGGCCGGCAAATTTTTGGCCGATCGTGGGGGTTAGTGAATACGCCAGCCAGCAAAATATTGAATAAGTATAAGAAGTAACACTTTAGTGTATAAGAGATTAAGCGGCTTGATGGTTTGGGTTACATGTGGCAAGGATGAGGTTGCAAGTTTGATTCTTACTAGTAGTATCTTTCTTTATATTTTATTCCTTTTACTCCAAGCCTCCCCTTTTGTACATTTTGGCCACCATGCCTTCATAGCCCAACAAGATTTGGGCTAACCTCTTCCCTTCACCACCTGCATTCGGGTCATGACTTTCCCTATAAAATGGACCCTAAGGTCCCATGGCCCCAAACAAATGCACTATAGTACATGAATGTACAAATGCACAACTGTGCATTTACCTATGGTGTGGTTTGCATCTAATTATGTGTTTGTGTATTAGTTATGTATGTGAATCAACTGAGCTTTTTTTATCCTTGTTTTTTCTTGATGGTGGTGGTGGTGCGTGATGTGTATGTGTGCATTTTAATGCGAACGTTTGTACAATGCAATTTTAGAGTGTGCAAATGCAATATATAAGAGTGGCATGTGTTCACTATATTACATATGTGTGTGCATTTGTTTGTAGTGTCGTTTGCATCTAATGATGTATATGTACTTTGTACATTAGTCAAGTATGTGTATCGATTGAGTTTTTAATCCTTGGTAGTAGTGGTAGTGGCGGTGCATGCATGATGTGTATGTCTACACTTCAATGTGAACACGTGTACAATGTAATATTAGAGTGTGCATAGTGCAATGTATAAGTGTGGCAAGTGTGCACTATAGTACATATGCATGTGCATTTGTTTGTGGTGTAATTTACATATAATGATGTGTTTGTGCACTAGTTAAGTATGCGAATCAACTGTGGTTTTTGTATAGATGTTTTTCTTGGTGGTGGCGGTAGTACATGATGTGTATGTGTATATTTTAATGTGAACGTGTGCACAATGAAATATTAGAGTATGCACAGTGCAACATATACGTGTGCACGTACATCTAGTACAATATAATAGTGTGCACATGATTCTGGTGATATTCAATGGTGCACATGATATTGTGCATAAGTGCACATAATCGCCAACACCCTTATGCTTTTCTTATATTTAATAATAACAATAATTTATTATTTAAATGATCTGAAATGGTTTAATAATATAAAAACTCTTATTTTGTCACTATCTTACCTATTTTGATAAAATATTCAAATTTTGTTTAGACATAATTTTCCCATTTAAGGTGATGACTTTTAATCATATCTATTAATCACTTAATTTTTATAATTAAGATCTTTTCACAATTCTCATGTGGAAGTGTATACTCATGTGAGCATGACCACAATGAGTTACCCGATGACGTTTCAAGGTTGAGAAAGGATGATGAATGGTGTCACCCTCATTGACTATTTCGAAGTAGTTACGTAAAATGTTGTTTGGAGCTTGCCAAATGCCAACCACTTATTATTGCCGGCGATTTTAATGCTACTTGTAAAATCATTTTCCTAAGAATTGTTTGACCATTAATCTATCATTTTAGGGCTTTATGGTTGACCGGATCTACGTATAGACTACAAACTAAACGAATTGAATATAGCAACTTCTTGTCATCATGACTCGTTAAATACTTGGTTTGTCATATCACCTAAATTATACCATGAATCAAAATACACATTTTATAATGAATCATAATTTAAAATGACATCGTTTTATATTAAGTGTCATTTAAGACAATATGTTTAATAATTTTGTATTATGTTTATAATATTTGTTTATATGTATCTTAATGTATTAAAGAGTCAACAGTTAGCTCCACTAAGGCTCAAACTCACTCCCTTCCATGTGGGAGTGTAAATCGGGTGCCACTAGACCACAAGATTTTAGACAAATTATATGTATATTATGTGTACTTTTATTATATTTACTCTATAAGAGGCTCATAATGTTGTTTTTATATGTTCATAAAAACCAAAGTTTAATGTATATAAACATTACATGCACTACAGACGACGTTTAATAATATTAATCATATTATACAATTTTTTTTGAGTACTATTGAATATGTTACAATGTAGTATATGTTCATATTGCTACATGCGACAAGTTTTAATATATTGAACATGGTCTATGTAGCATCATGGACCATGGAGTAAAACGATGTTGTTTGATTCTAATTTTAGAAAGAAAAAAAAAATTGTTACCGTTGTATGAACTTTGTTTTTTAGTTTTAGTTTTATTTTTCACACATATTAGTTTCATTATAGTAACATTAAAGCATCATTTTAATTACACTTCATTTCTTTGTTATCTAATTGAATTTTATGTACACAATAAGTTGATTGATTATAGCAACATTAAAATATTATTTTAATTCTATAACATGTTCATATGACAATATACATATATGATAAATGTATGAGCTCTACTATTTAATTTTATTTTATATATACAATAGGTTAATTATAGTATCATTAAAATATCATTTTAATTCTACTACAAGTTAATTTGACAATATATATATTTGTAACGTGATACGTCATAAGTTCACAGTAAGAACTCCTGTTTCTTTTTTAAAATATAGCACCATATTAGACATTGTTCAACTGTATAACAATTGACTACATCCACATTGGTCCATATATAACTATTGGGCAAAGCTGATTTGGGCTTAAATTCTCTAGACCCATCACCAATACTGGGCTTGATCTGCATTAACATTTCTATGAGCTGAAGTCCAAGCCCATTACAAACACGGGTAAAAAAACAGACAAAAACAACTACACTAATCAACAATCATTATTGTGGACCATACTATCAAATAATGTACATTTAGTATAAAAGTAATGTGTTTTTAGTATATAAAAAATATATATTGTGTGTATAAATGTACATTCAGTATAAAAGTATTGTGTTTTTAGTACATTCAGTATAAAAGTAATATTATTTGTGTATTGAATGTATATATTATATTGTATAATGTATAACCCAATGGGGTAGCTCAAGTGGCAAGTGAACTCTCTTTGTAGGGAGGAATTTCGGGAGAACCCGAGTTCAATTTTTGCAAGTGACGATTCCCCTTTGGCCCCTCTCGGAGCGAATAATTTGCCTTAATGCTTCGTTTGACGGAATTACTCTGTAACCTGTTCTATGAAGCTCGTAACACCTAATTTGTAGCAGCCGAAACTGTAATAAATCTATAAGTATTATGTAGGTCGATAACGGTTTGATAACCCCGCTTATTTTTTACTTGATTTCTCATCCGTCAAATCTTACAGATCAACGGTTTGGATTTGTCCTCACGTTCTCACTTGAGGGCATAGTTCTCATATGATTAGGATTCTATATATATATATATAATTGTAAATCTAAAAAAAAAAAAACTCTAACTAGTGACGCGCATGAATAGATTAACGAGATTCAATAACGCGCTTAAATGGAAGGCGACGGCGCCTACGATGGGCATCATAATGTATTATGCCTTGGCCTAAATGGATAAGACGGTGAGAGCTCTTTCTAGATTTTATGGGTAGTGGTGCTTGGCCGTTTTTAATTGATGGAGCGATTTATTTGATTAATTTCGTTAATGAATGAGACCAGTAATAAATAAATAAAAAAATTCAAAAAAGTTTGGGGACTGGGCCATATGCATCCAGTCCATAGTTCTGTCCCTGATCTCATGATGAATTTAATCATTTGCATATAAGAACATCTTGTTAAAGATTAGAGCTGAAACTGGATATGCAATTATAATTATAGTTAATTATGAAAATACAATACTAAATTAAAGGCATTAGATTTAAAAATTATGAAGTAGATCGATCTTGAATTTATCCATTACAAATCTTTTCATAATTCTCTTATTTGTTCTTGATCAACCCAACAGTAGCAAAAAAGCTATAAAACCCACTCTTAAGCTTCCGCACCTTAGGCGTACTCTCTTCACTCTTCCTTTTCCGGTGACCGGAAGATCTTCTCGCCAACAATCCCCGATACCTCATATCCATTTCCGCCGCCGCCGATCTGCCGGACGGCGGCGGCGGCAGGGCCCTCATGTTCCGCTCGATGAGATGCGCAACCGAAACAAGCTCGAAAGAATCATACAAGGGGCTCCCGCAGTCCCACACATTAATCACACCCGCCGCCGTCCGATCGCCGCCGTCACTTTCTTGACGGTCATGATCTCCTTCTTCTTTTTCTTCGTCTTCTCTTTTCTTCATCTCTGCAAAACGATGGGATCTTGTGGTGAATGAATGACTGTACTCTAGCTAGCTAACCCAACTCCACCTCTTTTTTTATACGTAAGTGATGATTTTTTAAATAATAATTAAGTAATTTAAAAACTTAACCTATATGATTGAGTCAATTGCTAAGTGGACTGGACTAATCATGTAAGTATATATGGAGAAAAGGCCTTGTGCGCATGAAGATTAGGATCTGATCGGTAGGGTGATTGTGCGATTTATGATTCACTCTACAGTGTCGCTAGGGAATTGGATCTAGTAAACTTAGGATTATATTACTCTGATGAAGCTGAGATCACCTATTGCATAGTCAAAAGCCTAATTATTTATAAGATAAAGAGTCAAGTAGAAGTTAAATTTTACTGTACTACCGTGAGATCCATGTCAAAATTCATAAAAGTCACACTACATAGTAGAGAGATATTGAAACTCAATAGTTTGAAACAGTTAGACTGCTAGTGCAAACACAAAGTCGGAGGTTCAGCTCTAAATTTTGTGCACATTTAGTGTTAAGCTAAATCTGAATTAATCTTATAGTGATTAAAAAAATTAAATAACGTGTTTGTTTAGAATTCAGCATCGGATTGGCTTTTTATGCGTGATAATTAGCTAGCTAATCTTGTCTCATGCAGCTGTGGAGACATATTTCTGTACGCTTTCTTGCACCTATTCTCATTATTGTAGTTGTAAGTGGTTGGGTGGTTAGATACCCCTAACGTGGGTTCAATGATTAATAACATAATGATATATATAGCATTTTTTTTTGAAGGAATATAGCATATTAGTATAGTTGCAGGTAAAGAGTTGTTTGTTCCAAAAGTTTCCTAAATTAGTTTTGCTAACGTGGCTTGATTGTTTCTTACTCTATAGTGGTACCAATTCCCAAACTTTGTGTTACTGATTACTTTTCTTCTTATATCATTGCCACCGCCTATTTTATCTAACATTGACGATAACTTTCGTTTGGGACACTCCGGTCCCTTTCTCAATGTAAAATATATATATTGAAAATTTACACTTTTATATCATAAGTTAAATAATAATAATAATATATAGATTCAGTTTATATGTATATATTATGAATGTTACGTTTTTAATATCTTGAGTTGTCAGTAATGTGATATTTTTGTGTTTTTGGTATTCGATTTGTCAAAATTTATTATTGCTCTTTCAAAATTAGTGATGAAAATTTACTTCTTAAACTGTATTTCAATTCTATGATTTAGTGGCAAAAAAATACCTATTATATTGAATTTTTTAATTTAATTTCCTAGACTTAATAGCCAAAATATATAAACCATGGCCTCCATTATATTGGAGTTGGAGTACGATTTTGGGAAAATAAAAGAAAGAGGAAGTGAAATTTCATTATAGCCATGATTAACTAGCATTTCTAAATATTAATAGTAAGTTTTAACAAAATATATATATAGTGGAGACTGGAGAGATCGAAAGCATCATCTCACAATAATTCAGAGATTAAAAGTAATGACATGCAATTATAACACACTGACTGAATTCACTATTATCCTATAATTTAAGAACTAAAAGTACAATTTTATATAAATGCTTAGGATTCCATGAGAATACACCCTTAGGAGAAAACTAAGAACAAATCTCAGCTTTACATTTATAAAAATTCGACGTATCTAATCTTTTTCTTTTTTTTTTTTAAAGAAGAAGTAGAAGACGCAGTGGCGTTTTTGTAATTATCATAAATTTCACCATGCAAACTTTAACAATTAAATATGTAATTTTTAACAACTAAATATGCAAACCTGATAAATTTTATAAAATCAACGAAAAAGCTTAATTTTAAATATAAACCGTAAATGCTAGACCCTAAGTAGTAAAAATTAAACGACTAAACTAAATAAAATAAAAAACTCAGTGATAAACTCTAAAATCGAAACCCTAAGTGCAATGCACTTTCAAATTTTTGCAAGTACAATATTTTATTACTAAATATGCAAAATGTTAATACTAAATTTGCAAAATGTTAATATTAAATGTGCACACCTCGAAAAGTCTAAAAATTGCATATTAAGGTGTTCAAGTTTGCATAGTAAAGTTGGTGATAATTACAAAAACATACATCACCACATTTTTTTAAATCTGATCTGGTCCGTTTAATTTTTTTTATATGTAAGGTTAATGAGATTGGTTCTTAGTATTATTCTAAGGACTTGTTCTCATATGATCCTCTCTCTCTATACACACACACACAAATAATTTAACTATAATTTTAAACTTTTAGTTGAAATACTTTGATACAATGCATATTTTGATATTCGCATATTGTACTAAAAAAATTTATATTTATGTATTGTGCTAATTATATCTAAACATTTATAATTTGACAATTTAATATCAAAAAAAATAATATTTATATATTTGTGAAGTACCTATTAATCTCTATTAATAAAGTAAAAATTAATTAAAAATAGTTATTATCTAGCCAAATTGAACTGGAAAAAATAAATTAAATAAGAATTGAAACAACCAAATAACTTCTAAAATGGTGATGTATACAAAAGTTTTACAAAATAATTTAATAATTCTCAAATTTTGATTTTTAAACTTATTACCTGACAATTTTAAAAAGTTTGTTAATTTGGAGGAGTAGTTGTATTATGAGTTGTTATACCGTGGATCAGGTCCAATTTACAAGTGGACCCTGGTCCTAAATTGTATACTTTTAATATTGAAATTGTAAACTTCTACAATATAAATTGTGTTTCTAAATCAAAAGACATAAATTGTGTATGTTAACATTCTGTGTTCGTGGTATATATACAATAACATTCACCTCTTAGCTATTGAAATAGTGAGAGAGAAGCTATGGAGGCCCAACGGTTGCTCATCAGACGTAACGGTCCCCTAGTTGCTAGACAAATTTGGGTGTAGTGTTGGTCACCACCTCAGCCTGATTTTGTCAAATTAAATTCTGATGGTACTAGGAAAGTGAACTCAGGGCTGACGAGCGCGGGTGGTCTCATCCACGATCACATAGGGAGATGACTCATCGGTTTCACGACCAACATTGGCAACACATAGTTTCTTAGCCGAACTATGGGGTCTTCGTGAAGGGCTCATGATTGCGAAAATTTGTGAATTTAACAAAGTTCTAGCTGAAACGGACTCTGAAGCAATGACTCAAACTCTCAATAATGAGTCAAATAATATGACTAATGCTAGTACACTGATATTGGACTATAAATCTCTCATGGAACATTTCCAATACATCATAATCATACATGTTTTCGTGAAGGGAATCAATGTGCGGACTTCCTGACAAACCTTGGTCAGAGATTGGCTTGGGGAACAACTTTGCTAGACCAACCTTTGGAAGGGTTGCTTGAGCTGCTGGACCAGGATGCTCAAAATGTTGCAACTAGTAGACGTCGTTAACTCTTCGGGACCCTTGGGTCCCTCCCATTCACCAAAAAAAAAAGTATATATACAAATTGTGAATTTTTAAAAGGTAAATTGTAAACATTTAGTATGTAAATTAGAAACATTCACATTGTATGTTCGTAGTATACAAATTATGAATTTTTAAAAGATGAATTGTGAACATTCAAAACTCGTGTCCACAAAATAATTATAATACGAAAGAGATTTAATTTGTGTAATAAAAATAGTATAAATACGAATGATAGTATTTTACTATAAAGAAATGTTAGAAAAAAATAACAAATGTAAAAATAAAAATAAAAAAGTTGTTTGGTATTTGGTAATCAGTGTTTTACTAAAAAGTTGAAGAATTTGACCACTTAACTAATTACACTATTTATTAGTTATTAAATAAAGAATAATTTATTCAACACTCTTATAACATGAAATTCCTTTTCATAAATAAATGCAGTGTCTAATTGGTAATATGCAAATGGAGTATGAAATTCCATTTCATAAAGAAACTTCATGCTCAAGTAAAGTTGGCAATGTGGGATGTCCACATATCTAAATTAATTTTGCTTAAAATGTATTTCTTTTTAATTTTGAAATTATATTTGTAAATGGATAAAAAGATATAGATAATATTATTTGAGCATTTTTTAGCTTAATATTAAATACTACAAAACAAAATGGTACTCCGTAATATATAAATCAACCTCAAAAAATTATAAATCAACAATTAAATTGGAAATAATAGCAAATCAAAAAACTATAAATCAACCTCAAATAATTGGATCTAATATCAATTAATTACAAATCAAATTCTACTCAGGTGATAATATATACTTTCTAAATCAAATCATGTTATTAATATAAGCAATTAAAATTTGTTTCTCAAAACAACATAAATATAATAAAAAATTGTCAAATAAGTCATTCAACTAGTATATCAATAGTGAGAAATTAAAGAGAGAGAACTCCAAAACAAGAGAGACACACTCTAACACCACAACAGTCCGTATAGAGGAAGACGCCCTGAGCATCCCTAGTGTGCGTTGTGGTGTTAGAGTGTGTCTCTCTTGTTTCGGAGTTCTCTCTTTATGATTAAAAAAAGTATCAATAGTGAATTGGACTCTAAACTTTTAGACACACACGATATTGTCAAACCTATAAAAATTTACAATTAATACTTTGTGTCTTTTAGTTATCAATTTGCTAATTAACTAGGCATGTGATGCGGCTTGTTTAGGTGATGATTTGCCTTTGAGTAGTGTATTTTTAATAATAATAATAATAATAATAATAATTAATAAATTATATTTTAAGTTATAGCATATCTAAGTGTAAACTATTTTGTAGTGCATGTGATGACACCTTTGTTACCTTTCTAAATGAGCGATCACATGATCAGATCCCAGTAATGAGAACATTAATTTTTTTGTTTGAAAAAATATTACAAAAGTATATAATAGATATTACCTTATAAAAAATTACGTGTTTAAAAAAAAAAAATCAAGCATCAAACCATATATAGGATGTGGATGATTGCATACATGAGTCTGAAGAGGGGATTTTCGTTCAATGTCAAGAAGCAAAAAGATTAAACAAGAAAGTGGAGAAACACAAATTATTATTATTATTATTATTATTATTATTATTATTATTATTATTATTATTATTTGTTAAATCAATTTATTAAGTGTTTTGTGATCGACGTGATATATCAAAAACACTAAGAAAGATGTAGGTTGTTCTACTAAAACAAAAGTCGTTGGCATTATGTAATATAATAATTATGTAATACATGAAATCTACTCCCTTATCCATTGGGCATGTTTTACTTCATTTTTCATAAACAATTAAATGTGAACCACAGATCATCCCCATCCATTGTGTGGCCAAAAATTGATATTCTAAGTACAACAAATGAAACATGGTGACACAAAATTGACAAACCGACAATTGTGGACCACATACTCAAACATTGGCTAGGTTGTTAGCTTAGCTTCCTCCATCAAATTAAAATGACATTTCAAGATTGTAAGGATCGATTGACTTGAAATCACTACTATATATATGTTGATTACACATTTGCATACTTCACCGGAATATATATCAATGTGTGTATATGTAGGTAATAGCATATGTATTATATATTAGATATTAATGGAAGTAACACAACTAAGTTGGTCCTACTGTCGTTTACTAAGTATATACCACTGTTTGAATCTTTGTCATTTATGACTAACATTTCATCCAACCATAATATTGGTCAGCATTTTATTAAAAATCTCAACTTTCCGCCACTAAAGATGTATGGACGGAATGTTGGTCAGAATTTTCGTCCAACGCATGAATGTTGGAAGGAAAACCCGTCCAATGTCCAGTGTTAGAAGAAAATTTCGTCCAAATTATAGTGTTGGTCGATAAACCCAAGTTGATAGGTAGGTAAAAAGTAAAAATGGTAGGTATTTATTTTCTATCCAACAACAACGTTGGACGGAAAATAAAATATTTCAGGTTCAACTTACGTATTTCAACTCACTTTTTTCTAACATTTTTCTATTTTACTTTCTTCCCTTGTTTCAAACTTGCTTCTTCATTTGAAATTAGCACGGATAACAACATAAAGTGTGATTTTTGACAAAGTGTATATTTGAACAGCTCAGTACAAATTATGAAAGGCTAGCCTCCTTGAACGTAAACAACAACTCCACTTAGATTAAGTAATTTATGTTTTTATGACTTTTTTTTTTTTTTTAAAAATGTATGGTAATAGTCCGTTGTTATGGACATGATCATTTTGTTTGTTGTAAATAATTTTAATGTTTAAATATATTTTCAATTTAGTGTGTACATTGACATATAATTTATTAACAACAGGTCGAAATAAAATTATGGTAATATAAAAAATAATAAAAACGTTTCATACAATTTTGGATTTTCCTACCAATAGTTGATCACAATTTATGTCCAACAGTGGGAAGGAAACTCACATCATTCAGTACTGGAGTTTTCCTTCCAACATTGGTCGGAATTTCCCAACCACGCACGTAGTGGATGGAAATTCCCATGTTTTAATTAAAGAATGGTGGTTTCCCTTTGAAAATTCCGTCTAATTTTTATATGTTGGATGTTATTTCTAACTAAAAATTAGTGTTGGACGGAAATTCCGACCGATTTTTTTTGGATATTCCATTTGGTCAGTAACTCGGTATGTTGGTCGAAAACATCTTTTTCGTCCAACTTTTGTTGGATGGAAACAACGAGATTTCCAATCGTGTACCTCAAGTAGTATTTGATTTTCAAATCTTATTTTTATTACCAAGTTGGTTGTATTTGATTTTTAAAAACTTTATACAAGTTTGAATTTAATACATTTAAACTTTTTAATAATTTATAAAAGTCAGATGGAATACACCCTCCTAATCGTTAAATTTGAAAAGCTGGTATATTTTGCTGGACATGATAAGAGCTGTGCCTTATATTCTTCAATAGAAAACTCTTTAAGTCTGAACCATATAAAATCCTTCCCAAAAAGAAAAAGGAAAATAGTTCATTAATAGCCTAAAAATCAATACAAAGTCAACTCGACCAATAAATTAATATACGCACAAATAAAATTGGATGTGCTTGTGATGAATATTTATAATTGATGGGGCAACTTATTGTGTAAATCATGGTTCACATAACTGTGTGGATCATAAATGCAATATATATTTTTAATATACTAAAAGTACATTATTTAATAATGTATAAAAAATTATGTATTTTTAAATAATGTATTTTATATATACAAATAATGTACTTTTAGTATATTAAAAATTTACTTTTTATTTATGGTTCACACAAATGTGCGGACCGTTCATGAAATATTGATTGATTGATGGCGATAATTATATTATGGACCCGAGTTCACCTAACAAGGTGGACTCATGTCCATTTACGTATTGAATGTTCACAATTTGAATTGTGAACATTCAGTATATAAATTGTGAACATTTAGTATGTAAATTGTGTATTTTAGATCCGTGGACCCGGGTCAACAGAATAATTTGTCGATTGATGCGGACATGGGACCTATTTTAATTTGTTGGATAGATCTTGGCCCAATGGGGCTACATTTTTATTGCCAAAGGAAGAAGGGAGCATGGAGCAAAATAAACAAAGGAGGAACTACCATGGGGAATCATCAAACCTAAGACCTCTAGCATAACAACACAAGTTCCAGACCACCAAACCACCATGAATCTTGTCTACAAAAAGGTAGAACACTCTATTTACCCGTGTGGAGATAGTTGACATCTAAGTAGTAGGGGGGACTCGTGTATGACTAAGATTGAAGACAAGCCGATGCCATGCATTTGTCAACCATCTGCAATGCTCTTTACTTTATATAAGGCACCCTTGCCACCACTTTATTGATCATCCCTTGGCTCACTAAATCCTAACTAGCTTAGTAGTTTATGGTCCTAACCTTCAACACTTATATCAGGTTTCGATCTCCCATGCATACATTATTATTCTTAGCTCATTATTTGGGTTATAACTTGTATATTATTTATTTATTATTTGGACAGCCGTTTTAAGCCAATATCTCGGACTTTGTACGTACTATTTTGGGTCTAACGGCCTGAGCAATAATACTATTATTTTCCTATCCCCGGTTTGTACACCTACACCTGATTTATAGTGGACTCGATCCTGACAAAAGCATCAATAATAATTGTGATAAAAATCATTTATAGAAAGAAAAATGATTGTAAGATACATATTATAGCTTATGTGTAATGACTTGCAAATTGAACTAGAAACATTATGTGCAATTGTGCAATTGTGCAATGAGTTTGATCGAAAAAATATGATAAAAGCCAAAATTGTAACTTTCAGATATAAAAATCATGATCCATAACTCCTCTACCTTTTTCAGGACAAATATGAATTATATTAGCCAGGTAGGTTATTGATGTAGCAATGGATATGAGGCCATGAGGGCCACATCGGCTCTGGCAGAGTCAATCGTATTGTGTAACTGACTATTGCATTAGGGAGATGTAGTCTTGTATATATAGTAGCTTTTAGCACTACCTTAGGATTTAACTGTTAACAAATTAATTAGTTGCAAGGCTATCTGTACCCATAAAAACTTTTCTTACTTTCAAATTGACATATCAAAAATTTACAATTAATCACTATTCATTCTCCATGCAATTCTATCTCATTTTTCAAAAGTAATTTCACATTCACATCACCTTAAAAAAATTATTTTCTTTAATCAATAAAAAAAATTCTTTTCTAATAATTAATACCTTTTATCAAAATACTAATTAATTTTTACACGCGCATTGCGCGACCAATTTAATGTCCAATGTTTGTATTTAAATAAGTAATTCAAAGTATATAGATTAAAGATTTTATAGGAGAAGTTCATTATAGTTTACAATAGTGTTGCAAAAATCACGCCTAGGCGCCGATTAATCCCCGCCTAGGCGCTAGGCGCCGATTGACCGCCTAGCGTATCACCTTAAATAATGGTGGTCTAGGCGGCTAGCCGACTGCCTAATCTCTGCCTAGGCCGCCTAGTCTGCTAATTAACTATTGTTCTTCTTCTTTTATTTTAATGGGTTATTTCACTCAAAACAACATCGTTTTGAGCGAAATAACCCTAAATTGTACAAACTCTAGATATTTTTACGTTAATATTTAATATTTTAGTATTAACTATTAAAGTATTATATAATTTATAATTATTAGTCTTTAAAAAATTTAAAATACTTAAACAGATTTAAAAAAAAAATAAAAAAATACACTAGCGCCTAGGCGTCGATTAATCCCCGCCTAGGCGTCGATTAATCCCCGCCTAGGCGTCATAGACGCTAGACGCTCCCCGAGCGTCCGAGGAGCGCCTAGTGATTTTTTCAACTAAATACTCTAAATACTTATTGTAGTTGGTAGGGTCACTACTACAGAAATGGTCTATTACGACACAGCATAGACGGCGGTTATTTAAATAACCGCCGTCTAATATATTTTGGGTCTACTACGTCACATCTAGACGGCGGTTTTAAAAACAACCGCCGTCTATTATTTACCACGTCACTTAATAGATGACGATTTTTAAATAACCGCCGTCTAATATATACCACGTCACTTAATAGACGACGATTTTTAAATAGTCGCCGTCTAATATATACCACGTCACTTAATAAATGGCGGTTTTTAAATAACCGCCATCTAATATATATCATGTCACTTAATAGACGGCGGTTTTTAAATAACCGACGTCTAATATGTACTTAATACACGGCGGTTATTTATACAACCGTTGTATATATATTTTTTAAATTTTTTTTAATTTTAATATATATTAAGTTATTTTAATATTTTACTTTGTACTAAAGACTAAAGGATAAAAAAATAACCCTATATTTAAATGCCTAAATTCTAATTTCAAAAGAGACTGTAGTCTTTTCGCAAAAAAAAAAAAGAGACTATACTCTAAAATTAAGGTTTTTTTTTTGGTAAATCTAAAATTAGGGTTCTGATATGTATTTCAGAATTTTCACATTTAGAATTCAGTCTCCACTGTCGTCTCCCCCGCTCCAAAGCTCACCGCAGTCCTCCGCCCACGGCAGGCCAGCCGCCAGCCGCTCACTGCAGTCCGCAGTCCGGAGTCCGCCGCCCGCCGCCCGCTACCCGACGCCTGCTGCTCGCCTGCTCATCGCTCATCGCTCATCGCTCACTGCCTGCTGCTCGCCGTCGACGCCCACCGCATGCTGCTCGCCGTCGACGCCCACCGCCTGCCTGCCCCTCGCCGTCGACGCCCACCACCTGCCGCTCACCGGAGTCACCGCCGTCGCTACATTCCAGAGTCCAGACCATTTGAAAATTGAAATCATTGCTGTACCAAAACTCCAAAAGGTTAATTGTAATTAACTAATTATTATGTTTGTTAGCCCTGTGAGTCTCTGGCCTTTGTGTATGTAAGTTTTTTACATTGAAAAATGATTTAGAGCAGATGGCTGAAGAAAGGCTTAGCCTGCACAATCAGTAATCAAAGATTAAATATCAGTATGTTTTTTGCCTGAGTTTTATATGTTATGGTGATGCTAGCCTTAATCTTCTATTTGTGATCATCTTTCTGATTAGTACCGCAAGTAAAATATCAGAGGAGAGAGGAGATTGCTGCTATAATCAATCCAGGAAGCTTTTATGACCTCTGCTATAAGGATTGGTTTACATACTTAATTGATATACACATTACTATATAATCAAAAAACACATCTCTCCTTGACCTAATCAAAGGCTCCAATTCCTTGATTGCTTTATATTTTTATGGATATGCACAACCTTGCATAGTGTCTTAGCCTTCTGCTCATCTATTTTTTCTACATGTTCTATGTACTTTTGGGTTGTACCCTGCATTGGTGTAGACTATTAAACATTATACTGTAACCATAAAACTTGGCATAACTACCCACAAATTGGCAGAATTATTCTGTTGACTTAGTTCATGAGTACATCTATGCAGTTGGTTAATTACTTAATTTTAATGGCTTACAGTCTGTTACAAAGAAGCTAATAGCTATACTATATTGCACTATCAATTTCAAAGTACATAATGTATGATTATTGGTTAATTCCTTAATTCAAAATTTTGACTTCTTATTTGTATGAAGTGCAGGCTTAAACTTCCACTCTTCTGGGCTCTACCAAGTAGCAGTGCAGTCTCCGGTGGGTAAGTTCACAGTTCTATTTTTTGAATTGTTTTATAAATAATTTGGCCGGCTAAATCGTCTGTGGGTACTGTCATAGTTTTTTTCTCCAGCTAAACCGCATAGAAGATTTGATGAAGTGCTATTTAATCTTGATTGTAGTCTTGTGGATTTGTTGCTTAATGCTTATGATTTATGATTTGTGGATTATGACTTTAACACTCTCTAGATAGTTTGTTTAGGCAATTATGCTATTTTTTTTTCCAGGAATTCCAGTGCATATGTAAACAATGTAATCTCTTAAGATAACAGGTTTTGGAACAAGTGAGTATGCTTCATAGTTCTCTTGAAATCTTGTAGTAAATTAAACTATTGCCTATTACAATACATTGGTTTTCATGGTTAAAGTTTACCTTAGGAGCTTTTAATATGTTTTTAATTTCACTAAGAGAACTGTCGAAAGTGTATTCATCTTGTATGACTCATACAGTAGACTAATTCGTTTTGCAGATGATCTTGTTATCACTTCGATAGTCATCCTTGGTGCATTGTTCAGCATACAACCATTTGGGTCAAGTAAAGTTGGCTTCACATTTGCTCCGGCTCTTGCTATTTGGTTCTTTAGTTTGGGGTCGATTGGAAACTATGTTTGCTAATTTAGTATGTAAATAGGATTTCTTTCAAACTTATGTATATGGAATATTAAATATTTTTAATTTGATTAATTTTAATTATGTGCTCAGAGTTATATGTGTTGAATTGTTGATAAAGTTTGGAGCTATTGTGTACCCTTTAATTGAATGCTTAAGCGCATGTAAAAAAAATTGTAATTTTAATAAATTAATAATATTTTTAAGCTTTCAAAAAAAATTAATATTTTAAAAAATCTTAGGAAACCGTCGTATAAAGTACACTTTAGATGGCGGTCATTATTCAGAACCGCCTTATAAAGTATATATGTAATGCGTAAATTTGTTTTATACGGTGCTTATTACTCAAAGCCGCCGTCTAAAGTACACTTTAGACGACGGTGATTATTCAGAACCGCCTTATAAACTAAATATGTAATGTGTAAATTTGTTATAGACGGCGGTTATTACTCGGAACCGCCGTATAAAGTACATTGTACACGGCGGTTATTATTAAGAACCGCCTTATAAAGTATATATGTAATGCGTAAATTTGTTATACACGGTGTGTATATTTATGATTATACGGCTGTTATTAACCGCCGTATATAGGTAATATACACGGCGGTTCTTTAGAACCGCCGTAAAATGTAATTATTTACCAAGGCGGCCACCTACACGGCACTTCAAAAACCGCCGTGTATGTGTAAAAATAACCGCCGTGGAAGCTATGTTTTGTAGTAGTGGGTATAGGTAGTAGATACTACTTTTGGTAGTAATTACTCTAAGTTTTGTTAATTTTTTTAGATAGATTTGTCATTGTGTTCGTCTTCATTGCATGTCTGCTTCTTTTTGTTGGTAGTGCCTTATATGCAATTGAGTTACTAATGCTAGTTTAAAAAAAAAAAAACATATTTGAATCTAAAATAAGTCAACAATATTATTGTTATTTTTGGGTGATTGGTGTTTCAGTTTAATAATTATATTGGATTTAAAGGTGGTGGCTTTGTGTATGAGTTGCAAACATGAATAGCATCATAAGAATGAGTATGCATTACTTGCACAATTTGAATGCTGAAAATATACCAAAAGATCGAAGTGATAGAGAATGGGCAAAATCATATCATCGTCGTATCTCTTTCACTTATATCTGGGAGAGGGCTAAGCTAAAGGGAACCAATGATGCACACTACCATCAATCTGATTCACCCAACCAAAAAAATACTTGAAGGCTCGACAAATTTCCCAAACTCTAGAGAAATCAATGTTGAAATATGGTTGGTATGAAGTAGCGTGGGTGTAGGTAGGGGTGAGCAAAATAACCGGACTGACCGAAAAACTGATCATTGATAACCGGACCGCACTATATTTTCGGTTATCGATTTGGTTTCGGTTACATAGTTCAAAAAAGTCGGTTATTTCAATTTTTTGGTCGGTTATTGATTTTGTTCAAAAAAATCGATAACCGACCAAAAAATTAAGGCTTAATTTATATAAAAAATGAGGTTTAGTACCCAAACTAAGTCTAATAAATAAATAATTCTAATAAATAATCCCAAACTAAGGCAAAAAAATTATGAAGTTGGTAACTGTGACAGTGACATAAAGCCATGTTTAGGTTTAGCACTGTAGTAAGCAACAGGAACATGTAATTTACATGGGTAAGTTATTCCTATTTGGTCTTAGTAATATCTCTAGTGTTAGTAAAAAAAAAAAATGAATGAAGCTTTGGACCGCTACATATATTTGGCTAGCAAATCAAAAGTCCATGTCTAAAATTCTCAAGTAAAAAATAGTACAGTGAAATTTTCCTTTAATTTCAATCAAAAACATAAACACGCCTTAGTAAGATGTATGTAATAGCAACTTGGCTAGATATCAGTATTGCATTAGTGAATTTGACTTTAGCTTTATCATGTAATGACGAAGGAAATTAAACTACTGCAAAATCTGGTACAGGAAAAAACTAATTTTACTGGCTATGGATGGTTTAATGTTCAACACCTAGAAACCCTTCCAACCAAGATTCAACACATATCTAGGGACTAAAAATCATTTAATGTGTGTAAAGTAGAAACTACAGAGCAAACTTTAATTATGATATTCTTTTAGTTAAACTATGTCAGTTAAACAAAATCGACCGATAAACGTTGGTTTCGGTTATGTATATGAATTGATCGGTTTCGGTCGGTTATAGGGTCTCATAATATTTTCAGGTTATTAAAAAAACCATCGAATTCGACCGACACTCATCCCTAGGTGTAGGGTTCGGGACCGAGGTCAACTTCTCAGGTCGGATCCGAGTACAATAGAGTAAGAACAAATTAAGGCTCTTTAAGCCACTAAAGGTCTCACACCCCAGGTCGAGTCAATTGGTACTCACCCGAGGTCGGATCTAGTCAGGAAAGGCTCCTCACAACAAGGGCAGTTGGTTCCAATCAGATCCTCTGGTGTATGAGTCAACATACCAGGGTTTGTTGGTCCATAATTGATATTACAAGCTACAAGTTCAAATATTTACAAGCGATCTAGTGAGTAAAAGAGAGAAAACAATCAAAGCTTAACCTAGCTTTTGAAAGAAATCTTGTGCTACTAAGTGTTCACTCAAGATCATTAAGACAAGATTTCAAGTTGGATGATACAAGTTTTATTTCATCAAACAACCAACTCTATTTGGAGAAAGTAGAAGGAGGCGGAGTAAACTTTAAAGAAGTTGAAAAACTTGTGAAGCGTGACTGCCCGACTTTGTGATCAAGGGAGCACGTTGTGTGGTGCATTGTACTAAGAAAGGAGAAATTAGTTCAATCCTTCACAAGTTGGGAAGAAGAGTGGAGTAGGCTTCGTTAATAGTCGAACCACTATAAAAATTTCTCTCTCTCTTTTTATTTTCGCACTTACATTATTGCATTGCATATTCACGACCAAGCCTAATCCTTTGCTAACAATATCAAACGATTCACTAATACAAACCCTCTAACACACTCCACTATCCTTTATTCGCTAACACAAACCGCTAACATCCGATTGTCAAACAAGGACATAGGGCATGTTTGGATAACAACGGATTAGCCATTTTTTTTTAAATGAATTTGACCATAAACGCTGATTATAATGTTTGGTAATCAGCGGTTTGGCTCCAAACCACTAAAACCCTAAACGCTGCAATTTTTTTTTTATTTTTTATTTTTTTTTTTTGAGTTTGCCTTTCCCCAAAATGCCCCTTCTATAAAAAATAATTTTTTTCTCAACTGGAAGCCTCAAGGTAGAGAAATGTTGAGGCTTCCCTTAAATACCTATCCGATGTGGAACATCGGATGGGTATTGAAAATAAAACAAGGGGCGTTTATAGAGGAGTCTCAATCCCCCTCTTTTGTTTTGTGGTAATGTGAGACAAAATTAAAGGGAGCTTGCCCTTTGTCTTTTTTTTTTTTTTTTTTTTTCTAATTATTATTATTATATTATTTCTATTATTATTATTATTGTATTGTTTTTATTTATTTATTATTATTATATATTTTTGTCATTTTACCTGATAACCGCTAAATTTAAACAATTAATTTAACCAAACATCATTTTACGAATCACCATTTGCCAAACAAGGCCATAATCCTCCCTTATTAGCGGATACACCCATGCGGCTATGGCGTATAAAGTTAAAAACCCTATACAGAAGCCAGTTTTACTTTTTGGTGTTCGTTTTTTTCATTTTCATTTATTTTTATTTTGTTTGCTTTTCTCACGAAAGGAACTAACGTCCTCTCCCTCCATCGCTTTGTATCCCTCGCAATCGCCCGACGGCCAATACGATTCGTGCGGCGGCTCAGCTCCCGGAGGGTGTCCAGGATTTTTGTGGCGCTGTTGAATGGCGTCGGAGGATGTCGTAGGCAAGCGAAGCGACAGTGCCGTGTCGACGATCGTTAATCTGGCCGAGGAAGCCAAGATTGCTAGCGAAGGAGTTAAGGCTCCCACCCACGCCGCTCTGCTCAGTATTTGCAAGTCCCTCGCTGCCGGCGGCATCGCTGGGGGAGTGTCAGTTCTCTCTCTCACTCTCTCTCTCTCTCTCTCTCTCTCTCTCAGTCGCTATTGAATGTGTACCTGTGTATATCTGTATGCATATAAATAGACGTGTTCGGCGTTCACCAATTTTTCTTAAAATGTTTTTTATTCGATTTTTATTTTTCTACACGAGCAGTAATTAAAGTTTTTAAGCTTTTGTATTTTACTCCTTTATAAAACAGCTAAATTAGTTACAAGTGCAATTGCTCTGTAGATATTGGAGTTCAAAATTTTCGGTTACTATGAATTTTTTGAAGTAGTAGTTGGCCTGTAATGTATTAATATGACTATTTTTGTGCTTTAAACGATTAAGCCTGTTTGGTTGTGCTGCAGATCACGCACTGCAGTTGCTCCGCTGGAAAGGCTAAAAATTCTTCTTCAGGTAATTCCTGAGAGTATCTGCATATTTGAAGACATCCATCCATCCATATTCTCTAGATTAGAATGACCTTATTTATTAATCCTTTGATTCTCTAAATTTTCCAGGTTCAAAATCCTCATAGCATAAAATACAGTGGCACAGTTCAAGGATTGAAATACATATGGAGAACTGAGGGTTTTCGGGGATTGTTCAAAGGAAATGGGACCAATTGTGCACGAATTGTCCCAAACTCTGCTGTCAAATTTTTTAGCTATGAGCAGGCATCCAAGTAAATTATTTTTCTTGCTCTTCACAAAGTATTCCATGACAATGCTTTACTGCTTTCTGTGGTTTGCTTGTTGACTACATAATTTGAATGTCGGCTGTACTCACATTCAATGGTTTACTGGATGGAATAAGTAATAGGCTTTGCCTATTTTTTTTTCCTTCCATGGGTAGAGGGAATGAGAAACCAACATTCATTAAGTGCCACTTTGGCTTGTTTCCCACAAATAGAAAAAAAAAAAAAAAGAATTAGTAAAGCTACTAAAGATTGTTCTGTGAATGTTTGCACCTGTGTTATAAAGGAAGGATTTTTCTTATATACAAGTTCACTATTAAAATTTAACAACTCAAGGCTAAGTTAATGCCAAGAGAACATTTTTTTTTGCTTCATTTTTTGGGAAGACAGCTGTTATTTTAGAAGTTGAGTATTGGTTTAGTTTTCACCTTCCCTAGGTTTTTATGCTATGTAATTTACTTTTATCATTGGATTCATTGCTCTATGCTAGTTACTTATTTCTTTTATTCACATGGTTATTCTGACCGGTACTCAATATTCCGTTGCGTTTTGTGGAAATTATACAGGGGCATTTTATGGTTTTATCGCAAGCAAACTGGAAATGGTATGGCTTTCTTCACAATTGCCCTCAATATTACTGTATACTAAATATCTTTGTGTACACTCCCAATCATGAATTTTCATCCTCAGACAAACTGATAATATATTCAATATCACTGATGTTATTAATGAATTCAATTTCTTTTCCCTTTCTAATGCAGCAGTATTGCTCTTCTGAAGTAGGTGACAAAATAATCTTGCGTTCCCGCACTGCCTTCTTCCCCCTTGTATAATCTTAACTAGTTCGACTGTAGTTAATGGAAAAATTATGGTTTTGAGTGCAAATGTTCAACTGTACCCCTTCCCCTCCCAAAGCATGTTTATTTATTATTATTATTATGATTATGATTATGATTATTATTATTATTATTACTTTGAGGAAAGGATGAAAATTGAAATCAAAGAACTTTGGTCCTGAGAGGTATTTGTTGCCTTCGTTTTAGAGCGTTGATACTTTAGCATGATTCCTAGAAAAAAAGGCATTAAGTAAAACTAGTTTGGTAGAGTTGTTTAGCACTGGAACTTTATGTGAAAAATTTGCCAGTTTGCCAGATTTTGTCATTTTGTTATCACTGTGGAAATTGCTATGTTCTTGTTCTATGTTAAAAGGAATACCAATTGCAGGATAACTTGAAGGTAATTAATCAATACTATGTACAATTTGGCCAGCAGTTAGCCCAATCACACTTCAATTATTGCTTGAAACAATATACTTTCTTGATAGTCGGAGAGTAATTAGTAGCATGATTTCAACTAAATCTCTTGAGGCTCATGTTGATTGTTACCTTTTACAGAGGAGGCTGAACTAACTCCAATTTTACGCCTTGGTGCTGGAGCTTGTGCTGGAATTATAGCCATGTCTGCAACATATCCAATGGACATGGTACGAGGTCGGCTAACTGTCCAGGTATAAGATGTGTTTTGTAACATGTGAACTATGCAGTGTTCACATATGTGCTTACTTTTTTGGTTAGTGTCTACTGTCAACTGTTTTTAGCATTTTGGTGATTCACCTTTAAGCTGTGATCATTTTGCAGTCAGATAAATCTCCTACCCAGTATAGAGGAATATTTCATGCTCTTAGAACAGTTTTTGTTGAAGAAGGGCCTCGTGCTCTGTATAGAGGATGGGTTCCTTCTGTAATAGGGGTGGTAAGCAGTGAATTTCATCTCTCACATAATTAAAAATGTCATTTCTTTTCAATTCCTGTGATGGCTGTGTGTCCTATATTATTTTATCTCAACGGGCAACATGCTGGTATTTTCTTCAATCTCTCTCTGAAACTTGGAAGACTAATACAAACCACATTGCTTGCAGATACCATATGTAGGTCTCAATTTTTCTGTATATGAATCTTTAAAAGATTGGTTGGTCAAAACTAGACCATTTGGACTTGTTCAAGACTCTGAGTTGAGTGTTACAACGAAGCTTGCCTGTGGGGCTGCTGCCGGAACTGTTGGCCAGACAGTTGCTTATCCTCTTGATGTTGTTCGTCGAAGAATGCAGATGGTAGGTTGGAAAGGTGCTGCTTCTGTTGTTACTGGTGATGGAAAGAGCAAGGCACCACCACAGTATACTGGTATGGTGGATGCTTTCAGGAAAACAGTTCGTCATGAGGGGTTTGGAGCTTTGTACAAGGGATTGGTTCCCAATTCAGTTAAGGTTAGTGTTATTCAATATGCTTAAATTCCCCTGCATTTATCTTGTTTTAAAAAGAAATGGACTTTGGTTTAACTCTTAAGTTGGAGTTTGTGTCATCAAATATTGACCTGTACAGAGTGTTGATCTTTTCCATTTTAGTACATTTATTTAGGGGGTGTTTCGTAAAGCTTGTTTAATATATCATTAAGATTATAGATAAAATAAATAACATTGATAGGTTACTAATTTTTTAAGGCAATAACATGTGTAACTATAATTGCACTATGTATTATTCACAATCCATAATCATGAACCATAACATAAACTTTACTATATGCGGCATTGTATCACATAATTCTTTTGAAAACTGCAAAAGAAACTGGTCTATTGCATGATTTGCATCCCATTTCATTAAAAAAAGTAAAATTATGTGGTACCTAAACAAGTGACCTTATGTTTTTTTTTCTTAGGTGGTTCCCTCCATAGCAATTGCATTTGTGACATATGAGGTGGTCAAAGACATTCTTGGAGTGGAAATGAGGATATCTGATTGATACAATCCAAAAAGTTCAGTCTTTTGTCTGAACTTGAATTTTAATTTTGGTAAGAGTTTATTAGGTTAATGGGGGTTCACTATGAGGTTGTTCTTTCTTTATACATGGGAAATTTGATAAGTTTAGAGAATGTTGAGATAGCTTATCCCATAGCAAGCCTTTTCTTTTGTTTTAACTTCTAAATACAAGTACTCCCAATACTTCCAATAAAGGATGTCATCCCATACTCTTCTTTTGTAACTGAAGTTAAGATTTGCCCAGAATTTTATGCAACTGGTTGTTGATATATAATCTGTGTATTTGTTGTGTTGCCAATTTTAAATGATCTTGTTACCTCCTTAAGTTTTGGTTTCATTCTCTTGCATAAGCAACTACTGTGTGAATCTGTGATAGACAAATTAGACGGGGAATCATGAAAAGCTTCTTGAATGATGAAAAGTTCCAGTCTCACCCTACTGTGATAGACATTTGCTTAAGTGGAAGATGCATGACTCACTTGTTCAATTGTCTTTGTCTGGTGTTCATTCTTCATGTGCACTGTGTAACAATTTTTCCGGATAGTAATCCGATCTTTTCTGGCATTGTCATTTCATTTTGCTGGAACTTTTCTTCTTTCTGAGTTAGTAATTGTCCTTTTACAGTTTACTGTAAGCATCAGGTTGACTCTTCTTTTTGAACTAGTAATTGTCTTTTTACTGCAAGCATCAGGTTATAGAACAGATTTCCCCTTCCTTCATTTCCAGATATAATCATATATATCTTCAATTTTCTCTTCCAATTTATAAGTTATTTGATCTTTGGAGTCATGATTCTTCAGCAACTATTTTGTCATTTCTTCCAAATCCTCTTTTCGAAAAATTTGAGATTTTTCTGTCTCGATTTCATGAAGCATAATTTCAAGTTGTTTGTCTCATGGATCTTTAGATGGGTTGAGTCAAGATGAAAATGTAAAATGTACTTATATTGAAAAATGTAATACTTATATAAAAATAATAAATTCAATGGCTTATTTGACACTTTCCTAAAATTTTTGTTAAAATTTTCCTATCAAATATAAATAGATGATACATTCATACTCATATTTCTAAATTTTCCTTTTCGGCTTGAACTCTACTTTTTCTCCACAGTTTAAATTCTACAAAGCTTACCTAAATATTATAGATTAGTTTTTCATTATCATACCTTTTTGTTCATGGATACAAGAAGCCGAGTTGTTATACAGTGGGCCATGGTCTCCACAATTTTGGAATCCTGTGCGGTTGCACATCTTGCAATCGTTATACCCTGCACCACGGTGCATATAGCAATGTGCACCAAGTACGTAAACGACGTCGTTTCGATGTTAGTGGACGCGGACGCGAATGACTCCAAGAAATTCATTATCTATAATACACATAATAATTATCTAGAATACACAGAACGTTTGCCTATAATATACAGATTGTTTGCCCAGAATACACAGAATATTGACACAAAATACACAGATGTTAGTGGATGCGGACGCGAAATGACTCCAGTGAATTCATTATCTATAATACACATAATCATTATTTAGAATACACAGAATGTTTGCCTAGAATACACATAATGTTTGCCCAGAATACACAGAATATTGACACAAAATACACAGAACTCATCCTCCTAACATTCGAATACACAAACACATCACAACCTATGTTAATAACATGAATACACAGAATATTGACACAAAATACACAGAACCCATCCTCCTAAACATTCGAATGCACAAATACATCACAACATGTGTTACTAACATGAATACACAGAACGGTTGCCTAGAATACACAGAACGGTTGTTTAGAATACACAGAATGATTGTCTAGAATACACGGAATATTAACATAAATACAGAGATCAGCCGAAATGGGAAACATGATTTCCAGAAAGAACGGGCGATTAGTTTACAATGCTTAAAACGACGTCGTTTACGTATGTAATGCACATTGCTATGTGCACCGTGGTGCACGGTATAATTTGCCCACACCTTGCACGCCCTAAACGGCCCTGTGGTGAGGAATGTATATATAAGATGGTATACGGCAGCCGTTATATATAAGAGGAGAGAGAAAATGTATGTAAACATTTAATAACTATTTTTTTTTGAAAAATCGATATTCTTGTCCAGTTTTCAAAACGTCTATGTTTTAGTCCATCACATTCCATTGGCCGCCGTTTTCCTTGTCGTCTTCTTCTTCTTCTTTTTCTGCATCATTGGGCTGTTGTGTGCAGGTGTTGAGATCCATGGCATCTGGTTGGTTAAAGGCTTTGATGACCGCCCTCTGATCTTCGATCTCCTCCGCTCGTCCTCCCGGAAGACACATAGAAATTGCGATTCTTCTTGCTTGCTGCTGTTTCCACCAAATCTACACAGGTTTTTGGATTTCTTCGTTTATTTGGCATTTTCTTTGTTCGTCCTCTCTTCGCCGATTTTTTTCTAATCATGCTAAGCTTTGCCTCCCTGAGTAAAAAACAAATGAGAAACAAATAATCTCCTTTCCTAGAGTGAATACCCTAAAATTTGAATAGAGACTTAATGACCTATGTTTTTTTATTTTTCCTTTTTCTGCAAAATAAATGAGAAATAAATAATCTCCCTTTTCTGCAAAATAAATGAGAAACACCTACAGTACTTTACATCTTCATAAATATTAAAAATGGAGAAAGTGAATACTCTAAAATTTGAATATATAGAAGCTTAATGACTCTATGTTTCTTGGTTTTTTCTTCTCACAGTGTAAATATGGGTTTCACCCATCACCACAAAATCATCTATTTATAGGCTGTTTCTCACTAAACTTAAATAGAAGCTTAATGACTCTATGCTAGCTTGTGTTGTACTCAACATTGGTTTGCCAGGAAGGAAGTTTTGTGTACACAAAAAAGAAGAGGTGACTAGGAAATTGGAATGGAATTTAGTAAAAATAAAATTTTAAAATTAAGCTGTCAGTAGAGAGATTTCGTGTAGAACAAAATTTTAAAATTAAGTTATCAGTGGCTATTTTATATAGTAAGATATCTCTTAATCTCTTAAGAGCTGTTTCTAGACAAATGTAACATATCAGCCATCGATTATAACTAGTCCGAACTAAAAAAAAAAATATACATATAATTTATTTGATTTTAAAATTCAACTTATTCGATCTTTTTCCTGTAAGGTTTGTGTTTCACCGATGGCTGAGCAGCGGCGTTTACTTCCCACTTGTCTCACCGCAAGCTCGTCTGCTTCGGAGGTGGTCGAGTTTTTTAGGATGTCTGCATGGCTAATGGACTTAACCGTGGACCAGAAAGCATTGACTGATCGAGAAAATGCTCTGAAGACGGAGATGGAGAATTGCAAAAAAGCCAAGGAGTCGGTGATAGAATTTGGGAATTGGAAAATGAGGGTCAATGGAGAAATCCAAGAGTTGAAGGAGACTAGGAAAGCGGAAGTTGAGGAGAGACTAGAGGTCTCTGAGAGAAGATCTGTCTTGTTGGACAAGAGGGTGGCTCTCATGGAGGAAAATAGTTCTTATGTTGCTATAAGACTTGCAGCTGATGAGAATGGTATGGTGTTTTAGGTTTTATTTTATTTTTAAACTATATGTTTTGGCCTATGTATGTATATGCCCTATTTGTTGTTAATTAATTGTGTATGTGTTTCATATAAGTAACTATATATAATGTTAGTCAAAATTGATGATTTGATGAGGATGAAATGTCTGTTGATAACATTGCAGTTGGCAAGTCTACAGTTTCAGACCTCAACTTGAAACCCCAAGAAGATGGAAGCGGAGCATGGGTGGATCAAAATGAGATGCGTTTGGCATTAGTAAATGATCCTCAACTTTGTATGAGTGCTCTTTGTGCACTTTATAGAGACCTAATTTCTGCACCACTGTCAAATGATCAATTCGGGTATGATTTCAAAGCCGGCCACTTTACTTTTTTTCTATCTATGCTTTCTTTATTTATATCAAAAAACATACTGCAGTAACATACTTCACCATCATTTGAATGTATACAAAATATATAGTATGAAAATAACTCAAGAGTTCATTATTTATATGCATAAGGTTCATTATTTGTGTACATATGGTTTATTATTTGAATATGTACAAACTGATTAAAGATTGATTATTTAAGCAGGTATATTTTAGGTTCATTTCTGTTGTACCATGAGGATATATCATTATTTGTAGAGCATAATTGGACTTATTTGGCATACTCCATTCCCCTTTACTTAAAAATCTAATATTCAATAAATCAATGTTCAATATTTCTACACATAATGTGCATAAAGTTAACTATTTGTGTACATATGGTTCATTATTTGAGTATGTACAAATTAAACTGATTGAAGATTTGATTATTTAGACATTTATATTCTACATTCATTTTTGTTGTACACTTGTACATGAGGATCATATTTGTAGAGCATAGCTAAACTTATTCAGCATACTTCACATATCTCCCTCTATTTAACAATCTAATATTGAGTAACTCAATATTCACTACTTGTACACATAATGTTCACTATTTGTATCATTGTATGTATAGAGTTCACTATTATACATGAAGATCATTATTTGTAGAGCATAGCTAGACTTATTCGACATACTTCATGTCTTCATGTATCCCCCTTTATTTAACAATCTAATATTGAATAACTCAGTGTTCACTATTTGTACACACAATGTTCACTATTTGTATGTATAAAACTCACTATTGGTGTAAATGCGTTTTGATGCTTGATTCACAATAAAATTTTTCTGGTTTCCATTTTCTTCAGGTGTATTGGATATGAGGAATATATTTTTTATAAATCAGAAACTCCTCTTTTTTCCTAACTATGAGAAAAGTGCTCTTTAATTTAAGATTTTATTTGAATTTAATGCAGCAATATATGTTGTTTAGCTGAACACATTTATGGAATCTGTATTTTAATGATCTGTGAATATATACAAACTAGAAATGTGCTTCTTTTTTGTCTTAACATGTTTTTGGGAATGAAAAGTGCAACTTAGCTTCCTCCTGATTTTGTATTTTGATCTAATACATATCTTTCTGGTGGGGCACAAATTTGTATATGCACTCTTCTTTTCAAATCATCACATGTATAATTTGTTACTTTAACTCATTGAGGAAATCATGGCTTCATCAATGAAATGCCTATTTACCAGGTGGATGTTACATAATGTTTGAATCAAGAGTTTATGTACTTTTTTTTTTTTTTCAGGGTTGAATTGGCTAAGTATCTCATTAACGGCCACCCAGAGAATAAACTCAATAGACCTATGTCAGAAATACCTGAAATTGTTGCTGAGGAATCTATATGGTTAGCTCTCAAGTACAGCGAACAACTTTTTCGCATATACTCTAGCGGTGAGGATCCGCTGTTCTGTCACAATTCTATAAGTTCCAAGCATTAACTAGTGTGCTTCCAAAGATGCAGATTGTGCATATGCACCTCCATTGGTCTTTATGTTAAATTGTGTTTTAATTTTATGATAAACTTTCTTTCATCTGCCCTAGTTACAATTTGAAATTTAAAAAACTTTTTGTCAGTATTTGATGCTCAAAGGGTTGCAATTTCTATTGGATACTGATCAATTTGTTGCATCATACATTAATGGTACTAAGTTTCTCTTATTCCTCTCCATGACAAGCAAATATTGTTAGTAAACTACAAAACATAACCCTAACATGCTATCTGTGCTATACTTATTTATTTTTGTTACAATACTTAGCAAATTTAGACATTTTATTGCCCGTATAGTTCTCTATTCTATATTTCCTCATATAATGTTAGATTTGTTTCCCTTCTTACTTATGAGTGCAGTAGATTAGAACATATTAAAGTTGTTGAAAACTGAGCATAAACCATTCATTAATGCTCACTAAACTATATATGAACTTTCCATGTATGTTATTTGGTGATTGACTAATTAACCTAAACAAATCTCTTCATGCTCAAGTTTTAATGCAAATTTTGTAGTCCTTTTAGTACAAGGGAATTTGGATGTCAAACTTCCTCAATTGTCGAACAAAAGCTTGCTCATCCATGGTTTATGGATGCTTCCAAAAAAGAATTATTATCCAACAAGAATCAAACAAAACCTTAATATTATTAAGTTCTTCAACAATATAACCTAAGTTCCTTACTATGTCATAATCTAGCATCACATTCGATAGAGTTAAGGTCGTATGTGGGCATCACTAGCTAGTAGGGATTGTAGGAAGTAGGAAACTTATGCTTTCATTTGTTTTATGTTCCATAATTTTTGTTCCTCGTTCATCAAATGTTATAGCTTATTCTTTAGTTACTGGGGCCTATTCTCAGACTAGCAAGTTGTATTGGAACTCTATCCCCCTGACTTTGTCTCAATTCTTTTACAGTAATTCTAGCTTTGTTTTTTGCTTAAAAAAATAAGGATGCTCATCATGTTCTAGATTAATAAAAGAAACATATAAATCTAGCCTATTCTACGTAGACAAATAGGGGAAAAAAAGTTATATAAAAGCTAAACTTGGAGTATTATATCATAAATGCATACAACTTCACATATATGTAGATGAATCTATCAAAATTGCAGACATAACTATCAACTGTGCATCCATTAATGTCTTCCTAAGTTTTCCTTAATTATTCCTCTCCATCTTTCTGTGGTCAGTGCACCACAAGGAAATATCAGCTATAAATTACAATTATAACAGTTCCATCTAAAACATTGTTTTTCATTCCATTAATTTGAATTTCTAATCACTTATTGATTTTCCACATCAAAATACTCCTATGATAATTACCTACCTTAATTGTCATTGTTCATGTTCATGCCTAGCTAATAAGCTAATATAATTTCACCAAAAAAAAGAAGCTAATATAATGTTTAATGCGTATACCAAACATAATAATCTGCATTGCAATATGTTTTTTTACCCTTACCATTGCATGCAATATGTTTTTTTTACCCTTACCATTGTAATCTTGAAGAACTACATACTTCAAACTAGGCCAAACACCTTAATGCATCTATCCATTAATTGGCTTCTCCGCACTTGGCTCTTCCCCTTTGTATATGAGGGGAACCCTATTTTCTGAAGATCATCCCTGTAAGTATTTTCCCATATATAATATAATATATTATATGATTAAGTAGTTGTGATGCAAGTAGATGATTAAGTCAATTAGTGATTTAGTCAGTTAGGTAATTTAGATATTCAGTTTAGCTTTAGCTGAAATATCTGTCTACTAAGCTCCAGTATTCAAAATACACACCGTATCATTTAGTATTCAAAAGAGAAGTGGTAGACAAAAAACTAATGTTTAGAATTCCAACATATCCAGATGATCCTAAAGTTTCAGCTGTTACGAGGTCAGGTTTCTTGTGATTCTAAGTTTTCATTAGTTTATATTAGTTAATAATAATATCTAGCTATATATCGCTGCCATCAACCCTCACCATCTCTCCTTCTCCGATCGAGCTCCCTTAAAAGCCATGGCCGACGATGCTGCAGCCGACGCTATTCCGGCGAAGAAAGGAAAATCCAGAAAGGCATTGAAGAATCGGAAGGCTTCATCGAGTGAGGCCAATATAATGGCCGCCTCAGTCTCCGACGCACCCGATGCCACAATTCCAGCGGGAGAGTCAGCTGATAAAGAGAACCATGAGGGCCTCTGCCAGAAGAATCCGAAGAAAGAGGCGAAAAAGCAAACAGAAGAGTCGTCGTCATTTGAGAAGGAAATCCTAGAAATGCAGGAGAAGCTTCAGCAGTTGAAGATTGAAAAGGAGCAGTCTGAGGAGCTGTTGAAGGCCAAGGAAGAAATGTTGATACAGAAGGAGAAAGAACAAGAGAAGCTACAAACGGAACTCAAGAAACTGCAGAAAATCAAGGAGTTTAAACCCAATCTCGTACGTTTCTAGATTCCATTGTAATCTAATTCGTCTATGTATGCTTCATTACCGGTTTTTCTAATTGACTGAATCCTTGTACCGAACTTCCCAACTATAAAGGGAGACAAAGATGAAGAGAAGAAGGCAGGTACACATGAGAAGCGTGAAGAGGAAGAGCAGGAGCAGAAGCAGAAGAGCGGTGATACGCATGCAATAATCTCAGGTGAAGAGGCAAAACAGGTGCGACGCTCTACGCGAATAAGGAAACCCGTGCATTGGATGATGAGTGGAAATTACGTCTATAAATAAACGGGAATTTGTTCAGAATAATTCTCTTTGTACAGGATTTCTTTCGCAGTTTAATTCTAAAAATTTCTTCCCAACTAATCCAACTTTCAGTGTTTAGGTCAAGTTTAACTCTTCTTAGAGCTGCTTATTTGTATTTTCGACCAGTAAATTATGATTAACATAAGATAATTTATCTGTCATTTATTGACTAAGTCACAAAAAGAACCATAAAGCTTTGAACTAGAGTAGCTTGATTTATTATATTGAATGTCATGTCATCAAATTTCAAACTTTGTTCGGAATCATATCTAAATTATTTGTTTAAAAACTTAGCATATAAACCATCCCATTGCAACATAAAATTGTTAACATTATTATTAGGGTTACATGTGTTTGAAACCGTCTCACGAATTTATTTTTGAGATGGGTCGGATAAAATTTTAGTATTGCATTTGCTACTATAAGTATTATATTTCATCTTGAACCCACCCGTCCCTGTGAAATCCTTATTATTATTAATATTATTCTATCAGTTGAGTATGTCTCATGCATATAAGGAATATGGGTGGAGCAATTGAATTAGGTACATGGGTATTTGTGTACTTGTACTGCATATAAATATAATAATGCTTGTAATCTTAGATGTTTGATCATCATCATCACAATTAATAAAAGCATAGTTTTACTTCTGTGGAGGTAAGCACATTGTTGAACCATATGAATTTGACCCTTTTTTTTGTCATTGTTATTGCTTGTTATGGCACTTTAGGGTTAAGGATTTATATGCTAAGAAGAGTCAAGGTCCTGGAAAGATGCAAGGGAAGGATAACTCTAGGAAGAGGCTCCATGTCTAAGTCTAGAAATAGTAAGAACACATTTTGGACCACCTTTGTTGGCTTAATTATTAGTCAAAAACTTAGATTAGTTTTATAGGTGGTTAGTTCAGTCCGCTGTATCAGCATGGGTTCAAAAGCAGAGTTTCCCGTCGCACAGTCTAGATCAGCGTTAGTGGCAGTTTAATTCAAACCAAAATAAGCCTTCTTGATCCACGAATTTTGGGTCTGATCTATACTACTGGTTAGAGCTTTATTTGAGGAAATAACAACAACAAAATTCCAAGATTAAATGGTTGGGCGTTCGGCTATATATAACTCTATAACATGGGATTTTTAAGACACAATTATTCTTAACATTATTTTAATTTCCAGATTTACGCGAGCTCTAAACACAGATTTATCCTATTGTTCTTGGGTTATTATCAGCTCATATGTGTGCTTGATGGTCTATCATTGTTGGTGATCAAGTACGGAACGCACAGTGTAAACTTGAAGATGATGAAGGCTTAGCTTGGAGTACTTTTTGTAACCATTGTTGTAGTGTGGTTGTTTCATGACTCCTTGTAACCCTTGTGATCATCAAGTGGATTGGGCTAACGTAGGAATGTAGCTCCGAACTGCGTAAACAATTCTCGGTATCTGGTTCTTTTAGTTTGTTTTATTGTTTCTCGTTATTTATCTGTTTCTAATTTAATAATTTATTCAGATAAATAATTCTGTTAAAATAAAGTAGAAACCTTAGACTTTAATTGTACATTCAAGATCCAAAATACAATTTCACCTAGCACCCTAACGAGGAGCCTGGTTACTTAGTCCGCTCAACACCCTTCTACTCCCTATGTCGGTTGGCCATGCATGGCCGACGGCTACCTGTGCTTATACATGTGCTTGAGTCTAGGTCCCACCAGTCTTCTGGGCCAAGTGATCAAGCTGCAAATCCTGAGTGCTGAGACATGCTCTTAACTGGGAATACTACTCAAGAGTATCCATACTACTCCCAAAAAAACAAGTTGAACAGTTAATAGAATCACAACTAACTGTTCTGATATGCTCTGATCCTAGCATTGATATATACTCTGATCTACTGCCAAATGTGAGTCATCAAGAACAAATGAGTTTAGTAGTACAGTGTCTTTGATATATACTCTGATCTACTGCCAAATGTGAGTCACCAAGAACAAATAAGTTTAGTAGTACAGTGTCTTTGATATATACTCTGATCTAATGCCAAATGTGAGTCATCAAGAACAAATGAGTTTAGTAGTACAGTGTCTTTGATATATACTCTGATCTACTGCCAAATGTGAGTCATCAAGAACAAATGAGTTTAGTAGTACAGTGTGTTAATATGTCTAATAATAATATAAAAATAAAGGAGTACCTTTTAGAATAATGATTCTAAAAATGTGAGGGATAAAGTTATGATAATGGTTCTAATATGAAACTATTACACTTGACTATTGCTTCTTGGAAAAAAACATTTGGTTAAGGGATTTAAAGATACTTGGTCTTATTCTTGCATTGTTGGAGTTATGGAATTATTCCTTCTTGTATGCATTTTACACACTTTTTTGAACTCAAATTAAGCATTTTACTTTAGGTTGGCATTAGGTTATTAAAAACTTAACCCCAAAAATTCCACTCTTGTTCACTTGTGCCTTGTCTTTTTTAATTAGTTATATACTTTTGAAATCAATTATCCATCATTTTCTCTAGGATTAGCTTCTCATGAATAAATTAGTAATACACCTCGCTTCCTTGTGGATCGATAACCACGAATACTCCGAGTATTTGTTTGTCAAATTATGCTACAATAAGGGCGGACAGTGGGAACATGTCTTTCGGAAAATCTTTATTCAAATAGATGTAGTCCACGCACATTCGCCAAACCAGTGGCCACCAACACCACGTTGGCCAGTCACCCGGGGTATTTTATTTGGCAGATATGACCAGTTGTCAATAATGTCAACACCTCCTTCTTAATAAAGGTTCTCTGATCATTTGACAAGTAGCGCATTTCCTGAGCAACCAACGATGAGTAATGATCTACCCAGGCATATCTTCGCGTCCCCACGTGAAGACTTCATTATACTCCCTTAGTACTTGGATAACCAACTGCTTAACTGCGTTTGTCAACCTAACCCCAATTCTCACTCGTCTTTCAAGGTGGTCAAGATCAAGGGCAACCACCTTCCGGATCACCCACAATCATATTAATGATCGGCTTATGCTTCCAGTTTTGATCATCTTATTTATTGGCTTGCCAGCCGATCGTGGTGTCGTAAGCAGAGTGCCATAGCAACCCTGGTTGGCGCCATTGATTGGGAGGAATTGGCCGACCATACTGAATAGGCATTCTCAATTTTAGTCTTCATGGCAACGCACTCCTCTGTCATGTGTGTGCTCGTGTAGTGATACCGACAGTAGCGCATTTGGATATATAACTTGCAAGTTATCCCCTAGTCTAACCAGTAATGGCGATGGAAACAAGTCGCGAATTTCGTGTACAGGCTGCATAGTTGACTTATACACAGGCGCACCTAGTCGATCCTATAGTCAATGCATATCTGTCCAGGTAGCGACGATTGCCTCCAACTAGTTACTGCAAGAATCGTTTGGCTGGAATCTCCTAATCGACGACCCTTCCTGCTGCCTTTTTTTTTGCTTGACTACCTACTCAATGTCGACGAGCTGATTAGCCCACTGGATAGCTTGAGTAGTCTTAGGGTTTTTCTCTCACAGCTTGCTATATTGCTTGTCTACACGCAAGGATTCTTTAAATAAGGTTAAGGCCATCTTGTCGTTTCAACCCCTCGATTGCCTACTCGTCTTTTTGCCAATGCACGATGTAGTTGCACAGGCACTCTCCTTCCTTCTGCCGTACCCAGGCCAAATCTGAGCACAGGCTCTCTCTACTCCCAGCAAAGTGCGTCAAAACGCGGTCAGCCAAGGCTTCGAAACTCGTGCTGACTTCAAAAGCATGGATAAGAATTGTCATTGCGCGGAGCCGGAAAACGTAGGGAAAAAAGCTCGATAAAACATAGGGCATTCAACCCCAACCACCTACATCTTTGCTTTGAAACATAGGGTACTCAGGCAGTTTAAAATCCGATAGGGCCTTATAGTCTAAGATCTCATACGAGAAATGCGAGGAAGTCAGCATTCTTAGCAGTCATTTTTTCCCTTCCCTTCCTTCTAGTTTCTATCGCAGGTCTAAGATCTCAGACGAGAAAGGCAAGCAAGTTAGCATTCTTAGTAGTCAGCAATCATTTTTTCCCTTCCTTATAGTTTCTATCGCAGGTCTTTGATTTCCTCTACCAAGTCAGCCATGCTAGGCAGTATCGCGCCCGTTTGGCTAGTGATTCCCAGCTACTCTCCAAGTTGATTGCAACAACCTCTTGTTTGCGCCTGTAGGCTTCGTGCCTTCGTACATTCCCCAGCTCCCCTCATAGTCAGTTAGGTGAGCAACGATCGGGCGGGAGCTCCAGGTCCTAACAGCGAGTGAACTAACCCTGCTGGTCTAGCGCATTCTGAATGGACAGAGTGCTCAATCGAACGACTGCAGCAAACACTACATGGTGGATTCTTCTATCACCATGGATCTCTTGTTAAGTACTCTGGAGGATTTACTTATTGCTAAATATCCCATAAATAAACCTTCGTCAGCTCTCTCATCAATGCCTTTAGTTTCATATTTTCCTTTTTGTGAATAAAGCATTTGTTACCAAATGTATGGAAGTAGCTCACAACTGTTTTCTTGCATTTTCATAGTTCGTAGGGTGTTTTCCCATGAACTTTGTTAACAAAAGAACGATTTTGGGTGTATCACGTTGTGTAAATTGCTTCAGCTTAAAATCTCTTAGGTAAGCTGGAAAGTGCAATCATTGACCTTGCAGCTTCTTTGACAGTTCGATTTCTCCTTTCGACAACACCATTTTGTTGTGGTGTTCTTACAGCTGAAAGTTGATGAAAAATACCGAATTGACTGTAGAACTCCTTAAATGCTTGTTTCCTTCTCATTTTGCAACAGCTTCAAAAATTTAGGTTCAACAATTCAGGTAGTAACCTTTTAGTTTCATTCTTCTTCAAGGAGATTGTCCAAGTATACCTAGTGTAGTCATCTACTACCACCAGGGTATATTTTCTTCCACTTAAACTCACAGGTCTATTGGCCCGAACAAATCCTTATGGAGTAGACTTAAAGGTCTAGAAGTTGACTCCATAGATTTGGACTTTATACAAAGATTTGATTTGCTTCCTTTTTTGACAGGCTTCACAAACTCTATCTTTGTTATAAGTCACATTGGGTAGTCACTCTACCAAATCTCCTCTGACTAACTTATTGATTGCCTTAAAGTTTAAATGGTTTAGCCTTATTATGTCATTCCCAACTAAGTTCAGAATTACCTTTGGCAAACATTCGGTCTTTGCGACCTTTCGTTCTTGCAGTCTTTTACTCTTCAAATCTTCATCTCGAACTCTTAAAAGTCTTTAGCTCGTCGATGTCTTAATCTTCAAGCTGTTTATTCGAACTTTTGATGAGACTGCCTGAAGCGTAACCTTTCGAGTTTTTACTCGGATTGTTTTGTTCATCCAAAATGTGATTTCTCGAGTTACAATTCGGATTATTCGAATTAGAGCAGAAATATCCTAAGTCTAATAGATAGAATAAATAGTGGACTAAAATTCCTATCTTTTGGTATCATCAAAATCTAAATTACAAATCTTCCAAACAATTTAAACTTTACAGCAATTGTAAAATGATAGTGGGAGACAAGACTAGATGAGGAGCTTACCATTGTTGATGTTTCAGCTGTCTTTATCAAGAGGGAATCAGAATAGAATAGTATCTGCACACATAAATGAAAGCAGAAAGGTTGTCAGTTACTAGAAAAGGTAATCACAGATGAAGCCAAATGTACCTATGTTTAAGGATTGATGACACATAATTTGGGCTTGACAATGTACTGCATCAGAGACTGTTCAAAACTATACCTTGTTAAGAAATTGGACATTTGATGCATCAGCAGCCATGACCTGTACTCCAAGACAATTGTTGGGGTTGGCACAAAAGGGGCAGAAGACAGTTTTGAATACACATCCATCATCTTTACACCAAATCCCCTGAGCAGGAATACTTTCACAAGTTATATTGTAGATTCGCTGATTAATTGATTCCATATCAGATACCAAAATAGGAATGCTTGATTCCATATCACATCCATCATCTTTACATCAAGATCCAATTTCCTCTTCCAAAGTGATTTTAGGTGAAGCTTTGTTGATGAAATCATTGAGCACTTAACTGTCTCTTAGCTTGTTCATAGCAAGGCTAGACTTCGAATATGATTTATCACAATGATTCAGGGTTTGTGGCCTATCCCAAGGAGATTTAGACTCATACTCATGTGATAGGCTAAACATGGAATCACATTCAATACCACAGTTTTCACCTTTGGTCTTCCTTAAGGAGGGTGGAGAGCAATCATCAATAGGTGTACCCGTGTACTGGCAACTGCAGAATCAAGTTTGTGTCCCTGGAGATGGCTAACCGATGATAAATCCAAGTGTTTTCTCCTTCTCTCTGCATGCGAATTCACTCAAGTTACTTTAATCCTGAACAGATGCTTGAATAATTGTTGAATTGGAATATTCCATGGAGAAAGATTCAGGAGAAGTTGAATGAATAGTGCCACTAACAACAGGAGTTTCCATTACGAAGGTTGATTGAGGGTCACGCCAGTGCATACTGCTCCTAATGCTTCTCCTGAGCACCTACTAACATATTAATTTCCATTACAAAATAAAACGAGAGCTCATTATCTAAGACAATGAACATAGAGCAGCAGTTTATTGGTTTCTTCAAACTGAATGCTAGAAGAATGGAATTTCGATAATAAGGAATCATTTGGAGATTCACATTCCAGATCGCTGTCCTTTGGACATATTCATCAAATCATAGATATTAAAAGGGCTAAGACAACTACCTGGAGCCATTTGGAGATTCACATTCCAGATCAAAATATAACTCCTGCTGTCCTTTGAGTTACGTTCTTTTCATTTGGAGAAATGAAACCCTGAATATCAGCACTCACTTGGTTGTAGGGTAAGTCACATCTTGTGGACATCCTTTGAAAATTTGAATAGGCCAGGCCAGCAGATTTTTGAATTCTGTTAGCATCATTTGCTTCTGCTTTAATTTTTTCCCCTGGCAGAGTTGAAATATTCACTTTCTGATATATATATATATATATATATATATATATATATTCTGCTCTTATTTGCAGAAGGCATATCCTCAAGATTAGAAACAGAATTTTGCGAGGCATCATTTGGTTTCCCAATACATAGTGCAGAAAGAGCAACTACAAGTATAGTTTGCAGTTAACATCAAAACCAATAATTACACATTTACACTTCTGACAGGAATACTATTATCATATTAATGAAAGTCCTTTACTGAGATCTCAATTGTGAAACCAAGTGAAAGTATCGCCTATCGAGCACACAAATCCACTATCAATCAAATTTATTCTTCATTAGAACTCAACAAGTAAAAATATTCACATTGTTCAAGAAAAAGATAAAAAGGATACGTCCACTCTAGCCATCTCATCAGAGAAATCAATGCCTTCAGAAACAAAGATACCATCAAAGATAAAACAAAATCTCAAGTGGCAAGAGCTGCATTCCCTTTCTTATTCTGTTCCAGAAATATCATGAAGTTGTGGTCCAATGGGTAGTAAATATATACCAACCACTAGTAAGAGGGCAACATGAGTTGGAGATTACAATAGCCTTTGTGCCTAGTATTTATCGGCAATGTGAGTCTCAACACTTTACAACATCTGCCAATTGTGGGACATGACTATTCAACTAACACAATAACTCTTGTACTTTTACCATGAGTAAAATAAGAGCACTTTGTTTCCCAACAGATGCAAATATGAGAATAAAGAACACTTTGGCATGACTTGAACAGAGTATGCCAAACAATGAATTCCAACATCAGTTATGGTAAGTATTATAACTTCCAGCTGGAATTTTTGTTCAATACAATGCTGTGACTAAGCTCAAAGTGGGAACCATAATAAACCACACTTGTGACTTAAAACATAATCTGTTTTAACCAGAAAATCAGCACTTAAAGACAAGGTCGAAAAGAGTCCTAGGAAGAAGCTCCTGTTGAATACCTTTCCTCTGCAGACAGCAAGAAAAGCAGCTCCTTTCTTGTTATCTTCAGAAGATTGCCCTGCCCTCTTCCCAAGACTGGTTTACTTCCCTGGTGAATGAATTCATAGTAACCCTTCAAAACATATTCAAATTCTTCTTGGCTTCCTCTTGGCTCTAAATAAAACAAAGCCAGCAAGAAAGAATTATTGGTATTTGTTAGATATATTTAATCAAGACAGAGGAAGATAAATATGATTAAGGAAAGAGAGAAGTCTGAACAAAGAATTTATTTCATCAGCTTCTTCCTTCTTCCTTCGGCGGTGGTTCATTACAATCTGAACCAAACTTCTCATTTTTATATATTAGAGGAAATCAAACATATTGATGCTGCCAACTTATTACACCAACGTCCAGCAATGCATAATAATAATAATCTCCACTACTATGCCAGTACAAGAATTTGCTACTTCCATGTGCACCAGTGCTAATGTGCACCATGCCACCACTTGGTTTAATAATGACATGGAAGTAGCAAACTGTTGTGCTGGCATATTAGTGGAGATTATTATATTATTATGCATGTGAGTGTTTGCTGGACATTGGTGTAATAAGCTGGCAACAATTAGGGGTGAGCAAAATATCGACCCGATAACAGACCGACCGAAAAAATCAATTATCAATAGGTTTTGATTTTTAATATCCTAACAAAATCAGTTTTTCGGTTTTTCATTTATTTTACAGTTTTTGGGGACCGATACTAGGCATTAAAAGTAGGTAATTTTTTACAAAATTAATAAATCATTTACCGTTACTATGTTATTACGTACTGTGTTCCATAACTCCATTTTTTAATTAATAAATCATTTACTGCAATTCTATTAATATGTTATTATTGATTTGCTGTTAATATTTAATGATTTATTGTTAATATGTTATTTAGTTAATATATTTAGTATTTACTGTTAATATTTATTGTTAAGTAGGTAAATGAATATTTTAACTCATTCTGCTAGATTGATATATAAATATATAATAGCATGTATTAATTGTTGAATATATGTGTAGTTTCGGTTATTTAGTAGTATTTCATTCGGTCGGTTATGACGGTCAAAAATCACGGTCGATTATTCGGTTGGTTACATAACCGACCGACCGTTTGCCCATCCCTAGGCAGCATCAATATGCTTGATTTCCTTTAGTATAAATAGGGAGTTTGGTTCAGATTATAACCACCACCGAAGGAAGAAACTGATGAAATAAATTCTTTGTTCAGACTTCTCCCCATTATTCCTTAATCATATTTCTCTTCCTCTCTCTTGTTTAATATATATAGATATATTTAAATTAAATATATCTAACAGTATTGGTAAACATAATCAAGCTAAATCAGTTTTCTTCCACACATTTACAAATGCATAGTGTATATAGTTTCTAGTCAATTTGATCACTTCACATCTAGTAAATAAAGCACTGATATAGTCAAACAATAAATATAAGCAAATCTTACCAGCAAAAAGGGGTTTCTTAGCATTATCCTCCAGGTACAACAACAAGCAAAGACTTTGTCATGCTGGATGAAGCAACGTTTAGCATTATCCTCCAGGGTGAACTTGCATTTCACATTGTTCATAGCTAGGGAATACATACACTACAGTTATTTTGTGAATGAAAAAGAAAAATAAAGGCATATATGCTATTAAGACATTTATCTGGTATGATGCATAAAAAAAGCTCCAACTTAGCATAAGCTCCAAAAAACAAAGCATCAAAATGAAGTATAGTGCACTAAATTCCTAGGAAAAAAATCTATCCACAGGTACTTACATAAATCATTATATGTTAATACTTTAGAACTGCATAGGACTATATGTGAGTTTCCTTCAAATAATTGAAGTATTGAGCCCAAACAAAGCTGAATTGTTTTAAACAAGGAAATATTTAAGTTATGTATACCTTGATGTTAGACAACTGCAGGATTCAAGCACCATAAGCTAAATGTATGTGTCCAACTATTAAAAGTGCTTCCTGCAGTTGCATAATAATGTTATAAGAGTCAAGAAAAGATGAGAAATATCATTCATATACTGAATTACAGTAAAAAAGACATTTCTGCATTATTTCCTCTGCAAAGAGCTCAAAGGTATGTATTATACTCCATATATAACTAGTTACTTTAAAATAATTTCTAACAGATTGTTAAAATTTAAGAGTACACCTGCCTATTACCCCACCCATTCACCAAAGATTGTAAGATGCTTTGCATTCCAGATGGATAATAATTAACAATAACCAAGTGGCATCTCTTTCCATTTAACTTCTAACCACATACCAGCAACTCTTTTGACCTGCACTGTAATGCTAGCTGATAATCACATACACGAATCCCTCTCAGAGAAGAAGTAATTAAGTGAAGAGAACAACCCTGTGCAGCATTAACAGTCATTAAAAAATCACAAATTCAGTTGATAGCCAAACCCAGCATTTCTTAGATATGTGACAAGATGTGGTACCTTCCAGAATTGTTGCTGCCATGCCACTCAAATGAGCTACATCTGGATCTGCATCAGAAGCAACTCTAATTGCCTGAAGGAAAGGTAACAATAACAGTAATGATGGTGAGTTGGTGACAACAAAAGCAAAGAAATTAACACTAATGCCTGAACATGTAATATTTGGTGATGTTTATTAAGTTCTTTAGAGAGACAACCTTTGTAGCACACTCTTTTAATATAGGGAAGCACTGTCTTGACACATTGGCTTCTTGTAACTCCTTTAAAGCTTTGTCACAGTCCAACTGAAAATTACTTGACCAAACAACTGAGGTAAATTAACATGGAAAAGGGCATAGCAACAATCAACCAAAGCATCTATTCAGGGGAATAATGTATTGAGACTTGGGATGGACAAACAACAGTTGCATACCATTCCCCTACATAAACAATATTGACAAGCTTTAGAAGACACCAAAAGGAGGGGGGAATGGGGGGTGCAGAGAAGCAATTATCAGCATAGAGAACAAGAAGCACAGTGCTTCTATTGCAAAAGAAACTCACCATGAAAAGTAGTGTTGAAAGTCATGCCTTTCTAGACTGTCTTTCCTTCCATCAATCCAATTTATGATATCCTAAAGAAATTTGAAAATAATTGTTGAGAGCTTGTGAAAGGTTTTTTGGGAAATCTTATGATGTTAAAGAAAAACATGTAATTGTATATAGCTCCAAGGCCTAAAGAATTTTCAAATTGTATTGAAGCTATCAAACTTATAGCCTCTTCAATGTCTTCAAAAGCTTCACATCCTAAATCCATACATAGCCCAATTTACACCGGATAGCAACCAGCAATAGACTCAAGAAATCAAAAAACTGAAAAGGCAGAAAAAAAAAAAAAGGGAAACATCTTTAGAAATCAAATTTTCCTGGACCTTCTAACTGCAGTCTTCTTCTTCTCTCCACCCCCAACAGATTTCTCAACACTCATAGGCAGATGAGGAGGAGGTTTCTTGTTCTCCTTGCTTGTTATCATGCTTCTTAGCATATACCTAGGCTTCTCTCCTCCTCCTCTCTGCGCCATCATCGGAGTCACCGGAACCCCCCTTTTCTTAGCAGACTCAACTCTCACTCCAAGACCATAAACCGCCTTCTTCTCCTCCTCGGTTTCGACGCACTTTTTCCTCTTCAGCCTCTCATTCCTCCTGGCTGAGTACTCTTCGTATAGCCTCCCCCTCTCAAACAATGGGCTTCTGGGGTTCAATGAGTATTCCGCATTCCCATGAATAGGATCGCCCCCATCCCCATTGCCGATTTCTTGCTGCACCATCTTTGCCAGCGCCCGGAGCTCACATGAAATTGAATGGTATTCCAGACGCATCTCCCATTCTTCAACGTCGCTCCGAGGATTATGCAACTTGGATTTTGTCAAAGAACCTATTCCATCCAAGAAAAAAGAAAGAAGGAGAAATCCTTGAATTTCTTGAACTAACCGTTTATCGGATTTTTGAAATACCTGGTGGAGTTTGAAGCGTGTTTGTGGTAGACCGGAGCGCACGTCGAGAGCGAAGACGAATCGGAGATCTCGGAAGCGGCGGCTTGCTGGATCGCAACATCAACTTGGACATGGAGGAACTCAATCAACTTGCAATAGAAAAAATCTGAAGGAAACAAAAACGGTGAGAAAAGATTAGATAGATAGATAGATAGAGCACAAATGGGGGGATTCGGATTTGGGATGAAGAAGACCTGAAGCTCTGCAAGTTGCGAAAGATGTTTGTGGTTTGTTGGAATAGTTTAATGGAGAAATTGTGTTTTTATATATATACGAGTTTGAATGTTGGGAGCAACGGTCATATTCATATTGGAATAGTTTAATGGAGAAATTGTGTTTATATATATTACGAGTTTGAATGTTGGGAGCAACGGTCATATTCATATTCATATAATTAGGAAAAAAATTAGAGTTAATTCTATTTTTGATCATTGATTGATTTATATGTGGCAAATTTAGTTTTTGTATGATAGGATTGCCAAACCAACTTTATATATATATATATATATATATATATATATATATATATATATATATATATAACATATATATTTGATGGCTGGCTACTAATCTATACATATAATCTATAATCTATAATATTATTTAAAAAAAAAATCCTCATTTCGTTTAGTCCCATCCAAACACTTCGACCCAGACAATATAAAAAGAAAAAAGTATTTAGCAAACAATAGAAAAGGAAAATAAAAAATGATCCAAGGAAAATGGAAAAGGAAGCATAATTAACTTACCATGAACCGGAATAATATATATATATATATATATATATATATATATATATATATATATATATATATATTATATAATAGAAGTGCCTAGCAAAATTTTCCCCCCAAAACTAGAGGGCATTTTAGTAAACAACATAATGGATATTATTTATTTATTTATTATTTTATTAATTTTATTAATTATCCATATTTATTAATAATAATAATTGGTGTTTGGTGATATATAATTTGTGATATATCTAATATAATATTGTGTTGTTAATATTAATTGGTGTTTGGTGGAAATATTTATTTTTTGTTTTGTTCTTAATAATTACCCTTCATACATATTAATTTTAATAGCTAAGATTATAGTATGAAGGTTATCATGTTCTTAGTAATATCTATTTTTTTTATTTGCTTACAAAATAATTTTAATAAATTAGTTTGTTCATTAAATCGTTACTATTGGATTTATTGCAAATTAATTATAATTATTGGTAAAAACATTTAATCAATTATGAATTATAATCAATTGGTAAAAAAATTTAATCAATTATAAATTAAAAAAAATAACATAAAATGCTCATAATTCCACCACCCCAAAGAATGTAAAACAATTCATTTTATGCGTTATGACATTATTCTAAGCATCAAATACACTATACAAAGTCAAATAAAAACCACAAAATGGTCCTTACATTTTTTTAATACAACATTTTTTCCTCACACGTTATTTTCCTATCATTAATAATATATAAAATATAAAATATAATTGTTAATATATATATATATAAAGGCAGCATAACCCCTCACTACAAAAAAAAAAAAAAAAAAAAAAAACGAATATAACGACGGATTAGCGACGGGTTCATTCCGTTGCTAATTTAACGACGGAATAGCGACAAATTAACGATATATTTAATTTTTTGGTGTTTGATTGAAAATTAGCGGCAAAATTTGTGACATATGAGTTTTGTCGTTAAATACGTGGTAATATTAGCGGTAAACTTCCGCGCAAAAATTTGAGACAAGTTTGCGACGGAGTTTTTGCGGGTAGATTCCATTATTTTAAATTGCTACAGATTAGCGACTGAAATCAACATCCGTCGCTAGATTTTCATGCATATTTATTTTTATGTACACTATAGCGACGGATTTGGTGATCCCTCGCCTAGCGAGGAATCACCAAATCCGTCTCTATGTCTTGTATGTGAGCTAATTGTTTTTACATTATAGCGACGGTCATTACTGTCCGTTGCTAGATAGCGACCGTCGCTAGGATGAAAACACGAAATGTTTTGAGTACATAACCTAGCGACAGATTCTCCTATCCGTCGCTAGAGTGAATACACGAAATGTTTTGAGTACATAACCTAGTGACGAATTTTAGAATCGCTAGGTTGAATACACAAAATGTTTTGAGTACATAACCTAGCGACAGATTGTAGAATCCGTGGAGCGACGAATTCTCCTATTCGTAGCTAGGTTTCTAACTCTCGTTTATATTTTATTATTTTTAATAGGGGATAGGTAATTTTTTTCAAAAAACTTTGCGACGGATTTTGATCCCTCGCTAAATTGGGAAAAAAAAATCATTGCTCATAACCCTAAGCCAGCCGACAGACTGCCGATTACGCTGACTGCCATCTACGGTTCTCTCCCGTTACTCTGCCCCCGACGCCGACCGCCGACCGCCGCTGCCAGCTTCGCCGGCCGTCGCTGACTGCTTCGCTGCCCGCTTGTCGCTGCCTCCTCGCTGCCCGCCGACTGCTTCGCTAAAAGGTACGCCGGATATTGTTTGTTTATTGCTACAGCTTGAAATCAAATGTTGTTTGTCAAAATTAGGATTGCTTCAGCTTGAAATCAAATATTGTTTGTCAAAATTAGGATTGCTTCAGCTTCTGGTGATTTCTCAAAAAAATATGGATTGCTACTGTTCTCTTCTCTCTAATTTGGGGATTCATTCTGCCATTGTTGTTGTCGTATTCCCATTCTGAAATTATGAGAAACTCTGTTGTTGTTGTTACCGTATTCATTCTGCCATTCTGAAATTTGGTGTCATTATTGCTGTATTCACATTATCTTGTTAAGTGATTGTTGAGCTAGATAGTAGTCTCAAACTGAAGTGTAATATAGATCCAAGAAAGAATGGGAATGGCTAACCTTCTGTTACTCCATTAACAAGTCATCCACACATTCAATCAAAAATTCCACATTTCTCTCCAAATATGGATTAGTTGATAATTGTAGCCGATCAAAATCACATTAAAACAAAGTAATTAAGTTTCAAGTGACCATTTGTTAAGATAGATATCAAGTCAAAGAGACTTAAATGTGATATAAATTTGATTTACCTGGGTTACGGGTGTATCTGGCTCCAATTCAGTCATAAAGGCACTGATAAGAGCAGAGTTTGAAACTTTTATCTGTTGAATTGAATACTCTCTACTTAGAAAACTGAAAAAAGAGTAAAGCAAGGGAGTACACTCATCTCACTAGTTAAATACTATTAAAAGTAAAAGAAATTATAAGCATTAAAATACAATTGGGAGGGTTAAAACCTTACTTAAGATCTTGTGGTGCTCTGCTGTTTCCAACTTGTACAGAGAATAGATATTTTCTCTTAACATTCCCACTCATCCCACTAAACTTGTCAATTTTATTTTGAAAGCATCTCACTAGAACAAAACTTTCCTAAAATGTAGACTTTCACGAACTATTTTATAATTAACACTTCTCTGACTTGGACTCACCTTTGTAGTTCATAGTTTTACAAACCTATCAATGATTCCTTTGAACCTTAAACACAATGTGCCTAATATAAAATTGTGCAGGTTACAGATGTATATATAGGAAGAGAGTCACAGGCATACTAAGACAGAGACTCATAACATGACTCAATTCTTTGCAACATTTGGTTTGTTTCATTTTATAATGTTCCCTAGCTGTCTTTATTCATGGAGAAATCTGGTGTTGAATGGGATGAAATGAGAGTGTGAAAACAAAAATGTTTCCTATCAACTGAGGGTTGGTCTGTGCAAAATTTCCTTGGTTCAAGTAGTTAAAATCTTGGTGGGCTAATAGAAGGATGGACTTGTTATATATAGACATGAATTAATAATCTTTTGCATTTGAAGAGTTGCTTTTTCTGCTCTGCTGTGTTTATTTGGTATTAGTGGACTGATGTTATTATCAATGAATCTATGTTGACAGGAAAGATAAGGACTTCACAAATTTGTTGTGTGAATCTGTAACTAGTGATGGCTGCATCTTCTTCTCGGTTGCGCCGTGGTAAGAGAGCTTGCTGCTTTTGACTACCAGTTCCCCAGTCCGTGTGCTTGCAATTAGTTACAAAACTTTAGAACTTGTTTAAGTTGATCTGTATGATTCATAATATTTTCATCTAAAGTAGATTCTACCAACTAAACTGACGGCCTTCAAGACATAACCTCTTTTTCTGCTTTATTTACTTCCTGCTAATTCTGTGCTGACTGTGCATGTACACTACTTATGGTTTCTTAGCAGGTTGTTCTTTATTGGGTGGCCTTTGTAACAACTCTGCCTTGTTCACGAGAGCATCACCTGAGATTATATCCAATGATTTATTCACACAGGTTCCTCTGCTCTATTGCATATCCTTTTTATCTTTTCCAACTTTATCTGTGATATAGCATGATTGTTGGGTTCTGAGTAGTCATTGTTAGTATATGTATTTATTACAAATGTCAGTATGACACACTATCCCAAAGGCTAAAGCATTTGATCTTTTAATGGATGATTGTTAGAAATTTGGAACTACATAGTAATACATACTTTTAAGAATCTCATGTCTGAAAAAAAAAAAGATTATTAAGAAAAAAAAAAGGATACATGCTCGGCTGCCTTAATAGTTTATAGCTTGCCCTGATACTGCAAGATGGACTCTCTGGACTGAGTTGTTACAATCACTCAACCAACCTCACAAAAGTAACAATATATCAGTCAATAATAAATTGTATGCCTATATATATCTCTTCATTTTAATGATATTAATAAGAATTTCAACTTCTGAAAAGCAAATGTGTCAATAGTTAGAACATCATTTGTTCCATACTTCCATCAGACTAATAACAGTGAGTCTTCATATCATGACACTTGTTTCATGCATCTTGCTGATAGTAGTGAGTTCTTATTGCTTCACTTTCTTTAATCAAGAATTTTTTGCTTACTTGAAGCTGCATTACCATTGTAGTGTTTGTTATTAACGGATGTAATGACGAGTGTTTAAAATTAGATAGTTAAATTAATTTGATTGCCTATTTTTCATCAAGAAAAGGCAACTACACACCTTTATTTAAGCTGTGAGTAAAGCTATATGATTCTTTTTCCCCTTTCAGCAACTAAGAACTTTTATACAAATGAGGACCAACCTCAAAGTGGTAGACAATTCGGGTGCGAAAAGAGTTATGTGCATACAAGCATTGAAGGGCAAGAAAGGAGCAAGGCTGGGGGATACAATAGTTTGCTCAGTAAAGGAAGCGCAGCCAGGTGGGAAAGTGAAGAAAGGAGAGGTTCACTACGGCGTAGTTGTTCGTGCTGCAATGCCAAGGGGCCGCTGTGATGGGAGCGAAGTGAAGTTTGACGACAACGCTGTGGTGCTTATCAACAAGCACGGAGAGCCAATCGGTACCAGAGTTTTCGGCCCCGTTCCCCACGAGCTTAGGAAAAAGAAGCACATCAAGATTCTCAGCCTCGCAGAGCACATTGCCTGAGGTACTTAGATACTCTGGCTGCCATCTCAGAGATGATATGTTCATATCCTGTGCTGTGCTACTTTGGAATAGGTCTTAGTACAAGCTAGTCTTCTTTTTGCTAGGGTCTTCCGTCTGGGGTTGAATAGGTACATTATTTTACCCATGTTACCAGTTTTTCCAAATCAAAATTGTTGCCTTTTTCACAAACAAGCTTTACAAATTGTACGGAGTAACAGCTGCAATACTGCAATACTGCATCGTTTTACTTTTGTTTTGTTTTGTTCCTTTTTTTTTTTTTTTTTTTTTTTTTTTTTTTTTTAAAATTTTTGTTTTTGTCTTTTATACGTTAGGTTTCCGAGCTTTAAGTAAGATAAATTTTAAGCCCCAGGAACCAACTTTAGATATTGAATACCAAAGTGTTTTATACAATATTCTTACTTTGTGGAAATATTATTTTAAAGGGTAAATGACTTGAGACTTGTGTGACAATTAAAACTACTCGATTTATGAAATTTACTAAAAGGTCGTTTGGTAGCCACTGACCATTAAGAGCACCTTTAGTGGTGAAAGGTTTTTTTTTTTTTTTTTTTTTTTTTTTTTTTTTTTTTTTTTTTTTCAAATTCTTTTAGGACCTTATAGGCTTCTAGTCCAAAATATGGGACGATACAATGTATTTATTATCTCTATATGTTTTTCAATATCTTTCGTATATACTTATTATTTTAAAGTTGTGTTTGTTAGTCGTTGACTATCCAAATGTCAACAAGATCAAAAAGTAAAGTTTGATTCAAAAGTTGACTTCAACAAATATATGCCTTCAGTATGTTATATGTCTATGTGGTTGTATAGAAAGGTTTCAGAGACCAAAAAAAATAAGAGGCAATGACGACGGCATGCAAATGAAGCAGTGGTAGGTCGACCGCGGTGACAGTGACGAAAACATAAAATATTATAGGGATAAACTACAAATGACAGTGACGAAAACATAAAATATTATAGGGATAAACTACAAATGACAGTGACGAAAACATAAAATATTATAGGGATAAATTACAAATAAGTCACCGTACTATTTGGGAACAAGCAATTAAACTCAAATAACCCTTAAATAAGCAAACTCAAATAACTCTTAAATAAGCGATTGAACTCGAACTCGAAAAAACAAAGCAATTAAGCCATTAAAACTGGAAAAAAGAGCAATTAACTCATTTTTAAAATTTTCGGTAACAATTTCCGGCACAGGCGACCATTTCCGGCAATCGGGGAGTCGTCGTCGGTCGCCATTTCCGGCGAGGGCGACTAGTTGTTTCTAGTTGCCTTCCCCGCGAGGGTGACCATTTCTGGGACATGCAAAACTGACCTCAAACGCAAGTCCCAAATGCTCTTTTCTTATTTTTGTCACAATTTTAAAACGTTTCTATTTTTGTCTGGAAAAGAGTCATATTTTTGTCATTAACCCTAATAATCTAATATATTATATCACCTTAGCTTGTTCGATTTCAAGTTATAAAATTACCTTAACAAGTTATAAAATTGTCTTAGTAATTTCATATATATTATCTAAAAAATGATGTGAAAGATAATGTGATTACCTCATGTCCTCTTCCTCAAAATTTTCACTTGGCCCTCATCCTTTTTTGATCCTTTTCCTAGTAAGGTTTCCGTTTGAACGTTCCAATGAGTTCAAAGTCGATACCGAGTAAAGGGGTGGTGGAGCAGGGACGTTTGCTTTCGACTTGTATCACTGTAAGCTCGTCGGCTTCAGAGGTGGTTGAGTTTTTAAGGATGTCTTCTTGGCTAATGGACTTAAGCGTGGACCAGAAAATATTGACGGAACGAGAAAATGAGAATTTGAGAATTGGAAAATGGATCGGAGTTGGACAAGAGGGTGGCTCGCATGGAAGAGAATGGTTCTTATGCTGCTGTAAGACTTGCAGCTGAGAATGGTGGGTTTGCTTTTGGCCTATGTATATATCCCCTATTTGTTGTTAATTGTGTATTTCAGATAAGTGACTATCGTGCTTTATACGTGCAATAAATGTGCAACAATTGTGCAATAGTTTTTTTAATTCAATCTCAAATATTTATTTCTACTGCAATGTCTTTCAATAGATTATGTATTATATGGTGAAAATTGCAGTTTTTACATTTGACTTGAAGAATTTTACCATTAAAATAAATGGGTGTCTTTTAAATCTAGAAATCTACTCGAAATGTGTCAAATACTACAAGTTGTGTTGTGCGCAGAAATCATGTCTACATAATGGACTTCTTGGGACCATTAACTATGAGCTGGCTGCTGGGATCATTTTAGGAACAATTAACATTGCTGATGAAATCCAAGATTGCAATCTTTTCACCTTTTAGACTAAACTTAAACTATGGGATAAAAGATTAAAAGGTTTAAGTACTTGGGTATGGAGGTTGGTTTTCTTGAAGAGCGAATAAATTAATGAGCTTTAAAAGTTTTCAAATCAATTTCAGGAGTACAACATAGCAACTAGACATTATGAAATTATGAAAAAAGAAAACGTCTAAATAAAGAAATAACATCTCTTTAAACTAGACTTGTAGAACTGAAGAAAACTAAACTCACTCCAATTTGAGAAAGAACATCTCGAGGCTCATCTTCAAAACTGCAGCTCAACTTTTGAACAAATGGCTAAGTCCCCATGGTAATCCTCAAGAAAGGTAGCGTTTTAGCTGATTGTGTCCAGCCCCTGGTTGCAATTTTGGTATCATCTTCTACTGGCAAACAAAAAACTTTGGCACTTCTAATCTGCTTAATTTTCTATCATCCAAACTTATTAAAAGTAATTAAGTCATGATTGAATACATGCACTCACTAAGTTAACACCGTCTTTACCTTTCATTATTTTTTAACAATCGTCAACTGTACGTTTATCTTCTGAAATGGATGAGTTAGATTAATCATCACTTTTATTATAACATTTAACCAAACAAATTAATATTATGTTACCCTACAAACTAAACACATAAAATAATTTCAAAACTTAAAATTTGACGTTATCTTTCAAAAGATAATATTTTTTAAAAACATGTCGTTACTCCTCAAAAAAAATAAAAAAAAATAAAACGTATCGTTACATTTAAAAAGATTATCATATTAGAACAATCATAATAAGATAATCTCATGTGTTAGGAACCTATCGCCCTTAAAATTAACCATTTAAAAAGTAAGTCACAATTGAATACACTCACTAAAGTAACCTTTTTTTTTTTTTTTTTTTTCATTAGTGTTTACCCGTCCTCAATCGTTGATCTTCGCAAATGGATGAATTAGATTAGCTCTCACTTCTACTTATAACATTTAGCCAAACAAATTATTATATTCTACCCACCAAACTAAATTAAATACATACCATATATAATTTTAAAATCTTACAATTCGATGTTATCTTTGAAAAGATAACCGTTAAATATATAATTATATTAAAATAATCCTAATAAGATTATGTAGACGTTTAATGAACCAATTACCCATCAAATCCATCATTATAAATGTAAATCATGATGGAATTGACAAGTTAATATTATATTCTACCCTCCAAACTAAACACACATAAGATAATTTTAAAATATTAAAATTCGACATTATCTTTCAAAAGATAATATTAAAATAATCATAATGAAATATATAATTTCATATCTTGTAAATCAACTGCCCTTAAAATGAATCATTTTATAAGTCGTGATTGAATACACTTTTTTTTTTTTTTAAATACACAATAGTAATTCCTCCTTTTTTTTTTTTTTTTTTTTTCTTTTCATTAGTGTTTACTAATCCTCAATAGTTGTCACATTTTTCTTAAATGGATGAATTAGATTATCCCTCACTTTTACTTTTAACATTTAACCAAACAAGTTATTATTATATTCTACCCACCAAATCAAACATAAGATATTTTTAAAATCTTAAAATTCTATATTATCTTTTAAAAGATAATATTTTATTAAAATCTGACGGTGCTTTAAATAGATAATCATATTAACATAATCATACGAATTACGAAGCCTGACGTTTTATGAACTAATCGCTCATCAAATCCATCATAATATTTTGTCTGGGTGATTCTGAGACCGCTCAAGACCACTATTTCACGTGTTGCTTGGCGATACCAACAGGGCTATGTCAGAAATATCTAAAGTTGATGATGAGGAATATATAAGTTTAGCTTCCAAAGATGCAGGCTGTGCATATGTCGCACCTCCATTGCACGATCTTCATGTTAAATTGTGTTTTAATCCATCATAATATTTTGTTTGGGTGATTCTGAGACCACTCAAGGCCACTATTTTACGTGTTGCTTGGCGATACCAATAGGGCTATGTCAGAAATATCTAAAGTTGATGATGAGGAATCTATAAATTTAGCTTCCAAAGATGCAGGCTGTGCATATGTTGCACCTCCATTGCACGATCTTCATGTTAAATTGTGTTTTAATTTTGTGATAAACTTTCTTTCATCCGCCATGCCCTGGGTACAATGTGGAAAATAAAAGATTTTTTGCCCTCAATATTTTGATGCTTGGAGGGTTGCAATTTCGTACTTGCTAGCATAGATTCTGGTTCATTTTTTCGTCCATATATTGTCCAGGCAGTTTTAATTTTTTGAAAATGCTGTTTTTTATGGATTCTAATATCTTAGATAAATTCAAACATATAACAATAACAAGTATGCTTAAAATGAATAGAACCATCGATCTTGTGATTAATAAAAGAATAATCTATAGGAAAAAGTGTCAAATAGGTCACTGAACTTATCGCTTTTGTGTAATTAAGTCATTGAACTTAAAAAGTATGCAACCCAACTATCAAACAAGTAAAATATGTGCAATTAGAACATTAAAAAAATAAAAATTAGATGCTTAAAAATTTGTGATTTTGATTTTTGATACTTGAAACATTGTATTATAAATTATTTTATTTTTTAAAATTAAAATCCGTCATTCGATCTGTAACCAATTTGTCACATAAATTTATGATCTATAAAAATATATATGATATATTATAAATGTTTCTGTAAGAAAATTAAAAGCAATAAGCATTAATATAAGTTAGTGAATTTTTGTAAGAGTATGTATATTCGATTTAGAATTTTAATGATTTTTATAAATTTTTTAAAATAAATGTTCTTATATTTAATGACATTTCAACGATTTTGTTGACAAAAGACAAAAAATGATCCTGCCACAATAAAACTAGAACCAAATGAAAATGTTCTAATATAAAGAAGACTAAAAAGTAAATTGTCATCTATAAATCTAGGACAAAAAATAAAATTAACTCTTTAAAATTTGTAAAAGACATTTGGTTTCAATTCATTTAAGGTTACCTAGCTAGTAGGTAATATGAATATAACAATGTTATATTACCTGATTTGAAGTTATGAAATTACCATAACAAGTTATAAAATTGCCTTAGTAACTTCATATATATGATTACCTCCTGAGTTTATCTCCTGAGTTTATGACTTTTTTTTTGGTGCAGAAACCCAGGGAGGAAGACAAAAATGTGTGGAATTGAAAAAAAAAAAAAAAAAAAACAAACAAACATTGCAGATTTATGCGCCAGCTAGGCGCGCAGTAGGTGCACGGAATGCGCACCTGCGAGATTCATCTACATATTTCTCTACGGCATTCACCTGCAAAAACACAGTATATTGCAGGAGTAAAAAACTTCAAAAAAAAAAATCAATCCCTCACTAATTAAAAACTCATCTAAGTCTTTTGCTCTATAAAAACACAATAATATCTATAGAGGTAGATGCTCTTAAAACAAGAATCAAAGGAGTTGCATTCAAAATTAACAGAAGAGCAAAGGGTTATTTTTTATACTGTTATGCAAGACATTTCAAGTAGTTTAGGTGGTTTTTTTTTTTGTTTACGGATATGGTGGGACTGAAAAGACATTCTTATGGAGAGCATTATCATCTACATTGCGATCTAAAAGTAAAATTATTTTAAATGTTGCATCAAGTAGCATAGTTTCTTTATTGTTACTGGGTGGACGAACTGCACACTCAAGATTTGCAATACCAATTGCAATAAATGAATACTCAATGTGTAACATAAAACAAGGTAGCCATTTAGTTGAATTGTTGATAAAGGCGAGTTTAATAATTTGGGATGAAACTTCAATGATGCCTTAACATTGCTTTGAAGCTTTAGATTGAACTATGAGGGATTTGTTGCGATTTGTAGACCTTAACAGCTCAACAAAAACATTTGGTGGGAAACAATTGTTTTAGGTGGGGACTTTCATCATAGACTACCGGTAGTCCCCAAGGGTACAAGACAAGATACGTATCTGCAACCATAAATTCTTCGTATTTGTGGAATAGCTGCAAAATCTTGAAACTTACCAAAAGTCTTAGAGTGAGTACTATGGGTGTTGCGAATCTAGATTCGGTGAGAACATTTGTTGATTGGATTGCTGATATTGGCGATGGTAAGAATGGTGGACCAAATAACGGATATGCAGAAGTTCAAATCCCACAACATATGCTACTACAGTCTAGCGAGGACCATATATCAACAATTGTGAACAGTACATTTCCGATGTTTATGAATGAGAATTCAAATCCAGAGTTTTTAACAGGACGTGCTATACTAGCGCCAACATTAGATGTAGTCAATTCAATAAATGAGTATATTAGTGTCTTGCATACTCTGGAGAGTATAACATATTTTAGCTCCGACAAAGTTTGTCAAGCAGATTTTGATAATGGTATTCTAGTTGATGTACACACACCCGAATTTTTAAATCGAATCAGAGTTTCAGGTGTACTAAACCATTAATTGACATTGAAAATCGGTTCACCAGTCATGTTAATGAGAAAATATTGACCATTCTCTTGGTTTGTGCAATGGTACTAGATTGATAATCTCCAAGTTAGCAGACCATGTTATTGAAGCACAAATAATTACTGGGGCTAACCAAGGTACAAAAGTGTTGATTCCGAGAATGTCCATGTCACCGTGATCCAAGGTTGTCATTCAAGTTTCAAAGAAGACAATTTCCTTTAATGCTATCATATGCAATGACCATTAACAAAAGTCAAGGACAAACATTGTCTCATGTTGAATTGTTACTTAAGAAACCTGTTTTTGTACATGAACAATTGTATGTCGCTGCATCTCGGATCAACAATCCAAATGGTCTTAAAATTTTGATTGCAAACGACTCAAGTCCAAATTTTACATCAACCACAAACGTTGTATATCATTAAGTGTTCAATAATTTGTAATTTCGTCAAACTTTGTTTTTCTTAAACATTTAACTATTTCTTTTTCATTTGTTTAATACGCAATTCCAAACTTCTTTTTTAATTGAATTTTTTTGTTTCACATACAGCTGGACAACAAGTTTACAAATTTTTATCCCGTGCATCGGTACTATACTAGTAAAAAAATAATATCTCTTACGGAGTATTAAATACTTTTTATTATTATACATTCTTAATTTAGTAATGTATAAAGAATTTATATTCAATAGCAATTATTATTTATTGAATGTAATTATTATATAATTAATGAGTTTTTTATTATAATATATATATTTGAGTACTACTGACTCTGTCACAATGTAGTATCTGTTCATAGTTACTTTCTCAACCTACCGAAGCACAAAAAGTCAACAGTTGCCTCCACTGAGGCTTGAACCCACTTATAATATTTAAATCTTTTTTTTTTGTGTTCAGTAATTCTTTTAATGTAATTTTTATAAAAATTACAAATTTTATATACTTTTTTTAGGTGTAGCCCAGGTTTTCACCTTCAGACACAGTGACTAATCCCTTTGCTGGATTGTAGACACCTCTATTGGGTGAGACAACTGGCCTGGAGATTTAAGACTGCTCCATACACAAATTTTATATACTAATACTAAACTAAATATAACAAACAATTATAAATAATTTAAATCAAATCTCGTTAATCGAATAACATACATAAAATATGATGAAAGGAATAGCATTGAGCAATTATTTTTTACAAAACAAATAATATTACTTATTGATCAAATACAATGAACTATCAATTGTCTGCTTAAATAAGACCTGAACATGGAAATATCATCAAAGTCAAATATTGCATTAAGAATAAAACACGCTAAAATCGCAATTAAAATACTGTGAATTCCCAATATCAGCCCCAACAAGTAAAACATTTACTACCAACGTTAAAATATCCATTTATTTTACCCATACTTCGAACATTGCACTCCATTTGAATTTCAAAAAATCTAACCGTTACGCTTCTCCGAACTTGGCTCTTCCCCTTTGTATATGAACCCTATTTTCTGAAGATCATTCGCCGCCATTAACCCTAACCATCTCTCCATCTCCGAGCTCTCTTAAAAGCCATGGCCGACATTGCTGCAGCCGACGCTATTCCGGCGAAGAAAGGAAAATCCAGAAAGGCATTGAAGAATCAGAAGGCTTCATCGAGTGAGGCAAATATAATGGCCGCCTCAGTCTCCGAAGACGCACCCGATGCTGCAATTCCGGCGGGAGAATCCGCTGAAAAGGAGAACTGCGAGGGCCTCTGCCAGAAGAATTCGAAGAAAGGAGGGGCGTCCAAGGCGAAAAAGCAAACAGAAGAGTTGTCGTCATTTGAGAAGGAAATCCAGGAAATGCAGGAAAAGCTTCAGCAGTTGAAGATTGAAAAGGAGCAGACTGAGGAGCTGTTGAAGGCCAAGGAGGAAATGTTAATACAGAAGGAGAAAGAACAAGAGAAGTTACAGACGGAACTCAAGAAATTGCAGAAAATCAAGGAGTTTAAACCTAATCTCGTACGTTTCTCACTTTCTTATAATCTTCCCGGCACGAACTGATATTAGAGGGTTAAATCACAGTGACTAATAGTTGCCTAGAGAGATTGTTAGGGCTCGTGTTCTTGGACTTCCTTATACATATTGGGAAATTCAAAATGCCCTTCTTAGTCTATACTTCAAATTGAATTCTTATGTTTTTTATGATCTGAAATCATTGGACAGAACTTTCCAATTACAAAGGGAGACAAAGATCAAGAGAAAAAGGGGAAGAAAGGGAATGATCCTGCAAAGAAAAGGCCAGCTACAGCTTATCTTTTGTGGTGCAAAGACCAATGGAATGAGGTTATCTTTTGGTTTCTTGTATAGCAAATGAAGACACAGCAAGTTCTCTGTTCATATGATTGAAGCTCTGAATTTTTAATACTGTTATTTAGGTAAAGAAAGAAAACCCAAAAGCCGAGTTCAAGGAGATAAGTAATATGTTGGCGGCGAAATGGAAGACGATTAGCGCTGATGAAAAGAAGCCATACGAGGAGAAATACCAGTCTGAGAAGGAGGTATACTTGAAGATTGTTGGGAATGAGAAGCGCGAACAAGAAGCGCTGAGGCTATGGGATGAAGAGGAGAAGCAGAAGACTGCCCTGGATTTGCTTGATCAATATATTCAGTTCCAGCAAGAATCAGAGAGCGAAAACAAGAAGAAAAAGTATATATAAACCCAAATTCCCTTCTGTCAAAACCTAATTTTTTTTACCCTTGTGATCTTACTCTGCTTTCATTGTGTATATATAGGAAGGAGAAGGATCCACTGAAGCCCAAACATCCATTGTCAGCTTTTTTCTTGTTTTCGAATGAGCGCCGGGCTGCTCTTCTGGCTGAAAACAAGAATGTTAAGGAGGTAAAAAACTAAAAATTACGAAGCTCAGCACAATTTTGTACCCAGGTTCCTTTTTCTGTTTAATCTTATGAGTAGTATTATTTGTTGTCTATATAGGTGGCAAAGATTGCAGGTGAAGAATGGAGGAACATGACAGATGAACAGAAAGCACCTTATGAAGAGGTTTGCTAACTCGAATTCTTGAGGATCTTTGTTTGCTTTTTTGTGTGCAGCTCTAATGCATAACACTACTCTGTTGCAGGGGGCAATGAAGAACAAGGAGCAGTATGCTAAAGAAATGGAGATCTACCGGAAAAACAAAGAAGAAGAAGCTGCCAACAGCAAGAAGGAAGATGACGAAATGGATAAACTTAGGAAGCATGAAGCAATGCAATTGCTGAAAAAGAAGGAAAAAGCTGAAAATCTCATAAAGGTTGGTTTCTTTTTACTTTTCTTTTTGGGGGCCACCCCATTATTACTCAAGGGCATGCATTGGGTAAATCTCGTGAGTTTAGCCTTTAAAGCACCCGAAAATATAAACTAACATGAGTTGTCTATAGTTGATCGGCTATTCGGCTCAAATCAAGAAGGTTAATAGGCCCAAAGTTGAATTTGTAACCCTTGGCTGGGGTTGCTCCCTTCTTTTTACTTCTTTGATCATCTGGCAGGAGATCCTATATTACCCACTAAAAATTATGTCTGGGAAAAAATGCAGAAAACTAAAGAAGAGCAGAAGAAGAAGCAAAAGGAAGAGAAAAACACTGATCCTAACAAGCCAAAGAAGCCTGCAACTTCATACCTCCTATTCAGCAAGGAGGAGAGGAAGAAGATAGCAGAAGAGAAGCCTGGAACCAACAACTCTACTGTTACTGCACTCATTTCAGTCAAGTGGAAGGTACGACCCCCATCCCCAAAGCTCCAAATCAAAATTTTCACTGAAAAACATGTCTCTTTGTCTCTTTAAATACATCTTGATTGGTTTTCTTCATCTGGGTTTTCAGGAGATGAGTGAAGAAGATAAACAAGTGTGGAACAACATGGCTGCAGAAGCAATGGAGGCATACAAGAAGGAACTGGAGGAATACAACAAGGCAAAGGAGCAGAACAACAACAACAACTGAAGTTTCATATTTTAATATTTTGATGGGTTCAACTGGCTGGGTTGAACAACTAAAAGATGGATTTTCTTTCTGTTGATGAAGTGTTATTGGTGCTTGTTTTGACTTGCAAATTGGAATATATGGAAAAGAACTTTACCCTTTTTTGGACATTGCCAACTAATATATAAAATCTTTTTTAGAGTAATTTTTTTTTGGTGTAGCCTAAGGTTTTCACCTTCAAATGCAGCGACCAAGGATCAAACTTTTGACGTTTTATTAAGGATGAATGAATCTCTTCTACTCCATCACATCCCCAAGTTAAAAATAAAGTCAAACTCGAACCTTGATAGAAGCTCTCAGCATGCAAAGAAGCTTTCATGTGGATTGAAAGGAAAGGGCCTTATGCCCTCCCTAATAGTCATCTTGACACAGTTTTTGAGAATAAATTTGTCACTTTGAAGGAGAGAAAGGATGAGAGGTTGTCCTCCAAATGAAGGATTTTTGCAGAGTTTATGGGGTCGTGTCATTGGTGAGTGTCTTGGAATCATCGCGTGCGAGCTACAATGTGCGCCCGTTAATAGCTCAGGTTTTTTTTTAAAATTTTAAATCAGCTTTTGTATTTTTTTTTTTTTTTTTTTCTACTATCTTCACTTTCCTAAAAATCACAATAAAAACTCCACTATTGAGGAGGTCTAAGAGCATCTACACTAGGTAGAAGTTTTACACGAATTTTAATGATACACATAAGAGAGAAAATGTGGAAGAAAATAAGAAAAAAAAATGAAATCTAATACATACAAAGGATCTTAACGCGAGTGCACACTCCTGACTGGGTGTTTGTTGTGCACAAAACGCCCACAACAGCTCAAACTATCCATTTATTTCTCTTTCGATGGGACCACAAAAAACTCTTCATTTGTAGGAGATAAAGTTCATTCTCTCATCACTTTCTCTATCATCCACTTCATCATGAGTCTACAAAAAAAATCTACTAGATGCTCTAAGGCTCAATAGACTCTACCCCTCTAGTAACTGCGGAAGGAAATCGTATCCAGACCTTTGAACCTCCACAGTACAAACAGCTCACTGGTCATAAATCCAATCCAGACCTTTGACCCACATTACTGCTTCCCGTGATGATTTTTAAGTTAGATGACAAACCAACTATGTTAAACCCCAAATACATCTTATCTTTCTTTTTTTTTTTTTTTTAAAAAAAAACAGATATTTAAAGTAAATTTTTTGGTTACTAAATTAATTTGAAACAAAAATGGTAAATGTGGGAAGGGCCTGATAAGATTCAGAAAATCCAGGGATACTAATCCGTCTCTATAGTATTTTCCTCTCCTTACATGTCTACTTCCATATTAGTTCTTGTGCGGTAGAGTTCTTCCTCACACAAACCCTAGTTTTGTTTTTTTTAATCACCAAAAAAAACCCTAGTTTTGTTTTTTTAAATCGTTTTTAACCGCCATCATCCCAGCCGGAGGCCGGAGGATTTAACCATGGTGAGAACGAAGGTAGAAATCAAGAGAATTGAGGACAAGGCGAAGAGGCACACTACCTTCACCAAGCGCCGGCAAGGCCTGTTCAAAAAAGCCAGCGAGCTCTGCAAGCGGTGCAACGCGGAGGCCGCCGTGATAACTTTCTCATTAGCCGGCAATGCATTCGCCTTCGGACATCCTTCCGTGAATGCTGTATTGGCTCGTTACGATAGCTACGATGCTAATCGGGGTAGTGTCGATGACGATGATGCAGAGAGCAATGCTCGGAAGGTTCCAGAAGATGATGCGGTGGTGGTGGCGAGTAATGAAGGTTTAAATGATGATGAAGATGATGATATGAAGGTGGAAGAGATGAGTATGGAAGAACTGGAAAAGCTCGATTCAGCTATGGAAGAGATGAAAAGAAAAGTGATTGCTCGTGTAAATGAAATCATTAGTCTAACCGGTTGATACATTGAAATTTGACTCAATTTATGATTGTTAATTAAATCAGAATCTAAATTTTATACAGATTTTAAAGAACATTTGTAATTTATATATATCAGTACACAGGTCCTGAACTTTTGACAGCCCTAAATAGTTCTAATTTAGTTTGCACAGTATTGATATTTATATCAGTACAATACAACAGGTCTTTTGAGTGTTCTAATCTAAACTTCAATCTGTGGTGGCAAAAATCATCACAAAAATCACCATATTAGGTCTTTATTGGTTTGAATTACTGCTATGTCTAACTGAGAGAGATCATGTGAGAAACTCCAAGGTATCAAATGGGAAATTTGGGTCTAAAGTTGCAGGGTGAAGTGAGTAGTCCAAGTCCAAGCCCACAATTGGAGAGTTTGTTGATGATGTGTTGGCTGAGGATATATGAACTCCCTTGAAGGCATTTGTGTGTTGCTGTGAAGCAGAGAAGTAGTTCGATTCGGGAGTGGTGGGGGAAACAAAGGAGGGTGAGTATGTGCCCAATGCCACTGCATTGTCATCGACCTGTGAGCTCTGGAAGTGTTGATTCTCGTCTGTAAGTCCCGAGAATGTTGGAGGGAAGGAGAAGGGGAATGCGGTTTCCTTTGTGTCCAATCCATCTGTGTTCACTCTCAGGCTTGCTCTCAGGTTCATTAGCATCTGGTTTGATTGCATTGCCTGGAAATTCTCGTTCTGGTGATGGATTTGCTTGAGTTCTTGATTTTCAGGCGATCTCAGCGGGGGAACTGAGGTGGTGGGAGCTAAGTTGCATGTATGTGTCCCCTTGTATGTGATGTCAAATACTGTTGGATCATCATCAGATCTCTGCACTTGCTTCGTTGCCCAACAGTTGTGCATTAGGCGAAACGTGCATCTGTAGTAGCTCCTGCAAACATGAAAATTCTTATCATTAGACCTTTTCTGGCATATTTAGGTGACGAGGAAAACCCTCAGTCATTGTTTGAGGACTACCAGGAGGCCAATAGGCCGAACTTGTAACCTGGTTACCAAGACAGTCTGACTAACTTGGCTGGGGTTGCCTATTGTGTGTCTCTATCTTGTTCTAATAACCATTGGTTTTCATAACTTTCATGCAGAAACAATGGAGTTAACTATGCAATATTCACCTGGGATATTTAGCTCCAAGGATGTCTTTCTGCCCATATTTTCGCCAACTATATCCATCTTCTGTAGGGCCTTCGAGGCCATTCTCAGCGCCAACTCTTACTTGTTCGGTCCATGTTGGCATCGCCTTCCTGCAAGCCAACAAAGAAACAGGTAAGAAGCTGCATTAGAATTAGCACAACATCTAGAATCTTGATCATATAATGAGACAGATTGAATAAGGCATACCTCTTTTTTGATACATTGTAGTCCTGCTGCTCCTTAAAACCGTTGTTGTTAATGTCGAGGCTCCCATCGAGAGAGATGGAAGGTTCAGGTGCACCCGGCAGAGGTGTTGCCACCGGGTGGGATTGCCCTACCAACCTCCATTTGAGAATCAACAGGGCTTTCTCATAAGAAGAGAGTATCCTCTGCAGAAAAAAGTATTGGGTTTCAGAAGAAGCTGCAGAGTTGAGATGAACTCTTAGCTGCTTTGCACATTCCATCCCTTGGATTAATTCATTCAGTAGAGCCTTGTATTCCCCGTTATAAGCGCTGTCCATTTCGACGAAAGGGCTAGTTCATTCCAAGCCGGTGATCACAGAAATGGGTTCGTTCGGTTTTGTGGTTCAGAGTGGGATTGGATTGGATTCGGATTCAAGACTCAACAAGTTGTTTGGGAAGCAAGTTTAGGATGGGAATGAAGAGTGCTGAGGAAGGAGAATATAAAGAGTGGCATTTTGAAATGGATTATTATATAGCAAAAGGGCTGTGGAATTTCTTTAAAAAAAAAAAATTAATGCAGTGAGTGCAAGAGTTTGAAGTTTGACTGGAGAAACCGAGTTTTTCTGCTTGGACTAGTCTTTGGTCATAGCAGAAATACAAGTGTAATAGTGAGATAGAGAGGCGTAAGAAAAGAAGGTCCAAACATGCTTAGTGCTGACCAATTCAACCCCCCCAACAATTCCCCCACCCAATTTCTCTAAAAATCTTTGCAATATAATTAGGAGACAATAAATCCATGGATCTTATCTTTTGTATATGCTCAACATTTTACTCGCATTTATTAGATTATTATTACTTTTGAACATTATAAAGACTCAACGGCGTACTTGAGAAATGATCTTGTGGTCTAGTGGTATAAAGTGGCTCACAGTACTAACTCTTTGTGCAATAATCTCGTGGTCTAGTAGCATAAGGTGGATCACAATATTAACTCTTAACTTTTTGTGCTCCAATAGGAGTTGAGAGCCATTCGAACCCTAAGGATATAATAATCTCAAAATTTATGAGGAAGGATAAATATAATTGATTGTTTGGTTGACATGAATTGCATTGCAGTTCTGCCATAATTCTTTGGTCACTCCAATTATAATGTTTGGTTGGAAGAAATTGTAATTAATGGGGTACCCCATGAATTACAATTCAATTGTTGTAGGGAAGGAAATTACACGAGTGTATTTTAATCTTTATACTACTTTCCTTTTCAATTCTAATAATTTCATTCCTCTCCACCAAATAACGTAATTTGAATTCTTACTTTATTTCCACCTTATTCTTTTCTCACCGAATTACAATTTCTTTTCCCCATAATTCATTCCTTCCAATCAAACGCCTTGTAAAAGTTGTGACAAACAGAAATGTTAAAAGTGTTTGTATTTTTGCATGGGGGTGTCAATCTCCACCGTACAAAGACGTTGCTTGTGAGCGGTGTAGATGTAGTAGTAGGAAAGTCCATATGCTGACCGATTCAAACAACAGAAAGGGGTCTCTTTCTTTCATTATTTCTCTACTAAAGATGGGAATGGACATAAATGATTGAGTTTAAGAGAAGAAAAAAGAGGTGAAAATGTTAAGGTATAAAAAGAAAGAATCTTCTAACCTCAGACTCCGCGTCCTCCATTTCTATTGGCTACGTAGAAATTGGGTGATTGGTGGACCATTTAGGAGTGTACAAATTCGGTTAATTAATCGTTTAATCAAATCAAATTGATCCAATTCAATTAATTAAAATTGTCTAAAACTTTAATATTTGATCGCTCTAAAATTTATATTTTTGAATTAATCCAACTAATTTTTTCTAGATTAATCGGTCCGTTAATCAATTAAACATTACCCATTACATCAATACTTTAGACTCCAGGCAAATTATTTATAATAACCAAATTTACATGTCATATGGCAAGAAATATTTTTAGTGATAAGAATCAAACTTAAATCATTTTAAGCGAAATGAAGGATTATATTACTAATTTAACTAAGGGTGTGTTTGGAAGCCCGGAAAATGATTTCTGGAAATCATTTTCCGGGCTTGGGCTGTTTGGCAACCATTGGAAAACCCAGTCAACGGAAAATGTTTTCCGTTGACTGGGGAAAACAAGCTAATTTTGGCGGAAAATGACTTCCGCCAAAATTGGGCGGAAGTCATTTTCCGCCTTACGCCTCTCGCCGAAAACATAGCAAGCCGACGTTTCCGGCGGAAACCACATGGTTTCCGCCGGAAACCAAAGTAATCTGGTTTCCGGCGAGAAACCAGAGCACTGGTTTCTCGCCGGAAACCAGAGCATCTCTGGTTTCCAGCGAGAAACCAGTGCTCTGGTTTCTCGCTGGAAACCAGAGCATGTGCTCTGGTTCCGCCGGGAACCAGAGCACGTGGTTTCCGGCGGAAACCATCTGGTTTCCGCCGGAAACCGAGGGGGGGTGGGTTTTTTTTTTTTTTTTTTTTTTAAAATTTTAAATTAAAATATTAGTTTTAATATTAATATAAATATTTTAATATTTTAAATAAAATAATAAAAATATATAATTATACAATTCTACCCAATTTCCAGAAAATGAACCAAACACACAAACACAGTTTTCCAAACTACATCCAAACACGGGAAATGAACCTATTTTCTGGAAAATGACTCATTTTCCAGAAAACATTTTCCAGAAGTCATTTTCCTGCTTTCCAAACACAGCCTAATCTCCTTCAAAATCACATGTTCTCACGAGTAATCAAGAAAAATAAAAGAATGTATTCAAAAACAGAAAAATAAAAGAATACTTATTCTTCATACGATTAGAAAAGATTATTTTCAGATGAAGCTTGCAAGTGCAAAATACGTAGTAAATTAGGTGGTATAATTTCTTGGAACTTTCTCAGGTGATAAAGACCTTTTCATTGGTCCTTCAACTGTTTGGTATGATAGGGATAATTTCACCTAAATTTAACACTTCTCAACTTGTCTACTTGAGAAAATTTCTCATTAATATTTAGGATATCTGAATTTTTTAAATTTAATACTATTAACTTTAACACACACACATATACTGATTCAAATGCGGACAGTGTTTCCTGTGCAGTATTCACCATTAAATATGCATAGATGCACCACACAGTCTTCGGAAATGCACCAATGCACCCAAAACGCACCACACACCAAAAAAAATGCACCACACTTCACCATACCTAATTGTGCATTTTCCAACACTTTGTAGTATACATTTATGCGTATCTAATGGTGAGTAACCGCAAAGTTACACGGAAAGCACTGTCCGCACGGGAACTTGACTGTATATATTTAAAAATCACCAAGAAGAAGAAGGGGACACCTAGCTAATTACGCAAACACTCTTCTGGTCAAGAGGAAGGGCCCATTATCGGATGCATGTAATATGCTTTTGTATATATATTTTTAAATTTGATTTTATTTTAATTTCTGGTGGAGGAAAAGAAGTTGATTAAGTCTCCATATCACATCAAGTAGTATATCACAAATATCATAAATGATAGGTCGTTGAGAGCACTTGAAGATTTGGAGATGGTGGGTGTGGAAGTGTTCGGAATACTCTAACAAATAACAATAGATCAAAATTTGAGAAGAGTAATGGCTAAATCATCAAATGAGAGAATAATGGCTAAATACGTTGTTCTATTTTTTAATGCTTATTGGTGAATTGAAAATTGTCAAATGTAAACAAAGACTTACGAGGAAACCAGCTTGGTTGGCGTGAGTGGCCGAGCACTCTTGTCCCTTAAGAGAGGTCGGGAGTTCAAACCCCCTCTTGTATGGAAAAAACCAATCTGGCCAGCACTTTGCCCCTTAATTGGGCCGGCCCGGTGCGAATGGGGATTAGGCTGAGTATGGTACGGGCTTAAAGGTGCCTCCTATGAGTTAGGGCCTGCTCAGGACACCCCATGGTCTAACCAAAAAAAGACTTACGAGGAAAATTTACGGATTTTAAGAAACGAAATTGCGAGGCAATCCTCTACTTTTTACTTAATTATTTTTTATTGCTTAAGTTAGAAAAAGCTAAATCATTATTTTTACCAATAAAAATACATTAACTATTTAATTTTTTTATTTAATAATCTCTTTAATTGAGTAATATTAATAAGAGATTCTAAGAGATAAAAATATATGGGGCATGAAGTATTTTATTCTTCTTTTTTATTTCACATTTTTAACTACCTAAGATTTCCCTCTTCAGGGGCGGATCCAGAAGGGGACAATAGGGGCAGTTGCTCCCTCCCCCACCTCCCTACCTCATTATATATATGTGTGTGTGTGTAGTAGTAGTAGATTTTTTTCATAAACTCTTTAAGGGATTTAGTGATCAAAACTTGTTGACTACCTTTTAATTGTAGTTTTTTTTTTAAATATCAATTAACTGTGAGAGTTATATATAATGTGTTACGTATGATAATAATTATTTAAATTGATTAATTAATTCTAAATATCTTTAATTTTAAAATTCAATTATGATAAAATTTACCGTACTATTTATGAACTATGTAGTCAATGTAGTACAAGCGTTTCAATTATGTGTTATCGTATTCAATTTAATCTAAAAAATATATAGAGTTGATCTAAGTGAAATAAAAAATATTTATAAATATTATATTAATATAGATGATATGCAATTTATTCCAATTATTTCGTATTTTATCATAAATATTTTTTTTTGCATTTTGATGTTTTTAAAATTTTTGCCCCCACTCAAATCAATTTTTTTGTTTATTTTCTTTCACAAATTTGCTTTAAAAAATCAAATTACGTTAATTATTATAAAAATAAAATAAAATAAATTTATATTATAAATAACTTTAATTGAGTCTCATGTACGAACAAATAATATAAAATGTGATGAAGGGAGTGAATATAATTTTCAGAAATTGATGAGATTAAGAAATTAATGATGAAAAAGCAAGAGAATAAGATATAGTTGGCAGTTGGAGAGTGATTTCGATGAAAATGACGTAATGGAATCCAAGTCCTCAAATGCAATGCGTGCGTATTGTCCTTTTTATACCCGTTCTCAACAATTTTTTTTTTAAATGTTTTTTTTTTTTTTTTTTTTGTAAACTCTAAACAGTGGTCCAATAATTTGATTCTCAATAATAATAATGAAGTCACACAACTCCCATCGATAATTTCGGTGTTATACTATACGAATTTTTATTCTACTTTCTAGTTTCTAACGTGTTTATTTATCATTAATTTTAGGAAAAAGGTACAAATAAGCCATTGAACTATTTGGGAATTAGCAATTAAGTCATCGAACTCGAATAAGCTCCAAATAAGTCACTGAACTTAGGAAAACTTAACAATTAAGCCATCGAACTCGAATAAGCTCCAAATAAGCCACTGAACTCAGGAAAACTAAGCAATTAAGCCACTAAATCGAGAAAAAAAAATAACAATTAACATTTTTAATAGGTCATTTGTCTATTCCGGCCACCGACGATGACTTTTCCGGTGACCGGCGACGATCGCAGGAAAAGTCGTTGCTGGTGGCCGAAATAGGCAAATGAACCGATAAAAAATGTTAATTGTTATTTTTTTCGATTTAGTGGCTTAATTGCTTTATTTTTCTGAGTTCAGTGGCTTATTTGGAGCTTATTTGAGTTCGATGGCTTAATTGCTAATTCCCAAATAGTTCGATAGCTTATTTGTACCTTTTCCCTTAATTTTATGGATATAATTTACTTACTCCGTATTTTTTTTTCCCTTTCCAACATGTATGTTACACGGCAAAAGTATATACTCTTAAAACTATAATTATTATTTTCTATCGTGCCAAGACTATTATCACACATGTCACCTTATTATTTTAAGTACATACAAGTTTAAAACTTTTAGCGAAGTCTTATTGTGGATAAATTAAATTTTGTGCACTTATTAGTTTTTGAAATATTATTTTAAAAAAGAAAAGTTATATAGCCACTCTATGTGCGCGTGTATGTATGTGTGTGCTTGCGTGCACATGTGTTTATATATATAGAGAGAGATTGGATTACATAAGAACACAATTTTATAACTCCATGTTCGCAATTTCATAGCTCTATGTTCGCAATTTTATAACTCTATGTTCAACAGTATAACACAATTTTTGAATATATATAATAAACTTGTGAATATAAAGTTCAAAAGTTGTGAATATTGAGTAATGTAATTTCGTATATTGAAATCTAAAATTGTGAATACAGAATTCTAAAATTATGAGCATAAAGTTCTAAATATGTGAACATAAATCCGAGTTCACCTTACAAGGTGGATCCGGGTCCATAGCATAATTTACCGGACCGGCGACAGTTGATAAGGTGGACCTGGGTCCAATACGATGCCGTTTCACAATTTTTTTTTAAAAAAAAAAAAAAAAAAATTTAACGGCGTTAACGGCTCCTCATCGCAATAGAACACAAACTCTATATTCACAGACCCTATACTCCATATTCACAATTTGAAAACTCCACATTCACACATTACAGGGTTATATGTTTAGTAACTATATTACCACTGTTATGCATTCACACATTCAAAACTCTATATTCACAGGTCCTATACTCCATGTTCACAACTTGGGAACTTCATATTCACACATTAAAGGGTTACAAGTTGCTAGAACTCTGTGAACTCTACTACAGGTTCACACATTCATAACTCTACATTCACAAATTCTATACTCTATATTTACAATTTGAAACCTCCACATTCACACATTTCAGGACTGCTAGAACTCTGTTAACTCTACTACAGATCCACACATTCATAACTCTACATTCACAAATTCTATACTCCATATTCACAATTTGAAACCTCCACATTCACACATTTCAGGGTTATATATTTAGTAATTAAAAAAAAAAAATAGCGAAACGGTGTCGTATTGGACCCAGGTCCAACTTACCACGGCATAATTTACCGTTTTGAGGGTTATGTCCTTTGGGAAAGTGGCTAGCTCTCTGCCTCTCTACTATTGTGGTTGTGCTATGTGCCTATATGGGAATGTGGTTGGAAAACGTTGTATATGTTGTTGTCATTCTCTAAAGTGCCAATGCAATACTCAAACATGTTTTCTTGAATCTGAGTGATTGATAATCCGAGTCAATTGTTAGAACAATGTTATTTGCAAATAAACTTGTATAGATTAAGAGCATCTACACCAATACATATTTCATAAGTAATGGGGTAGACGTGAAAAAAGGTATGAGAGATAGGCTTTGGATTCATCTACAAGATTAGAGTTATTGGAACAGTAATTCATCTCACAGAATCTAATTTCGGCTGCACCACACGTGTGCCCAGCGGGTGAGTCAGCTGTCTTCTTCTTCTTTTTTTTTTTAAAAAAAAAAAAATTAGATATGTTTTTTTTTCATCCCCTCTCATTTTTTCTTTCCTAATCACATTTACAAAAACTCCTCAAAAACCGCGAAAAACTCCATTGATAAGGATGCTCTAAATGTGACTTCGTAATTCTTTATGTTAATTGACACCTTCTAAAATGATCAACATCAGAAATTATCAAGCCAATGTAAGTAGACAATTAAACATGTATAAATTTAACCGCAAAAACTTATATACATCTAACATTATTCTCAAATAGCATTATTGTTTAGTTGCCACCCATACATGACTTCTTCCTGAAAAGGACAATTTGTGAAAATCTCTGCTGCCATGACCACATGATGCTTTTCACATTGTGCCTTCACGAACCTTCTCCACGAGATACCATACAAGCGGAGCTCATCAAATGCTTAAAATGCACAAAAAGAATAGAATAAAAATGGACAAGAAAAACCATCTCACGAAAGAATCAATCATTTTTGCAGAAAAAAAGAACCAGATTCTAATAAGATGATAGGATACAATACCCCTTCCCATTGCTATATATATGCATGCATGTTGAGTCCCTGGAAACCTCAAGCAAGTGATCAAAAACACCAACTAAGCCTCTGAATACCATTTCCTCTGTACTCTCTTCGTTGCATTGATTCAATGGCGTCGAGCCAGTGCTACAAAGAAGTGGACCAGACCACCATCACAACCACCACCGTTACCAGCCACAAGGTCGAAAACGATCAACACCATTCTTTAACCGACAAGGTGAAAGAAATGGCAGGGAAAGTGTTTCATCACGACGCTCACAAACAGCATGGCCATCAATCTGCATGCCAGGGTTCAACTGTAACCTGTGAGAGGAAAGAGGGTTTCGTGGAGAAGATGAAAACCCAGCTGAAGACCATAGGCGGGAAGAAAAAGCACAGGGAAGGAAACTGCAATGATAGCAGTGACAGCAGCAGTGATGAGAGCGATTATGAGAAGTGAAAACCGTGGGGATGAAGAATCAAGAACTATGAATAAGAGTGATCCAATGAAGGAAGATAAAGAGTGATGGTAATTCTGTTATTCTGAATTCTATACTACGCTAAATTTGAAATAGAAAAATAAAGGGTGTGTGCTTTGATATGCTATGCAGAATAAATTCTAAATCTTCTATGTATCTATTACTCCATATCTATTAATTAAAAACATGGTTTCTGTATATGCCATTGTTCATATTTGATATATCAGAATAAAGTTCATAACACAATGTAGCAAATGAAAAGTGTCAGTAAATACCAATAGAGCTCCACTGCTAGAGAATGAGGAACACGTATCATTATTGACAATTGGAGAACAAGAACAGGAAATTTTTGCAGAGGACAAAATGAACTAACCTGAAAAATCATCTACTTTTGACTTTCCAAAGCAACTGAACACTATAAGCTCCCTGGTAGATCCACTGTGACAATAGAGTGACAAGAATCAATAAGCCAAACTTCCTTTCAAAGAAGAATTCATGGTTTTTATCTAGATACTGATGCTCAAGTTTTAACAAAAATTACATCTTGGATTTTGGATTGATCTCTATCACATAGCAAAAGCTTGTTAATAAAACAGTTAAAGCCTTCACTACAAACAGAAACATAACAAATACATAATCTAAAATGTGACAGCTTAGGGTCACTTTGTCATGTCATTAGTTACACTCACTGGACAGGATAATTTTATATGGAGTGCCAAGGTGCCGTGAATGTGATAGAGCTAAGTGCAGACAAATGGAATAAGTGACAACAAAACAAAATTATGCATACAATAGAATAAATACTCTTTCAAGTAGGTCATTGGCAGAAAAAGAGACTCACAGATGATGGGATAGCTGATTGTGAGCATAAGGGTAGAACTATATTAAAAATTCATAACACAGTATGACTTAAGCAAGCTCTGTCGCCATTAATGTCTAGAAATCAGAAACTGAAAGAGGAATGGAATACCAGTGGGCAGTGGTTATAGCTTGAATTCTATCATTCATAGGCATCAGTTCAGTGCCAGAAGCGAACTGAACAAACCAATCAATAGTCATCACTCTTTCATGTGGGAGTTATCCGTTCAATGGCAACAAGAATATTGGCCAGATTACCACATAAAATAATCTTAGCACTAGCTACAAATTGTCAAATTTACATATCTGCTATTCTGTAGATAATTCAGATTTTACAAGTAGCAACTTTCGTCTTTCGCAAACATTCTAACCACAGAAGAGCTAGATGCTCCTTTACAAAATTCCCCGTACAAGTCAAGGTGAAACACTAGCAAAATGGGGTCAAACCTAGAACGACCACGACTGGTCTTCTCTAACAATGGAAAGACTGACAGGTTGTCCAAAGTGTCACATATCTTACAAATTAGCAACAAAGGTCGCAACTGCTTGAACAGCAAGATCTTCAGCTTCTTCTTGAGTGGTTTCAGAAAATTGCAGGTGCCTCTTTGCAATCTTGAATGAATGATCGCCCCCCTCAATCACATGTAACTCATTAGCACAGGTCATTTTCTTCCTAACAGCTTCCAGTTTATCTAATGGACAAAGTCCATCTTTGCTACCCTTCACCAGAAAAAGGACTATATTATACAAGGCTCAACATCTAGTATTTCCAATTCAAGGACTTAAGAATACACTTCAAACTATAGATTGCATAATTAGATATATCTGATGGAATTTTTTAAAATATTTGATTAAATGTGGAATAGTGCCGTATCAGCAGACAAAGCAATGATTACTAGCACCAAGAGAGCTATCTAAGCAATGAAAAAAGGTAGTCATCAAATTTAATTTTAAAGAATAGAAAATATATTGAGAAAACACCAATCATTAGTTTTTAAATAGAACAGGCATACAATACGTGTGACTGACTAATATCCATCCATACAAATTTAATATTGACTTCATTGTGATAATATCACATTCATAAAAAGAGAAACATATATAACCAAGTGCAAGTACCTGCACAAACATTATGGGAACTCTAAGTTGTAGCAGTATCTCATCTCTCACAGCACCATTTATTCCCTGTAATATTTGCAAATTTCCCAATAGTAACAGAAAACATATAATGTTGCATAAACTTTCAACTGTTTGAAGCATGCAGCTTCTTCTGCTAATTGATCATTTTTGCTCTTCCCCTGTTCTCCACTCTATTTAAATGCTATATGGCAGTATTTGCTAGGTTGAGGTGATAAAGCAATTATAATTTTCCTTGGTTTTCTGTGTTTATAGGATCATCAAACTATCAAAATACTTCACATATATCAGTTGCCATTTATCACTTCTAATTTTAAAAGAGAATGCAATGCTTGAGAAAGATATTACAGCATAACAAGCATTACTATTACGCACATAAAGCCATAAAGGTTGACCTTTAGTGGGTATCCCAAGCAAACTACAGCAGAAGCACCAATGTCTTGTCCACTGGCTACCATGCAGCTGACCCTAAACAAAGGAGCAGGATATGGGGCTTAGTCTTACAAACCAGGTTTTCTTGCCCAATAAGTAGTCATCCATTTTGTCATTAATTCTCCACACTACATATAGGTCTTGTGCAGATGGAAACCTATCTCAGACTAAGTAAAGAAATTGAAAATAATTGTGTAACATAAAGTAATTGAAAGCAAAGAAATGAAGAAACAGAAATAACTTGAGGGTGTTCCCAAAATCACCTGAAACATGGTCAGTGGATACAAAAAAAAAATATCTATTCTGCAATTATGTCATGAAAATGAGTCTTATCCGCAATAGCTAGAAATACCTTGACCCCATGGATTTCCCAACTAATATCAGTGGATGGTTAGGGTATTTAGCTACTGCCTCTTTTACAACATCAGAATGAAAGTCAACCAATTTTTCAGCCTTGGGAGGAGCCTTCCGCTTTCCACCAGAAATGTCTGCAGAGTAAAATACTTGAGTCATCCTGCTGCATTTTATGCTTAAGGTGGAATAAAGTACTATTAGGTGTCTGATTTGTGACTACCCATCTTAGTAGATTACAGACATCACACAACGACTCGTACTTATATTGCCATGAAAGCTATTAGAAATCTATTGGTGGATGCCAAGCCTTACATGGGTAGTCAAAAGTTACGACCTCAATAGCATTCAATGCCTTGGCCAACATGTTTTTCCATCTGCATAGAACACAGAACATTTTAAGTAGCCATAAAAGCTTGATATTACTTGTACAAAAATATCAGTTCACTAGTTAACTTATCTCTTATGCATAATTATCACTAATAAGTCACTAACAACTGAACTTCATTAAAAGTGTCTGTAAATTGGAGCCAGAACAAAGCATTGTTTCGTCCAGAAGCAAAATATATACTCCGCAAATACAACACTTATCGGCTATCGCGCTTTTAGCTCAAGTATGCAAAACACATGCATGTACCTGATCATCCATTCAGAAGTGGAAGGAGCACCGGCGCCATGAGCGAACACCACCAGAGGTGCATTCTCTTTTATGTTCTTCGCTGATGAGCTTTTAAACGCAGTCGTTTCATTGGATGCTGCTGCAGGTGCTTCTTCCTCTTCTTGCTTTTCGACATTTTTGAGCTCGTCCTCACTGATGCGCTTGCGCTTTGAAGCACGCCTAGGGGGCATCCTCCTCTCTAATGGATGATTCGACAGTAGAAAAGATGACGTTCTTCGAGGTCCGGGAGGTCTGAATTTGGGAAATGGAACCCTAATTCCACTGATACATACAGTGATTTTCGCGCCAAACATCAGGGAAGATGAAAAACTAAAATGGGCCGGAGTAATGGGCTAAACTTGTCAATTACCAAATCTGGGCAAATTATGCTACGGACCGGATTCATGTTCACAATTTTAAAACTCTATATTCACAATTTTAGAACTTTATATTCACAATTTTAGATTTCAATATACAAAATTACATTATTCAATATTCACAATTTTTTGAACTCTATATTCACAAATTTTAACTATACATTCACAATTTTGTTATATAGATTCAAAATTTGTGTTATACTGTTGAATATAAAGTTATGAAATTGTGAATATAAAATTCTAAAACTGTGAAGAAAGATGGACCCGGGTCCATGACATAACAACCGTCAAATCTAATGCTAAATTTGATCTCAAAAGTAGTAGTAGAAGTGACGGTTGAGTTTTAATTTTGCACTAGTACAAAATAGATAATAGAATTATGACTTTAGACTATCCTTCTTCAAACAAGGGTAGTGTATAGTTTAAAAAAAAAGGGCGGTGGCATATTTGTAAATAAATGAACAAGAAACAGCTACCCTTTCAAAAACAAGGGAAGCGGATAAAAAGGCAGGTGGTATTTCCGCTACCCTTTCTCGTAGAAAGGGTAGCGGATATATTTATTACTTTATGTATCCACTACCCTTTCTAAAAGAAAAGGTAGCGGAAATAATTTGAATTAAAAAAGAAAAAGAAAAATCAAAATTAAAAATCAAAAAGAAAAACAAAATTAAAAAACACGGATCCTCAGATCTGAAACAAACGCACGGGATCCTTCGGACGACAACAACAGATCTCAAACCTACACACGCGACTCACCCACGCCGTTCGTCACCTCCCACGCCGTCGCCTCCCTCGCTGTCGCCTCCCTCAGCCTCCCACGCGCGACGCCAGCGCTTCCCAAGCTACTGCCGCTGCCTACATCAGCCACCCAAGACGCCGCCGCTGCTCCTCAATCGCCGGCGACATAGGTCTCCTCCTCAACCGCGCCGCCGTTGCTTCATCCACCGCCGCCGCTGCTTCATCCACCGCCGCCGCTGCCGCCGATTTGGATCATCAACGCTACAGGTTTTTTTTTTATTGGTTAAAATTAGTTCTTATAATTATCATTTAATATATATTATATTTGTTAATTTTTATAATTTTTCTTTCGAATTTTTAGTTATTTTTGTTGTTATATCCTAATATGTGTACAAATATGAATTTAGTTGTTATAGTAATGTTACTGATGATTCGGCCTGGTCTAATTTGCTTCCGAGGAAGACTGGTGTGGAGCTTCAGGAAGACTGCTGGTTTGGAAACTCCTGGTGAGCCATATGGAGGATGGGAGGGAGAAACTATTGAGCTTCGAGGTCATTTTGTAGGTTAGTTCGATCAATTCGTGTTTTAAATATACAGCATCAGCTTTAATCATGCCATGGAGGATAGGTTGCTTATTTAAATTTACATTTACATACTGAAGGGCATTACCTTAGTGCCTCGGCACAAATGTGGGCTAGTACACACAATGACACTCTCAAACAGAAAATGTCTGCTGTTGTTTCTTCGTTATCGGCCTGTCAAGAGAAAATGGGATCGGGATATTTATCTGCTTTCCCATCTGAGTTTTTTGACCGCTTTGAAGCTATAAAGCATGTATGGGCACCATACTATACTATTCACAAGGTAGAATTGAATATATATGCTTCAATTCGGTTTGTTTTGCAGTGATTAAATATGTATTTGTTTGAGACTAGTCCATGTGGGAGTTTGTTGGAGGTACTTTTACAGGTTTTGGCAGGTCTGTTGGATCAGTACACACTTGCTGGAAATTCTCAAGCCTTTAAAATGACAACCTGGATGGTTGATTACTTTTATAATCGTGTGCAAAATGTGATCTCAAAACATACGATTGAAAGACCTGTATTGATAGTATTTGGTTGAAAGTGTTATAACTTATTATTGTGTTGAAAGTATTTGCGTGGATTATTTTGTGAGATTATTATATTGCATTGCATGTGTTAAAAGTAGTGTATGTGATATTATGTTGTTGGTTAGTATTGTGTTTAAAATATTGATCTGAGTTGATTAGCATTTGATGGTTAATTTATGAGTATAATTTTGTTCAGGATTTTTAAAATAATTTGAAAATTTAAAAAATAATAATTTAATTTTAAAAATAAAATAAATAATCCGCTACCCTTCCTAGGAAAGAAGGGTAGCGGAATAAAATAAAAATAAAAAATGAATCCGCTACCCTTCTACAGATAGAAGGGTAGCGGATAAGCTATCATCCGCTACCCTTGCACAAGGGTAGCGGAAAGCCGAAGGCTATCAGCGACCCTGGCATCCGCTACCCTTGTAGAAGGGTAGCGGAAAGCCCTTTACAAGGGTAGCGGATGCCCAAATCTGTACTAGTGTTGGAAAATACTTGGTGAACTTACTTAACTCCCATTTTATACTCTTAACTTTTATTCTTTCTTACAAGTTCTTAATGTAGACCATTTTATATGGACCAGCATGATGAAAATAATATATCATTATTTGTCACATCATGAATTAGAGGTAAGGGAGTAGAATTTGGGAGTATGCATATATAACCCTTTAATTTTAATATTTGGTGGGTTGGCTCTTTGTATTTTAGCCTACATCCATAAACACAAAAAACATTAAAGTTTCTTTGTATTTTAACGAGGTTTTTTTTAATGTGACTTACATCTCATAAATAATTTGTATGCTATATTATTAAAAAGAAATGTATCTGCCAAGGGTCTTGTGGTCCAGTGGCATCAAACCCTTCCCGTACTATACACACCATTAGATAATATCAGGTTTCTCTTGTAAAAATTAAAAAAAAAAAAAAAAACAAAACACAAAAAACAAAAAAAAAATATTAAAGATAACGCATTCCAATGAAGGGGATCGGAATTCGGAATAAGAATGAGTTAGAGATGAAAGAATTGAGGAATAAGTTGTAGGGAAACAATCCTTACATGGATATTATCTTTGAATTTACGTTTACAATATTAAGGTTGCAAACAATATATATATATATGAAACAAATACCTAAATAAACAGAAAGAGATTTACATCTCCCGGCCAACCCATTGGCCACAGCAAAGTAAATCATCCAAAATTGTCTTACATATGATCTCACATGTGGTCTAACATTACAACATATTAATTATATCCTACACGGTTACCTTTTTCACATCGTACACAAGTGCGACCACCTTCTCCATATCGGGCCTCTCCTCGGGCAACTTCTTGGTGCAAGCCAAAGCAATGTCCCATACTCCAAACGCTTGTCGTTTCTCCTTCCCTTCAACGTCGAATTCGAAACAACTGCCCATCTTTAGTCCCCTTTTGTTCACGTCACTCTTCTTTATCCCCAGCACGTCCAATAAGATGACCCCGAAGTTGTACACATCGCTCTTCTGGCTTAGGGTTTCGGAGAACCTAAAGTTTGACCTAAATGACGATGACTTGATGTGTTGCGGCGTGTCGCAGTGGTCTGTCCGGGCGGCGAGCTGGGCGAAGCCGTAGTCGGCGAGGCAGGCGGTGAAGTCGACGTTGATCATGACGTTGGAGGACTTGATGTTGCCATGGACGTTTAGGTACATGTCCTTGTCCTTGTGATCAGAGTGGTGAGGTTGGGAGTGGATGAATGCAATGGCTTGGGCAATGCTGACCACTATCTGCAGCCGTTGGCCCCACTCTAGCGCTGTTTGACCTCGCTCCCTCGCACCTAACAACATAAGTTAAGATACTATAAGTTTGAACCTTAAACTTAAGGCCCCTCAAGTTTATAACCACAATATTATAGGTTCAACTCTCAGCTCAGAGAGAGCAACTTATTACTTTTCTTGGTAAACTAAGATGGTTTAACTCATTGTAGTCTTTTGTCCATTTCTTGGATCAGAATGCGGGAATTACCTAAGTCAACCAATTAAGTTATTATGTTTTGTTTCTTTCTTATAAATATAATCATCAATAAATTAATCAAAGAGAAATAGGATTTGAAAATAAATGTTAGCTAGCAGAAAAATATCAAAGGCTATTTCAATTCAATTCTTCCAAATAATAACTAAATCGATCACATAAGTAACATTTAATCACAACATGATTCATTTGCAATAATACTTAAAGTTGATCATCATAAACTAAACTAATATTAAGAAAATGGATGGATACCTGAAAGAAGATCTGCAAGGCTTCCCATGGGATAATAATCACAGACAACTAACTTGATCCTCTTAGCATACAGATAAGCAAAGAAGGGGACAAGAAATTCACATTGGCTACTAATCTCAGCCAACTTCTCAACCCTCCTTCCAAACTCAACTCTCTTCACCATCACAATCCTAAACCGCTTAACCGCGCAGGTTTTGCCGCCCAGAAGCACCACTTTCTCCGTCATCCCCATCGGGCTCTCTCCCAGCACCCCAACCGACGCCCTCAGCGCCTCCTTCAGCGTGATCTGCTGCGGCGGCGCGTGAACCTCGTACACCACCTTCCCCTTCCCCTTCCCGCGGTATTGGTCGCAGAATTTGAGCGGGAGGTCCTCCTTGAACCCCACCATGAATTCCTCGTACTCGTGAATCGACATCGACCGGCAACTGTCTTCGTCGTACTTGTAGCTCCTTCTCGTCCTCGGAGTCAAAGCCCTATTCATCATCTTGAGATTATTAGGTTAGTTTACTGTACTGTACGTCTTTTGATCCAAATTGAAGAAACTGAAGGTTAACAGCAAAAACTAGCAGAGTTTTTGCGTATAACTTGTCAAATAATAAGGTGTCATTGTCAGGAAACCTCGGGATTCACGAATTCCAGGTTTGAAAAACATTTGTTTATGTTGTTTGGGAATTGTATTGGTGTTGAGAAGGGGCCTGCATTGGAAGCGTCTTCATGTTTCATTGGTTTTAAATTAAAATCATTTGTTTGAACCCAGAGCTGGCTTTTCTTTGCTTCTTCTTTGGAACTATTCTGTGGATTATTAAACAACGTAACAATATAATGTTACGAGTCAAAATCTGGATGCTGAGCTCATCGTCATTATATTCTTGAGGGAATCCCATAACAGCGATTGATATATATCAACTTAATCTGTCATAACCGCTCCTGGGGGACATAGAAACATCCCAACATGTAACCTTAAAATCAAATGCCGTAGGAATCTCGGGAGGCTGCCCTACGGGGCGTGTGGCTGTGTGAATTTCACTATTATTATAGGCATAGTACGTGTTTAGCTTAACGTTGTATACCATGGTGTATTGTTATATGCAACGGAACTAAAATCCGTCTCAAACGTGATGTACAGCATAGAAAATGCACCAAAATTTGGTGGAAATGAAATAATTTTGCAATTAAACTATAAGGTCAGTGTAACAAAATAACTAATGAACACTCCAATGGTGTGGAAACTATGGATGGCAATGGTGCAGGACGAGGGCGAGAAATATACTCCCATCTTAGTTCCCACCGAGGAAATTTAGGCCCCATGATGGAAATTCCCTATCCTGGTTAACCCCTAATCAAAATATTAAATTAATGCAATAATTTTTAATAATAATAAAAATAAAAATCTAAGTCTTAATTTTAAAAGTAATTAAAATACTTAAGGATAGTGTCTGTGTATTTATTTAGTTATTTAATAAATTATAAGAATTATTCTGGGATGAGGAGGGGGGGTATCCTGTCCCATTTGAAAAATTACACATTCCTCATCCCCGATTCCGTTCCTCAAAAAAATTTTCCATCTCTGTTTCGTCCGGACGGAGATCGGGAATCACCATCAGAGATGGAACAAATTGTAGTCCCTAGCGAAAACTAATTCCATTGAAAATATAATATTGCAATAGACGATATATCTGTAACGGAAATTAGCAACAAAGTTCATTTTGTTGCAAAAATTTCAATAAAATTAACCCTAAAATCAAAACGTTGTTTTTTTACTAGACAAAGTAACAAAAAAAAAGGGGGAAATTTACAATTATATTGTGTATAGATTGAATGACTATAATCATGTTAGGCTAGATTGCGAGAATCTTGGGGAAAGGTATTTTACCTTTGTGGACAAGATACACATCTGAGATCTCCTCTTAAGCCTTCATATCTCTGATTCTCCGCCGGATTTATAGCATGCACCCTCTACTAACCACCAATTTTATTGGTGTGACACTATGAATGCTTCATTTAATTTAAATGTTTATTAATTTCAGGTTTATACCTACGAACAACAATTACTTAATGTAATCTTCGTCTCATTTTTTATTTTTTTGAAAACTAATCTCATTATTTATAGCTATTTAACTATCTTAATCGAATATGGTAACACTTCTCTCCTCTGTATAGTAGTTTTTATTTTATTTTATTTAGACTTTGAAAAAGAATGGTATTTTTACTTCTAGAATTATATTGACTCAATCCCTCAGTAATTCGTAATTTACTTAAGGCGCTCTAAACCAATGTTACCTATACCTAGATTTATTGTAAAAAAAGAAAAAAATGTATACTATTTGAAGTAGAAATAAATAAATCATTTATAAATATTTAAATTAAAAGTACCGACTAACCCAAACCAAAATAGCTTGTCCCGTTGTCCCTATTGTAGGCCAGTCTAAATTCTAAAATAATGCAAGCCATTATATTCTACCCCAAGCCACATTTTAAGATTAGGCAAGCTTCTCAACTCTCCTTCCTAACTCTGACCCTCCACACAATCACCATTCTACCTAAACCTCTTGACAATTAAAACCTTTGACATAGAGTTGGCTCCATACAAAATTGAAACATGTATTTTATCTCAACTAAATTTATAATTGGACTGCACATTTATGTTTATATATATTATATATGTGCTAAACAGGATACACATATTTTGCCTTCAATAGCACCACTTTCTCCGTCATTCCTAGCACCCTAGCTATCCTACGCCCTCAACGCTTCCTTATCCTTCATGGTACTCGTGAATCGACATGGCCAAAGCCCTGCTTGGATTGGTAGTACGTCAAAGCCCTAATAATCATCCTGCTTTACTATATATCACATCTTTTGTGAAAGAAACTGAAGGTTCTGAGTAATGGAGGATGGGATATGGTTTGCTGGAGATCAGAGAAGAGGTGGCCAGTAAAATAAAAGCTTGCACCTTTTACTTATAAATATAGCTATGGTTTCATTGTCGAGTTATCTGGGAATCATCGAGCTAGCTTTGAAACTATATTTAATTTGTTGACGTAGTTGAGGTGACAGCATGCAGATTGTATTAATGTTGAGAAGGTGCCTGCATGCATCGGAACTGTCGTCACGTTTTATTGGTTTAAAAATCACTTGTTTGGTCCAAGAGAGCTGGCTTTTTTGCTTATTCCTTGGAATCATTCTGTGGATCGGATGGTCATCGTCCTAAGCTATATGCATGCATACGGAATCTCATAACAGCGACTCATATAAACTTACTATGTCAAAATCACTCCTAGGGAGGGTGACGTAGAAGTACAGCCAAAAATGACATTTGAACACTGAACGGGAAAACAACAAATTTGCATTGGAAAGGAAAATGATGCATATATATATAGACACAATCAAGAAGTAAAACTCATGCACACAGACAGGGTATTGCCATTGTTCATATTGGGGGTTTGAATTTGGGTTCGGCTCTTTCAGTAAAAACTGAAGAATATAATGTAGTGTTGAGTCTAGTTTTGATTCCGCTTTGTGTGCACAAAAATGTACACTTGAGTATTCAGTCTCAAAACTAGATTGATTATATTCTATTTACTTCCTCATAGGGACATAGGCCAATAGGTAAGTTCAGGATATAGTCATCCGGAAACTTGGGTTATCAAAAAAAAAAGTAAAACTCATGTCACATAATTTTATTGATAGAAGGCAAAGAGAATAATAAAAACGATGACCCACTATTTTTTTTTGAAATAAATCAGAAACTACTAGTAAAAAATACTCTGTAAGTATATATATATACACACACACAAAAACACACATATCCTGGCCATTCGCTTTATATTTTTTTATGGTTGTGATTTCATGTTACACATGTGGCGAGGATTTTATTTTATTTTATTTTATTTTAAGCGGGGGTAGTAGAGTCATTTTGGTGTGTTTTTGTAACTGTATGTTTCATGTGTGATTGGAGGTGTGTTTCCTATTTGATTAGTCAATTACTACTGCGAAACTTCGTCGATCACGTGTTCATCCATTGTGAGTGATGAGTTTTTTTTTCGTTTAATTTCTTTTATTATAATATTACCTGTATTTGGACATCGGCGTATATGTGTGCATTCTTAGTGGTGCGGTTGTGCATTCGATTATATTGGTTGTGTAACCCATTGTTGTAGTCTTGTGGATTGTGCAACATATTTCAATTTCATATGTTCTTGTGTGTTTAGGTATTGAAGCCCTTTGTATTTAAGCATGCATTTTGGGTGGTACTATACGGTTGTGCATTCAGTTGTGTTGGTTGTGCAACCCATTGTTGTGTGTTGTGCACTATATTTCAATTTCATTTGTTCGACTATATCTATGATTTTCGGGTGACACTGCCTTTGAACAGAACTTAAAGTTTGGGTGTTGGTAGTGGTTTATTGTAGGTTTGAGTTAGTTTCTTGTAGGTTGCAAATGGTATCTATGATTTTCTGATGACACTGCATTTGATCAGAGTTTTGAGTTTAGGAGTTGGTACGCAGTGGTTTTGGAGATGACAGGTTGCAAATGGCAAGTTGCACGGGGTTTCCTTGTGTGGGATGATTTTTGGGTACATCATTTTACTAATTTGTCCTTATTAGAGGGTTTCCTTGTGAGGGATAATTGGATGTTGATAGTGGTTTATTGTAGATTTGAGTTTCAGCGATGGCAAGTTGCAAATGACAAGTTGCACGGGATTCCTTTGTGTGGGTTAGTTATTAGACGTATCATTTACTGATTTGCCCTTATTGAAGAGTTTACTTGTGCATGTACTCCTCAATTAACGTGAAACTTTTTGATAAATTACTAAATAATGTAAAAAATTTATTTTATTAAAAATTAAATGGCACATAAACATTTTCAACAAGTTTTGATAAAGAGATAATTTTGAAACCAAAAAACATTACCCTCTAAAAGTCGTGTAGTGCATCATAGCCTGAACTTGTAACCTATGTTAGAGCATCCTTAGGTTATTTCACGATTTTTGATGAGTTTTTAGAAGTGTGAATAGGAAAGAGAAAATTAGAGGAGAGGAAAAAAATTAAAACAAATATAATCAAAAAAAAAAAAAGTTAAGCTGTCAGGCACGCTTGACGCGCACGCATGGGCGCTGCTGTGCGCGAAACTCGCACAACCCCTTCCTTTTCTTTGATTTTAATGCACCCAAACACTGTTCCAATATCTTGTTTTTGCAGGACAATTGTTTTCACTCTCTCTCCTGCTAACATGGCACTTTTACTGACATAAACCCCAAAATAATTGCGGGTGTAGATGCTCTTACCCTCTAAAATTAGTCGTGAACCCTCTATAAAAGCAATAATCCTTATACTATGGATCAGGTTTCACAGTGCACTGTGGATCCTAGTGCATGCGTATGTGTCTTATATTGTGAATTTTTGTGTCTTATGTTATGAAATTATGTACCTTAAAAATATGAATTTTGTACTTGAAACAAATTAGAAATTGTGTCTTATTTTATGAATTTATGTGTCTTGTGTTCTAAATTCTGTGCCAATGAACACAAATTTTGTATCTAAATCATACTTAAAACATAAGTAAATATATACATACACATGTATCAATGTCTACAGTGCACTATATATGAACCCTGGCGTCTGATCCATGATATAATGATTGGCGCATATATATATATATATATATATATATATATATATATATATATATATCAAACACAATAAGGGCTATTTATATCATGTATCAGGGTCCACATAACATTATGGACCCTAGATTGAAATGACGAGATATAAAATTCACACTTGTAAAGTACATAATTTCATATAACACAAGACACATACACATGTTATATATTTACTTATTTTTCAAACCTGATTTAGACACATAGTTTGTGTTCATAGGCACAGAATTTCTTAATACAAAACACATAAATTCATAACATAAGACACAATTACTAATTTGTTTCAGGTACAGAGTTTCATAATACAAGACACAAAAACTTACAACATAAGAACATACACATACATCATGGTCTACAATGCACTGTGAACCCTGATCCATAGTATAAGGATTGCCCAATAAGTTGGCAAATTATACCATAGACTAAGTTTACCATACATGGTGAATTCTGATATAAAATTATATTTAGATTATATGTCTTCAGTTGACATATTATGTTTTGCTTAATAAATTATGTGCTTGTAATATGTTAACTGCATACACATAATATGCATTTAAAATGTTATGTGCTTATAGTTAATATATATTATGTACCTTCAATTTATTTAGAAGCACATAATTTATTAACCGAAGATACATTATATGTTAACTACAGACACAATTTTTGAACCACGATCCACAATACAAGGTGTAACTTGGTCCATGGTATAACATTGCAATAAGTTTTGAAGAGGTTGTGGAATAAGGCCATCCCCCATACACAAGTTTTTATGTTGCGAAAGAGGAGAGAGGAGAGAGGAAAAAATGAGAAAAAAAGTTTGAAATCAATATATATATATATATGCGCCCAGTTGGGCGCCTTTCTGTGCGCTCATGTGAGAAGCTGCGCTTCTCCCAATTTTTGTAGGACCCACTGCTCTAAAAAAGCTTAGGTGTTTGTAGGAGGTACTCACCATTTCTCTAACATCTCCCTCTCTCTTTCATGTGACATAAAAAGCTGCAAAATCAAAGTAAAAATCATCTAACGAGATGGCCTAACAAATCTAGAAATAGTGATGACTTGGGCAGGTTTTACAAGTATAAAGCCTGTTAACATATACTCAACTGAATATAAGAGCATCTCTATTGATAACAAAACTTGGGTTCTTATGTTAAGATTTTGCACATGGGAAAGGAGAGATGAGAGACTTTACGGGTTATCTTAGTTTTTGCACCATTTTCGAAATTTTGTAAAAAAAAAAAAAAAAAAAAAAAAAAAGAAACGAAAAGAAAAAAAGTATTCGCGCCTCGTGCACAAAAGTGCAAAACACACCAAGCAGGCATGTAAAAAAAAAGTTGATAAGTTTTTTTTTTTTAATTCTTTTTTTTCCATCCTATCTCTTTGTTGGCATGACAAAACTAATTTTGAATCAGTAGAGATCCAACATTTTTTTTACATGACTAGTTGAGTACTAGCCCTCAAGAAAAGCAAATACAATGGGTACACCAATTAGTAAAATAGATGAAGTAGCCATTAATGCAAAACGAGCCAATTGGAAAGCAAAAGTCATGCTTTTTAATCCTCTAATGGGGTGAGAGCATAATGACTTAGAGCATCACCACTAATGATTTTTTGGATGATTATGTCAGATCAAATAACTTGAAATGAGATTCACACTAGTGTGGAAAGTAATTTTTATTTGAGCTTGAACTCCTGCAAATATGGGTTCATTGTGGCCCCCACAGCTGAGGAGAACAGTCTACCTACAAAGGCAGGTTTCGCGCACCTACTGAGCGCCTAACTTGCATGCGCAGCTAGGCGCGTAAGTCTTTTTTTTTTTTTTTTTTTTGGTACTTGTCACATCTTTTTTTTTTTTTTTTTTTTTTTTTTTTTTTTTTTTTTTGCTTCTTCCCACCTCCTACCTCTTTCCTACATGGACACAATAAACCATCAAAAAGGAGCAATTGATAAGGATGCTCTTAAGGGATGGATTATAAAGTGCATAAAGCTAAGGGAGAAAATATGGAAGAAAAAAATTGAGAATGCAAGGACTTTAGGTGTAAAGTGCAAGAATGCATATCTAAATTCTCAGGGCACAAAGAGTAATAAGTAATTAGGATCACGGTTTGGTTTCGATTTTAAATTGGTGGTTCACAGTTCCAACAAATTATAAACTGAAACTAGAACTTTATATTAAGGTTTCGGTTCTAATTCATGAATCCATGATTCCAATTAGAACCGCAACCCTGTTTTTTTTTTTTAATGCTTTGTTTTGATTTTGCTGCGCACAATTATAATTCCTTTTGGAGTTTGAAAGCATTTCTGTATTGATGATTTATATATGGACTGCATTGATGTATTCAATATTAATTTATGGTATTCAATCTTAATCGGGTGTGAACAACTTTCTTTCCTCCATAACAGTCAACGAAGCAACCTGTTTTTACAAGTCCAAATTTTATTTTTCTTTTTCTTTTCAACCCTTCACACATCATCGCCGACATCAGCGTTACCTGCCTACCTCTGAAATGTATATTCATTCACATTTATTGATTTGCTGTAAAAGATTTTGTATATAATTTGATGCTTAAAAAGCAATTATAAAATTTAATTTAAAGGAGAAAATATACAAATTGACTACGACTATATATTCACGAGTATTAAACTACAACGCGCTGTTCCTGCCCGCCCTAAACCATGGCTAAGCTTTCCGTTGCAATTCTCTTTTTGCTTTTCACCATCTCTGTTGCTCGTTCTCCGCTAACCAAGCCGGAAAATGACGTCACAGTTAACCAACTGTCAGACTCCGTTACCAAATCGGATGCCGGCGACGCTATTCGCCTCCCTAGCGAGTCAAATCGCGAGGAAACCGATGCTATTGAGGCAGAGACGAAAGCGATCGTCGCCGAGGTCACGCCGCTAAATCTAGTCAGATTCCGTCCGGTCAACCGTCGCTTCCGCCTCCGATCTACGCTCCCCTTCCGTCGATGCCACCACCGCTTCGGCAACGGCCACAAGCATAGGCTGGTTGTGAGATCGGGCGGCCAGATCCCCTACGGCGATGATATGATTCTCTCCTCTCCGAAAACTCAAAACCTCGGTGACGTCACGATCCACAGCGACGTGCGCCAAGTTCCGCCGGAGTGGATCCCGTTCCTCCACCACCACGGCCACTACCGCCACCACGGCGACGGCGAAGAGAAGCTCGCAAAGTATGCGTCAAAACGCTATCATCGCTCCGATCGCGAGAAGAATCACAGTTTTGGAAAGCGAATTCGCAAGTTCCTGAAGCAGTATTTTGATTGAAGATCATGACTAGGGACACTCACGCACGCGGCACGCCGCGCGTCGGCGTATGAATACGACTATACGAGTATATTTTACGGAGTATCTTTTTATTTTTATTATGCGTTATATTAGGGATGTAAATTACAAAAACTAAAATAAAAAATCGCATCCTATCGTAGTATCCTTGGTACTTATACATACGCTATATATACTATTTTCTTTTGGTATTTTCCCTTATTCCTAATAATTAAAGTGTGTTGTACACTTATGTTTATATATTATATATGTTCAAACACGTCACTTCATGTAGACCCATAACTTTTGGCATGGAATTGACTTTGACACTAAATTGAAGCATGTGATCCACGTTAGTTAAAAATCTAAACAAATAATCGGAATACAAATTTATGTTTATATAGTATATATATACTCAACACTAATTAATGTCTTGGTCTTACCAAAAACTCTAATAAGTCATAATACAGTTTATTGAAACACTTAAGGTGGTCGAATAATTGACCAGTCAATCATAAGGTTCTAAATTAGACTTTTTGTAAAAATTGTATATTGACTATCTTGGTTTGGTGATCATTTTGCATGTTTATTGAAAAGTCATTGGAAGGACCAACAGTATTCGATAGTCTGGTGTGTTAAATAACAAAAACGATAGTTTAAGACTAAATTTGAAATTATCACCAAAGACAAGTGATCTCTGCTATAATTAATAAAGAATAAATTATTAAAGTCTAACATTAGCCAAAATTTCATTTGCTATCTCAACAACATAGGCGAAGTATATCGAATGTGCTCAAGTTCTATAGATGAAGCAATAACTAATGGATTATAGAATTCAGGCCAAGGAACTTTGCATCATGTGTGACAACATTAGCGATTTAGCGTCATAGCCATTAGGCAAAATTTAGTATATCACTAGAGGATAAAGTGTTGGAACCTGAAACAATGTCTTTAAAGCATACAAGCTTGAAAACGAAAAGAAAGACGAAACTTGAAAATGTATGTGGCGTGTTTATAAAACACTTCCTTAAAAGTGATTTTTCGGTGACGGTGCAGTTAGAATTTTTGGAATGCTTTCGACTGGCAACACAGACCTGCTACACTTAGCTCGCATTAGCTATAGCATAGGTGAACCTGACTTTGCTCAGACAATAGGACAAACGAATTAAAGGGGAGGAAGAGATTCTTGGTCTGTCATTTCCCACTGATGATCGTTGTTTATATAGCAAGTCAGCCGACAACAAGCTTCATTTTCAACCACATCTGAGAGCCGCATGAATAGGAATGTGAAACAGAGAATATTACACGTTCCATGATCTCATTAATGTGAGGACAAAATAAGTTATAATGATCTTAAAGAATAGGTTAAGGAAAGAATGCTTCTAATTTGAATGATTTCCCAACAATCCCCACACATTCAAAGTAGAAAACTAGAAAGAATAATATATGAGCAATACAAACGAGTTGATCTTAATGTCAGTGCTTGAGAATTTGAACTGACATATAGTGACACTAAGTAATTTTCTTTCCGAGAGAGATATGACTCTTGAACTCATCGGTTAGATAAATTTTGAACTCTAATACACACATCAACTCTACGATGCAGGTTCTATGAAAGTCATACTCTTTGACTTCTTATGAGAAACCCTTAGTATTCAAGTCTGTTGTGTCTATCTCAATATAACACAAGGAAAAATCTATATTAAGCTAACATATTGAAGTAATGAAGTTATAATTTGATGTTTCTTCAATTCTAAGCAATCTCTTACATCTTGTTTTTGCTTCTGAAGTTAGATTCCTCTAACTTTGCTACAATTAGGAAAAGGGTAGAAATTTTAGTAATTTTTGCCGGTTTAACATGTCTGTGACAATTTGTGATTTTGTGGGATGGAAAGGGGAAAAAAATCAGTTGTTATACCATGGACCATGGTCCAGGACCATGGATCATGACTGATACTGCAGTTGTGTGGAACTGATACTGTAGTTGTGTTGAACGGATACTGCAGTTGTGTTGAAAGGATACTACAGTTGTGTTGTACGGATGAATGTACTCTGTTCCACACAACTGCAGTTTCCTTTCAACATAACTGCAGTATCTTTTCAACACAACTGCAATATCTGTTCAACATAACTGCAATATCAGCCATGATCATGGCCCACAATGCATCGTGGACCATAGTCCACCATATAATTTGCGGAAGAAAATGTAAAATTATCCAGTTGCCCTTGACAATTGCAATTTCTATAATATAACATTTCTTAGTAACCTTGTTAAAACCATCACTTTACTAATAATTAAAGGACTAAAAGTGGATAGGATAATTGGTGGGTTACTAAGAGTTAATTTCATCGGAGGTCCCTTGTCTTTGGTGGCGATTTCAAATTTAGTCTCAAACTATTGTTTTTGCCATTTAATATCTCAGACTTTCATTTTTTTGGACACTTTTGGTCTTTCGATGATTTTTTTGATAAAATCCTATTTTTAGCCAGGGTATTATTGTCTCTTCATATTTTTTTTTATTTTGCCAGTTTTCTATTGGTTCATGACTCTTTAAAAAAAAATAGTTAGCTGGTTCTCTTCATGATTTCACCATCCTCGTTTGCCTTCGTCGTCGCCTTCACGAGCAGCACTGCCAAAACAAAAATCAAAGAGAGTTCTACCTTAACACATAGGAGACATTTGATGGCTCCAATCACTTGAAACAAACATCTGAAATGTATGTACCAACCAAAAACATCTACATACAAAGCTACTGTAGTAACTAGCAAGAAAATATGAATGTTGTTCTAGAAGACTTACCCTAGCCATTTTAAATGAAGGAAATCTTGAAAATGCTTTTGATAAGACATCATCATTCACCTCATTTCCAAGATCATCACCACAAAATAGGCGATGATCGTATGAAAAACACAATAATATAGAGAGATCGTAGAGCATTTTTTCATAATCCAGAGTGAAAACGGCAAAGGAAAGTGAAGTGGGCAGTGAAGGAAAGTGAAACCGGCGGCGAATGCTAGTGAAGGAGGAATACAAACGAGGATGGTGATGGAGCAAGACAAACGAGGAAGTCGACGGCGAAGGCTTAATTTGTCCATTTGGAAATTTTGGGGAGGCTTGGATTAAAGTTTCAAGAAGAGAACCGGCTAACTAATTTTTTTTATTAAAAGAAAAAGAGTGAACTGGTAGAAAATTGGCAAAATAAAAAAATATATATGAAGAGACAATTATATCATTGCTAAAAATAAGATCTTATCAAAAAAATCATCAGAAGGACTAAAAGTGTCCAAAAAATGAAAGTCTGGGATGTTAAATGACAAAAGCAATAGTGTGGGACTAAATTTAGAATCGCCACCAAAGACCAGTGACCTCCGGTGAAATTAACTCGGGTTAATAACAAGGGTTAAATAAATCAATAAGAAAATGGGTAAAAATGGGCTGGCTAGCTAGAAGGCCACTTCTCGGAGGGCATTATTTACTACCATGAAAAAAGCCCAAATGTTAAAAGTGTTAGTAGGCTCATTCAAGAATGGGGAGGTCTGGTTCCCCGGCCCGACAACTTGAATGCTGCCCGATTAAACGACCAATCAAGTTGGGAGCCCAATATTATTTGATGGATAATATAAGTCCGAACTTAGAAAATCATTATCCCACTTAGATTTTAGACATATTTAATACTATCAAGTATCAAGATACCAATAGTTATGCCAAAAATACACAATTTATATATTAAATACGCCGCAATTTACCTATCGAATAATGAATATTCACAATTTAATTTGTGAACACTCAATATGCAAATTGTGAACATTTAGTATATAAAATTGTGAACATTCAATATGTAAATTATGAACATACAATATATAAATTGTGTATTTTTAGACTAGGGGTCCACAGAATAATTTGCCATCAAGATACATGTAAAAATATTTTCAAAACAAGTATATACGCACAATGCCCAATCATTATTCCATATATCATTGTCTGCATAACTGTGTAGATTATAAATAAAAAGTATACATTTAATATACTAAAAGTATATTATTTGTGTACGTAAAGTAAATTATTTGAAAGTATATTATTTGAGTATTGAAAGTACATTATTTTGCATACTATTAAATAATGTATATTCAGTACACAAATAATGTACTTTGTATGCATGATTCAGTGTGGACCATGTTCCATAGAAAAATTTACCCACAGCACCTATAAGGACAACTATATCAGTAGTTATTGCAAGGTTAATGTCTGAGAAAAAACTTGAAGAAGAAAACCAACACTGATGTGAATAGAAAATTATGGAGCAAAACTAGTCTTGCAAAATCAAAGATATTGCAAAAGTTGCAGGTGAAGTATATAGAAAACCAATATTGTTGTCAGAATGCATTTTTTTTTCACTTTTCATTTTTATCTTTTTATTTTTTCTACCACTTTCTCTTTCCTAATCACACTTACAAAACCCCCTCAAAAACCGCGAAAAAACTCCATTGATGCTCTAATTCAGCAACCAATTCAACAAATTCAATTGAAATTTAAATCTCCAAAAATGTACTCAATCATGCCAGACAAGCATATATCTAAAACAAGTACATTCAAAATTTCTAGGCATATTGGGTTACAATATATTTTCGAAGAATAAACATACCGAGTATATGAATTCATACAATTGGAACGAACTAGGCGGAATTAGTAAGTTTATTTAGACAACTCAAACAAAAGTTAAACTTATAAGGAATAGACGTTAAATAGACCATCAAATTGCATTCAATAATGCAATTAGATCACTGTACCTTAAAAAGTTATAATTGAGTCACTAAACTAACCAATTTCATTCAATTAGTTCAATTTACAGGTTTCTAACAGGTTATCACAATATATATATATATATATATATATATATATATATATATATATATATATATATATATATATTAAAAAGCTCCGATCTCCATGGCCGGAGACGAAACTCATCGTCTCCGGCAAGAGACGAATTCGTCTCCATGGCCAGAGATGGCCGAATCGAGTTTTCTTTTTTAAATAATTATTTTTTAATTGCGGTAACATGTTAGAAACTTGTAAATTGAACTAACTGAATGAAGTAAGTTAGTTTAGGGACTCAATTGTAACTTTTTAATGTTCAGTGGTCTAATTGTAATGTGCAGTTCAATAGTCTATTTGACCCTTATTACAATTTATAATTTGTGTTATCAAACCAATAGTCCGACTAACGTGTTTTAAAATGACCTTGACCAATCCTTATAGGGTTAGTCCTAGTTTGGACTGAAGCAACTAAATAGCCAGCTCTACCCCTAGTTTTAGTTATTAATGCGACGATTAATTTGCACATTGGCTATATATTTTAGGGAAGGAAAATTAGGTAAAACCATAAAGCCAAAAGGAGGACGACTGCACAAATCTCTTGATCGTGGAAACAATTTTCTAAATCACATGCAAGCTTCCCACTTTGCTCTACACCTCACATGTTAATCCACTTATCAATCTAATAGCCTTCTATGAATTTTTTTTTATTTTTTAATTAGTTCATGGTTAATAGTTTATAAATCACATTTTAAGATTTTATCGTCTTTGTTACAAATTGTCTCGAATCAAATAATCACAAAACACTTGAATTATTCCTAAATTTTATTTAAAAATACACTTAGAGTATCGCTAATAGTTGTACTTTTTGAAGAGTTTTTGTATGTGTGATTAGAAAATAAAAAATGAGGGAGGGAAAAAAAATAAAATCTAAATCTGAAGGAAACAATAAAAATTAAAGATTTACATGCCCAACTAGGCACGAGAGTTGCACGCCTTAGCGAGGCAAACGGTCTCGTCTTCTTTTTTTTTTTTTTTTTTTTTTGTGAGGCTCACAAAACTGACAAAAACCTTGGTCCTTCAGCTAAGACCAATGCTCGTCTCTCTCCTCCACCAGAGCTTGGTCTCCTCAAAAACCTATCCAAAATGAATTGACGAGGATGCCCTTATCACTCTAAGGGCATGTTTGGTTGGCAGGAAAAGATTTTCCATGGGAAGTGGGTTCCCCAATATCAAAGAAATTGCTATTTTCCTAGGTTTGGTTGATTGGAATTTATATTCCACTGGAACTAGAGTTCCGCATTTCATAGGAAAACAAAATCCGAGGGGAGGGGTGGTATTTCTTTTTCCGGGTTAGTTGGGAACAAAAAGTGAGATACTAGGACTATTATACCCTTTGGTTCTCCAGCCCATTTCTTTGCTTCTTCTTCCTCACTGCCAAATTGGAAATTGGAAAGCTAGAACTCAAGCAGTGCCTGCGACGGTGAACCTCCTCCAAATCGGTAGATCTGCTAGCTGCCGGCCGCCTCGCCCTTGCTGCACCTACGCCGCCGCCTCGTCTCCTGCTGCAACGCCACCTCGTCGCCGCGCCTCCGCCCCACCGCAACGCCGCTTCTGCCCTCTGGTTTCTGCCTCTCTGGCTTTGCTGACTGCTTCGCACACAAGAGAATGAGGAGTTGAGGATTGAAGAATGTTAATTGGCAAATTATTGCATGGACCATGGTCCACACAGCTGTGTGGACCAAAAATAAAAAGTACATTATTTTTATACTGAAGGTACATTATTTTTGTATTGTAGGTACATTATTTGATAGTATATATTAAATAATGTACCTTCAGTACAAAAATAATGTACCCTAAAATAATGTACCTACAGTATAAAAATAATGTACATTCAGTACAAAAATAATGTACTTTTTATTTTTGGTCCACACAGCTGTGTGGACCATGGTCCATGCAATAATGATTGATGTTAATTGGAGCCTGAAGAATGAAGGAAACCTAATTGGGGTTGTGGGCTGTGGTTTACTGGGCCTCAAATAATAATAATAATAATAATAATAATAATAATAATAATAATAATAATAATAATAGTATAAGGGGTTGTTTTACTGGTTTAGATTTTTTATAATAATAATAATAATAATAATAATAATAATAATAATAATAATAATAATAATAATAGGGGCATTTGGGTCTTTATACACATTATTCCTTATCATTCTAAATTCAACCAAACAACAGAATTTATCTTCCCAGCAACTTCTTTTCCACCAACCAAACAACAGAATTTATCTTCCTGATAACAACTTTTCCACGGAATTTCACTTCCACTTCCCTTCAAATATTTTCCGCGAACCAAACGAGCCCTAATAGAATCTTTTTTTACAATGAAATGAGCATACAATTACTAATTTTATTAATTTACAAAAACCGTCAAAATATGATATGAGATTCTGAGTGAATATTGTCTTTGGATTTTAGCTACAAAAGACAATAAGAAGATAATGAGTAATTTCCATTTTTAGTACTAGTGTTATTGGGGCATTGTCAATTTTAGTCCACTTCATTAATTTTTGTCACATTGTGGCCACTCTTATTTAGTCCTTGTCACTTTTAGTCCACCGTTACAATTTTCGTCAAATGACCGTCCAAAACAGGGGTACTTTTATTCTTTTCATGCTTTGGTTATCTTTTTGATCCTTTGTAATGGTTTTTCCTTACACATTTTCATCCAATGAAGAGGTCCGACGAAATCCATGTGAGCCACATTACAAAGTCATGGCTTTCGCCGGACCTCTTCATTGGATGAAAATGTGTAAGGAAAACCACTGCAAAGGGTAAAGGTGATGATCAAAACATGAAAAGACCAAAATACTCATATTTTGGACGGTTATTTGATGAAAATTTTAAAGGTGGATTAAAAGTGGCAATGACTAAATAAGACTGACCGCAATGTGGTAAAAATTAATGAAGTAGACTAAAATTGGCAATACCCCAATAACAATATGACCAAAAATGAAAATGACTCAAAGATAAACTAGTTTAAATAATCTATAATCAACTTACTCAAATCGATAAAGTTAATAGACAGTGCCCTTAGAGAGACTGAGTAGACTTATTACTTTACTAGAAAGTGTTGGCAACGAACAAACATAAAAATTTCTGTTCATGCCATAGAAAGCTACTATGAGTGGAGACTAGATAATAGCAAAATATAAAGATCAACAAAACTGTTGTCCTAATTTAATTAGCCAGAACTTCCCATATCAATTCCAGATCAAAAGAAGGAATCCTCCCAAGGCCGCAATCGTCAAACTCGGAATCAATGGAAGGCATCACCGGAATCCCGCCGGAATCGGAGCTCGTCGACATCTTGCTATTGCAGTTACACATCTCCTCTCCAGAAACACTGGTTGAAACGGCATCGTTACCCCACATCTGATTCCCGGCAAACGGAGAAGAAGACGGCGACTCAATTCTCACAGTCTGAGCAGAATTCGCAGAATTCGCGGAATTCACAGAATTTCTTCTCTTGGATTTGGACTCCTTGGATTTGCTCTCCCTCTTCACCTTCTGGGAAATGGCGTGAATTTTGGCGTCCACTGCTTTCTTCAATTCGGCCAATTTGGTGGCGTCTCCGAACCCTAGCTTGGTCGGATCGCGAAGATTGGGGAAATTGAGGCGCGCGTACTCGCCGCGAAGCTTATAGGCGGCTCGGTCATACGCATAGGCCGCCGCCTCCGCGGTTTCGTAAGTCCCCAGCCAAACTCTCATCCTGTTCTGGGGAAGTCTAATCTCTGCAACCCATTTCCCCCAGTGCCTTTGCCGCACGCCTCTGTACAGCTTCTTCTTCATCGGGTTCATGTAAGCGCTAAGAGCGTCGTTGAATGCAGGGGCTCTTGTGAACAACGCAGGGGTTGTTACTCTGTTTTCTTGGCAGAATTTCTGGAGAATATCTCTGTGTAGGAGATACACCGAAGAGCCCAGTGGCTCAGAGGCGGAGTTGTGGTTGTTTGCAGTCGTTTGGTTCGGTTCCGGGCAACAAGAGAAAATGGAATCCATTGTGTTTGAACCGCCGTTCAAAATGAGTTGCGAGAGGGAGGATCCAATTTCAGCGTTTTTGCCATAAACAAACGGCGTATTAGGTCCATGAATGCTCTCCATTTTGTTTAAAGAAAAGCTGCAAATTTCTCAGGAAAACACAAGAAATTTGCGGAAAGTCCAGTGACCCTGAGAGAAGGTGAGGATCAATGGAGAAATGAAGCAACAGAGTTTTCTTGTGATGGGTAAAAGGGAAATGAGGTAGTGTAGGGTATGGAGAACTATTGCTCCTAATATCTCTTCTGTTCTGTGCTCTGAATCTCTTTCTGCTTTGCTGTATTTATAGCTCAACAAAAACTGTATTTATTGTGCATTCACTGCTCTTTAAAAAGTTCACATCATTACCACCTTTTAAAGATTTTTATCTTAAAAAATCCCCCTTCTATAATTAGGTGTCATGTCCGCACACTACTGAATTAATCAACCAATTTAAAATAAGTTATATTTTTACTCTGACCCCTCACCCCGGCTAGATAGAGCATGCTCAATGGCTGAGCTACTATCGAGTTTCTTAGTTACTTTTTCCAAACACTACATACTGAACACTTGTAACCGTTGGTAAATTGAGGCACACCAATATTTTAGAGTGACAAAACATCACAAGGATATAAATTAGCGTAGTTTGCACATAGTTAACTGAAGAAGGTCCTAACTGACCGACTCAACCTAGAAAGTCTTAACTGACCACTCAAACCATGAAAGTTAATAAGTTGTTCTTGTTGAGAGTTGAACTTGACTACGATTGTCTCATAGTATAAGATTTGGGGTGACAAACAAAATCAACAATTATTATCTGAGAGTATCTGAGTAAATCTCGCATTGTGACATTAACATGTAATAAATTAAAAGGAGGTAAATCACATCGTACAAGATTTGGTTGGCCTGTAACGTGTTAATCATCAGCTAGGTTGAAGTTATTTACAGCTCTAATAATAAAAGAAAATCTAAAAAGATAAGCTTGAAAAGCATTGGTTCACATTCATAGTTTTGACTCTAAGCTGGATTGAAGCAGCAGACGTCGAAGTCTGGGTGGAGTTGGACCAATTCAAAGAGACAGAGTGGTCCATACATTAAAAAGCTACTTTATGAATTTATTACAGGAAAGAGTCAGCTGCAACTTCAATTTGCTTCTTACTTTAAATAGTTTCCATAAAGTTTCGTTTTGATTTTCTCGGCCACGCGTCCATCCACTGGCTGTCATTTGCCCCTTTTCCGCGGAGATTATTTCCTTCCGCTCCTTTCATATGGAGTATATGCTTTCACAAAATGCTTTTTCTTTCTTCTTTCTAATATATATCTTCACTTAATTCAACATTAAGTTATTGCTAGTTTAAGTAATGTTAGCCTGTTGGGGTTTGATGAAGGATTGGGTTGAGTGAGGACTTGATGAAATAGAGTTACTTGAAGTGTTGTGCGAAGTTGTAGGACTAGAAACTGAGATAATGCTTGGTATAGAGATAAAACCAAGTACAATGTAAGGTGTGGCACAACTGCACAGCGTAGGTGCGGCCCAACATGACACTGACAGACGCTGTGTAGTTGTAACATGATATAGGTGCTGCCGCGAGATGTGTGGTAGCATGGAGAAGCAAGGCATATGCACGAGGTGGGATGGCAATAGAGTTGTCAAAACGGGCCCGGGATGGGCGGGGCCGTCTCGGGTTGATCCAAAAACTATATGCACGAGGTGGGATGACAGTAGAGTTGTCAAAACGGGCCAGTTCCGCCCATACGGGTTGGTCTGTCTCGGGTTGATCCGAAAACGGGCCAGGTCAGGCCCGTTTTTTCACGGATTGGGATTTGCCCAACCCGTGTAGGACAAGCTGACGGGCCAACCCGTTATTATTATTATTTTTTGAATTAAAATTGTTAAAAAAAATATTTTATATAGGTTAGGAATTAAACTCTCAACCTCTAAGTTAACAACTAACACCATTTCCAACCAAGCACATTAAACCTTTTGAACAAATATCATGTATGTTTATATATATACATATATATACACACACTATATTTATATGCACACACATATATATAATTAGATTTTAATTTTTTAAATAAACTTTATATTAATATTTATAAACAATCAATTGTATTAATTAATACTTGTAATAATTTAATATTAATAAATTTAATATTAATATTTATATAAGATATAATTAATTGCATTAATTAATACTTGTAATAAATTTAATATAAATAAATTATATATAATGCTTGTGAATGATTTAAATAAATATATACGTATATAAAGATATTTGACAAGTCTCGTATGCATAGTTGGTTTCAATAGTGGTAAGTTATGTAAAAGGTTAAGAGTTCAAATTTTGTTAACAATAATATTTTAAAATATTAATACAATTCCCCATTTACACAATAAATTTGAGGGTCGGATATGGGCATAGTGTAATCCTATAACCCTATCCCTTGACCTAATTTACACTATAAATTACATCCATTAGTTATTTTTTCAAATTGAAGAAAATATACAAATAAACAAATTTTCTATTTTCATAACCCTAGATTTTCATTTATCTAGATAAATGGAGAATTTCTCTTGATAATGAACATATCATACATCTCTTTTCTAAGTAACATCTTCTGATATAACACTATTTGATTTTTTATTTGTTTGCTAAATAATTTTCATTTTTAACTTGTATTCGGTCAATAATTTATGGGCATCTAATAATAAATATAAAAGATTTTATTATCATATTAAGAGGTAAACATAAGAGGATAAATTTAGTAGGGTAGAACAAAGTATTAGTTTTATTTGCCAATTTTAATGTTTACTTTATTTAAAAGATTCAAACCATATACTTTATTTTGGGGGAAATTTTATAAATTTTTCAATGTGATTTGATTACTCATGAATTTTTTTATTTTTTATTTTTGAAAATATTCATGAATTAATTAATCTTGATACAAATTGATATGAAACAATTTTAACAGTAAAATATTTTAATACAAATAACTATTCAGCTTCAAATGTTAACATGTTCGTAAGAAAGAAAATTATTAATTTTAAATCTTAACTAACAGTATATTCAATTTTTTTAAAGGGATTAATCAATACCACATGCCATATATCACAATCTATAGCAATTTGGGTATTGGTTGATTGGGTTGAATTTCTCTCCAACCTAGAAATTAGGTTAATTAATTCAAAATTTAAAATCAACTTTATATTCAACTCAAAAAGCATGAAAATTGTAGCTCTTGTTTCTTTGATGTTCAATGAATTGGCATGTGAAAAATGAAGTAAAAGAGTAATAATAATGAATATGCATCATCATTATTATGGTTAACAACAAGGCCTATATGATGAATTGATGATGAGAAGCCAAAATGTCAAAGTTCCATCAAACTGGGATTCTCTTTTTTTTTTTTTTTTTTTTTTTTGCATTAATCCAAGAAAACTGATGACAAAGTCAAAAGTTGCATAACCAAATGGCATGGTTTTTCCACCTAATTAATCATGACCATCCGTATACTATTGCAATTTCAACTAGAATTCATGCACTTAAACAATTATAAGCCAGTCACATTTAGCAAGGCCTAAGACATTGATAGTGGGTAAGTAATAATAAGGAGTTGTCATTCAATAAATTAAAATTTGATCGACAATTCACTCATAAGCATTTAATGCTTATAAATTTCTTGTCAATATAATAGCCATACAAATTAAGTAAAAGTTTTTTTTTTTACAAATTAAGTAAAAGTACAAATTAGGAAGAAAAATTCAGTAAAAGTTAATGATGTTGTAAATGTTGGGAAAAATACAAGTCACGAAAAGAATTTGTGGTTCTCATTGTTGAGCATATAATATATAAACATAAATGTGCAGTCCAACTATCAGCTTAGGCTTTTAGTTGGATGGAGCACATGCTTTAATTTGGTATTAGAGCCACCCAAAGATCATGGGTTCGAATCTCCGCGCCACCCGAAAATAAAAGAGTTGCTTGGAGCCCATCAAAGTCAATCGGCCGCACACGTGAGGGGGCGTGTTGAGCATATAATATATAAACATAAATGTAATGTGCAGTCCAACTATCAGCTTAGGCTTTTAGTTGGATGGAGCACATACTTTAATTCTCATTCATTAAATAATAATTCTTAGATTTATTTTCACCACTTATTGATGAGTGGTCAGAATCTATTGTTATAACATGTGATTTCGTATTCACTTGCATATACTATTTAAGGGAGAACATAATGAGTTCATAACTTCATATCTAAGACACAATTGTCGATCTGGTCTCTTTCTTGTGTTCCATTATTACTCTGAATATGATGTGTAAGTTCCAATCCATGCTCCATGCACGGAGATGGAGATTGTTGTGTTAACTTTTGGGGGTGACACTGTTATTGTGAGCCTGCACCAGTAGCGGGGATTGTTGTGTTAACCTTTGGGGGTGACATTGTTATTGTGAACATGCACCGGTAGTGGTTAATTATACTATGGCCATGGACGCCGCCTTCGTTCCAGATCTAGACGATAGCTATAACTGTCTTCCTTAGTCGATCGTGGCTATCCTCGTCGGACAGCCACTGTTGTCCGTGAAGAGTACATTCGGTGGCTGTTTTTTTTTAAATAAAATAATATTTTAAATTTTTAATAAATAAATTTGTTTAAAAATATAAAATAAAAAAAGGACACGTGTCAACACCGAAAATATTTAGCTTGTTAAACAAGTAAATTTGAACTTAATTGAATAATTTCACCGATTTAGGGTACTTGAATGAAAATTTTTCACATAGGTGATACAATTGCACTATCTAGTTGATTTAGGGGTCAATTTGACCTTTTTATTTCTAAATTAAAATTAGTGTAGGGTAGATGGAAGTGCTAAGGGTTAATTTGGAGATTCTGAAAAGAAAAAAAAATTTAAAGACTATTCTGACATAGTCTATTAAAGTTAAATAATTTTTTGAATACCAGAGTAGACTTTTAAAGATTCTATAAAAGTCTGAATCGAATACCAGTATACTTTTAAAGAGTTTTAAAAAAGTTTGAATCCTATTCCAAAAAAAAAAAAAAAAAAAAAGTTTGAATCCAATATCGGTAGACGTCTAAATTGAATACCACCAAACTTTTTATAAAAGTCATGATCGAATACACTCCTTAATTTGGAGAAGCAAACTTACTTAATATCTGGAAAGATCATAGGGGCGGGGGGCCCATGGTTCGGTGATTTCTATTATAAAGTTTGTGTGGTAGTAACTAGTAAGCTTGACTGCTAAGCTTTGTGTTATTTATTATTTTCTTGGTTTGAGTTGGGAAAGCAATCCGACTAAGTCTGTTTGGAAAGGAGGAAAATAACTTCTGGAAAATGAATTTGAAAAATGAGTCATTTTTAAAAAATAGTTTCATTTTCCGTGTTTGGATGTATTCTGGAGATGTTTGTGTTTAGTTCATTTTCTGAAAAATTAGTAGAATTATATAATTAAACATTGTAATTATTTTATTTAAAATATAAAAATTATAATAATACTAAAATAATGTTATTTATTAAAAAATAGAATTAAAAAAAAACGTAGAATCGATAGGTTTCTAGCGGAAACCTGTACTGATTTCCTGATTTCCGCCATTTTGGCGATTCCGAAAATGACTTACGGAAAAAGTTTTCGTAAGTTATTTTCCGGAAAAAATAAATTGATTTTTCTTGGCCATCGGAAAACATTTTCCGTTGACCGCATTTTCCAGGCGTTGCCAAACACCGAAAACTCATAAAACATTTTTCAAAAGTCATTTTATGAGTTACCAAACACACCCTAATAGCAATGACCCTCGTTATCATATCATATGTGAAATACAAGAGAGTTTCTTTTCTCACTGGGTTTGCAGTTGTGTAGAAATGACAAGACTATAATTTATATAACCTTGTGAGCTTTCTTGAAATGTAAAAGATAGGCAAGTGACATACAAATATGTGAAGGATTATAATTTTGGATGTTCTTGTGTATAACATGAATGGAATTACCATTTTGACTACATTTTTTTTGTTAATACGATATTCATCTATACTATATATATATCATCTTCCTCAATATTCTCTCTCATCTCTTGCGTCGCCATGAGCAGCCCTCTTTCCTCTCTCTTAGATGGTTTATATATATAGAGTTTATTACCGAAATAGTCCCTCGACTATTGTGAAATTACCAATTTGGTCCTTGACAATTTTTCGTACCCAATTAAGTCTCTCGACTTTGAAAATTTGAACCAATTTGGTCCTCCGTTTATTTTGCCGTTAAACATCCGTAAAAATCGGGATCAAGTGACCATTTCAGTGAAAAATTAATTACCAATTTGGTCCCTTGACTATAGAAAAATTACCAATTTAATCCCTATTCAACGGATGTTTAGCGACAAAATAAACGGAGGACCAAATTGGTTAAAAATTTCAAAGTCGATGGACTTAATTGGGTACAAAAAATTATCGAGGACCAAGTTAGTAATTTTGTAATACTCGAGGGACCATTTCAGTAATAAACTCATATATATATATATATATATATATATATATATATATATATATATATATATATATATATATATATATATATATATCATCTTCCTCAATATTCTCTCTCATCTCTTGCATCGCCATAACCAACCCTCTTTCCTCTCTCTTAGATGGTTTATCTCCTCTCTCTCTCTCTCTGTTGCTCTCATCTCCTATCCTATCCTATCAGCGGATTTTTGATATCATTTTTTGACATGCAATGACAATGTTTGACTGGTGACAACCTTGTTTTAAGGGCTACAATTACTGTCTAGTCAACAAGCAAAAAATCACTGAACTCTCTGGCATCGACACACATTAATCTCTTCTACTTCCAGTTGATCTAATTATCGTCTAAACACTCAATGAACCGTAAAAATTACTCTCTACGCTCCATACCATATACCATTCTAAATGCAATTAAAAAACACTTGACTTCTTTGGTGAGAAGGCCGCCAGGGAGAAGGCGAGTTGTTTTTTTTTTTTTTTTTTTTTCCTTTTAATTGTTTAATTTTTAAATAATTATTATTTAATTTAAATTTATTAAAATAAAATTTAAAAAAATATATTTTAAAATTCAATAATTGTCACAAGGTCAACATGTCATTTTAAATTGAATTACATTATTTTGTATTTTTGGGAAACTTAACTATAATTTTTTTTTTAAATTTAATGATTTAATTGCAATTGAATGACTTTTTTTTTTTACTCTTATTAAAAATATAAAAACAAAAACAAAACATCAACTAAACACAATAATTGAGTGGGGCCGAAGTGCATTGATATCCTAAAGGTGCCATTGAATTTTCTGCAGAACATAAAAGCGTAACATATTAAAACATGGCTCGTGTCATGCAGCCCAAAAGTCCTTTTTCGTACCTAGCTTGCATGTGATGGCGACCTAACGCCTTCATCATATCTTTCAGTAAAAATCAAATCGCTATATATATATATCCCCTACTACTCTATCTCTCATCTTCTTCTCCATCTTTCAATTCGTTGCTCTTTCATTTCAAACCTCAACCAAATAAAGCAATCTCAGCACTGCAATTCATTTCCAATCAAGGAATGATCTACCACAACTTTCAAAGTACAATCTTTTCAGTCCCTCAAGCTTGATTAATAGCATCTGCAGCAATAATAAAAGTGATTAAAATCATACGCACATGCGTATTAGCCAGGTCATTTGGACAAATTATTGTGTGGACCATGGTCCACATAACGTTATGTGAACCATAAAAAAATGTATGTTTTTAATATACTAAATGTGCATTATTTGTATATTCAGTATACAAATAATGTACATCTCTGGAATACAATGTACATTTTAATATATTAAAAGTACATTATTTTTATACTGAACGTACATTATTTGTTGGTTCGAGTAAGGAGTAGATTCAGAAAATGTATTCTAGTGTTTGGTTCGTTCAATTATTATTGTTGTTGTTATTATTATTATTATTATTATTATTATTATTATTATATACATTTATAGAAAATAACAAAAATAGATCATAACAAATTAGATATTACCAAATAATTAAGCTATTCTGACGTAAGATGGGGTAGGTTAATACCAGGGTCCCATCGAAATAAATCATTTCTAAAAATACTATTCTCAAGAATAAAATGATTTATCAAACGATGGAAAATGTCTATTATCGAGTATGCTATTACATTCCCAACCTATTATGTAAACCAAACATGATGTTACGCCTTTAAACTAAAAGGAAGAAAAAAAAAAACCTCCAATTACACCATTGAACTTGCTTTAAAAAAAAATCGGCTGAGTTCATCTTACCTTATTATTACCTTTATAGCATGCTATCACTCATTTGTCAATTTTTACTGACTAGACATGATGTGACATTTTTTAGCATGTGGCATATTACATTTTAGTTGAGTTGTATAATAACAATTGATGAAGGCATGAGATCCCGGGGTCCATTTTATTGGGAAAGTCTTGACTAAAGTGAGAATGATGAAGTAAGAAGGTTGGCTCAAGTGAGGATGGTGAAGGAAGGAGTTCGCCGGGATAAAAAGCGCTGGCCGCCGATCACCTCCAGCCATGGCGCTCCCAGCGGGCCTTGTGCGCCACGTGGTGTGGCGATAGCACTGCACCGTAAGAGGGGCACAGTATTGAAGGTATACAAGTGCGTGGCTAGGGTGGTAAAGATGTGCTTATGCAGACGAGGGATGGCATGGACACGTGGGTGGTGGTCATGAAGAGTGAAGCATCTCTGTCCACTTGGCAAGACATGGGAAAGGGGTGGCAAGACATAGGAAAGGGGTCGGGGTGCTCTAGTCCAGTGGTTTCTTGTCCATTGTTCCAACTCATCCACCAAGGGTTGATTTCTCTTGGCTAAACTATTGTCTTTAGTATTTCCTAGTATGTTCTTTGGGTTGCCAAGGACCTTGTGGTCCAATGACATCAAACCCTTCCCTTTATACGGGAGGTGGTGGGCTCGAGCACAGTGGAGGCAATACTTACTCTTGTGCTTCAATAGGTTGAGAAAATAGTTATGAACAGATACTGCATTGTAATAGAGTTAGTAGTCTTCAAAAAAAAAAGTATGTTCTTTGGGGTATAGTATTTATTATTTATTTATTATTCGGGCCATCGTTTTCTGTCGATGTTCATGCTTTGTACGTATTATTTTGGGCTTAGCGCCCCGAGCAATAATACTACTATTTTCTTACCCGATTTAAACAAAACCATCAATAATAATAATAATAATAATAATAATAATAATAATAATAATAATAATAATAATAATAATAATAATAATAATAATAATAATAATAATAATAATAGTAATTATTATTATTATTATTATTATTATTATTATTGAATTTAAATAATAGCAATAATTTTTTTAAAATGACCGTTTTTTTTTTTTTTTGGCTAAAGAAGCACACCTACTTGATAGCCTGTATTCTCACTTAGTGGCGGAGCCACAATGGGGTCAATTGGGGACAGCTGCCCCTATTCACCTCACTCCTACCCCATATATAGCCCGTGTATGTATGTGTGTGTATAATACATGTTTAGATATAAGTATATGATAACAGATACAAACAAGCAATTGATTAGTTGACTAAGTTGATTGATGTGAGTTTTTACTTAGTAAAAGGTGAGGGTTTGAGACTTATAGACTTCATCCTCCTTTGTAGTGTTGGCTTTCATTCCCTTCTGTAACTTTTTTAATATATTAAAGTTAACTATGTTTTTAAAAAAATTAATAATGAGATGTGTTTTCTATTTGAATTATTTTATCAAATTAATTATGTTACATATATAATATATTGTAGCTTTTTTAATATATATATATATATATAGCTGAGTTCAAGTGTGGCATGCTCCTTAGGTGTGGCCATGCGACTATTTTGCAGCCATTAGATGACAACAAGTTATCAAATCAACGCGCAATAATATATATATGTGTGTGTGTGTGTGTGTGTGTGTGTGTGTGTGTGTGTGTGTTAAAATAGGCACCATTGTACTCTACGTACTAAAATATAATGCACCATATGACAGATAGATGGAACACATCATTCCACACTATAACCAAGTGCACATATTCACTTAAAATTTATCAATATGCGTAATAAACTGCATCGTTCTACGTATTAAAATGCACCACAACATGCCTCATGTCAGATTATAAACATGCACTATTTACACATATTAGAAAACATGTGCTAAAATGTGCAACATTATACGTATTAAAATGCACAACAACGTGTGTTAAAATACACAATTCCACTTACTGTAAATCCACATCTCATATTATAAACATGCACTAAAAAAAGAAGAAGAAGAAGAAGAAGAAGAAAACATGTGTTAAAATACACATCATTCTACGTATTAAAATTCACTAGAGGACAGATTAAAACACACCATTCCACAACATAGTTACACATCATTTTACGTATGAAAATGCACCAGCGGATGAATTAAAAACACCATTCCACAACACAGTTAATGTACCAACATACGTAATAAAATGCACCATGCACAGCATGTATTAAAATGCACCACACCATGTATTAAAGTGCACCATTTCAATTCACGTAATATAGATACTAAAATTATTACTATAACACTCTCATTTAACATATGCGAACTGCAATTGCCACCATAAGATTAAATCCAATCGGAGGACACAGATGCAGCAGCACGACCGCATGGGAGCTCACCGCCGCATTTGAGCTACTATATATATATATATATATATATATATATATATATATATATATATATTAAACTATGATTTCTTAAAAATTAATAATGAGATGTGTTTTCTATTTGAATTATTTTATCAAATTAATTATGTTACATATATTGTTATGAATATTTTTATAAAATTTTGATGTGTTTTATTTTTCGTTCATATCCAACAATATTTATGATTATATTTTTAAGTGTTTCATTTTTTAAACTATCTCCGCTCCCACTGAAATTTTTTCTGGCTCCGCCATTATTCTCACCCTCTTCGAATAATAGACGTTCTAAAGAGAAGGGAAGGAAGTCGGTCCACTACTATTACTTGAAGCAAGCTCAACGACCAGGAAAATAATTTTTTTTTTCTTGTGTTCCCCCTGAAAATTTTCTTTCTCAAACCATCTTCCCAAAAAAAAAATATAAAAATGAGCATATCCAGATTCGTCTCCAATGATCTATCCATCCCTAATAATTAATATTTCTGTTGCTATTATTATTATTAAGATAATAAATTCATTATTTATTAATTAAATAAAATGTAAATTAATACAAATTATAAAATGACAATTTGTTAACAAAGCAAATAAACATAACAATCAATAAAGTATCAGTGATAACCTACTATATATAAGAGTAATAATCAAGAAATTTTTTAGTTTAATTAAGAACTTAATTGTTGTATTGTAACAAGATCAGTAGTTATACCATGGACCTGGGTCCACCTTGCAAGATAGACCTGAATTCATGTTCGCAATTTCATAATTCAATGTTCATAATTTCATAGCATATCCTACTTCATAGTTGCGGGCTCGTGAGGTTTCTTGGCGCATGCACGGCTAAGTTTTCCTCCAGCGCCGGTTAAGAATAGTACGTGTTGGTGCCGGCTGCGTGTGGGCTTTGACATACTTGCAAATTGCCAAATTGCATATGTAGCCATTATTATTATAGTATAGCAATTAATACTTAATTTAGGAGAAAATTTCATTTTTATCTTATGACTATTGAGGTGTTGTTAATTGCAGTTCACGAGTTTTAAAATTGTCATTTTAATACCATAACTATTCAATTTCTCAATTTCAGTCGCTCCGGCCAGATTGTTGACGGAAAATAACCGAAAAATTTTAGTGAATAAAATAATGGGGGCAATTTAGTTTTTTGCTTCTTATCTTTCTTTTCTTCACCGAACGTCGGTAAAAGTAACGCCATTTCAACCGCCACTTCAATATACGATGTTGTCTTTGTTCCTCAAGAAAGCCTTGGGTAATCCATTGATGTCCAGCTTGAAGGTGATATCCCCTTCGGACGGATCGGTTAGGCTTCTCCACGATGAAATGTATTGATTCATTCCTGGCACGAACTGATTCAATGATGACGATCATGTCATGAGCTTCGATAATTTTACCTAATTGAGTCATCTATTAGGCCTTCTATCTATTAATTGTTAGAATCAATGATAAATTGAACAAAGTCACTATAATTGATGACTAAATTTGATAAAATCATTATAATTAAAGATTAAATTGGATAAAATGACTATAGATAGTCACTAGATTAAGGATAAAAAAAGAACAAACATAAAGTTTCCGACCAGCTGGTGCACAGGTATGTATAAATGGACATGATGAATAAGTCAAGATTTAATGTGTAAGATAAAGTGGAATTTTGGCAGTATTAGACGCAACTAGCATCGCCAACAACTAACAAAACACTGCTTTTCGCCGTCTCGCCGACGCTTGGAAATATGGTCCCCTTTCAACTTCAATTCACATGATACTCACTCTTCTTTCCTCTTCTTTTCTCTTCTCTTCTCCTCTCAATAATATATGTCCTATAATTCACTAATTCACGACAAATTATATGATGAACCTCAACATTTATCTTCCAAAATATACCATAATCCAAAAAAATTTAACATATAAAGAAAAACTTCAGTCAAATTGATCAGATTATTGGTAACTTCAAGATTACAAGTTCGACTCTTAGTGACAGTAATCTATTAGCTCTTTTGGTTTATGTTGGTCAGTTATAAATAACCTAGGCTATTTTATTTAGTTATGGCTTTTTACAAGCTAGAGTCACAATGCATGTTTTACTTAATGCATATTATCAAATACTGGTTGCGGGTTTTCCTCACCATTCATATATATATATATATATATATATATATATATATATATATATATAAAAGAAAAGTAAACATGTATCAAAATTTATAGAATACCTTAAAATAGTTTTATCGTTATGTGAGTTAATTATATTTATGGTACATTAGTTTAGGAGGAGGAAATGAATATTGTTCACATATCACTTTATCCATTTCATTTTCCTTATTTTCTGACCACACAATTGACTAATATGAACTATGAAGTGTATAAATCATAAATGTGTGCCTGCAGGAGTATAAGAAATTAAAATACATAAATAAATAAATTTGATAATTATCAAGAAATGGTCCCTCCTTATCTTGATCTATCCAGGTGTTGTTTTCTTATATGTATGGGAATTGATATGATATGATTCTCCCATTACTGTCGTGGCCTTTGTCCTATTTCTCCGTTATATTTGTTAAATCAAAATTTAATATTGAATAATAATGTAAGTTAAATTTTTAGATTTTTGTTTTTCACTTTTCCTCTCGATTATTGTAATTATTGAATATTTCTAATACAATCAATTCTCGAACTATCTACAATAATCAAGGACTACTAACTACAACACCAAATAATCATATCATCATGCAATGTAGGACAAATTAAACAACCTTACAAAAGAGCTTACAATGCAACATAGTTTTACTGGACCACTCCTAATGTGGTTATAAATTCAAAATAATATAATAACCTAGGTTTTAGGCTTGAGACTTGGATTAGAAACTCAACTATTTTCATAATATTACGTGAATTTCCCCATTGAGCAAAGAAAAAAAGAGCAAATTATAGTATGTTTCGTGAACTAGTTGGCCTTTGGAAACAATAGTTTTACAACCTTTTTTTTTCAGGTGCAACCTAAGGTTTTCATCGTCGAGCACAGTGACTAATCCCCTTGCTAAGCACCTCTATTGAGCGATGCAGCTGACCTGGAGATTTGATGTTGCTCCATACCCATAATCAAGGATCGAACCCTTGACTTTATAAGTATATGAGCAAAATATAGAGCTGTATTTATTTTAAATTTTCAGCTTTCTTTCTACAATTTTTCATACTCCATTTATATTCTTTAAATTGAAAAAATGCATAAGTAAACACATGCATGTTCTTTTATGATGAGGAAAATTTACAATTCTTATTTGATTAATAATACGAGAAATTAGGGTGTGAAGAGAATGTTGTATGGTAGAGGCTACTGTAGAAATGGGTGCCAATAATATTGGAATGTTTGAAAAAGATCGATATATTTTGGACCAAAGTCAAAAGGGTCGGTTTGACCAAAATTCAGCGTGTACCCTTCCTATTGCATGGCTCTCTGATTGGTCTTTTGGCGCTATCTATCACATGGACAATTTGCATCCACATTAAAGAAAATAATAAGTTGCAAAAATTAGAGATCCAAACTATCATTTACTTAATTACGTATAAATCTCACACCTATATAATAATTAAAGAATTACAAATAAATAAAATTGCATTAGAAAGATTATAAGATTATCTTAACAAATTAAAGAATTAAATTGGATGAAAATTTAATAACCAAAAGATTGATAAATTTCAAATTAAAAATATTGAGCAAAATTGAAAACTGGCAACAATTCAAGAATCATTTTTAGCATCTGACTCCTCCATAATCAAACCCTAAGACCAAGCAATCTTATAACTTCTATGAAACACCGACCTTATATAAAGACAACTATTGTCTTTTTAATTTGAAGATTTCAACGCATAGTCTAATGTCAAAAGGGAAGAGCCTCCAACGGACAAAGTTGACTTCAAATATTTTATTTTATTTTTTAAAAAAAGAAAATTTTAAGAATTCATACAAAAACTCCAAAGTCAAATGTGCTAAATTGTGTACTATCATGAGAAGCCAGTTCAGAAATTATACAGTACTACAAATCGTGTTGATTGATCAGGTATGTACATTTTATATAATTATCATATTAATTAGTACAAAATTGTATCGTGTAAACTTTTTTATAAAGTTACTATACAAGGCTGGTGCAATGTATGAATACTGAATAGGTGGTAGACTTAGTTCAGTAAATCATTTGAAACTTGTATTTGTAAAAGCAGTGGTCGATCTTTAGTGAAAAATTTTTTGACATGACTCCACAGATTAGGATGTGTTCTCCAATGGCGATATCAAATTATTGCGTGATCTTGTTTATTACTTTTTATTTCATAGTGATCTCATAAAATTAATACATCTCCTAAGCATTTGTCTTATGTCACTTGACCACAAAGTCTTTGGCACATATATTCATTTTTAGTATACTACATATTTATTTTATTTGTACTACATATTTATTTTTAGAATGTTCATTATATTTTAGTACAAGTTTATTTTTAGTGTACTATAGAATAAATTTAGGCGATATTCGATATTGACTTTACAATGTAATAGAGTCACTGGGTCAGTAGTACTAAAAAGGAAGAAAGATGTAAAATGGGTCAAATTTGAATTAATCTGCTATTTGTGGAGTTGTTGCTACTATCAAATATATATTGGGCCTGGAGAATAGGCTGAATCATACACCCATGAATTTCAGTCCAAAGAACCCATCCATTTAATATAAATATAAAATGAACATGTATTAATTTATTTGACTAAATTGATACCAAAAATGCCCGTTTCAGCCCAAATTGTTTTTGGGCTTAGATCCTAACTGAGAAGTGTACTGTTTTAAGAGCTGTTTTGAAATCTGAATCAGGAAAAAAAAAAAAGAAAAAAAAAAGAGTAAATATATTGAACCTATCCTATAATATTTGAATTTTGGTTCAAGTTAATTTTGAATCATTAGTTTAGAATCAGAACCAAACCATAGTCAAGACTCTTGTAATATTGTAACTCATAACATATTTATTTTTATATAAAAATAAATATGTTATGAGTTACAATATTACAAGAGTCTTGACTATGATTTGGTTCTGATTCTAAACTAACGATTCAAAATTAACTTACATATTTTTTTTTTATAAAAATAAAGCTTAGTTACTTTTTTTTTTTTTTTTTTTGGATGTGAAAAGTGTTATACAACTTAAGTGTTATTGAAGCAATTACACATACATATAGTTTGTAAATTTCACAAATTTCATTAGAAATTTAGTTATGCATTGTTGAAAAGAAGGTAAAAGATATAATAAATAATTTTTCATAATTATGCACTTGAAGGCACAAAAATGTACATTTGAAGGCACTAAAATATGCACTCAAAGACACACAAAGATGTGCAATTTAACCAATTATGGTACCAAAAAGGGGGAAGTTATTAAACTTTAGTGTTATTGAAGAAATTACCTTTATAAATCGTTTGTAAATGTCACAAATTTCATTAAAAATTTAGTTATACGATATTGCAAAATAAGACGAAAGATTACATTGACCCATTTTTTTGCACTTGAAGGTACAAAAATATGCACTCGAATGTTTAAATTGTGCACTCAAAGGGAAAAAACTATGTACTGAGACAAAATATTATGCACTTGAAAAAAGGAAAATTTGCAATCGAATAAAGCAAAATGTGCATTCAAAGACAATGAACATCTAAACTTATGTACACAAAATTACAATAATGTCACTGCATATTTTTTTTAATTCTTCATCATTCTAGACTATTGATTTGGTCCTTTAGATAAAATCTATAACTGAGATTTAACCCTGGCTTTTTTTATCTAAGTCTTTCCTTCGCATTTGAACGCTAATATATATATATATATATATATATATATATATATATATATATAAAGTAGCTATTAAATCAGAAGATAATTTGGATATTACATCAAGACTGATTCATATATTGAGAGTGCCATTTTGATTGATTCGAACTGACAATCTTTCCAGCGTAAGCAAAAAGAGAAAAGCATACAAAAAGATTGGGACCAAAAATTGAATGAGCGATAAGTTAGATATAGAAGGATCTCCTGCGATTCGGGTGTCGGCTTTTTACACTTTTTTGTTCCCCCACAATTACTAATATACGGAGTAAGTAATACTACATTATTACTACGTATACCTTTTTTTTTTTTTTTTTTTTTTTTTAGCTCTACTGACTCGGTTACAATGTAATATATACTCATAGCTACTTTCTCAACATACTGAAGCACAAAGAGTCAACAGATACCTCTACAAAGGTTCAAACCCACTCCCTTCCACAAGGGAGTGTACACCGGATGCCGTTTGACCACAAGGCCTTTGGCATTACTACGTATACTTTAATTTTGAGTTAATTCCACCAAACATCCCTTGTCTTTGATGGTAATTTCAAATTTAGTTTCAGACTATCATTTTTGCCCTTTAACATTAGTTTTTGGACACTTTTAGTACTTCTCATGACTTTTCCTATTTTTAGTAAGGTCATTTTTGTTTCTTCATATTTTTTTTTTGTTATTTTTTTTCGATATCAACCGGTTTAATTGGTTTAAGATTTTACTAAAAAACGATTGAAAAATCTGGTTACTAAAAATCAGAGGTTACCTAAAGTCCTAAACAAATTAAATTGGTTGAAACCAGAAAAATAACAAAAGAAAAATATGAAAAGACAAAAATACCCTTACTACAAATAGAAAAAGTCACGAGAAGGACTAAAAGTGTCCAAGAAATAATAGTCTGGGATGTTAAATGACAAAAACGATAGTCTGGACTAAATTTGGAATTGCCACCAAAGACAAGGGACCTCTAGTGGAATTAACTCTTTTATTTTTTACTTAATTTTTCTATTTTATATTATGTATAATGTTTTGATTGTCTAATAAAAAGGGACTAGTCTTAATTTTTGTTCAATCTTCTTGTTTTCACAAACAAAGAAAAATTAACATTTAGTGAGAGTAAAAATTGATAGTATAAATATATAAAGAGGACAGTAGAATAAACAATGCAAGATGAGCATCTTTAAGAGAATAAATATATTCACTTATAATTACAAGGTAAAAGTATTAAATTCGCACCTAAATCTAACAAATTATGTACGTTTAATTAGATTCTAATATTACTTATTTAATAAGTTACTACTAATATGCTAATATGATATTCACTAGGTTAACATGTAGCGTCCTAATGCTTATATGGGTCCCGTGTAATAATTATTTTATTTTTTATTTTAATTATTTGTAAAAAAAACTTATTTTATTTTAAATTTTAATTTTTTAAAATTATTCTATAATTCTATTTATTTTCAAAATAGCAATCGGCTGTTAACTGAACTTGCAATGAAATTTCTATTGACAAATAGCCAGTGTGTCGTCTATCAATGGATTGGAAAGCCAGTCATCGTTCCTCCGAGATGAATACAATTAGGGGCAGAGTCAGAAAACTTGTGTTGGGGGATGTATGTAGTAGAGAAAATTTACAAAGGTATATTTTATCCCTACTAAATACATATTTACTAAAAAATTTGAGGGTGGGGTACAGTTGAGGTGGGTTGGGGGGGCCTACCCCCTAACATAGCTCCACGTCTTAGCATAATGGGCGTGTTGAGCATCGCCACAGGCACATAGTTGAGATAAGGCTTGTGCCCTCGGTTCTCCCTTCTTTTTGGGACTACACGTTTGAAACCATTGTGTATGTTGTAAACAAGATGTCTTCATTTGCGTTGGCAAATTCTAGTCCGCATCATGTGTTACACCGTTCTTCTACTTATTACTCATTTCTTCGTGTCTTTGGGACTATGCTATCTGTTTATCCGTCCTTATAACCGTCAAAAAATGGATAACCGATCTGCTCTGTGTGTCTTCATAGGTTATCCTATGTCGTATCGGGTGTATAGGTGCATGGACCTTAACACTAATAAGATGTTTATCTGCAGGCATGCTTGATTTGACGAGTATTTTTTCCCTTTGTTAGACAGGTTTCTTTGCCTAAGCTTGTGCTGTAGGGCTCTTCTATTGGTCATTGGGTTGTTTCTACATTAGATCCATCTTCTTAGCGAGCTTCCTCTTAGACTCCTACTTCTGGTCCATCTACGTCGGTGAGCAGGCACCGATCCCTTGTTAGCTAGCGAGTCGCACTCATCCAATGGTGTTGCGGCACATGACGAGAGTTGTTGTGCCGGGTGTTGCCCTTGTTGTTCATACTAGCGACATATATGCTCTTGATCCGATGTGTTATTCCCAAGCTATCTGGTTTCCTAAGTGGCGTGAGGCCATGGATCTCGAATTTAATGGTCTCCTGCAGAATAATATGTGGCAGTTGATTCCTTATCGACCACGTATAAATGTTGTTGGTTGTAAGTGGGTGTTTCGCACCAAGAGTAAGGTTGATGGCTCGATTGAGCGCCACAAGCCAAGGTTGGTGGCGAAGGGGTATAACTAGGTTGCTTGCCAGGATTTCTTTGATACTTTCAGTCCAGTGGTTTAACCCATTACAGTTCGGCTACTCCTAGCGTTGGCTGTCTCGTATGATATGGCGATCCTGCAGTTGGACGTTTATAATGCTTTTCTGAATATTAATCTCTCAGAGACTGTTTACATGCATGCGTCAACCCGAGTTCATGACTTTCTCTTATCGGTTTGTTTTCGTATGTCTAAAATGGATGTGCCGTTGTTTATTTATGCACGAGGTGATTCCCGAGCATATCTCTTGGTGTATGTGGATGATATCCTAGTTATGGGTAGTGATCGTTCTCTTGATAATTCTCTCCTTGTCCGACTGTCAGGTGCATTCAAGATTCGTGACCTTGGTGCTCATACTTTCTTTCTTGGCATTAAGACTGTTGCTTATCCTGAGAGCGACCTCTTATCCCAATGGCGTTATATGTGTGACATTTTGAAGTAGGCAGGTATGGTTGGCTATAAGCTTCTTACCACGCAGGCATCATCGACCCGTTTTTATGTGATTTCTACTAAGCTTTATGCTGATCCTACTTAGGATCGGAGTCTTGTTGGGGCCTTGTAGTATCTAACGATGACTCGCCCAGATTTGTGTTACTCTTTGAATTGAATCGGCTGTGTCAGCACATGCATTAACCCACTGTTGATTACTATTCTTAGTTTAAGCGGGTTCTACTCTATGTTAAAGGTACTTTTGATTATGGCCTACTGATGCGCCGAAGTGCCTCTTCTGAGTTGCATGCTTTTTCTGGCTCAGATTGGGGCTCGGTGGATCAAAAGTCTATGAGCGATTTTGCTGTGTTTTTTGGTACATCTCCAGTTTCGTGGGTGTGCCGTAAACAACGAGTTGTAGCCAGGTTCTCTACCGAGGCTAAATATAAAGCCTTGGCAGACTTCTCTACGGAGGTGACTTAGGTTGTGTCTCTGTTGCATGAGCTAGGAATATCTTTGACTTCTCCTCTGCGGCTGGTGTGACAATTTGGGTGGGATTTACATGTGTGCTAATCATGTGTTTCATGCCAGAACTAAGCACGTTGAGATTGATTACCATTTTGTTCGTGACAAGGTTGCTTCTGGTGAACTTCGGGTTAATTTCATCTCCACCAAAGATCACATGATTAATGTTTTCACCAGGCCAAGTTGGTTCCAACTCCACGGTTTGCTTTTCTTCGAGACAAGCTTCAGGTTGTGTCCCGTGAATCTTTGCTCGAAGGGGGAGTGTTAGGACTCTATAGTCCTAGGTATTGTATAACTCTATTATGAGTAATATATAAAACTTGTTCTCATCGGCATAATATTGGTTTTTTCTATTTAGTTCATTTTCAAAAAAAAAAAAAAAAAAAAGTCTATTACAAAGTTATTCCTTTTAAAATATTAATTATTTTAAATTAATAATTTAACATATTAAAGAAATTGAAAAAATAGAATAAACTTTTAAAAATGTTTTGGATTGTAGGCTGAGTCAAGATTTTTTTTATTTTTTATTTTTACTATTTAGGCCGACTAGATCTAACTCAAATTTTAGCTCGGTCGGCTTTGTCTATTTCAAATAGTAATTGGATAGATGACAAATTGATTCACTCATTGGACACCACTTAGAGAGAGGGAGAAAGAACTGGGCATGAGAGAAAAATCTGAAAAATATTTTTCGAATAAAAATCTTAAAAAACATTTTCGATCAAATTGGGCCTCTCGGCTATGATTTTGATAATCTATATTTAACACTCTCTCTCTCCCCCTCAGCTCTCTCGTTACTCAACCGTAGCACTTGAAAATTTTACATTAAAAGATCCAAAAAGTAAAGAGAACAAATCTTGGGATGTTCTGTTGATTCTGCAATTCTCATGTCCATATCCTAATTTCCAGAACTCATAATAACTTCTTAAAATGAATGTTTTAATTTAATTTGATCATGTCAAACAAGACAACGATGAATTGATCTATGATGTGGAGGAATTATTCAATCAGTATTGAAAAAGAGATTTAGTGCATGGTGGTGGGGTATATGTACAGTCGCAACTCGCAAAAAACTTGTCAACCCATGTTCACGACAGGGACTACCCATCCCAACGTTTCGTTACAAAACCTAAAAGTTGTACCGACAATAAATGTGATTACAAATCATATTACACACTGATTGTCATCATGTGATGGTTTTCCATCTTTTGGGTTTTTTTTTTTTTTAATAGTTGTTACATTTACAATTCATCATAAAATATTGTGTTCATGTTACACTAAAAAATAAATGGTTGACGTTAAGTTGATAAGTTATAAACAAGCCTAACACCGTTTATAACTGACACCATATTACTTTGCAGTGGTTTAGAGAACCAACGTTAAGTATAATGTGGCGAGATATTTTAGCGTCTCAGCTCTTAACAAAAGCATCGCTATAAAATCCATCGTAAATTATTTAGTTATATAGTACGGTGTATAATTTAATTTTATTATGGTATAATTTTTGTACATATAATATTTATCGTTTATCATTAACATTTTTTTAAACATTTAATATCCAGGACTCTCTAATAAAGTTACAGCCAAATTAATAAAACTTAATCATCTGCAATAGTTCATTACGATTTAGCTAGACAATGAAAAAGGACAAAGATGTAGGGGTTGATACATATTAATAAATATAACTTATTATTAGAGCCTTTAATTAAAATAAAAAAAAATGAGGAACCTTTAATTTGTCCTGTTTCTTAAGAGAGAAAAACAAAGTTGATTTCTTATAGTGACTAATAATCAATGTCATATTATTCCAAAAAAAAAAAAATCAATGTCATATCATGCATACTTTTGAGACGATTGGCATTTTCAAGGAACTGAGATAAGTCAGGAATGCAACTCTCTTCTACCATTTCTCTTCCTTGCGAGACCCACAAAAAACTAGGCTCTTGCAAGAGAAAAAACATTTTAAAAAAATCACTTCTCCCATTTTGGTAAAAACTACTATTTGATTTTTTTGGCTTGCAAAAATCACTAATATTGTTGCTCTAAGTGTAGTTTGAGAATAATTTGAGTGCAATTTGCATGTAAAAATGAGTATAGTAACAATACAGTTACTACAATTTTAAATATGATCATCCGGGTACAAAATCATTATGTTACCGAAATCAAGTAATGTCTCATCTCCTATGAGACAACAACGGCAACTCCAATATGAATGCAATAGTTACCTTCCACAGATATCAAATGGAATACTTTTAATGTGGTTATGAATCCTAGACCACTCTGAACTTACAAATATTTGATGGATTGGGTAAATATAGGCCCGTAGAGAATATTATTTGTAATTTATTCCCAAAAATACAATCACAGTATTCACGAAATTAATTCAAATAGTGTGACACTCACACTTTCTTCGGGCGGGGTCACTGGGAGACCTAAAGCTCAAAAAATTAATCAGAATTGATGAAGACTCTTTGAGCATAATAAGAACTACTAAGGTGATGAAGACTAGCTCCTTTGTAGCATAGTGTAAGAACTGATTGGGCGACGCGCAATTTACTAATCTAGTGTTAGTTGAGAAACTTAATATAAAAATAACTAATTTTTCTAACCATCAAGTACTAATATTTCATAGGAGCTTAATTATGGTGGTATACCATGCCCACCGTGATTGGCTCGAACCGGACGTGTCCTATTCTGAGCGTATCCTGGATCAAGATTTAAAAACGTTGCTGCATGCAAACACGTACCAAAGAATATTGCGAGCGATCCTATTATAGGATACGTTTGTCGTTTGCCCCTTGGGAGATTCAGAGGACAGCTTGCTTTTTGGGTGAATCTTGGATATATGTACTTGGAATCATAAAGAGTTTGAAGAATTTAGAAGCATCATTGTATGCTACAAAATATAATTCCAAAAAGGTAACCAGTTAAAGATGGTAAAAGATTCACATTTGTAACTACAAAGTTATGGGTTTGAATTCTTGTCCTCTTAGGGTGTGTTTGGAAACCAGGAAAATGATTTCTGGAAATCATTTTCCGGGTTTTGGATGTTTGGCAACCATAGAAAAACCCAGTCAACGGAAAATGGCTACAGAGAGGGACGACGGACTGGTTTCTGCCGGAAACCAGAGCAGCTTCACGCTGACGCTGCTCTGGTTTCTGGCACCAGAGCCACCACGCTGCTCTGGTTTCCGGGGAAACCGCAGCGTGATTATGTTTTTTTTTAAAATTTATTTAGTTATTTATTTTATTTATAATAAATATTATTAGTTTATATAATTTTTTATATTTAAATAAAATAATAGAAAGATATAAATATATATTTCTACTCATTTTCCGGAAAATGAACCAAACACACAAAGACAGTTTTCCATAATGCAACCAAACACTGGAAATCAAACTATTTTCCGGAAAATGACTCATTTTTCGGAAAACATTTTCCAGAAGTCATTTTCCTGCATTCCAAACACACCCTTAGTTTAGTTTGAGCCCGATCAACTATATATAAGTGACATAGGTTAATTTACTTTCTTGTGATTCTTTGCCGATTAGGATCACAAGACATGATTTACTCACACCCAGAAAGGCTATGAGGTTTCATTCCCTCGTCATCTAATATATATATATATATATATATATATATATATATATATATATATATATATATATATATAATGAGCAGAATTAGGACACGGAATTGAAGGGGGAGTCATGACAAGTAAGAATAATAATGATGAAGAGATCATATTGCAGTCTCAATTCCATCAATAATTTTTTGGGGACCAAAAACAAATCGCCCTCTCAAATAAAGATCTGCCTAGGGGCCCCTATATCTCTAGCACGTTCGAGTGAGGAGTGTCAAAATCCAAATGTACTCACAAATTAAATGGTACTCTTTAAATTATTTTTTAAAAACTTTAAGTGTAAATCAATATATCTTCTTATTGTACCAAATATAATCGCATATATTTAGATTGTGTCAAACTGAGTACGTACTATCAATACTTATTCAACAAAAATACTGTGCGCAATTAGGCATACCGTGTGATGTACGTGATACAAATTAAACTATACATATGTCGTTTGATACTTTAGAAATTAAATTCTCGAGAATAAGATTCAATTTAAATATATTATAGGAGATTGGACACATTACTTGGTTAAAATTGGGTATGTTAAAATTGCCTCAAATATCCTGTGTATGGGTCGGTTTCTTTTTGACTGACCAAATGCAACACATGGACATTCCAAATTAAAGGGCATATAAATGACGTTCAACAATCAAAGAGTAAATTATAAAAGTTTAGAGTTGTAGAGTTCTTGTTTTTTTAGAGATTTAGAAATTTTCTAAACATGATGCATTTGGTGTTTTATAGTTTTAATTTAAGTTGTATATGTATAAATTGCAAATTATACGTGGACCATGGTCATGGCTGACACTGCAGTTCCCACACAAAGAGTCCATGTCCCAACACTGGAGTTCAAACCTAAGACCTCTTAGGTGAGAAGTCACAGCTATACCGCTCGATCACTCTTTACTTTTAGGTTGAAATATTTTCAACTCATCATCAAGTAATGTTATGATGGCATTGGCATGTTTATGCATGAAAGTTTCCCCTTTTAGGTGAATGGTGGTAGTTAGTAGTTAGTAGTCATAAAGTGGCATAGCCTTTTGAGTTGATAATAATGATAATGGCTTGTAATAAGATGGAAGGGTGGAAGTCAAGTGCCTCCCTTTTTCCATGTTTTTTGCTTAGCTTGATGGCTTTTGCATGACATTGTCATATCACAAAGATTGTTTTCTTAGAAAGAAATTGCTAAGCAACCTACAATTGTCACCCACAAATAAGCATTTCTTAATGCAGTAAATTAAAATATCACATCACAAACATGTAATTGTCACATAAGAATAGTGTTATTTATGAGTGGTATAAATGTTGGATCTAGGCTTCGAAGGATACCCTTATTAGTACTTTCCGATTTCTTTAGAAAATTCCGACCCCACTTTATCAAACTCTTGTACATTAAGGATTATAATATAATTTATTATATTTTCCTCACAATCTTATATCAACGCAAAACTAAATATTGTTCCAGTAGACAATTAAACTTATCAACTAGTTAAATGCATTTTGTAGAGAAGACAACCAATTCATATTGGAATACAAGCAACGACATTTGATAATACTCCAATGGTATCATTTCATAGTGGAAATAAATTAGTTGTTTGAATTCAAATTCAAGCTAAGCTTCATATATTCATATCCCCACTTTGAACCAATTCAAAATATTAAAATTAGACTTCTTTTAAATTCATAATAAATAAATATTAATTTAAATTCTTTATGCTTTGAGATTCAATAAATAATAAAAAATAATGATGAACCCACACGGTGGTATGCTCCCTCTTAGAAAGTTCCTAAGAAACGATGGAAGTGGATCTTGTGTTCTTCTACCTCATCACAACAGCTATCCATTCCTTTTTTTTAATTACACTCAACATTTCTCCATATATTTTTATTTATTTATTTATGACATGCAGATGTTAACAACTCATCAATGAATTAATCCCAAAAAAGAAAATAATTAAAAAAATTATAACACCGTAATTTAAAAATGAAAAAAAAACCAGTTTGGGTAACTTCGATTGCAAAACCCAAGCAACGCTCCAGCTTTGGAAATTAAAAAATAGCTGATCCCCGAAAGACATGCCATTTCAATTTTGTACTTCTTAATTTCATTATTTTATTTATTTTATTTTATTTTATTTTATTTAAATTTGTTTATTTTTAAAATTGTTTAAGACTTGATAATTATAAACTATTTAATACTTTAATTGTTAATACTAAAATATTAAATATTAACTTAAAAACATCTAGGGTTCAAACGATTTAGAGTTATTTCGCTCAAAACGACTTCGTTTTGAATGAAATAACCAATTTAAGAAAGAAAAAAAAGAACAATAGCTAACCAGCTGCTAAGTGGCCGGCATAGTTAGCCGCTTAGACCACTGATTATGGTGACATGCTAGGCGGTCAACTAGTGCGATTTTTGCAACAGTGTGGGTAAACGTATAATGATTTGGGGCTAAATAGTCTATAAATACAACCATATATTGAATAAATACTACTGAAATAGTGCAATTGAGCTGGATTGTACTTTTCACTCAACTTAATAATTTATTTGATCTTTTCCTTTTCCTAAATATAATGAAGTTTGAAGGCCATTGATCAATTTGTAGTTGTTTAAAACATACTCCCTAATAGAATACTATTGATCTGTATAATACTGCCATTAAATTACACAATTAATGCATAGACATAATAGTACATTGCAAGTGTTTTTGGAACTTGGAATTTAATAGTCAAACGCTAAGTCAAGATTTGAACTCTAATTCTGACAAAAGAAATCCACTAATTAAGCAAGTTTGAAGTGTGTTTAATTAATGTAAAACGCGATTTCTTAAGCGCAGAATTTCCGCTGCCATCAATTCTAAGTATATTTACTCCACATTTATGTCATGCTTCAGTTCAAATTTCAAACACATTAGCACTAATTTTTTTTTTTTTCAATAGTTATATACATGCGTAATGCGTGATTAAAAAAAAATGCGTAATAACCCAGTGAGGTAGCTCAAATGACAAGTGAGATCTCTTTGTGGGGAGGAATTTCGGGAGAACTCGGGTTCAATTCCCGCAAGTGACGATTCCCCCTTGCCCACGGAGAGAAAGACCATGTAAATTTACCAAAAAAAAAAAAAATACAATCATAATAAATAAATGTAGAATTACTTGGTCTTATAACTATTACGAGGAAAAACTTGTAAAAGTATTAAAAAATACTCCGTAATAGAAATAATCAATATATTATGTATGATGAAAATTTGAAATTAGTTTTTAAACGTATAACAAAGCAAGCATAATGTACAAATTATTGAATTTAACCACATTAATAAATGTATAAGCTAAGTTAATACTGCATTTACACAAACATATCTAAAATCCTCACTGCTTCTACCTCGAGACAAACTAGCCAACTGAATCCTAAATGCATTTACACTGGTGCCCAGCAGTACCACCAAAAAGCCAAGTCTATATATACCTTCTTCTTTTTTGCCATTTGTAAGAGTCAAACGTACACCATACGACTCTACAACCCACAAAGTAAAGCTTGCGAAGTTATTTTGAGTTAGTTAACTAGTTGAACTGTGTCTCAGATTACTAAAATCACATTCTAATTCACCTATGATGTGATATTATTCATAATAATACTTAATAAATAATAACTCCAACCAAGTTGGTCAGACTGTTGACTTGGTATTAGGTTGAATTTTGGGCTGTGCAAAAAGCTAGCAGCATAGGGCCTCAATTTTTAGATGGCATAATATTTATTTTTGACCTAGCTACTTAAGAAATTAAAAAAGAAATTTACAATTAATCCAAAAACTCGTCAGCTTTTTTCTCAAATCACTTTTGTCTCCGAATAATTAAAACCTAATTAATTGAGCATGGCAAAACCATTATTTTTTCCCAACGGTACAGATGATGTCTCAAACCCCGAATATGTAGAGATAACTTGAAACCTATACCATTCACCACCAATACGGCAATACCGCTTGAGAGATTGATTCTTCCCCAAACAAATTGTCTACTTGCATTCCAAACCATAGTGACAACCTAGCAGATAGCCATTGACAAGAGGTAGTTTCAAGATTTTTTTTTTTTAAATTATGTTTGTTTGGACTTTGAAGATTAAGATTCTTATAATTTGTTTTTTTAGTGGTGCCGTTACTATGGAGTGCCAATTTGCCAAGACAATGAAAACATCAGGTTATTTCAATACTTTTTCACTTTAATTTACATGTGTTTGCTCCATGTTGGAGTATTATTGTTTGGTTTCAATTGCATATTTGCATATTATGGCTCCGACAAGACAATGAAGACATCATATTTCTTTTTTATATTGACAATTAATATATAAATAAAAATCATATATTTTACTGTATCGGTTACGTTATAAAGATTATGCTTATATTTTTGGTAGAGTCTCGTTTATTTACAAGAACGAAGTCAAAAATATAAAATAAAATAATTAATAACTAAATCGGCCTTGCTTGATATAGAGGAGGTTGTTTCCGGGGAGGCAATATACGACAAAGCGGGTGCTCCGGTGGGAGGAATCGTCGCCGGTAGCGTCACAAAACCGGAGCCAGGCCGGTGATTACGGAGATCAACTTACATTTTGACTTTGGTATTACGTGTAAAAAATTACACTTTTCACGATAAAAAGAAATATATAAAAAAAAATTGGGAGTAGAGGATTCTGCCTTTTCAAAAGCATGCATGGATCTCAGGTGGAAGCCGTTAATTGCGGTTATGAGTAAACACGTAGTGGGGTGGATTAACTATTACCAAATATTCGGTGGAGCTGTCGCACCGTGTATGTCCATATTTGTAATTACGTACACTACTTTGTTGTAAATTGTGTTAATTATTCTCTTCAAGAGATAATATTAATTACTTGTAAGAAGTTTTTTTTTTTTTTTTAATATAGTCAATACGGTCTTCTCTGAAACTCGATTATATAATAAAAATTGGTATTTTCTCTTAATAAAATTTATCATTTTTAAAATAATAGATATTTTTTTTAACTACTTTCTCAACCTACTGAATTATCCATGTAGGAGTGTAAATCGGGACACTGAGTGCCACTAGACTATAAGATCTTTGGCAAAATAACAGATATTAATTAAATATTATGATACGGTCTCATATCAATTCGTTTGAGTATACCGGTGAGTGGTATTACAGGATTCCAACATACCATGCTCGGGTAATGATGCGAACTCCCTGTCGGTGATTTTCATCGAATTTCTGATATATTGCCAAATAAAAAACGGTCAAGTGGCATTCAAATAATTTAGGAATTATAAAAATAAAAAAAAATAAAAGTGATGAATTCTCATCTAATTTGTTTCTTTCGTTTATATGGATTTACTATATTATTTCAGAAATTAAAACAATAATTAATTTAAAATGTTTATCGTTGTCCGAAATTTATATGGAGGCTGGTATTGTTTGTCGGGTTGCCGGGTTATCGAATCGCTCTCCGGGACAAATTGGGTGACCTAGTGCGTAGTACAATTCTCTTTACCCCACAACCTCCAAACTTTGTTACATTTATATAATTATAATTGTTGTATTTAATGATGATTAAATTTTAGTTCACATTTTAATATTTTTATAATGTTAGAATATGGATATAAGTTATGGTGATTAAGACATTAAAGTTTGATAAAGTAGATGTGCAGGTATTGGTAGATGAGAATTGTTAAACGTAAATGTATGAAGAAGTGAGTTTTTTAATAGTTTATCCACGCCGGCCGCACTGGATTTTTCCATTTTCTAAAGTCGTGAACCGCCAGTTCCGAACTAGAATTGAATCGTAGTCATGTCTTAATTATTGATTCATGATATGGTTGGCCAGTTCAACTCATCATGAAAATAAAAGTGTTTTCCTTTTCTGGATGGCAATGCAGGAATCCTCCCGGCTCCAGCCACTGTCCAAAGATGTGCACTGGATAAACCCCTATCGTGACCCTAGATAGCAATGACCACAATAAGGAAGTAGATCAACCTAGGTTTCTTATAGATGATCGGTTCAAATCAAGAAGGCCAATAAGTCGCTCCCCTGTGAGTCGAACTTGAAACATTGTAGTTACCAAGCCAATAACAAAATCAAGTTAGCTGGGGTTGTTAAAAAAAAAGGTTTTCTTTTGCTAATCAATGTCACATTACCACATACATTAGAAAAAACAAAAGTTCTCCTTTGCTAATCAATGTCACATTACCACATTAGGGAGAGAATATTATATAGTGAATTTAGTAGGAAAAATAACATTTTGCCTATTTTATCGAGAAAACCTTAAAGTTAAATACATATATGTATTATTGTATTCTATACATACATTATATTCCTCACCATAATCAAGCCCATCCATGCATGAACAAATACTCTTCCAAATAATGGGACAGCATTTTGTCTCTCTCTCTCTTTTGAAAATGTATATTCATCCAGACATGATGTTTGGATCTATCCCTGATTATTTTGTTCCAAACCCCTATAATTTACATTTTTTTTCCACACAATAATAAGACTATTTTCTCTTTAAAGAAAATTATCAGGATAAATAATGGTGGAAAAGAATAACAGAAATGCCAAAGAACACATGATTAATGATGAGATGCAAAACACAAAACCCATTTTTGTGCTGTCCATTGCATGTGTACTCGTGTTCTTGCCCAATGCATTGTGCCCACGTAAACACTAGTACGTGACAATAATTGATGCATCTTAAATTGCATTGTCACGGATTTATGTTTCTTTTTACACGTTTTTTTATTAAATAAAAATTCTGGGACTTTCTGATCAAAGTTCATCACTTTATCGTATGCGACAGGGAAGTAAAATATATATATATATAAATCACACTTGTGTGATACTGTCTCAAAAATTATAATCTGTGAGACAAATCGAGTCTAGGATATTTGTTTGTTACTTATTATAGAAATCATAATACTTATTACAAAAAGTTTAATATAATATCAATTTGAAATAAATAAATTATTACTTATATAATAGATGTTGTAATATTTATATATGAAATTTTGATGCTATTCAAGGTAAAATTATTGTTACTAATAATAAATATTGTAATACTTATAATTGAAATTATGATGCTTACAAAGTGTAATTCTAATATAAATATTGTAATATTTAATGTTACTTATGAAAGAAATTATTGCAATACTTATTATAAAAAATTTAATATCAATTTGAATTAAAAATAAATCGTTACTTTAATATATATTGTAATATTTATATGTTAAATTGTGATATTATGTAGGGTAAAATTGATTGTTACTATGATAAATATTGTAATACTTTTAACTGAAATTGTGATAGTTACACATCCAATTGTCACCAACTTGACACATATCACGTAGAGACAGTTTCACACAAATTGTCAAAAAAAAAAAAAAAAAAAAAGTTTAACTGTCTGATGATGGAAATTTTGGTATATCATAGATTCTAAATTTAATAATTAAAAAGATTAATGGATAAAATTGTAATTGGAGGGACCTTGTGGTAATTTACCCTAAATTTATATTATAAAAAAGAAAACATTATGGGTTAATATTTAGCAGAAAGGACACAGTGTCACTGTTAGGACACTTGGCACTTGGCAGATATAAGTTAGAAGGAAGATGGAATATTTAGCACGGAAAAGGAGGAAACAGCTTTGACTGGTGCTGCCGGTGGCCGGTTGCCGTGATTATTGTCAGAATCGCAAACTCGCCGTCGACGTTGAATTTTCACCGGATCTGAGTCGGAGATCGTGGTGGAGCTGCTGTGCTCGCCTTTAGCTCTAGCCGTCGGAAGTTTGTACGACGGTGAGGATCGCCAAAAAAACATAAATGATGAGGCCAGCGATGTTGATGAGTTGGCAAGACCGCGAAGAAAGATGAGACCTATAAAAATTAAAATTAAAATCAAATAAACCTCTAAATTTTATTTAGAAATTTTTTTTTAGTACTACCAACTCCACTAAGGCTCGAATTCACTCCCATCATCTATGTGCCACTAGACCACAATGCAAGGTTTTTGGCTCTAAAAAATTAATTAAATTCCTAAATTTTTGAAACTGTAATTACAACTTTTAACATATTATATTTAAACAATGAAGTGCAAAAATCGATAATGACATGCTATTACAGGTTATTAGGGTTCTAGCATCCATTTTATTATCTCCGACAATAATTGGACCGTCGTCGATCGCCGTCTACTAGAGAGCGAAGGCAAGCAATTAGTCGCCTTCTCTGAGATGAGAAGGCGTCTTCCATGGAGAAGGCAAAAACGGTTTTCTTTCTCCATGGAAGGCGACGAACTGGTCGCCTTCTGTCGGGGAAGGCGACAAACTGGTCTCCTTCTACCGGGGAAGGCGACCAGTTGATCGGCTTCTTTGGTATGCGGCGACCAACGACGGTTCGACTGTCAACGCCAGTCGCATCGCATTGTTTCCGAAAATGATAAGATTGATGTTGTAACCCTAATGACATGTAATACTATGTCATTTATCAATTTTTGAACTCCATTGCTTCAATATAACATGTTAAAGAGTGTAATTACGCATTTTAAAAATTTAGATGTTTAATTAACTTTTCAAGTAAAATTTAAAGACTTATTTAATCCTTTTTTTAAAAACAACAACAATAATAATGTTACATTCCCATCAAAATTTACTTATTATTTTACGTGGATAATTTATAAACGGTTGACAAACATTAAAAAAAAAAAAGTATTGTTACGAAGGATAAACAAGTAAATTTAAAGAAGAAAATTAAAATTATTGGGAATCTCTATATTTTTTTTTTGGGGTAATTAGGGAAATAACTCGCTCAACAATTCCTATTATCTATGATTAACTCACTTGATCATCATTTAGATATTTTTATTGTATTTTTTTTAGTGACGAGAGAAACTTGCTGTCACTATCCAATATAAGAGTGTACATTGAGTAAACCTGCCAAATTGTCCCTATTATTGTTTGGCTGGTGAGACTCGATCTCTTATCTTTCTTCCCAAATTCAATCCACATGAGCTTCCTTGTATTTTTACACATATTTTGAATGGTAATAACTTTACCAAATTATGAATAATACTTATTGCAGCGATCAAAATTTTATCTGATTGTGATTTCAATGAACTTTTTGGGATGATTTTATTATTTAATAGTCACAGATCAGACAATATTTTTATAACTGGAAATAAATTTGTAGATTCTTGACCGTTCATTTTTTTAATTTTAGATTGTTGGTTAAAAGTACATAACCTGAGCAGAAAAGTTAGGGATTTGGGCAGAGTGGTAAATTACCAAAAGTGGTGACAAAATCACAAACAATAGACATACGCCTCTGAAACTTGTTTTTGACACTTTCTTCCGACAACCCTCTGCCTGCGTCTTCTACCCTTTTACCTCTCTTTCGTCCCCTTTATAAAAAATATTTATTTTTGTTCTAATTAAAATATAAATTGATTCTTAGATTATATATTTATTGTTTATATATAGAAAAATTATAATTTTAGTTTTTTTTTTAGAATATTATAATTTTAGTTATTGAGCTATAAAGTACATATACTTTTCATATCTAGCTGGTTAACATGGAGTTGCAATAGTAATCATAATTAATCAACAGTACTACGTATTTAGTCATTATTTTACTAGACGTAATTATTTTAGACGAAAATCTAACCAATTCTAATATAAAAAAGACAAATTTGTATTTTTAGTTTGATTTTATTCAATAAAACCCCTAAACAACATCCACCAAGCTAGATACACATTAGAGATTATTTTCGTAGATAATTCAGTCAATTTCAAATGAAGAAAAAAGTATTTTGTGGGGTCTGACATATTCGTAATGAGATAATTAAAATTATTAATAATTGAAAGAAATATTTACAGCATTCGAAAGTTATTAATTTATCATTGATTACAACTCATGTCAGAAACACGTATATATTTTCATTCAAAATAACGGCATCTAAATACGTATCATTGGTGACTAATTAGAGATACTATTACAAATGCATATTAATTACAGGCAAAAATAATCGTAACTCAATGACTAAAATTACTATCATTACTTTATATAATGTATAGTTTTAAAGAATATAGTTAGTGTTTTTACTGGTTACTTTCCTAAATGTAATGTTATAGTAAAATGTAATTGACAATAATTAATCCATGATTAGGCATGAATAGATTAAAGTAATAATTTGTAGTTTGTTGGCAAATAAAATTGTCCGTCCAAAATCAAATAAAAATTCAGCGCCGACCCTTCCCAGCAGAAGCGCACATGACTCTGTTCCCTTCTTCCCCTTCCCCTCATACTCCATTCAATTATTTTCCTACTTTTTTAGTTACGTTACACACTTACACTTCTATTTCAAATATTGAATCTAATAATATAATCCACAATATTGGATTCAACTCAAATTTCATAATTAATCTCTTTTAATAAACTTGTATAGCTATAATAATCATTTAACATCTTTATTGCACTCATATTGTTCAAATAAAATACTAGGAAAAATTGTACTTTTCGTTTATAAGTTATAGGGTAATTGTAGGATTCGTCCATACTTATTCGTCGTGTTCACTTCTTGTCTTTAAGCTATAACTGACGTTGCAAATTTCGGCTCAAATGTTTTGTTAAAAAAAGGACGAAATTTATTTGCGATGTTAGTTATAACTTAGGGTTGATTGGATGAGAAGTGACTAGTGAAAACGAACAAGTAAGAATAAATCTTACAATTATCCTATAACTTAGCAACAAACGTGTAATTTTTTCTAAAATTTACATTATGAAAAGTTTACAATCACAATTAGTATCATCATCAGTACCTTTTATATTGAGTACAACTATATGGTTTTGAAATTAAGTTATAGAGATTAAAAATATATATTACCAAAATCTTTTACGGAGTATCATTTAACGTGAAAGTATATGATTAGCATTTGATTAATATGTAAATCCATTTTTTTGACGTGGATGGAGATAAACCAATTCACATTAACCAAAGAATAAAAAGGATTTTATTGTCATATCGGTGAAATTGTTTATCATTGCTACTTTATCCATGTTTTACAATTTTAAAAGGTACTATCATAGTAAACGGTATTATCCGCTCCTGGTTTTAATTTGTTGTCACTACAACTTTATCCATCTTTTGCCGTTATATGTGGCACTATCATAGTAATTGGTATTATCCGCTCCTAGTTTTAATTTGTTGTCCGTACAACTTTATTCATGTTTTGCCGTTAAATGTGATACTATCGTAGTAATTGGTATTATCCGCTTCTAGTTTTAATTTGTTGTCACTGCAACTTTATCCATATTTTGCCGTTAAATGTGATACTATCCTAGTAATCGGTATTATCCGCTCCCAGTTTTACAGTACCAGGTATAATCTCAAAAGTATATACAGATGTACATAGTGTAAAAGGCACTTATAGACACCTCATAATTTATTTAATCCATATAAAATATTAAAAGATTTTGAAATTTGTTAGATCAGTTGCCATTCTGCTGTATTGGCACCATCCTACTCCCTCCACCATATATAGTAAACTCAAGCTCCATCTTCTTCCCTCAATCCCGGCCTCCTCTTTCTCTCTTTCTCTGTTCTTTGTGGAGTTTATCACAAGTTTTAGCTGATAAACAAAGCAGGCAATTAAGCAGCATTAGCCATTTTGTTCATATATAATTATATATATATACATACATATAGTGCTATATATAAACTTACAGAACAGATCTGCTTTGAGTATGGAGAGAATTGTGATTTTGTTGTTGGGGTTTCTTCTTCTTCTTCCTTATGTGGCACTGGGCGGCCATGATTATGCTCAAGCTCTGAGCAAGAGTTTTCTGTTCTATGAAGCTCAGAGATCTGGTTATCTCCCCCATACTCAGAGAGTTCAATGGAGGGGAAATTCTGGTCTCCTTGATGGCAAAGCTAGTGGGGTGGGTATCGATTGATCTCCCCTAGAATATAGATAATCCTTGATTCCCTTTGGTTTAATTTCTGAGAAATAATTGTGACATTTGTGTGTTTAATGTGGCTTGCAGGTGGATCTGATTGGAGGGTACTATGATGCTGGGGACAACGTGAAATTTGGGCTCCCAATGGCGTTCACCGTTACCATGATGTCCTGGAGCATCATAGAATATGGACGGCAAATGGGTGCCAGTGGGGAGCTTAGCCACGCCATGGACGCTGTCAAGTGGGGCACTGATTATCTCATCAAAGCTCACCCTCAACCTGATGTTCTTTATGGAGAGGTAAACACTAAACCCTAAACACTAAACACTGAATCTTGTAGTCAAGCGACATGAAATGATTTTTTCAATGGAGGTCCATACTCCATACTACTAAATGGAGGTCCATACTCCATACTACTAAAAAAACACTGAACAGAGGATAAATATATATACTCTGTTTTAGTTTTAGGTCAATCTGACAAGCGCCAATTAATGTTTGATTTGGACTAATATTATGTTTCGACGTTTTTGTCTGTCATTTTCAAAGGAATAGTTGGAGTTCTTAAGGTAATATACTATGGAGTGTTAATTAATTTTACTGTGTTGTTGAACAGGTGGGGGATGGGAACACTGACCACTATTGTTGGCAAAGGCCAGAAGATATGACCACTTCAAGAACCGCCTACAAGATCGACCCCAGCCACCCTGGATCCGACCTCGCCGGCGAGACCGCCGCCGCTATGGCCGCCGCCTCCATCGTCTTCCGCCGCTACAACCCTTCCTATTCCAACGAGTTACTCAAACATGCCTTTCAGGTCCGTCCAACTTTTTCAACCTCGATTCATGCGCTTTACATTCCACGTACATTTTAACGCTTCATAATAGTCATCTCAAAAATTAAAACCGTTACCCGAAAAGTGCTCCGTAAAGTGAGAAATGTTTGAATCGCTTAAAAAGTTGTTACCCTGTATAAAAATAAGGATAAATTTTTATATTATATATTTAAAATAATACTTGCTTTAGTCCGTAAGCTATATTTTTATATTATATATTTAAAATAACACTTGTTTTAGACGGTCAGCTATAGACAACTTAAACTGATATAGTAATATCTCATTGTAGTCATTTATCGGGTTACCCAAAAACGTACATTCAAGGAAGTAGTTGAAAAAGATTAGAGTGCAATTCTAAGAATAAAACTCAATCGAGATTTAACATAGATATTTAATTTTGTACTAATATAGTGTATATTTTTTAGATGTAGTAAGAGGTGCATGTTAGCGGTACAGTTGAGAGGGCGTAGGATAGAGTGGAGTTAGGCAGTTAGTATTGTCGGTGTAGGTTTGTTGTGGCGTTCTTCTACGCCATTAATAAGACCCTCATAACTACAACTTCCCAGATTTATTTCTTTGTGTACAACAAAAGAAAAGACAAATTACTTTTTCCACATAATAATAATAATTATAAATACGGACTAATATATTACAATCCCAAGAAATGTACATCCAAACGAAGCACTGTCACACTGCACACAACATACAAAAAAAATTCTTTTAAAAAAGTAATTTTGTGTCAGTAAGAAGCTACATGTCACTTGCCTTTACTCTCACAGTTTTTTGAGTTCAATTTTGCTTCTACCACTAATTCATAATCTTATTTTATGCGTCTAATTAATTAATTAAATTTAAAAATAAATAAATAATAATAATTTGACTATTAAATAATAAAAATAGGTATATTTAAAAATTTCTCTATAAGTTTGGTATTTTGGTTAATTTTTATATTAAATATTAAATTAACTAATATGGTTTATAACAAATATCATATTTTTATCACAAATATCACCACGTATAAAAAGTTCTTTTTATTCATTAGTTATCCTGAATTGACTTACATCATCGCACATTAATTAAAATAAATAAATTTATTCACTAGTATTAGTGGTACTAAGGTTTGGACCAGTCCCTTCCATATGAGAGTACAACCGGGTACCATTAGACCAGAAAGTCTTTGACAAATACGAATTATATATTATCATATCATAATGAAAATTTTTGTTTTTTTTTTATCGGTAGCATATATATATATATATATATATATATATATATATATATATTTATGGTATGAGATCCACCGAATCGTAACCGTCCCTCTACATGAAATTTGCACATGATGCTTTAATCACAGACATATGCTGTCACTCCTGTCAGTGGAGTTGCACCGTACAACTGGACAAAGCACACATGACACATCTTTGTTTTTGCACCCTAACTTTGTCTTTCTCTTAAATTTACCCCCTGAACTTATACTTTATTATGAAAGTAACCTTGGTTTCTTAAATGTGTCCATGTTTGCAGTTATTTGAGTTTGCAGACAAATACAGGGGCAAATATGACAGCAGCATCACCGTCGCACAAAAGTACTACCGATCCGTTAGCGGTTACATGGTAAATTTTCCTCTTACCCCAACACAATAGATACCAACAACAATTTCACTTTTAATCACTTGAATATAATAAAATTTTCGATTTTTACTCATTTGAGAACCAGTCTTGTGTGAAATCGTTTAACGTGAGACATGTAGCATGTTTTAGTTAGCGTAATAGTTTATATGCATTTATTAAAAATATTACATTTTAACTGAAAAATATTACACGTCCTATGGTGACGCAATCTCACACCAGACTTATACTAAATGTTCTTTTTTTGTTACTAATTTGATGAATTGAAATTGTGTAGGATGAATTGCTATGGGCAGCTGCGTGGTTGTATGAGGCATCAAATAATGAGTACTACTTGAACTACTTGGGTGAGAATGGAGCTGCACTTGGAGGAACTGGGTGGGCCATGACTGAGTTTGGGTGGGATGTTAAATATGCTGGAGTCCAAACTCTTGTTGCTAAGGTAATACAATCATCAATTATTATTATTCTAGGGACCAGGTCCTCCAAAATGATATTCAGATTATGTACATATAATTAACATATTATGTACGTTCAGAGGTACATAATCTGTTAATTCCAAGTAACATATTTGGTACGGATTTTGTTAGCTGAAAGTACGTAATATATTACGTGTACATAATCTGAATGTCGTTTTAGATTAGGATCATCAATTTTGTTTAATGTGAGAGTTGGGGTTTTGTGTTGGGTAATGGCAGATCCTAATGCGTGGGAATGCTGGGCGGCATGCGGCAGTGTTGGAGAAGTATCAGCAGAAGGCAGAGTACTTCATGTGCTCCTGCCTTGGAAAGGGTAGCCGGAATGTTCAGAGGACTCCCGGAGGCCTCATTTTCCGGCAGAGATGGAACAATATGCAGTTTGTTACCAGCGCCTCCTTCCTCCTCACTGCATACTCCGACTATCTCTCCTCTGCTGGCAAGTCTCTCAAGTGTTCTTCTGGCTATGTTCCCCCTTCTGCACTTCTCTCCTTTGCTCAATCACAGGTATGATGCTTCAATTTTTTTTTTTTTTCTTTTTTTTTGTGCCATAGCCATTACTCGAGGGTGTCCATCGACAAATAAACACAAACAAGTAAACCAGCATAGATTACTCATAACTGACCAACTCAAACCAAGAAGGTCGCCTTGTGACCCTAGCTGACAATGAGTTACCCATAGCTAATCGGTTTAAACAAAAAAGGTCAATAGGTCGAGTCGGGCAAATTATGGTCCACGCAGTGTTGCGTGAGCCATAACAAAAAGTACATTGTTAATATACTAAAAGTACATTATTCGTATACTGAATGTACATTATTTGATAATATGGTCTACACAGCTGTGTGGACCAATAATAGTCTGACCAACTTGGCTCGAACGACCCCAAATAGTTCAAGTTTTGTTTTAGGATATCTGTGAACTATGTTTCAATTTTGATGTGTTCTGAATTGTCTGTGATGTTTAAGGTGGACTACATTCTCGGGGACAACCCGAGGGCGACAAGTTACATGGTGGGATATGGGAACAACTACCCCAAGCAAATTCACCATAGAGCCTCCTCCATTGTCTCCATCAAGGTTGATCCTACCTTTGTTACCTGCCGAGGAGGCTATGCCACCTGGTATGGCAGGAAGGCGAGCGATCCCAATCTGCTCGTTGGCGCTCTCGTTGGAGGCCCTGATGCCTACGACAACTTTGCCGATCAAAGAGACAACTATGAGCAGACAGAGCCTGCTACTTACAACAATGCTCCATTCATTGGTGTCTTGGCTAGACTACATGCTGGCCATAGTGGATATAACCAGCTCCTTGCAGGTTTGTTTTCGCCAAAACCATTGTTGTTATTTGTTAAAGATTCAATAAATAAAAACCGGTTTTAGCTGTAACGAGACTTGCTTTCTCGTGTAGCTCCCGTTCCCCATCCTCAACCTAAGCCAGCTCCAAAAGCGAAACCAAGTCCAATTTCACCACCGGTAGTAACTCCTGCACCAGGTATTGTTTCTAGTGGTTCTTGAGCTTATAAAAGAGACTGTGTTTAGGATGTAGTTATGGAGAAAACTTGTGGGTTTTGCAGTTTCTTCGTCGGCTGAGATTGGGATTGCACAGAGGGTGACAAAGTCATGGGTTTCTAAAGGCAAAACTTACCACAGATACTCAGCAATAGTGACCAACAAGTCTGCCAAGAGCCTCAAGGATTTGAAGCTCTCAATATCCAAACTCTATGGTCCTCTCTGGGGTCTTTCCAAGTATGGCAACTCCTATGCCTTACCAAAATGGCAGAAATCTCTAGCTGCTGGGAAGAGCCTCGAATTCGTGTACATCCATGCTGCTTCTCCTGCTCAAGTCTCGGTATCAGCCTACAATCTGGTCTAAAAGGCAAAGAAGAAAAGAAACGAAACGAAACGCTCAGCACGCTTCTATCTCTGATTTTAGTGTAAGAAACTGTGCAGGTGTATATTGGTGCAGTCCGGGTTGTGTGTGTGTGTGTGTGTTTTTTTTTACATGCTGTAATTCTCTGGTTTTCTGGGTGGTTCGCGATCTTAGCGAGGGGGTTTAGGTGAAGCTAGTAATAAAGAATGAAGCTTTGAGAAGAAAGGAGTGAAGGGACAGAGTTAAAATGAGGGCTCATCCTCTTTCTTCTCCACTTCATCAGTGATGACAGTATAGAACTGAGAGAGAGAGACAGAAAAGAGTGCTGAGAAGTGGAAAGAATTTGACTTCCCAACAGCACAACCCAAGTCTTTGGTTTCCTTGTACCTGAGAGAATACTTCTACCTTTGCTTCATGTTTTATATATGTACTTGTGATGTTGTAAACTTTACAACACTTCCAACTTTCAATATAAATATGAATATATTTTGAACAAGATTTTCAGCACCAGTGAATCTCTGTCCTGTATGTTGAGCATATAATACACAGAGTAATATATAAACTTAAATATACAGTCCAACTATCAGCTTACTTTTAATTGAGATAGAACATATGTTTTAATTTAGTATCAGAGTTAACCTGTTATGAACTATCACCTCAGAATTTCAGTTAAGATAGAGCATATGTTTCAATTTTATGGTAACTTTTTCCATTTTCTTTACATTATATTACTTATCAATAATTCAGATGAATTATAAGTTTAAAGAATAGAAAAATCCATCCTCCTTAATATATACAAAATATTTTCAAGTCATAGCCAATAAATGTTACGGAAAACAAAATGAGAATTATAAATATAAAATGAACTCATTATGCCACAGCAAAAAAAAAAAAAAAAAAAAAAAAAAAAAAAAAAAAAACTCCCTTAAAGTTAAATAATGTTTTGCCAAGAGATTGAATAAAGAAAAATCTCTTTTAAGTCTCTAGTCCATCTTTGACAAGATAATCAAATGGGTTAATGTTGGTATTCTACTGTTCAAATCAAAATTACAAATTATTTTAAAAAGAAGAAGAAGAAAGAAGGCATACACATAAGAGAAGACAGGGGAAGTAGAAAGTGGTGAGAAAGCTGCATAATAAATAGTCACGGGGCTCATTTAGCACTGTTGGTATTCTTGTACATGATATCGATGATATTCTGCATGAAAGTGCAACTATATCAGTCCAAAAATAAATTTACTTAGAACTAACTTCTGAAAATGAATACTCTAGTAACGGAGAGAAATTGCATAAAGTACAAAGATGAACAAGCATGAAGCATGAACATGACTCTGACAAAAAACCGCATGGAGGCTTGAAAATAATATCAGATCAAGATATTTTTTGGTGGGATCCATTTAGAAACTTTTGATAGCAACTTTAGGGATTGATTCTAAGTATGATAATGGCATTAAGCATTTTTTTATCAGTGAAATCAATGGCAGATAGTTTCAATGACATGATGAACTGGAAACCGCACAAGAAAAGGGAAATGGGTAATGAAAGTTTTAATGACATGATGAACTGGGAACCGCACAAGAAAAGGGAAATGGGTAATGATTTGTTAGGGCTATACACAAAATTGTCATACTGGGGTTCCATCTGGAGCAGAAATTACCTGATAGTATTTCAACAACTGTGGCCTTTTCTTCTTAAATGTAGGGGTGAGAAGGTCCCGCTCCATGTCAAATGGCACTGGATCAAGGTGAACAGCTTTTATAACCTCAAAGCCTTTCAACTGCAAAGGAAAAGTGAGGTTCAGAAAAAGGCTTCTATGTCTGATCAACGAAAAAAAGGCTGAAGTAAAAAATAAGCAACTCTTTTCAATATCCCCCCGTTCACCAAAAGAACCGATATGCATAGACAAGGTGGGAAATGCAATTAGGAGAGACAAATGTTAACCTTCTTTTCTTTTGCAGTCTTTGATAGCTCTCCAAGTATGTACTCCTTCACACTTGGATTTTCACATAAGGCTTCAAAACCTCCAGCTAACCCATTCTGTTCGGCCCATTTTTCAACTAATGGCTTGTTTGGGTTGATAACAGCTACAAGAAAATACTCAAAGCTATTCCCATATATCCATATCTGGTACAGACAAAGTTGATGCTTAGTCAGCATATGAGAAGTGTTTTTCTATCACATTGCTCCAATATATATTTATAAACTACAATGCATGGAAGCTCGTAGGGAAGAGCATTAATTTCTACATCAGAAACTCAGTGGAAACATTTTGGAAATGTTTTACGGTCGCTTCCGTAATTAAAAGTAAAAAAGGTTTCCGAGAGTGTTTCATAAAAAGAAATGCATTTTGGGCCCATTTCAGAGGTCTAATTGCAACAACAACCAAAAAAAAAGGTGTCAAAAGAAACGCAAGTTCTTGTTCCTTACTCCAACCCCTATATTATTCCTGCATTTTTTATGGTCTATATACCCTTGTATTACTTTTAATTATGAAATTAGTTGACAATTAATAGTTATGCATATTTAAGAAAAATATTTTCAAATATATCCCTATATCTTTTTACACTTGTACTTGTACCTTTCCCCACATTTCATGTCCTACATTTTTTAAAATTGTTGTTTCCCCGCATCCCATGGTTTCTTATTTCCTGTTGTGTTACCTAGTCTATAAACTATTTCCATGTATTGGGCAAACAAATGTTCACTATTACTAAGTACAAATGTATAAAAATGTTATAGACCGAACAATATTTACTGAAAAGTTCACCACTTACCATGTCAATGACAGAAATTTCGCCAAAAATATTCTCCAAATTTTCTACTGCAACATATTCTCCTTGTGAGAGTTTGAAAATATTCTTCTTGCGATCAATAACTTTCAAGCTTCCATTTGGTTGCCACTCGCCAATATCACCTGTCAGGATAGATTGTTAAATGGAAGGTCCCCCACTCAATGCAAGGGAAAACTTCGGTGAAGCAGAAGGTAAGCCAAACCTGTGTGGAACCACCCATCAATCATGACCTCTTGTGTAAGGTCTTCACGCTTATAGTAGCCTGAAAATAGAGTGTCACCCCTCACGCATATTTCACCACGAGGTATGCTTGATAGAGCATCATAACCCATTTCTGGAACAGACTCGAGGCACACATCCACATTGGGCACCGGAGGACCAACTGTACCCAGCATATCAAGCTGGTTTGGTAGTGAGACAAATGTACCAGCACAAGTTTCAGTTAAACCTAGAACAAAGTTGAAAGCAAACATGGTCTGAGGTTGCAAAACATCATATACATGTACATAAATGCCAGAGAAAAAGGTAGTTAATCATAATCCACAGAGTAACAAAGAGGGGAAAAAATGACAATTATTGGCAGTTTGATGAGATCCATTAAGGGCAACAGGTTTATATATATATTAATAATAATAAAGGAAAAAACAACATCATCAACCCCCCAAATATCAAGAGAAAACTAAACTGAATTCAACATTTTAGGTGGGGGGAAGGAATGCAGGACTGCTTTTGATTTTAGCATATTACAGATAGAGTACCATATCCTTGAAGAACATGAGCACATGCCACAACTCTTAGAAAAGTTTCAATATGTGATGCAAGGGGTGCTGCTCCAGATAATATAATTCGTACCCTGCCACCTAGTCCTGCTTTGACCTAATCAAATGGAGCCAAGTAAATGAGAGGATTTGAGACAGCATAATATACACTGGCATAATGAAAAGTGAAAGAAGTTGAAAGCTAGAGGATTCTTAAACATCAGTATCCACCTTACTGAAAACCATTTTGTCGCACAACGGAGATGCCTCATAATGTCTGCGCCCCTTCTTCATATTGTGAAATTTACTGCAGAACATCAATTTTGTAGGTAGATCATAAATCTCATCCGAGAATGCCCCAAGTTTGATTTGACTATGCTAAAATAATTTCACATTAAAGCTAGTAGGCTTTCTAGTAAATTATGCATGATAAAAAAAAATACTAGGGTTTCCAGTAAATTACGTATCTTTATGTAAATTCAATATAGAAAATTTTTCAGAATGACCATGAAAAGTAGAGTGCTAAATTATCAAAATGATAAACCAAAATGGAAATTTTCCAAGCCAATATTACAGGAAGAAAGGCATATCTCAGTGTAAAGCATCAAAGAAAACGGTATTTAGAAATACGTCTTCAAGTAAATGGACACTGTATCCCTATGCAAAAAAAGCTTTCTCTCATTATTACTATATCTGGTTGAAAATGGAAGAAAACTTACAAGGCATATGCAAAATTGAACATGGTGTTCTTCACAAGACCTCCTGTAGAAATTTTCTGTTGCAGACCTGACAGTGTATATAAGTATATAACAGTCAGATAGCCAGTTAAACTAAAATGTGTCCAGTGGGATTGCAATATTTCAAAGTTGAATAATTAAGAGAACCAAGAGGTTAAAACACATGTCCTGCTCTTTCAAAAGAAATTAAAATATTTTTTTAAATGCCTCAAAATGACGCTTCATTTAGGAATTGAACCATTTTCATGTTTATTTAATAAAAGTAAAAGCACCATTATTTTCAAATGGGTAACTTGCATAAAGTGATGATTTATGTCACACAGTCTATCTTGCCTAGATCATGTTAAGGCCAACATACTCCAGTGATATGATTCACAAGCATATCTAAGCATGTAAATAACTACACTGATTCATTATTGAAGGAGAACTCTATGTACCCGAATAGATTCGATCCAACACACGGGGAACTGCACAGAATACTGTAGGTTTCAGCTCTCCAATGTCCTCAACCAGCAACTTGACATCCTACAGATTAACAGAATAGGCATAGGCTAGTAGATAATTTCTTATTTGACTGAAAAAATATGTCAACAACTTACCCCACGCCAAAATCCTATTGAGGCACCATGATGAATGAAACACTCTTCAATCGCCCGATCAAAGATGTGGGCCAGTGGAAGAAACGAAAGGTAAACATCATTCGCTGTCAACTGTATTATGAGAATGTCAGAAACCAAAGAATTGAACGAGAGAGAGAGACAGAGAAGAACAAGAGGGAGAGATTCGGGTCTTTGTAGAAACTTCAATCTGACAGTACTCTGCAATTTCACATCACAGAGGTCTGAAATAATTAAAAATAGATATCCATTTACCGCTTCATTTGCACACTCTAGCAGGCGCTTCACTCCAGCTATAAGAGTTACAATGCTATTATTGGAAATCATGACACCCTTTGGATCTCCAGTTGTACCACTAGTATACATGATTGTACAAATATCTGCTTTCTTTTTCACAGGAAGATCAAAGTCTTTATCTTTTCCCTGCGTATACAGGCAGGTTTAAGCTTTAGCCCAAATCTTCAAACTCATCAAGATAGATTTTAAAAGAAGTAGTAAAGACCAAGTGCATGAAAATAAATACTCGTTAGTACAAGATGGCATTCAGAGCAAAAGGTAAGAAATGCTAAGATTAAGATGCTTACATCAGGAAACAGTTTTTATTTTTTTAATGTTTGATCAATTGAAAACATACAAGGTAGTATGTAAAGGTTATTTGAAAGGCCTACCAGTAATAAAAACTCTTCCCAAGGATAAACCACTACGCCAAACTTCTCAAACTCTTCCTTCTGTTCAGGAGTCACTTTCCCTAAACTCACAACCGCTGAGAAGAAATATCTATTATTGCTTAGTTTACATTCCTTGAAGAAGAAACTTGATAATTCCTATGGATGACTTACTCTTCAAATATTTTGCAGCATTAGGAAAAGTTTTCAACAACTGAAAGGGAAAAAAGAGCATATTAGTTAGAAAGTTCAGATCGAAAAGAAGCCATGCAAACACTATTAATAGCAGTGCCCACTAGATTCACATAAAAATCAACATAACTTCTAAAGTAGTCACCTCCAGGCTCATATAAAAACAAATGGAAGCATCAACAAGAATTAATAGAAACCAACCCATTAACATCCCTGGGAACAGAGGGATTACAATCAATACTCTCTGACCAATTACATAAATTTATACAGAGTGCAGTCAAGGTTGTATTCATTCAACCATTGTTGTCAAGGAGGACTTTTTGGGCGTGGTGCCACCCGACTGCCTAAGAGACACCTAGGCGATGAGTAATATATATATATAGGGGATGGTTCACATGCGAAGGAACTCCTAGTGAAAATTGGGGTGAGATCTGAGCCGTTGATCTTTAGATCAACTGCCCAAAATGAAGGAATTTTTTTTTTTAAATGCACTTTTGGAGTTCAGGATGTATGCACTCGTAGGCTAAACTCTATGCACCTTACAGTGCAAAGATAACATTCTAAAGTTATGCACCCAAAGGTCTAAACTTATGCACCTTAAGTTCTAAAGTTATGCACCCAAAGAAAAAAGTAAATATTCACTAGAAGATAAATCATACACTCGAAGAAAGAACAATATGCACCCAAAGAAAGAACAATATGCATCCAACGAAGGAAAATAATGCACCTAAAGAAAAAGTAAATATGCACTAGAAGAAAAACCATGCACTCAAAGAAGGAACAATATGCACACAACGAAGGAACTATGCACCCAAAGTAGGAAAATAATGCACCCAAAGAAAAAAGTAAATATTCGTGAAGAATTTACTCACCACATTCTTGTTGTGAGCTGTTCTATTTCTTTGAATCTTCTTTTTTCTGGATGTAGTGAGACTATGGGCTTTGGGCAGGGGAGAGACAGATAAACAGAGAAAGAGTACATTTTTTAAATAATAATCTATAGGTCAAAATATTATTGGAGAATTGGATGCCAAATGCCTAAGCAACTGCACCTAAGTTCGGTAAATTAAATTTATTAAAAAAAAAAACACACACACACACAAACAACACCAACAAAAATTGTAAAGCCATTTACATCTAGTGAGATTAACTCATATAAAATATCTAAATAAATAACTTTTCACTTGTACCTCAGGCATCTTTTTCTCTTCAGCAAAAGCTATTGTAACCTCTGCATGGGAAATGATAAATTCTACAGCACCAGCACCTAAACCGCAAAAAGAAGCAGTTACATGAAAACATAGACACATATTTAGTAAGAACAGAGTACAGACCATATTAAAATAAGAAAATCTTAAATCCACACAATTAATCCCCGTGGTCCTCTAAGAAGCTATATTGCAATAAGCCTGTGTCAAATGCAAACAAGCAAGGCTTGTGCCTTTGTCAATGGAACACTGAGTATCCAAGCTACTCAAATTTGGGAGTAAAAGGCAGTATAACATACCTAAGGTGTCATATAGTGGAACACAATAAAGTCCATGAGCATTACATGCCTGCAGTCATATTCAAGTATCAGACTACAAAATGATTGAAAATCATTTCATCTCTAAGATCTTAGCACAAATTTGAAAATTAAGTATAGTAAATGAATTAGATAGAAGTTGGGATACTTCAAACCAATAACATTTAAAAGTGTCCAGCAAGTAAAATTACAGAGGAAAGTCATAAGGACACAAAAAGGAGGAAGATATGATAGTATTGCCTAAAGAACTGTGTGAATTTGAAGTTCATCTCTGGAAACGTATGGACATGGAGGTGGGTCCTTATATACATAGGTTTTCTTTTAAAAAGGTGTTGTAAGAAGTAAGAAAACAGACATGATGAGTAAGAAGGAAAAACATTTACCTCCATGCTTATCATCCATTCTGGGCAATTGGCACCATATATACCACATTTTCCTCCCTAAAGACCAAAAGTTAAATCAACAAAAAGTGAGAATTGATATGAAGCTCAAACTAGCGCTAATAATAGCAATGTGTTATACAACTATAAGAAATCAACAGATGGAACAACAAAAGTAAATGAAGAAATAGCAGAATATTGTACTCTATGGTTAAGTAAACAAGTTGAATGTGGAGAGCAGGAATGAAAACTGAAAAGGTCATAATTCTTAGACACCATAGGCAAAGTATAGTCTATGCCGCATTAAGCAATTAAATGTAGATGAAACAGATAAAATGCAGAAGAATTTAAAATTAGCCAGATACTTCATAATTTTGTATATACCAGCTGAGTTAACATAAAATAGTGCACTAGATATTACTTACTTGTTCAACACCACAACTACGAATGGAACTTCCTACTTTCATCACTACATCATATACTTCTTTGTAAGTCATCCAAACATATTTTCCAGCCTGTCGGTAAGAGCAATGATTTCAATAATCAGCAAAAACTAATTAAGTACTCCATAGAAAAGTTGCAGATGCTGAAGTTTCAAACTTAACAAACCTACTTTTCCATTCACAATCTCGCGGCGACCAAGCATTCGATTGTTGGGATACTTTTCTACAGACAAACTGTAACAAAGAAAGGAACAACAGGATATTTAACAAATAAGTCTTAAATTGTTTTCTTATCATCAAAAGTGGAAAAACAGCAACATTTGCATAACCTTAATGATGGAATTACAACACAACCCAGTACTATTACAGACTTAAAACTATAAATAAAAATAAAATACTTTAGAAACTATGCATCATTTTCAATTTTTCATATAAAAAAAAAATTAAACCTTCACAACAAAAAATAAAATCTTAATGAGTATCTTAATAGGAAGGCATTAATCAAAACATGGACATTTATCTTAGAAAATAGTTTTACTTAATAACAAAGACAATGCAACAACAACAACAACCCAAAAAACAAAAACAAAACAAAACAAAACAAAACAAAAACAACTAATTAGATTGAGAAAAACTGTACCAAAGAAGCCAATTTGATCCATAATGGAATGCAACTAAATCTGTCGCTCATAATTGTTACCAGAAAGCAGGTATAGAGTACACTGACAGATCAAAACAGAAAATGAAAATGCATATCCATCACACTCCAATCACACAGAGAAACCATTTTCTAAGAATACTATAGAATGTAATTTTTAAATTCAATCCAAACTTAACTCGCATTTGGAAAATCAATGTTCCATAATTTCCTCTTAAACTTCAACGTAATCTTAGAAAGGCCAAAGAAAAAATTACACCTATATTCGTATAAATAATAGAAGAAAGCGAAGAATTGACCGGAAAACATCCCAACAGCAATCCATGCCATCAATTGGCGGCGGAAATCCATCCTTAGCGAACACACTACGATACACGGGTCCAATCGACGGCTTTTCTCCCTTGGCTTCCTTCGCCGGCTCAACCTCAACTGTAAACTTCTTGTCAGACATTGTGATCCCTCTCCCTCTGTGTCTCTCTCGCTCGTCAGTGCGTGTGTGTATGCATACAACTGCTAATCTCTCTCTATATATAAAGGTTGTGGAAAAAAAAAATAAACGCAACGTGAGAAGCAGAGACTGAGAGTGAGAGAGTTCAGAGTTTGGGCTCGTGTACACGTCTAGACTCTTACACGTTTTATTTTTGGGCTTTTAATTCTTTTTCTTGTTTATTTATTTATTTTATTTGGGAATAAAATAAAGGGAAAAGGGTCAAAAAGACCCTCGAACATTTCATAAAGAGGCAATTAGGCCCACGAACTTTTACAAGTTGCAATTAAACCCTCAAACATTACAAATCGAAGCAATGAAGCCTAAAAACCGGTAATTGACCTGTTATCACTGGTCATTGGCATTTTCCGGCGATCGGCGTAAATTTCCGGCGACCGGCGACGACCGAATCGTCGCCGGTCGCCATTTCCGGCGAAAAGGTCGCCTTCTCCGGCAAAGGCGACCTCGCTGGTCGCCTTCGCCGGAGAAGGCGACCAGAACGGTCGTCTTCTCCCAGGGAGAAGGCGACCGTTTCTGGTCGCCTTCTCCCGGGAAGAAGGCGACCAGTGAGGTCGCCTTCTTCCCGGAGAAGGCGACCGTTTCTGGTCGCTTTCTCCCGGGGAGAAGGCGACCAGTTGGTCGCCTTCTCCGGCGAAGGCGACCAGCGAGGTCGCCTTTGCCGGAGAAGGCGACCTTTTCGCCGGTCGCCGGAAATTTACGCCGATCGCCGGAAAATGTCAATGACCGGTGATAACAGGTCAATTACCGGTTTTTGGGCTTCATTGCTTCGATTTGTAATGTTTGAGGGTTTAATTGCAACTTGTAAAAGTTCGTGGGCCTAATTGCGTCTTTATGAAATGTTCGAGGGCCTTTTTGACCCTTTTCCCTAAAATAAATGTATTTAATAGTTGTACTTTTATATGAGAGGTTGTGGATTCGAGTTACAGTGAATGTGGTATTAATTCTTAGTATTTTAGTAGATTGATAAAGAAGTTATGAATGGATAACAAAGTCAATAGTACTGAAAAAAAATTATTGAAAAAATGATAAATACTTGAAATTAAAAAAACAATGTAAATACGTTTTTTTTTTTCAACAAATCAAAGCTCATATTATTATAATAAATGATAAATGATCAATACATGAAGGAAAAGACGATAACCAACATGAATGACCAGTTTGATAATGAGTAGCTCGAGCCAAGGCATGAGCATACTTATTCACTGGTCGAGACACATACTGAATAGACACATTATCAAAGTGTCGTTTAAAATCACGGCGCTCGCTCATCACACAACCTGCATACGATAAATCCAACGACATACCATTCAATGATCTGCACACTGCATGACAATCAAAAAACACAGCAACCTTGGTGAAACCTCAATCTTTCACCCACGACAGAATTTCCTTAACTGCAAACGCCTCTGTCAGTTGCGGATCTCCCATGCAACGAACATGCCCATTCTTAGTAGTCATAAAATCGCTACCACGCTAAACAAAAAACTCCAAAATAAGCATCACCCGGATCGGAAAAATTTTTGGCATCAACAAACACTTGCCTCTTGCAATCGAAACACTCGAAGCAAGTAACTATGGTGACCCTACTTATGCATTTATCAGGCAACGATAATCCCCTCCCTCCGCAATATAAATGAGTTGCTTCTTAATTTAAACTGCAACCAATAAAAAATGCATAATGTATGTAAAAGTATCAAATATGCAAAAAATCAAACTACTTGAATCCATTTGGTGGGAAAAAAAATTTGTCAAATATGAAATATATTCAACACCCTCAAAAGCATGAAAACAATAGTTCCATTTAACATATCAAAAAATCCAAAAAGATTAATAGGGGATTTTCCTACTTTAACACAAGCTCAATTTGGCGGGAAAGTGTGTCCAGCCCTTTTGACAAATGAGTTGTCCTATAAAAGCCCGCCTCTCAGAGCCCATTTCTCCATTTTCCTCAACGGGGCTCAACCTCTTCAATTGCCTAGGGTTTACCGGAACTGCTTCCCAGCTCAAAACATCAATCTTTTTTTAATTTTCTTTTATTTTTGGTAAATTTCCACAAAAGGAAAACATCATTTCCTGTATATTATGTGGTTTTTCGTTTAAAAAGTGTATCCATTTAACAGTTTTTTTTTTTTTGAAGGGCCTTCGCCAGTCGTCATGACTGATGCTTTTGAAGAAGAAGCCGAGCCCACGGTTTCAATTGGAGAGTACCTGAAGGATGTCGAAGAACAGGAACTGGTAAGGTTATGGTTTTGAATTTATCTTTGTTTTGTTTCGCTTTATTTGATGGATTTTGGCATTTTAGGTTTTGCTTTTGCCGTGTATGGTTGGCAAACGTGCATGTACGCGAACTTTAGTGTAAATTGGTGCCGCGATAATGCTCCTTTGAAGTGAAAACAAAATTAGGGCTAAGTATACTTATGTTTTCTAAAACAAAAGTGGATGGTATACAGTATACTGAATAATTCCATGCTTTCAGACGTTTCAGATTGAGCTTAGTTAATTAGTTAAATTTAAAAGCTAGATATGAATTGGTGTTGTTGGATGAGATGGTGGAATTGGATTGAAAGAAGTTATTATTATTTTTAAATATTTAACTTGAAATTGATTTTATCAGTGTTTGCCTTCAACTCTTATGTATCTCCACCTCTGGCTGAATCCCATGAGAAAAATAACACCGTAAAAAAAGCCTTGAGTATATCATACTCTATTTTGCAAAAGAGTCTTTTAAGTTATTGACTACGAAAATCTTACCTTACTTGGTCCTCCCTCCCTTGTGTCTCAGTCAAAAAGTCCTCATTTTTTAGGGTTAATAAGTAATTTCACCCTGTTGAGGTATGAGGAGATGATGTTGGATTGTTGGTTGCTCACAAGCCCTTCCAAACTTAAAACTTTATTCACGAATCACGATAGGGGTTTTAGGTCTAGATTGAAAGTTTCTATACCTGATTCATCTCCCCTGCTTGCATATAGTGTACATTTTGTTTCCTAGACTTCCTTAGCTCACTGTCATCAATGGCGCGGCCTCCCGTATGTGAACGAGTCGAATGGGAAAGTCTGTTGGATCGGCGGAAATTGAAATTACTTTTTATGTAAATCTACAATGCAATAGTGAATATTGATGATGTAAGAAGGGAAATACAGCAAAATCCCCAAATTGATGTGTCATCAATGGCTATGGCTGCTGTTTCTAATCTTTTCAATGGTGAAATTTCTACTGTGAAATTCCTTACGATGTTGGTTGGATATTTCAGTAGAAAAACTTTTAAAGAAGAGAGTAAAAGAGCTCCTTTTGGCTTCCTTCTCCCGAGCAACAGACTAGTGTCATAGTACTGTCAAATGGGCCGTTTGGGCTTGCCTACCATCATCGGCCTTCTTCGTTTTCGATGAAAAACAAATCTCGATCTCCGAAAGCGTTTTCCTTCCCCTGCCGCATCTCCCTCCCTTCGTCGAGTCTTTCCTTTAATGGTTGGGGCGGGGTGGGTAGACTCGCAATATGGGTGGGCCTAGAAAATGCCAGCCCACCCTGCCCTTGCCAAGGCTTGCGGGCATGGTGGGCTGCCATGCCAAATTCTAAAATAATAAAATTTAATTAAAAATATTCAAAAAGCTAATAATTAGACAATAAAATAACCTAGATAGTTTAAACAAACATTAATACAAAGTTTTAAAGTTAATAATGAGCTTAGATAATCTAAAATGAAATTAGTACAAAGTATACAAACTGCAAATGTTAAAATTCAAATAAAAATTAATATTGTAATATTATTATTATTATTACTCCGTATTATTATTATTATTATTATTATTATTATTATTATTATTATTATTATTCAAATTGGCAGGCCAACAATACTTGCCTCAATGGGGGGCGAGCCTGTAAATCCCCAGCCCACAAAGTTAAGTGTATTTTGACAGCTCTTGAGCTCTAAGTGGTTATTAGTAGGTGGTGGTGGTCGTGGACAGGTGTTCTAGTGACGGATTTTCAGCATATTTCCTTTGTTATTCTTTTAGCAAAATAAATTGCCGAGGCAAAGAAGACCTCACTAATGGTCATCCAACTTAGTTTGTGATGTAGGAATTTTTGGAAAAAAATTATTCTTTATCCAATATCATCTGTCTTCAGTAGTTTATTTGCTATTTTGCTGATTGTATGCGATATGAAAATGTGGATTTCTTCAATTTTCTTGCTTGTGACTATAACAGCTGTAAATATTTGAGCATTTATTGATCTTGTGGACTTAATCGGAGTGTTGGTGGAGATTAATTAACTTAGAAAGCCTTTTTCTTTTCTTTTACTTCCTGTGGCCACCAGAAACTTACAAAAGCAACAAAATGGAAGAAAAAGGTTATAATGAACTGAAATTCCAAAATTGACCTCTTGATTTAATGGTAGTTTTTAACAAAGGACAAGATTAGGTATAATTTCTATAGTTAAGCACTTCATTTGGTACAATTGAAAGTTGAAGACCAATTTAAGAATTACTGCATAGCCGGAGAACCCTTTTGGGTTTCAACTCTCTGCGAAATATTTATGTTGATTTAGCATATATTTGTTTGGCATAGTTTATTACGAGGTATTATAATTTTCAGCAGAAGATGTGGCAATTGAGCCTAGAAATGTTTTTGTATACTTATAACTTTTATGGGCAGTCTAACTTGTGATGTATACTACTTATGTGTCATGGTATTTCAATTAATCTATGATCATATTATCATATTATGTATGATTGGAGATTTGGAGTATTTATGTCTTTTTATTTTTTGTTTTTTAAATTTTCAATTGAAAAGGAAGCAGATTTGGTTTTGGGTGGTGATGAGGGAAAGGAATGCACATATAACAATGGCTATATGAAAAGACAGGCCATTTTTTCTTGTTTGACTTGCACACCAGATGGAAATGCGGGGGTTTGCACTGCTTGTAGTTTGTCATGTCATGATGGTCATGAGGTAATATCTTGTTTATGCCCTACAATTCATTTTGTTAAATGTTTAAACCAACACCAGGTTTTCCTTTTTCCTATTTTAAATAAGCCCTTTTACTGCATGAATTTTTGTTCATTTGTTACAATACCTCATCGGCATTGATTTTCTCATGATTGTGTATGTTTAAATGCATTCATGGCGTTAAGATTCTGTGATTACTTGGAGGAATCTGAATAACATTTTAAAGTTTTGATCTCACTTTGCCTCCATAATATTTTTTGTTCTGATGCTAAGCTTATATTCATTTAATCTAAAATTAATTTGATTTTACTCTTTTACAAGTATCAGTCATGTATGAATGTATGATCTGAAGCTAATTGTTTGATATATTGTAAATGAAAATTTTCTTTCGCTTGTTAGAAGGTTCATCCCGTGGCCATATTGTGACTGACGTGTTATACTGTTATTACTAAAAGATTTTTTTTTTTTTTACCATGATGCTACCCCCCTTTTTTATTTTTATATTTTAAGTCGATTCATAGCACTGTAAGGTTCAGTTTTACAGAATGTTGTATGTGCATGTTTTCTCTAACATTAAGTATGATAAGCTTTCCTTTATGGAGTGCCTCACATTGCTTTGAATAGATTGTGGAGCTCTGGACCAAGAGAAACTTTAGGTGTGATTGTGGAAATTCAAAATTTGGGGAATTCTTCTGTAAGCTTCTTGCAAGCAAAGACGTAGAAAATGCACAGAACTTGTACAACCATAATTTCAGAGGTCTATACTGCACTTGTGGTCGCCCATATCCTGATCCAGATGCTGAAGAACAAGCGGAGATGATCCAGTGCTGTGTCTGTGAGGACTGGTTTCATGAGGAGCATCTTGGTCTGGAGTCTTCTGACATGGTTGGTAGCTCTCTCTCTCTCTCTCTCTTTGTTTGATTTCTTCACTGTGTTAATTAATTTGTGTTATTTCCACTTTTTTGGGTTTATTTCTTTTAAGTCCATCATTCTCTCTTTTCTTCATTATTAGTCATCTTAGTTGAGGACTATAATATGTTTATTAGTATTGCTGGAAGTTGTAAAATCAACATGTTATGGCTGTGGCTTATATTAATTCTTTTATTTACATTATAGTGACAGTTGAAACTCAATTATTTATTCTCATATTCTATAGTTGTGTTTCCAATGTATATTTGTAGTTTCCTTGGCAATGTAAATGTTGCAAGCAAATTGCCAATATGTGTATGGACTATGTTGTAAATATTACAAGTTTAAGCTGTTGGGAAATTTATGATATGCTGTGGTTTCATTTGTACATGCATCATTCTTGTAACCTTCTTTGATTCTAATAAAGAAGCAATATGCCCATTTAACTATTTAAGGCCTATTTGAGCGGATTCTTATAACTTGTGCAATACCTGTTTGAGTCTACATTTTCAACAGAACACTAGCAATTTAAATGTATGCACATAAGGTTTTGGATTAGTTTTAGTGTTTTAATTATATTGTTGGTTTATATGTTAGAGAATATGACAATTCTTCCATTTTATTTGCAGCAGGTTCCAAGAGACGAAGAAGGGGAGCCAATTTATGAGGAATTCATCTGCCAGGGCTGTGCAAGCGTTTGTTCTTTCCTGATGCTGTATCCTCCAACGGTTTTTGCATCAGTCCCTCAGAAAACTGCAACAAGTTCTCTGAAGGAGAAAGAAGTGGCCGAGAATGTTCCCCCTCTATCTTCAGAGGAGACTAACAATGCAAGTTCTTCACAGGATACTCTCATGACTAACATTAGCAAAGAAGAGCTCTTGCTTGGAAAGGGTATCCATGATGAAAACGATGATAAAACTACGATTATGGATCACTGCAACGGAGTTGCTGGCTCAAGTGAGAAATGTGTTCTTGGACTGAATCTGAGTGAAGCCGTTGCTAATTTAGAGAAAAGCAAACCAATGTTTCTCTGCAAAAACTGGAGGGAAGTCCTCTGCAAGTGCCAAAATTGCGTGGACTTCTACAACCAGAAAGGAGTCGCCTACTTGCTCGACCCAGAGGACACAATTGCCGAGTACGAGGCAATGGCAAAGCAGAAAAGAGAGCAGTTGGAGCAGCAGCAGAGCTCCGAGTTCCTAAACAAACTCGGCCACATCGAGAAAATGGAGATCTTGACTGGCATTGCTGACATTAAGAATGAGCTTCACTCATACCTGGTATGCTTTTTACACGACACCTTTGTTCGTCTTAAATAGGAGCGTGTGTACACTCATACTTGTTCGTCCACTATTTCTTCTACAGGCGTCCTTCGATCCATCAAAGGCGGTTACCTCTGCTGACATTCACCAGGTTTTCGAGAATCTCGCTAAGAAACGCAAACGAATGGAGTAAGTTATTAAAAGGTGTGTTGTTAATGCAGAATTGGATCATGACTAGTAGTCCAGTGTTGGTGTTGAATTTGTTAGACCTCCTTGAATGGATGTGTACATCTAAACTATCTAATGCTTATATAAATATTATTATGTAGTTATGATAAAAGAACAAACACCTTGACTACCTGCCCTTGTTTTGTGAGTGTGAATGCGAAGTTATCTTTGCTTTTTAGAGCTAAACAAGCAGGAGGCTTTTTCTCCTTTAAAAAAACTTCATTTTGCTACTATTACTTGTGTTTTATTTTTTAAAATTTATGAGATAATACCAAACAATAGAATCAATTTTTTTAGTAATTTTTATTCATAGAATTTCAAATTCATTCCTTTTAAAATATTTTTTCCGAACCAAACAAGGTGTAAACTATTAGTTGTCGGATAGCTACTAATTAATTTACTTTTACATTAGTTTCTTAATGAATGTAGTGGAGTCATCCATCATTTAAGGTTACAAGTTTACGTGATAAATAAAGTAAAATAAAGTAAAAAATGAAAGCGTTAAATGTAAAGTTTACTTTTTACCTATTTGAGTTTTGATGGTAGAATAAAAACTTTCTAACATCACATTGTAAAAAAAGCCTTTCTAGACTTATTAATTACAAGTCATTACACCCCACTTAAAAAGGAATAACATTTCAATAATACGAAGTACTAAAATAAAATGTAACATATAATAAAATGTAACATATTGATCTTCTTAGTTTGGACTGATTAGTTATGAACGCTATTCGACTATAGATAATTTAGACTGATTTACTTCATTGTAGTTTTTATCGATTAAGGTCACATGGCAGGATTTCCTTGTCACAAAATAAAATAAAATGTCATGATTTCTAAGTCCTATTTTATGTCTAATGATAGAATATATTGTCTGTCTCTGTTGTTTATTTATTACTCGTATAAATTTATTGGTAATTAGTGTTAAACACTTCTTAGACACTAAAAGAATTATTATTATTATATTGTTCAAATATGGCTGTTTTCAATCAAGTCTGTCGCACAAGATCTTTTTAGTACTATTTATTTCTCTTGTATGATTTATTTGTGTCATGTGATTTGCATGTTATTAAGAACATCCTTACTAGTAGTTTTTTCTAGGTTTTTAGTATGAGGTGGAAGAGAGAGATGGTGATTTGGAAGAGAGGGGAGAGAGGATAAATGTGATTTTGTTTTTGCAGAAGAAATGGTTTATTGTGGGCCCCAAGATGAAAGAAAAAAGTATTTAGGGGTCGTTTGGTTCACGGAATGTTAGATTACCTTAGGGAATGTTAGATTACTGGGAATGTTAGATTCCTGTGTTTGGTAAAAATTAGGCTATATAATATAAACATGCATGTTTGGTTGAATTTATTGTTTATGTTATAATGGTTATTTTACCTTAATACTCACATATTGCAAATCACCTTGCAAACATGAACATGTGCCAAACTGCTACAATATAATGTTCTTTCTTTTCCAAATTTATGTTTTCCCATATCTAGTCCTCTTTCATAAAAATAAAATAAATAAAATAAAGTTCAAAAATCAAGCTTTCACCTTGATGTATGTTAAGGGCAAAGAATGTAAAATGGCAAGGGAATCTAACATTACCTAAGATGAGCAAGGGAATCACATTCCCTCAAAAACAAGAAAAAGTGTGATGTGGAGGCAATGTTTGATTCCAAAGGAATGTTATATAACTCCAACCAAACATAAGAATGTTAGATAACCAACCCAATATAACCCAAATTATCCTATATAACCCGAACCAAACGCCCCCTTAACGTTTTGCAATTGCACGTGCCCTCTAGGCTCGTAAATCCTTTATATTTTTTGTGTTTTTTTTTTTTTTTTCGATCTAACATTTATTTTCTATTTGTTTTTTCCTCCACTTTTCATCTTCTCTTTCCTAATCATACATGTAAAAATTCCTAAAAAACTGCAACTGGTATATAGATGCTCTAAACAGGGATGGAGTTCCTCCCTCTCCTACAACAACAAAAAATTTTTTTGTTTATTCTTTTTTAATAAAACAAAAATTGAAAATTAAGAGATATATTAACTGCCTACACGACAAAACTTGAGTAAAAACATTTACTCCAATTCAATAAATCGGTGATGAATGAGTCAGATTAAAACATGTGCATTTACTTCAATTCATGTGCAATCCTACAAAATAAACAAATAAAGATGAAATTTGAGGTGTGTGTGAATTGGAAAGTTCCATATTTATGACAGTTGCCTCACTGCTCAGGAATTTCTCTGGAAGCACAACTAAATGGACTATTCTACAACCAAACGCCTATTTACTTAGTTAATGAAGGTCAAAAAAAAAAATTCAGATCTATACAAAATAAGTTTTGTAATTCATTCCAATTTGTACTCCATATTATTGTTGTTGTAATGGTAGAATATCTCATCATATTTAATTAGTGATATTGATTTTTCTAGCAGAATACACTGGGTAAATGTTTTGCGCCCGGGCATTTATGTAGCTTGTCCCTTGGGTCAAAAATAAACACTGATGAACGGCTGAGATCAAATGAGAATATGGCCCTTCTGTAAAACGTGACGATTGATCTCAACCGTTCACTAGAGTTTTTTTTTTTTGAGAGAACCGTTCACTAGAGTTTATAAATGGTTAAAAGTTTTAGTAAAAAATACGGAATCAATTTTATAATTATTGAAAATTTTAAGAGCATGATTCATATTAATTATTAATTCTTGCAGACTTGAAAGTTTAGTAATGATAAGATCCTAATATTTAATTTCTAAAGATAAAGTGCGTATACTTTTTACATGGGGTGTTTTCACCTGAACCTTCTCTTATATATAACTATATAAGAGTCAAATAAGCCTTTGAACTATTTATGAAAGCGCAATTAAACACTCCAACGAGAAAAAGCTCCAATCCTGACTAAAAAATAATGGAGAATTGAAAAGTCTAGGCTGTAGCCAAACGTAACGTTCATGCACTTTTCATACAAACGTCATTGTCGTCTCTATTCTCGCCTTAAATGATGTATTAATTTGGAGTGGACCGTTTTGGACTGTGCAACATACGTTTTATTTTATTTTTATTTTCATTTTACAAATAATTTATCATTTATGATGTGATGAGACTATGGTAGATTATATTATCTCACTTAGAGTCCGCACATATTATTGATCTTTAAAAAAAATTATAGTGAAGTTTATCACAAGAAAATTTGTTAACAGCATAAATCAAACCAAATTATTTGAAAAAAAAATTGGAACTAAATTTAACCAAATTATATATATATATATATATATATATATATATATATATATATATATATATATATATATATATATATAACCATTCTTTCTTATCCAAAACAAATAATTATTATACCGGGAGACCAAGTCCAAAAAGCAACCATCATAAATCATATTGCTTTTGCTTCAAGTAGTTGTCAATCGTTATTTATAATTTATTTCTCATTGAGTTTGGGCGAATCAATTTTTCTTTAAATAAAATTTGAGATTTCGAACTTTAAAAGAAATATATATATACTTAGAGGCCGGGTTCTCTAATTAATTAATTCTATGATATATGATAGTAATTCATAATTTTATATGATAATACAATATTTGTCGGTATTACTCAGAATTTTTTTATAAAATTAAAAAGCAAATAAAGCCAAGAAATAGAATATATACCAAAAAAAAAAAGAAGAAGAAAAGTCTGCATAAAATAACAAAAAAGAACACGTTTCATCGATATTAAACTATTGATCGAGATTGATTTATAATAAAACCCTACCGAGACTCGACTGATTTAAATTTCTAATAGAGAGAGTTGGGTAGCTGTATCACAACTGACAGTGAAGTTATCAAGTGGCATGTGCAAATTAAATTGTCTTGGCACAACTTGGGATTGACACAAGTCACCGTTGATGGCTAGTAGACAAATCCACAACATTAAAAATTTTAAATCTTAAATTTTAAATTTTCACAGCTATTACACCATTTTTACATTTAATCCCTGACAATTAATTTTTCACATTTGGTCTTATAACTTTTAAAATTTTATTATATATACTTAGTTTTCCAGCCTAATTTTAGTGATCAAATTAAATTTTGTATGTAGTTAAAAAATATCATAAAAATAAAAAATTTGTCATTTAAAATAAGTCACTTAACCATTATACACTCATGTTCAATAATATAGAGGTATACATTTAATCATTGGTGACTAAAATTAAATCGGATGACCAAATGTGACACAGTTTTAAAATTCATAGGAGTAAATGTAAAAAAAAATAATAATAATAATAATAATAATAATTGTCTTTCATATGCTCTCACATACACATTCACATATATGCGGCATAGTCGTTATTTTGCTAATAACTAACCACCCTCTCCCAACACTCAACCACTAAACATATTTACCCTCTCCCATCCCTCTCTCATCAGCTCCCATCAATCCCTTCAATATTCATTCACAGATCGAAACATGGGAAATTGCATGGACAAAACCTCGGAATTTCCGAAGCAAGAACAGCGAGAAGCTAGGAATAGGAGGGTAAAGGTTGTGGTGAGGAAGGAGGAGTTGGAGTGGGTGCTCTCGCAGGTGAAGCTCCGACAGGGAAGAAAAACATCATTGGAAGACGTGTTGGAAGAATTGGAGAGATGCAGAGGAAAGGCAAAGGTTTCTGCTACCACATGGAAACCTTCTCTTGAAGTCATAACTGAGAGCCCTTTTGAATTGCATGAGGTGATGGATAAATCATAGATAGATGATGAATCATGAATCTATCTCTATCATCAACTGCATGCTTTAGTGGTTTTGAGTTAGCTAAGGTGTAAGTTTGTTGTTGTAAATTATGGTTTACGTCCCTTTTCAACACTAAATCCTATAATAAAAACAGGTTTCTTTTTTATCTCCACAAGATCAGATTTACATTTTGTGGGTGTTATAATTTCATCGGTTTAACTATAATCTCAAAATTTCAAACTTTCTTTAATCGAAATGGTGAGTTACAAGTAGTCAATTTTTAAGACGTGTGGCAGTTGTGCTCATACAATTTAAGATGTAAAACTCAACTTTCATCTCAACTAGTCACAAAGCTGAAGTGAAATTTGTTACAAGAGACTAAGGATCGAGTGTCACGAACGACAATAATTTGGAAGCAGCCTCTCAAAATGAGGGGGTTCCTTGTGCCCAGTAAACAAAAGTCTAGTCTATATTGATCAGTTGAGTCACAATGATTTACCCCTCCACAAATTGTCGGGTCAAGATATGAGGACACTTAGAGTAAACCATTCCACCTTTTTGTCACAAGAGATCCCATTATCTCAACTAGTATATTAGCTTGGTTGAATGAGTGTTTGTTGATTGGCAAAAACTTGTGTGAGACGTCACTATGAGACGGGTCGGATCAAGATACAAATGTAACACTTATATGCACAAATGCCATACTTATATGCTCAAATGTAATACGTACTAATCAGGAATAAAATTTTGTTACTTATTAGGGTAAATATAATACTTTTAAGGGAAAATACAATACTTTTACATTTCGATTTAAAAGTATTACATTTTTCTCAAAAGTATTATATTTGCCCTTATAAGTGAGAGGCACTTGTCAACATTACTTATTATGAAAAATGTATTACTTTTTCTCTTATAAGTAACAAAAATTGTATTTTTGATTAGTGTTATATTTGAGGTGTGAGATTTGCACATATAAGTATGACATTTGCATGGTGCTTTGAACCGACCCGACCCGTCTCACAAATAAGGATCCATGAGACGGTCTCACACAAGTGTGACCCTTGTTGATTTACTTATGAAATTTTGTCAATAATTTTAATTTTTCTTGTAATGTATCAATATTTTTGTAATCTTTTTAAACTGAAAACAAAATTTGGTACACTAACCTCCTACTTGTATATCTAATAACCATATCTGGCTTCGATAATTTGGAATGAAGTTGTTGTAAGATCCCATTTCAGGAGTATTGAGGAATATTAATTAAAAAAAAAACTGATTTAATAATGGATTTTTTTTCTCAAATAAGGACCATTTATTTCAATTGCAGTGAACATTTATATGTTATCGTATTTTTTTTAGACGACAAGAAAAATCTATAGCTATTATTCAATAGACAATAGTATATATTAAGTAAACCATACTCATGTATCATATATATAATCAATAAATAGAGAGAAATAAAAAGCAGATGAATTCGACCACACAAGAGTGTTTTTTTTTTTAATTTTTTTTTTTTTTTTTGCTGCCATTATCAAGACATATGAGCATTAAATTAGATGCAACTGTCCAGCTTTCATTAAGACAGGATGGAGGACGTTGACGATGTTTGTTAGGGGTCTCCTCACATTAAATAACTGACAGTACAAATGACATCATAAGACTTGGTCTAGGAAAATAACATATATTAATAATTGAGATTGTGGGTAACACAATGTTGGAGCTTAATTTATTCTACACGCAACAACTTGTATTTGATATTATTATTCCACCAAAATTTACTTAATACTGTCTCTGATGCATAATACTCTTCTATAGTAACCTAAAACTTTATTATGAGAGTGTTTGGTAAATAGCTGTTAGTTGATAGTGATTAGTTGCACCCTATTATATGTAAAAGTACAACTAAAAAACAAGTATAATTTTAGAGTTCATAGTTTCGTAAACGCACTTTTACATATCATATAGAATGCATTTTGTAATTTTTCACAGTCCACTTTTAAATTCGCACGTTCACACCTAGGCATCCGTTCTCATTTGATCTTACCCCTATTAAGATAATTAAACAAGCAAGATTACAAAAATAAATGTAACATATATATACGACCTCTTAGAATAATAAATAAATAAGTCAAAGAAGTGGTGGCTAGATATGTTTGGTAGATCTTATAACATATTTAAGCTACAAATAAGTTATAAACTCCGTTTAGTAATATAAAACATGAAAAAATTAAAATAATATCTTATTTTAATTTGAAACGCTACCTTAAATAACGTTTTTACATTATGCTAGTATCTACTAGTTTTAAAGCTTTCAGCTTTAAGCTAGTCATGTATGCCAAACCGAGCCACAATACATGTATTACCACAACATAGCAAAATTTTTGTTTAACATATTCTAAAAAGATTTGTTATTTTTTCACATAAAAATTATTTACTCTCAATATACTTCACAAAAATCACTTTAATTCATCCCTTTATTATTTTACCTTTTAGTATATTCTCCACGATTATATTCTCGTACTCTTGTCGAGACAATCGGCTCTGTAACTAATACTAATTCATCAAATATGCATGTATACTTACGTAGGAGAAGTGACTGCAAGAAAATAAAGTTGGGCGTGATTAAAGGGATATGAAGTGGTTGCCAGTTTATGAACGTAACATAAATTCCATGTAGTTTCAAAAACATGTTTTGTCTTCCTCAAGAACTAATAATAATCGTAGCTATACTATCAGTATTCGATCCATCTGCAAAATTCAAGTCTACAAAACCCTAGCCCCAATCATGTGCCTGGGAGCACAAATGTCAAAACATCCACGCATCCAGTCTTGGTTAAAACTTCAACGTAACGCAGAAGAATTGAAAATTTTTGGTTTCACAATCTTAATTAAGAAAAATCAAATTAAAGGTGGCATAAACATAATTTGAATTAATTAAGGAAGTTGTTAAAATTAATATATGATATCCCTACAAAAAACCATTCCCTGATATTCATTCTGACATTATTGTGATTCATTTTTGTACACGATTATTGTTTATTAACGGTGGAAGGGGGAATCAATCAATCAATTCATCACACGTAAAGAATTTTCTATTAATAAAAAAAAAAAGTTTTAAGTAATTTATTATGGGTGTACGTAAACACTAGGTAGCGATTTTAGAACTCATCTAACTTCTGTTGTTAATATAATCTTGTTTTATTAAACTCAGATTTATACATGATTAATTAACTGAAGTAGTTATAAGAGAGGAATATATAATGTATATATCTCATTAGCCAGGACGTCAAGATGGTTGTCAAATGTTTGACTCATTCCTCGGACTTAACCCCTGTAAGTTACGTTGTAATTCAACGCTAAGTTTGGACTTTGGATGTATATGTGGAAAGTGGGAGAAAAAAATGGAACAATACAATAGAACATTGGAATATAGAAGAAAATTTGCATTATGAAATTAAGCACAGAAAATTGGAAGAAAGGGAGAAAAACAAAACGTGTTGAGAATAATAGCATATTTACTAGACACATTAAATTATCAAAATGGTTAAGTCGCAAGTGAGCTCTATTTTTTTAAAAAAATTGGAGAAAATTCAGATTCGATTCTCACAAGTGACGATTTCCTTGAACCAGTTCTAGTGTTTCTCAAAAGCGAACAGGAATTAATTGATGAATAGACTCAAACGGTAAAACAAATGAAAAAAGAACCAAAGCATCTCGTGGATTCACTGGAAAAAAATTATCAAAATGGTACAAGTGTATTTTTCTTTTCACAATATTTTGGTCCATAGTGATACTAACTTAGACTTGCCCCCAGTCTCTTAACATGGTAAATTATATCATGAATCAGGTCTACTTTGTATTGTAGACCACGGTTTAAAATAACATTCAAATTATGTGTCTGCAATTAAATTAAATTAAAAACACATAATATATTAACTATAGATACATAATTTATTAAATACAGGCACATAATATGCAGTTATAATTAACAAATTATATGTCTTTCAATCTTTTTGAGTACTACATATGTCTTTCAATTTAATTATTAACAATTAACAAATTATATGTCTTTCATTAATCTTTTTGAGTACTACATATGTCTTTCAATTTAATTATTACCAAGCACGTTATTTATTAATTGATTAACTGAAACTGCAAACACATAATTTTAAAACCAAAATCCACAATATATATGCAATATGAACTCGATCTAGTCCATAGTATAATAATAGTCTTAACATGACTTACTTTTACACAAATCAAACATTGGATTTTACAGTTTCATTAACTAATTTACATGGATTTTCATTTTGATGAAATAAGATGGGCCAAAAGACTGACATATTATTTGTAAACAAATTAAAATTCCTAGACTTTTTTTTTTTTTTTAAATTCCTAGACAAAAAAAGAAGTTACATCAATCTAGCTAGAATGCTAGATAACTTCTTAGAATCTGGAAAAAAAAAAAGGAAAATCAAAAGTACAGTAGTTCATCACTTCAAAATCATCTTATCAATCTAATCTTCTTCCTGAATACTTTCAAGTTTATCATCGCAAACAGAAAGAGGAGAAGGAGAAGGAGAAGAAGAAGAAATCACGGTAATGTGATTGAGGGGAATATGTTTAAGCTCTTCAGCAACATCCATGAACGTAAGAGCCCCTCCTTCTCCACACCTTGACAGCAACCTGTTAGCTTCTTCTCTCCTCATCAACACCTTCACTCTCACCACCCCTCCGCCGCCGCCGCCCTCGCCGCGGCGGCGGCCGGAACCGTATTCTGGATCTGCGCTTTGGTGTTCTGATGGCTTCAAATCAAATTTGACTTGCTTCTTAGCTTTCCTGCAGTGTGGCGGCGGCGGCTTCTTGTCTAGCTCATCTCTAAACACACAACTAGAAATTTGATGAGGAACAATTTTGGGTTTTCTTGATTTGTGTGGTTTGAAGAAGGAACCCAGGGTTTTTAACATTTTTGTTGTTGTTGTTGTTGTTGTTGTAATTCTTACGTTTGAAGAGTGAAGAGAAATGATAACAAATAAAGGATGAAGTGAAGTGATGAGAAGCTAAAAGGAAGTCTGAGCCTCTGAGGAAGCAGATGGGGGCAATCCATGTTTATATACACGCCGGATTAATGGAGGAAGCATCAATTTTAATTTGGGAATAATAATAATAATAATAATAATAATAATAATAATAATAGTAATAATAATAATAATAATAATAATAATAATAATAATAATGGAAGAAAAGTAAGCTAAATAGTAAATAGTCCATATGTCACGTGATGTGATTGTGGAATGTTATGTATATGATTTGTACCAATTTAATTCTTTACAACATTATTTGTAGTTCAGTAAAAAAGTTAAAATTTTTATTCATAAATTTGTTATTTAAAAAAATTTTCGGTTACTAGTTTAGGGTGTGTATTATATAAACCTACATAATAATTTTAATAATCTTTTTTGGTTTAGCTAATTTTGAAGGCCAATTCTATTATGATATCTAGGTAGTAATCTTTATATATTACAAAAACCTCTAATATAATTAGAAATAATACAAATCTAAAAAAATTGTTATTTAAATAATTTTCTTTACGTAATGAGAAAATTTGTCGTTACTAATTTAGGGTGTGTATTGAATAAACCTATATAATAATTTTAATAATCTTATTTGGTCTAGCTAGATTTGAAGGCCAATTCTATTATGATATCTAGGTAGTAATCTTTATATATTACAAAAACCTCTAATATAATGAGAAATAATAAAAATCCAAAATGATTTATAGAAAATAATAATAATAATAATAATAATAATAATAATAATAATAATAATAATAATAATAATAATAATAATAATCATTTCAAAATAATAATAATAATAATAATAATAATCATTTCAAAATAATAATAATAATAATAATAATAATAATAATAATAATAATAATAATAATGGAAGAAAAGTAAACTAATAGTACCATATGATGTGTCATGTGATTGGAAAACGTTATGTATACGATCTATTAATTTTTGCAACTTGTGAAAAAATCTACATAAAACTCATAAATTTATTTTAAAATTTTTATTTTTATCCTCTATAGACTATAGCTTCTTTTTTTTTTTCTTTTTTTTTTCTGTGTCTTCATATGTAACTTTGTTATGAATTAAAAATGAATCTATACAATAATATAATTAAATATCACAAAATGTACGATATAACAGTGAAATTTCAGAAAGAATAAAAAATATATTTTAAAAAAGATTTTCTAGAGCTAATGTATCATTTCTCAAACCTATAATAAATACAGTAATAATTAAGCGTGGGATAAGACTTAAGAGATGAACATTCAATCAACGTAGGAGAAGGATCGGACCAAGAGAGTAAAATTGACAATAGAAGACCCGTTGGGCCTTTGACCCGTCATGTCCTTCGATGGTCTTTGCAAATTAATTATTAAGTAACCCATCATTGACCCGTTCCAAATTCCGGGGCAATTATGTGGAGGTGGATCTCGATTTTTAATGTTTACAATTTACCTTTTAAAAATTACGGGAGCTGGCCCAGGGGGAATTGTTACTTGTGGGAGTTGAACTCGGGTTCTCCCGAAATTCCTCCCCATAAAGAGAGCTCATTTGCCACTTGAGCTACCCCGCTGGGTTACTAATATTACATTCTAATAGAATTAGTTGTATTAAAAAAAATTATAATATTACATACTAAATATTTACAGTTTACCTTTTAAAAATTCACAATTTGTATATTATAAACACACAATGTTAACATACACACTTGTGAATAAAAAATTCTGTAATTATAAATTTATAATATAAAGTTTTAAAATTATTAACATGGACTCGGGTCCACATTGCAAGGTGATCCGGATTCATGACAAAACAACTTCCCTTAAATTTGGTGGGCCAACTCGCCAAATTCTTTAAAAAATTTAATTTTTGAAACAAAAAAAATTGGACAATAGCATAGTTTATACAATTTAAATAAACATTAATACAAAATTCTTGAATTAATAATGAGTCTAAATAAACCTGAATAAAATGAGTACACATTAAAATTTTAAAAATTCAAATAGAACTTTTTTATATTATTAATAATATTGGCGGGTCTCTAAATTAATAGTCCAATCATTATTGCATGGACTATGGTCCAATAGCCCAATCATTATTGCATGGACTATGGTCCACACAGTTGTGTGGACCAAAAATAAAAAGGACATTATTTTTGTACTGTAGGTGCATTACTTTAGGATACATTATTTTTGTACTAAAAGTATATTATTTGATATATACTATCAAAAAGTACATTATTTGATATATACTATCAAAAAGTACATTATTTGATATATACTATCAAATAATGTACCTACAGTACAAAAGTAATGTACCTTCAGTACAAAAATAATATACTTTTTATTTTTGGTCCACACAGCTATGTGGACCATGGTCCATGCAATAATTTGCCCATCACCTACCCCATCATAAACGGGCTAGGCAAGGTAACTTCAATCATTATTAGTCAACACAGCTGTGTGGACTATACTATCAAATAATGTACATTCAGTTTAAAAATAATATATTTTTAGTATATTAAAAATGTATATTGTATTCAAAGAATGTGTATTATTTGTGTATTAAATGTACATTATATTAAAATATATTCTTTTAAAATTCTTCCTTACAAAAAGAATTCACTTTGTCATTTGAGCTACCCATTGAGTTAATATTTTAGCTTTGTAGTTAATGAATGATTACTCCTTTTGAGCTAAAGAAGTCGTCACCATACAGAACACGAAAATCCCAAGTTCCCAACCAAAGGGCAACCCGGCCCATTACATACTCAGAAACATCATCAAGACATTAAAATGAATGAAAGACAAACGATCCAATAACGGTTTTTTTTTTTTTTTGAGAGAGAGCATCCAATAACGGTTGTTGACTTGTTGAAGAACTCATTTGCCATTATTTATTTGTTTTTTCAATTAATGCAAAATAAGTTCATAAATTTTGCGTTGTTTGTAGCCACATGGTACAATGTTCAAATCCTACCAAGAGAAGAAAATAGAGATGTAGAATGTAATTTGATTATATTGTGTGCATTGGTGTAAAAGTATTTGGAACTCACTTGAGGCAAATCTCGAAATTTATATCTTTCACCGATTTAAAAAACATAGGGAAAAGTGTCAAATTGACCCCCTAAGTGGGGTGGATAGTGCAATTAGGCCCCCTAACTGAAAAAAGCTCCATTCAAGCCCCCTAAACCGGTAAAAAAGTGCAATTGAGTCATAAATGACTTGTTTATCAGGTTACTACTCCTTGGACTGAAATTAAGTGCAAAACTTTGTAATTTGTATCACATTTGGTCATAATGTCAAATTAATTTGTATTCTATAAATAATTTTAATAATTTTTAATTTTTTAAACAAAAAAAAAACAAAAGTCGGCAATCCCAACTGCCGACTTTTTTTTTCTTTTTCTTTTTTTTTTTCAAAAAAATTATTTAAATAATTATTTTAAATAATTTAAAAATAATTTTTTTAAATAATTTTTTAAAAAAAAAAAAAAACAAAAAATAGAAAATTACATTTTTCGTCTCTAAATGAGAAGTGAGCACAAAAGAACGAAAAATGCAATGCCAACGTATTCGTCCGTGAGTTATACTAAAATTGTAAATTTCGTCCCTAATGTTTTATTAATAAAGACACAAAAAGTGCAACATCAATTATAACTTAGGAAAGAAAAATGCGTATGACCAACACTTGGGGATGAGTTCTACAAATTAATTTGACAGTAGGACCAAATTATTAAACGGCCTGTGGCCGTTTTTTAATTTTTTTTAAATTTTTTTTATTTATAATAAATAATATTTTTAATAAATAAAAAATATTTGTTTGAATTGAAATAAATAAAAATATTTGTTTTGAAAAATAAAATAAAAATGAAAAGTGTCAAATTAGCCCCCTAAACTGGGTGGATAGTGCAATTTGGCCCCCTAACTGAATTTGACCTGATAAACAAGTCATTTAGGACTCAATTGCACTTTTTTGCCGGTTTAGGGGGCTTGAATGGAGCTTTTTTCAGTTAGGGGGCCTAATTGCACTATCCATCCGACTTAGGGGGCCAATTTGACACTTTTCTCAAAAACATAAGCAATAATAGGTCCCCAGCCTAATAAAAGTTATATTAAAATTCTAAACGTTGTTGTTATTATTATTTCAAAGCTCATACTGTTCACATTCTAGTACAAGTTAAATAATCCTAACATTGCATCTATTTCCTTCTAGGTTTGAAGAAATACAACCATATTTTTGTCTAATCACACATTTCTTTGGTTAGAGTACACTAGGACCCCACACACTGAGACTAATCATATTCGTGATGTATAAGTTTTCAAAGGGTAAAAAAATACTCCATAAATTTTAAGGTAGCTACATTCATAGGGTTGAAACCTGAAACCTTTAGTTAAGCTAGAATAGAAACATGTCATTTCATCCACACCCTATATGTCGAACTAAATTATTTGAAAATGTCAAATGCACGTGCCATTGACATTGCCCATAAATTCTCCAGTGCAACAAGGTATGGTATCCAGCAAAATAACATCAACTTGTTAATCCTATCTTTCAAATATTTTGCTTGCCAAAACTACCAATCACATGTATCACAAGAAAGAGTTACCTTATCAATAATGAGTATGTCATTGTTTCTCCCAATTAAGGTGATTATCCTAATGACAAGCTATATACTTTTATTTCAATCGTCATTAGAGCTCATGTGTGATGTGTGTGCTCTAGTTCCCTTTATTTATACTGCCAAAGTGGGCTAAGCCCACCCTGTCACATAACAAAGGTGAAGTGGGCTTGAAATTCTGAGGGCTATAAATCTATAAAACTTAAATCCTAATTTCATACACCCAACCCTAAATTTAAAAACAAATTATAATTCTTATTTAGCATTGACTATGATAATTGCGCCACAACACTAATTATAGTAATAGTGTCATGACAAGTACTAATTCATCCACCGATTTATCAAATACTTGTTGCGACAATACTTTTGAACAACCGGTGAATAGCATGCGTGAGATTACAAAAGAAGATTTTTTAAGATTTTGACGGCTTGTAGAGCCGTTAGAGATAACTAATCAGGGTCACCCCCTCTTACCCCAATCCTATCGATCCAAAAACTTACCAAAACTTGTGAAGTATTTTAGACTTAGGCTCCAAATAAATATAATATCTAGCCGTTAGACATGATATTTTGTGCAACACACATGCCTATGACTAGTATTATATTAAACTTGCTCGTGACATACGTTTCTAGTTTCCTTTATCAATACTATCAAAATGGGCTAATCCCACCCTACCACATAACAAAAATAACGTTGATTAAAAGTTTAAAATTTCACCATTTATTTTTGAATACTACTGACTCTGTTGTAATGTAGTATCTGTTCGTCAATACATTTACCACTTATTTTAAAAATATTATAAATTTATAATTCTTAAACCCTAATTTCCTAAACCTAACCCTAATCCTGAAAAGCTATCATAATTCATGTGTAGTACTAATTGTAGCAGTTTTAACCTTTATGAATTATTATATTTATTTATTATTTAATGACAACTTTTTTTTTAAATTTTAATTTTAGGAATTTCTATCCAAAAACACGTGTCAGAGAAGCCAACCAGCGTAAATAGGGGCATCTGTGAAGGGCATTTGCGTAATTGGAGTCCAATTATCCGCGATACCCCAATACGAATCACATTTTAATTTGGCAAAAGCAGCAACACAACAAGAAGCCTTCGCCTCCGATCTCTCCCCCACCCGCTGGCGGTGTCAACATATTATATGTTCTCAGATTCCTATCCTCACTTTTTTTTCTCCCAATTTTCATTTCTGTATCAATCCTTTACTGTCCCCTTCACTTCTCCGTCTCTGTATACACACACACACCTACTCTGTCTGTTTGTCTGTTTGTATGCGCAATCGGTGTGTATCTGTGTGTCGCCGCAACCGAGCAATTTGAGAGGTCAAATCCGTGTTCCGGCAAGTCAACCGGCGAGGAATCTTCGGTTGGGATTTGCATTCTGCTGGGGAGGTGTGTTGGGGCGGAATCTGGAGGGTTGTGGCGGTTATGCTGGTAGCGGATAGGACCTAGGGTTTGAGCGGAATAAAAAGGTTTTAGGGAAATTTTTAGTGAAATTACAGTTATGCCTCGGAGTTCTAAGAGCAAATCGCATAAGCCGAGTAAGCATTCGAAGGAGGCGAGGGAGTACTCCGACTCGGAGGAGGATGTGAAGATGAAGGAGAGTTCGTCTAGGGTTTCTAAGGATTTGGCGTCTGGTGAGAAGCGGAAGCTTTCGTCGCAGTCGAGGGAGGGGAGGGAGAGCAAAGATCTGAGTGGTTATGGGAATGGGAATGGGGATGCTCCCGAGGAGTACCTTTCGACGAAGCGGCGGAAGGAGAAGGGCGAAGGGAGTGGTGGCGGTGATAGGTGGAATGGCGGTGTGGACGAGAGTGGCGATGGTCGGCATGCGGCAGAGAAAGAGAGCAAGTCAGGAAGTTCTAAAACTGATCAGGAGAAGGGATTGAGGCAGAAGGAAGCAAAAGGTTATGGTGATTCAAAGAGTAAAAGTAGTAAAAGGCATGAGAGTGGGGGTGGAAGTGAGAGAAAGGAGGAGATTGTACTGTCTGGAGTGGAGAAAGAAGAGGCTAAGAGTGGTAAGGGTGAGTCTAAGAAGAAATCAGAAACTGATTCAGTTCGGAAAGAGGGCAAGGATTTGAAGGAAAAGGAGCATGGATCAGAAAGGGAGAGGAAGCAGGATAGTAAACGTGAAACTGAAGTAAAAGGCTACAGTGGAGACACAGAAAAGAAGATATGGTCTCAGTCTGGAGATGCTGGTGAGGAGAAGCAGAGCAAGCGCAGTAGAGAAAATACTGGTAAGGTAACTTTTTGCTGTGGTATATGTGGCTGTTAGTTTTTGATTGGCATTACATAATTATTCTTTCAACCCTTATGGTTTATTCTACTTTAGTTAATAGAAGATTTAATGTAGCTAACAAATTTGTGTTTGAGAAGTTATATTCCATGCTTGAAAACTTCCATATAAAATTTCAAGCTTCTTGAAATGATAGGGTTACCCATTTCAACATTAAATGATCTTCATTGTTGAATGCTTTGCTTAGTTGTGAGTTTAAATTCAATGCAGGACAGGATCAAATTCTTTTATTGCTATTTGAGTTTTTCATGTTAACAAGGATGAATGAGGTGAAAGTAGTATGCTTCCTTCTTCTATTTCTAATGAGGTTTTTTGGTTAAATATGAGATGCTTCAAATTTGCTTTGGTAAGTGAAATATTTGGAAGGTTGGATGAACTCCATGGGGATGGGCAGGCTTGGTGTTTGTTTGTTCCAATGCCCTTTTTGTATGAGGAGATTGTTTCTAGGCAATGTAAATGACATGCATATGACACTAATGAATTTTTTGATCTGGAAGGAAAAGGATATAATGTTGACATCTGTAATACATTTTGTACAATGTGAGCTTTATTTGGAAACATTTCTGTTTGGTATTCTGGTGCAACTCTTATTGGGGGGCGGGGTGGTGGTGGTATAAAGGATGATAGGCTCTGTTTATCCTCCCCTTTTGGAGTTTTCTTTGGGATTCAATTTTGAAGTTCATTCTCAATTATCTATTCCAGAGACTCCAGTTGATATCCTCTCGACATCTGTGATTGGCAAGTTTATATCAGGATGCATATTTATTCACTAAATAGAATTAGTTGCTTATAAACTGCAATTTATTCTAGTAACAAACATACCTGCTTCTTGTCATTTCGTAATGGCCTTGTATTCTTGTCAAATGTGAGATCTTTTTCAAGTAACCATATATTAATTGGTTAATTTGTTTAGACTGCATTCTACATAATACTATTAGATCAGTTTTTTGGGACTGCAAGTTGCTGTTTAGATTATGGTATTAAATTAAAACTTCAAAATTTTGGATTAAATTCTTTGATTACTTTTTTACATACTAATTTGCCTTTTCCTTTTAGAAATTGATTAATAGGTCTTTTAATTCTTGTATATTCATAATTGTTGCAGATCGATCAATACGGAGTGAGGTGCGCAATTCTGATCTAGATAGAGATGCTGAGAAAAAGATGCGGAAGAGAAGGGATGGTTCTGGTGATCGAGATAAGTACGAAGATGATATACTTGAAAGTGATGAGAAGCGGTTGCCTTCAAGAGGTGGTGACCGCAGTAAAGATGAAAGATACAGAGATGCAAAGCATAAAGATGGTGGCTATGGAGATAAGTATCGGGAAGATGGTGATAGAGATGAGAGGCACAAGGAAGAGAAGTATGAAGCTGAGAAAGACAGGAGACGGCGTGAAGATAAATACCGTGGTGACGGTTACAGTAGAGATAACAGGCGGAGAGATGATAAGTACAGTGAAGATGGTGACAGAGACAACAGATATAGGGAAGATAAATATTACCAGCATGAAGATAGAGATAACAGACACAAGGAGTACCGAGAAGAAGTAGAGCGAGATAGTAGGCATCGAGATGACAAGTATCGTGAAGATAGTGAGCGGGATGACAGGCTTCGAGATGATAAATATCTAGAAGATGGAGACAAGGATGTTAAGCGCCGTGAAGATAGATATCGTGAAGAAGGTGAGAAGGATGATAGGCAGAGGGACAATAAGTACAGAGAAGACGGTGAAAGAGATAATAGGCGCAAGGAAGAGAAACATCGAGACGATTTTGAAAGAGATGGTAGACACCGTGATGGGAAGCACGGAGAAGAATCTGATAGAGAGAAAAGGCCGAGGGATACAAAGTACACAGATGATCACAACCAAAGAGACCGCTCAGGAGATAGATCTGATTCTAAGCGTTTGAAGGATGAGAGTCATGCTGCAGATATTCATTCTAGGAAAGGAGGCATACGTGAGAACAGCCCCAATTATGATGATCGGGCATCTAGGTACAAAGATGACCAAGGAAGGAGAAGAGCTGATGATAAGGAGGATCGCAGCGACATTAGATTTCAAAGTTCCAAAGATCAATATGATGCTGAAAAGCGGTCTGGAACTGTTCCTAGAGTGGACTCAATTGCTGACCGAGGGAAATCTTCCTCAAGGAATACTGATTTAGAGAGAACTTCAAACCATAACAGAAGAAGAAGTTCGCCTAGTACTGGCCCTTATACCACAAGAGACCATTTCAGGTATGTATGACAGTTTGGCTACTAGATCTACTCATATTCGTATATCTAGTCTAGTTTTATGTTTAGATGTACTTCTCTAAACAGATGCTACAATCCTTTCAATGTTGGGGCCAATTTATTTATATTGTTCTTTTGTGTGTGAAATATAGAATGAAATTCCTGCTAATTTATACTGGGTGTATATAGCAGAACATGAACAGAGCCAAGAAATGCATTTGATCTGGCTAATTTTAGACAACCTGTTTTTATTTTATGTTGGGGGCATGGATACTGAAGATGAAAAGGGAAAATTGTTCTTAGCTGTAGTTCTTGGGCTTCTAATTAATTTATTTGTAATCAACTAAATGCATACTAGCTTGTCGGAAATGATTCTAATGGTGAATTTAGTAGTTGTTGAACATGATTGATAATATGGCTTAACCAATTATATTTATGCCCACCCTTGTTTCCTCCCAGGCAATCAAAGCAAGAAGATTCAAAGTATAGGGACCATGATTATGATGAAAGAGGTCGGCGCAATAGAGATTATTCTGGATCTGTTGGAGCAATGGATAAAATACCTTCAACTCGATCTGCAGAGAAAGTTGCTCAAAAGGATGACAGCTATGTAGGGGATGGTTCAGCTGAATGGCGTCTGAAATCTGATTCCCGCACCTCTTCACTGCAGGTGTTGGATAAATCCCCTTCATCAACAAGCAACGATCGCAGGCATCTAAGTAGATCTGAAGTTAAGCGGAGTCTTGATGCTGAAGATTTAGCTCTGAGAAGTGGCTCAAAGGATTTCTCTGGCAAGGAAGGCAGAGGAAATCGTGATCTGCCCATAGAGACGCTTGCAGGAGATGAGCTTTCCCATGCTGATGGGGATACTTTATCTGTTTCTTCACCTTTTGCCAGAGGCAGCCATTTATCAGGCAGCACAAGGTCACTGTTGCCTCCCCCTCTCCCTTTTAGACCAGGTGTTGATAGTCCTTCAGTGTTAGGCTCTTCTGAAGATGATTGCAGAGGCAAGCCAGGCAACCGTCATAGAAGGGGTAGTGAGTCAAATGTTGGAAGATTCCAAGGAAATTCTTGGAGAGGGGTCCCAAATTGGCCTTCCCCTGTTGCTAATGGTTTCATCTTTCAACATGGTCCAGCTCATGTCAGTTTCCCACCTGTGATGCAACAGTTTCCTGCCCCACCAATGTTTGGTGTCAGGCCTTCAATGGAATTGAATCACCCTGGACTCCCTTACCATATTCCAGATGCTGATAGGTTTCCTAGCCACGGTCGTCCTATTGGGTGGCGAAATCCAATGGACAGTTCTTGTGCTCCATTTCATTCTTGGGATTCTAACAGTGCTGTCCTTGGTGATGAAGCTAACCTGTATGGGAGGCCAGAATGGGACCAGTATAGGAACATGCCAATGAACCGGAGCTGGGACACTAGTGATATGTGGAAGGGGCCAAACAGGAGTGCTAGTGTGGAGTTGCCATCAGCTTCCCACAAAGAGGCTCATTCAGCACAGGGCCCAGGAGATGAATCTTTGACTGGCCAGTCAGCTCAACAAGCTCAGAGTGAGCAAAGGCATGCTGATCTTGAGGCTGAGAGCAAGGCTATTAGTCAGTCAAGTGATGCTGTTGAGAAGAATACACCAGAAGATTTGAAAATTATACCTGAAGAACCATGTAGCGATTCGAAGTTGTCAAAAAAGGAGGACACCTGTCTTTACCGTGTTTACCTCTCCAAACTGGACATTTCTGCAGATCTGACTGAACCTGATTTGTATGAACAATGCACAAGCCTTTTACTTTCAGATCAAAACATGGTTGCTGATATTGATAATTCCAAAATATTGTATCTGGAGGTAAGAGGACGACACATACATCGTCACTTCTTGTTCAATTATAGTTTAGATGTTGTATTTATTTCATTTTTCCCCTTTGTCAGCAGCCTGTAGAAGGTAAGGCGCCAAGCAAATTATCAAGTACTTCACTTTTTGTAGCTGCAAATGAATCTGTTTTTCAGGTACATTCTTCATTTTACAGTAATTTTATGTTCATATTCGGGCTTGTGCAACAGTGTGTGTGTGTGTGTGTGTTTTTTTTTTTTTTTGGTTTCATACATTTCTGGTACACAGCTATTTGCTCTGGTTTTAACTCCTATAATAAGTTATTAAATTGGTTGGCACTAGCTAGAAATGATTATAAGTTTGATGTTCTTGTTGAAAGGAGATTTAGATTAAGAGTTTTCCTTTTCTTATTTAGATTATGATTTAAAAATGAGTCAAACGTCTTGATTTTCTGATCCTCTAAATGACATGTGATCTGCTTCCTTACATTTTCATGTGATTGAACTGCAGAAAGCGATTTCTCTCTACAAGCAGGAGAGGGAGGATGTTAAAGTCATAAATGGTGAGAAAGGCTCAGTTGCAAATAAACAAAATGAATCCTTTGTAGCACCTGAGGAAGGAAAAGTCTTTTCTGAAGATTGTGTGGTTGAGAAGGTGGCTTCAGTCGGTGGACTTGATGCCAAGGAAATGCATCCGAGTTCTCATGATGGTATGCTGCTGCCAGATAGTCCTCAGAAAGTAGAGGGGTCCCCAATATTGACCGATCATCAGATAGATGACCCCATGGTTGAGGAGGACATAGTAGAGAAACCAGAACAACCTATTCCTGCAATGGAAAGAGTAAGCATGGAGATGGATGTGATTTCAAATCTAGCAGAGGAGAATGCTGTTGAGGAGCTGAGCAAGTCTCCGGCGAAAATTGAAGGATCTTATGAGGCTGTGCCTGATGACTTGACTACAACAAGCAATGCTTTAGACGAGAATCACTCTCCCGATGGCAACGGGGTGATGAAGTTGGTTGATGCTAAATGTGGTCCTTTGCTTAGTCCTGATGTGTCCTCTGAGGCTTTTGAGGTAGTGGTGCCTATTGAATCTGGGTCAGTAATCTTAAGTCGGATACATCATTCTCCTGAAAGTACACATTGAGACAATTTATTTTCCATTTAGTTTTTGGAAATGCCTTAATCTATTTGATCCTCTCTATTCGAATTCAAAATCCCAAAGTATCTATTGAGGCTTCATGAAAATCAGGTATTCATTCTGAAAGCTCTCTGTCTAACTTTGCTGCTAAGTTTTAGAGATAATTGAACTGTGTGTTTTCTGAAAGTGCTGGTTTTTTGTTTTGTTTTTGTTTTTTGCTAAAATCAATAAAATCTCTTCCAGTTCCTTAAAAAAAAACTTCTTTTATACCAAGGATATGATTTCTGCAAAGTGCAGTCAAAATTTTATCATAGATTTGCCTTCCTAGTCTTCCTAGCAAGTAGCAAGTGAAGGATTGAAGTGTAGGCTATTCTCCTTGCCTTCCTATTTCACTGGACTAGTCAAGGGATTAAATTAGAGGTCACAGTCATAAAGTATTAAAGTACAGTATTTGTTTGGCAAGTACTACTTCCATTTCATCATGTGTATGATTTAATTAATTAACAAAACTTGGCTCAAATTTTTTCTAATATTAATTTTTTTTGGGTAATATTTAGTTTAGTTTTAATATATAAAATTTATAGATTTATAAATGCATTGAAAAGTTGAATTTAAAATTATAAGAAATGTTTTAAAAAGTTGGTTTAGTAAGGGCATATTTAGAAATTCGGAAAATGTTTTTTGTAAAATGACTTATTTCTTTGGATATTATTTAGTTTTTTTTTTTTTTGAAAGTCAAAAAAACATTTTTCTTTGGTTGAAAGTAAAATTTTTTTTTTAAAATCCTCATTTTTGGTTTGGTTCATTACACTAAAAAATGACAAAACTTATAATAAAGTTCTATCTTATCACACACTAATTATTTTAATAATGATGATAATAATAATAATAATAATAATAATAATAATAATAATAATAATAATAATAATAATAATAATAATAATAATAATAATTACTAGATAAAATCAATTAGAAGTAAAACTTTATAACTATAAATTAGAGTTTGATACAATTAAGTTTAACAATCTAACATAATCTAACATAATCAATGAGAGAAGAATAATAAGATAATAAAGTATGAATTTAAATTTTATTTTTGTTGGTATGAATAGAATTATTAGGAGTTATTATTTTACAATTTCATTCACATCTAATTTCTGCGTAGAGTTAATAATGTCATATAAGGTACTTGAGTATAGTAGTTTTGTCACGTTTAGTCCTAAACTTTCAAATTGATCACTCATGGTCTTTCAATTTTTAAATTGTTACTATATGTAGTCCAAATTTAATTTATCGCCTATAGTGTTTCAACTTTCAAAATTTAACTAGCTGTGTCCCTCCTAAAAGGATAATGGGTGGTTAAAATTTAATAGTTGAAGGACAATGAATAGTTAACTTGGACCACAAATAGTAACAATTTAAAAGTTGAAGGACCATGAATAATCAATTTGAAAGTTTAAGATTAAACGTAGCAAAACTACTATATTCGGAGGATCACAAAAGGTATTGACTCTTCCTACATAATTTCAAAGGCAAGTAAATTTATTCGTTTGGTTGGAGGGAATTACAATTCTGCGGAACTAAAATTCTCTCATTTTCATGGAATTAGAATCCCATGCCACTGCTCTTTGATATTCAGTTCCATGGATTTTAGAAAGAAAAAAAAATAACTTAAAAAATTATTCCTATCTTTTTTAACATAAAATTGATGTTTGACCTCTCTTATGATTATTGCTGGTCTTCTTCTTCTACTCTCAACATAGAATGTCAATCAATAGGTCAACCTCAATCAAATATGTTTTATAAAAAAAAAGTTTTATCAAAACTCCCTTATCTAATTTTTTTTTGCTTTCGTTATGTAATTCTACGATTATTTAGAGCGTGTTACATAAATTTTCAAAAGCAAAATTTGAATTGGGCCATTTAGGATTTATAATAATAATAATAGTATGGACATTTTGGACTCTATAATTCTTATTCCCTTTCAATTTCATGTATATCAAACATTGAAATTAAAATTTTTCAGTAATTTTATTCCTACAAACTAAATACTGGAATTTAAATTACTTCTTTATTCTCACGTTATTCATCTTCCATGGAATTGTAATTTCTTTTCCACCTAATTCCTCCTCCAACCAAACTCTCCATTTTATGGTATGTTTGGTTGGATTAAAAATCCAAAAAGTTGAGGAAAATGTGTTATTATGTTATTTGGTTGGATGGAAAATGTTTTTCATGGAATTTGACTTCCCAAAAGTGAAGGAAAACAAATTCCAAAGGTAGATGTTGGTATTTTGTTTTCTAAAGGGATTGGAAAGAAAGTATGAAGTAATTGGACTATTTTACCCTTATCAAAATTTATTATCACTATTATTATTAAGGACATATTGATCTTTATATTCATAATTCCTTATTATTCCAAACATAACCAAACAATGGAATTCATATTCCCAGTAATTTATTTTCCACCAACCAAATAATGGAATCCATTTTTCAGGTAATTTGTTTCCATGGAATTTGAATTCCATTTTCTTCAAATATTTTTCAGCGAACCAAATGAGCTGGTATTTATAAATAATAAAAATATAATTCTAGATTTTATATATATATATATAAAAAGATAATTGAAAGTAAATGAGTAGTGTAATGATCAGAATGCATGTAATGACATTTTGGATTGACATGATAGTTTCAATTTAAATTGGTCTTGGTGTTTATTTTAACATGAATGAAATAAGGAATGAATTGAATATGAATACTATTATACTGTTTAGTTCATGAATAAATATTGAACTATATGAGGAATCATATGTTTGGTTGGACTATAAAATAGAAAAGGAAATATTATTTAAATAATCAAAATGTCTCTATTCAATATAAAACACATATAAATATATACATATTCACCCACCATAAAATAACAAAATATTGAACATAATAAAAAAGATTACACACACACTCACACACACACAAAGAAAAAAAATGTCCAGTATATGTATGTGTATACATACACACACGAAACTGTAAGTTCTTTCTTTTGGTAAAGGTAAACGGTCCTGTTCAAGCATTGGCGCATAACGGGAGGCTAGCTCAGTAGATTACCATTCCTTTAGTTCTGGAGTTTAGGAGTTAATGATTTGCGGATAGTAGCTTCGGTCGTTCGGTCGATAGGGTACGTGTAGTGGGGTGCTTGGGCCTACCCACCCTATTTGTTCCATGATCTATGGGTCTACTGGAGCTACCCACTTCGATCAATTAGCCAAGATTTTGACCGGATACGAAATCACTGGTGCTCGATCTAGTGGTATTTTTATGGGGATTCTGTTTATCGCTGTAGGATTCCTATTCAAGATCACTGCAGTTCCTTTTCGGGCGGCTGTAGGATGGGGAGAGCCGTGTTATGGGTGACCTTATTGCACGGTTCAGAGAGCACTTGTGTATGTGATGCAAGTGAACGTGTACGAAAAAGCTGTCGTAAAGTTTCGTTGTTCGTTCCGTCGTCGACCCTATCTATGTTTCTATGATGGCCCAAGAACACGCTCATTCTTCAGCCGTAGAGGGCTTAACGCAAGGAAAAGACCGTTTCCCCCTTGCTTCGCTTCGCTTCGCCTTCCCCTCGGGGGAAGCTATGGATCGGCCTTCCTACGGAAGCCTTCCTTTCCCCCTTGCTTCGCTACGCTTCGCTTTCCCCCAAGGGAAGTTTGTTTTATAAGGTCACGGTTCCCGTGCATTTTAAGTCTCTTTCTAAAAAGACTCTGACCCTGGAAAAAGTGCCTAGCCGTACGAGACGAGTCTGGGAAGCAGGGAATCCTAAATCAGAGGGTTCCCTCAAAATAGAGAAGGCCGTCAAGTCCGAGGAAAGGGTCTTAGGTATTAAAGGCGGCGATAGAACTTCAATTGAATCGACCATGGAATCAGCTATAATTAAGCTGCCTAAGCGTCTGCCATTGTATTGTAGCAAGGGATCGCCTTCTTTGGAGGATCAGCCTAAGCTTTAAGCAGTAGCTAGTTTAGCTGCTTCTTCGGTAGGGGAATCCACCAGAAGCCGTTCCTTGATTGGTGACTCAGGACTTGTTGGCTGCCTTAGGGTGTAGGGAAGTGAGAGTCCAACCAGGCTGCAATACAACAATACAATACGTGTGTGTTTATCACCAACTTTACTATGCAACTTATTAGAACAATATACTCTGCATTTTTTATTTTTATTTTTTAAGAAATGAACATTATATTGTTACAAAGTGCAAGTGTAGAAAATTGTACGTTGCAAAATGCGAAAGTCCATTGCACTTAAGGTTTCGAATTTAAAGTTTATAACTGAGCTTTTTGATTGTATTTGATTTTAGGATTCACTTTTTAGTTTTTACTGCATAGGGTTTAAAATTTAATTTTTTAATTGAGTTTTTAGAAGTTATCTAGAAATGCACATTATGTTAGTTGTTACAAAGTGCAGGGTATAGTGTTACAAGTTGCACGATAAAATTAACGATAATTAGAAAAATGACACTGTATTTTATTTTATAATTTTGATTTGAGTTAATACCACAAATGGTCCTCTGACTATTGGGGTAGTACTCATTTTAGTCCTCGACTTTCAATTCGACCACAAATGGTCCTCTGACTTTCATTTTTGACCACAAATAGTCCTCTGTTAACATTTCTGTTAAATAGGTGTTAAATCTAGGGGTATTATCGTCAAATTGATATATCTAATGGTCATAAAATAAAAATGTTTATAATTTTTCACCAACAAGCATAATTGAAACAATTAACAAATATAAATACTCCTAAATAAAAAGACAATACACCTTTTTCTCGTAATTATGCGTACAAAATGAAGATTTAATATTAGTGCTATCTTTTTTAATTTAACCAACAGATTAAAATGGAAGAAATTTTTTTTAAATAAACCTTGCTTCCTTCATTTTCATGATTGTTCATACATGGCCGATTAATAGTTTTCATTTTTCATTAGTTGATCAAACATTTTATTTGGGACATAACTGAAGGCTGTCACCGTTGAATTAATATAATTAATCAAGTACAAATTGCAAACATTAATCATGGATTTTTAATTAATTTGTTCATTTATGTAATTTGTCACGTCCATTTTGTTTTTATAATTATTAACTTAATGTTTATTAATGTTTGAAATTAATTATGTTGTCATATAATTTTAAAAAAGAAGTAATCATAATAATATTAATCAATTTGACGATATTACCCCTAGATTTAACACCTATTTAACAGAAATTTTAACAGAGGACTATTTGTGGTCAAAAATGAAAGTCAGAGGACCATTTGTGGTCGAATTGAAAGTTGAGGACTAAAAGGAGTACTACCCCAATAGTTAGAGGACCATTTGTGGTATTAACTCTTTTGATTTGATCCAATCTATTCGATTTTTATAGATGTAAGGTTGAGAGTAGTTCTTAATTTTTTCTTGGAGGTGTATTCTCATGAGATCCTAAGCCTATAAATAAACAAATACACACATACACACACAGACAGTCAGACACACACACACACAATTTGGAGAAAAAAAAAATAAACACGGAAATAAGTACATATATACGAACACAGTATTTCATACAACACACAACTTTTATATATAACTTGAGTGGATTGTCTAGTTGGTTGCTCCTCCATAGAGCTTTATAAAACTAAATGATATATCAGTAAATTTTTTGAAAAAAAAATATATAAATGATAAGTATTAATTGAAATCAATAAAAGTTTGTAATGATTTATTAAGTTTAGAGTTTTAACGATATTTACAGACTTTTTAAAATAAAATATTTATAAATATAAGGAAAAAGTGCCAAATTGGCCATTGACTTATCACATTTGTGTAATTGAGTCATTGAATTTAAAAAGTGTGTAATCGAATCATCAAACAAGTAAAATATGTACAGTTAAAATATTTTTCTTTTAACGCAATTTGAATTAACATCATTTCAATCTTGACTCCCAACTAGTATGGTATAGAAAAAGACAACTTTTAGTACATACCATGTAAGCAATATGATCAAATTCTACCAACAAAATTATAAAAAAAAAAAAAAAAAAAAAAAGTCCCAATTACACATATTTTACTTTTTTTTTAAAAAAAATTTTTAATTGCACATATTTTGCTTGTTTAATGTTTTGATTGCACATTTTCTAAATTAAGTGGCCTAATGATACAAATGCAAAAAAGTTCAATCATCTATTTGATATTTTTTTTATAAAAATCTAAAATCATTATGTAAAAGTTATTTAAAATCTATCCATTTAAACTTTTTTAAGTTATAAAAAAAAAAAAAAAGTGGTATAACATTACGTCAATTTTTGACATGGCACATGATTCGCTTCAGTGAGGAAGTTGGTTATAGCGATTCGCTGAATTGTACGTGAGGTAGTTATCCGCTCGAACCTTGCGGTTTGACCCGGCCAAACCTCCATGGACTACAAAACTTCCCTGCAGCGTTAGCGCTTATCTGCCTACTTTAAACCTCCATTTCTCTGTACCAAAGCTCCCTCAAGAACCAGAGGTTCCGAAAAGAGGTTATAGTTTCCGATTTTTCCTTGGAGTTTTGATCGGAAAGTTCTGACGATGAATTCACGGATTTGGAGATCTGCTCATTGCGCTGCAAGGTCTCTTCTCTCTGCCTATTCCAAGCACACTTCTCGTGCCTTCTCCGGTACTTTCTACTTCAACTCCAATCTAAATCGGTTTCCGAGCTCAAATTTTACTATAATCTGTGCAAGTAGCAATTCGTTATTGTAAAATTGTTGATATATACCTTGTGAGTAGAACAGTGTCCTTGATTTGAAAACATTTACTGGTTACGTAAGGAATCCAACTGTGTGACTCTGATCTCCTCGGCATTTTCTTCTGGGAAGTTGTTTCATAACTAGATCAATGGTAATGCGGTATGCAGCATATGATCTGATCTCCGCCGCCACATATAAAAACTGGGAGAGCTCAGTGACTATTTTGTGATAATTATTGTCTTTGGTAAACTGTTTTTGTTTTGTATAAAATAGAAAATGTGGACAATGTAAATGCAGTCCTGAATCCTGATGTGGATTAATTGCAGGAGGGCGAGCTGCAGGTGCAGCCTCTGTTGTTTCTCTCAGAGGAGTTGCGTCTTCCCTGGCTTTGCATGGTAGTGGAGAGTCGGCAAATGCATCCAGGACTTGGATTTCAGGAATCCTTGCCCTTCCTGCTGCAGGTTAGTATAGTGTTTTTCACATCGATCAAGTGCTTACAACTACGCCAAGCACTTATTAGGATAGTAGCAATGCCATATTTTTTTAGAGGCAGAGGGCTGGACTTGACCCTTGAGGCCTCCGCTTAACAATCCCCTAGCCCACCTGGTGCTGGACTTGGACTTGGTCTTTCACCGGCCTCCGCCCAACAGATTTTGTCTTTTTTTTTTTTTTTTTTTTTGCTTTCTTGGTCATCATAGTTAATGTATAGTTCTATTTTTAACACTTTATCTACTCGGGTGCTTTTGTTTTTTAGCTTACATGATCCAGGAGAAAGATGCACATGCTGCTGAGGTAACTCTATTTTCTGAATCATTCTGCATGTTTTCTTCATTATTTCAAGGATTGACAATGCTAATGTGTGTTCTTGAAGATGGAGCGTACCTTCATTGCCATCAAGCCTGATGGAGTGCAGAGAGGACTGGTATGATGTTAGTAAATTGCTTATGGAAGTATGCATATTGTAGTTTCACACATGACATAAGAGGAAGGAAGAAACCTGTGTATTTATTATTTAATTGGCATGTACAAAAAATCACACATTTATGTACATCTTATTATGTCTGTTGCTGTGGTCTAAATGAGTTATCTTTCAGGTATCAGAGGTCATATCCCGTTTTGAGCGCAAGGGATTCAAGCTTGTTGCAATCAAAATTATGGTACCTTCGAAAGTCTTTGCTCAAAAGCACTATCATGATCTCAAGGATAGACCTTTCTTCAGCGGTCTATGCGATTTTCTTAGCTCTGGTCCTGTTGTGGCAATGGTAAAACGAATATTCTCTTTACTCTCCAGTTCTGTATATTGGTTCAGTAGAAAGGATTCGGGTTTTGAACATAAACATTATTACTGTTGTAGGTGTGGGAAGGTGAAGGAGTGATTAGATATGGTAGGAAGCTTATTGGAGCCACAGATCCACAGAAATCAGAACCTGGAACTATTAGGGGTGACTTGGCTGTTGTTGTGGGAAGGTAAACTAATTATTCAATAATCACCATTTCTGTTAAATCAATGGTTTTCTTGCCTGTTAATTGTCATTAACTCTGTAATCTAATTCTTACTGTGTAGGAATATCATCCATGGGAGTGATGGGCCAGAGACTGCAAAGGATGAAATTGGGCTGTGGTTCAAGCCTGATGAGTTGGTCAGGTACACAAGCAATGCAGAGAAGTGGATATATGGTGAAAACTGAACATTGCATTTTTTCTCTTCAATCCACACCAAGTGTGAATGAATCTAAGTTATGAGAAATAATGTTTTCTGTTCTTTCTTTTTTGATTGAGGAACAACATTTCTCTGGAAAAACTTGTTGGTGAAAATTTGAACTATTGCTTGCAACAAAACATTTTACAGCTGCTCTGCCTGATTTTAATTTAAACTGCTTTCTGGAGAACTGTGTGGATAGACGTTTCTAAGCGATTTTAGGTTGCCAAAATGCTTGTATATTGGTGTTGCCGTTCATTGTTTTTATACAAGTTTTTGTGGCATTTTCAACATATCAACCCTTGTTTTCTTTAGGGAAACAAGTTTCAGGGCAAAGCGTAGACAAGGTTAATCACTCAATCCACATAATAAGCATAATGCCCATTAAAAATAAACATTTCAATTCCCAAACTAAGATCAAGAATGCCAATACTATCATTTTATAGGAGGCCCAAAACATGACAAGAAAAATAAGTCTTACCTTTGAATGAAAAAAAAATATTAATATCATAACTTGAAATAAAATGCAAGGTGCTTTCCTAAATGCAAAATAATAAATAATAATCGCACCAAATAGAATCTTTTTTATTGGAAGCAACAAATTAAAATACTTACGAGATAGAAATAATATTAATAACAAGATATTAAATATAATTAATTGAAAAAATAATTTGAATATAAAACATATTATAAATCATACATTTTTTTATATTTATATATATGATTTTTATAAATATTTTTACTTTTAGCTAGAGCAATTTTTTATTTTTTTAAAGTATACCTTTAAATTGTTTTTTAATAATTGAATCACAAAATATTTTTTTTAATAATTTTCACAATTCATCATTATAAAATTTCACAAAACATTAATTTTATTAAAGTGTCATAAGGGACTTTGCTACCAACCAAATATATTATAGTGATAGCATAATGTCAAATAAAATTATAATTGAATCAAAATAATACTTTAAAATAAAATTACAATGTACTTAAAAAGTAGAATATATCATACAAACAGAATTAGTTGAACGAAATATGTGTCGTTTCTTTTTGAATACATGTATTGTTTTCTTTAAAAGAAGTGACACCATTTTAAATTATAGTCCATATTAAAATATGCTGTCATCGAAACACGTTGTCACAAGTCCAACTCCGATTGTCGTTGATTCGCGTTGTTGAACAGCATAAAAACTCGCCGCAATAGCATCTAGGGCTTCATGTTGCTTGGAAAATGAGGGAGAGAAGATTGCAATATGGGTCGGGTCAACTATGGGTCAGACGTTGGGTTATGCAATTTGGGTCTCTGGTTGATTTTCCTTTCTTTGCAAATTGGCCCTATGAATGTCCGATGTCGTTTATGCTTTCAACTAAGTCATTCTCTCATTTAATTAAGGCCAAAATCATGATAATATATTCCGTTCATATCTATCAAATGACGTCTTAAAATTTCATTATAAGATATTGGGTATTTTTATTTCTTCACTAACACAAATAATTTTGATAGGGAATATACCCCGGGTACGGCCCTAAGTATTTAATACATAGACCCGTATTAGCCCATCCTATATAATGGACCTTGGCCTTTCATGTAAGGGACTTTTGGCCTCTCTACTTCTCTCTAAAAGGCCTAAGAAGCCAAAGACTCTCGATTCTCTCTGCTCGGGAAGATCAATGAATACAAGAGTGATTTTGGCCTAAATTCTTCCATTTTAGTTCACACTTTACATATGCTACTATGGACTTCAATACAGTGAGGATTTAATCCATATCAAATGGCGCCGTCCGTGGGGAATCCGAGCAGAAAAGTTACGTTCCCTTTTATCCGAAAAAATCATGTTGTCAAGAGGATCACTGGTTCGATCATCACCTTCACCAAGATGATCTTGGACTTGAGGATGAATTTCAAATCTCATGCACACTGCCTCAATGCCATTCGCTAGAGCTCTAGTCACCTCGTGTGGATCATTTCTGTTGAGTCTAGTCCAATGAAGACAACCACAGAAAGAAGAAGAAATCTGAGCTTGGTTTCAAAGAAACAGAGAGACACAAATATACTCCTACTGCCCATGCACTCTCTAACCGTATCACCGGCATGGACCCCGTCGTCGCCGGAGATTCCAGCTATCTGCACTGCAAAAAGTTGTCTTCTTCCAAAGTGGCTGTGCATTGTCACTCATCCAAAGCTTTTTTTTAACAGAAAAAACTGGAAGCAGAGAGAGCCCTTCAGCAGCATGCAGTAGGCTGCTTTTCCAACCTCCACCGACTTTTCCTTGCTTTAAGTCACCGTTTCCACTTTCATAGCCTTGCACGACGAACCAGCAACCTTCCTCTTCAGCCTGTTCAGTTCAGGGATGGCGGAGAAGACGCCGCAGTCGTTCGTTGTTGCTGAGCATGATCGCCGGCGCTAAAGCCTGTAAACCACTTCTGCATTTTCGAAGTGGGAAGAGGCATGGGCTGGGCGAGGCATGCAATGCAATGTGGTTGGTGGTGGGTGGCGGTGACATTTAAAAAAGGCAGAAGAAATTGAAATTATATGCTGCATGCAGTCTGGTTGGTGGTGGGCGGCGGTGGGTTATAAAAGACAGAAAATATAAATTAGATTGTGCATGTAATCTGATTGGTGGGCTATGGCGGTGGAGTGCAAAAAGAAAAAAATAAAAAAAGGAGATATGCATGTATTCAAGCGAAAAAGAGGATGAGACAGTTCGGGGGAAGGCGATCACTTCCCGGTCTTAGAGAAGCGTGCGTCCCCGAACTTCCGCAAGCCGGCTTCCCGGTCTCCGGCCATTTGGACGTGTCCCGAGTGTATGCGATTTCTGACATCCAGTTGACGAGCTTCGGGGCTTCCGACCTCATCCTCCATCGGTGTTGATCGGCATGTTACTCATTGGTGATATCTTTGTCTATTTCTACGCATTGCTACAAGGCACTAGCAAATCCTGAGTGCGAACCCACCATGAGAAAAGCACCCGGTTGAGGACTCTCAAACCAGAACCGATCGCTGCTTTTCTTTAAAATAGCAGCGGTTGTTCCCGAGCACGCTAAGTTGCCCGAGTCGCCACGCGATCGGCTCCACTTCCCGGTCAAATGGCGATGATCCCAAGCAGATTTCCAAAGCTACTGTCGGGCATGTCTCCGGTCACCGATCACAATGATCAAGGGATCACCGAGCTTGTGCTAGCCGTCCGGACCTTTCGTGCTTTAAATTGTTTCTTGGATAAAGGAGTGAGATCGAAATTGATCGTACCCGATCCTTTAAGGTTCCCGACCACGCTGATGCCAGAAAGTAGATCATTGCAACAGGCCAGTGCATGTATGGGGATTAATTTTAGAGCTGGGCTCCGGTCACCGATCGTAATTTACAAACGTAAAAGGGACACCGATCGCACATACCGGGGACTCACTATCCGAGCGTCTCGACTCTGATCATACATTTCCAAACTTACCAACATTGGGTTGAAACCTAAGTCTGTTGGTCATGCCTTAGCTTGTTCAAATCTTCAGGATCACCATCCGTGCTTCCCGATCAACTCTGAGCTGCAAGCCGAGTCGTTGAAGCGTGGGTCGTTTTCCCGAGTTGGTAAGCGCATGATTCCCGAGCAAACTTGCATGAATTATTGGCGAGTCCTCAGACAATTGCAAACTGGTTTCCCAATGGCTTCGCTGGCAGTATGCACATATGCATTCACTGGAAAGTACAAATGCAAAAATTTTAGAATTTGTAAAAATTTTTGCAATTTAATTTTACATTGTAAAATTTGTAAAATGTATAGCCTAAACTGAAAATTGTATAGGTTATAGGCTTGTAAATTGTAATGGCATAATTTATGTAATAAGTCCGGTTAGGTCGGTCCATCCACCACCGGCATTGTAAGCCCGGGCTCATATCCCGACATAACTACGACGGCGGTCGGAAAAAACGCTACGACGGCGGTCGGAAAAAACGTTACGGTCCTCGGACCGATTTTTGTGGGAGTAAGGTGCCCACTACGGGAGCAAGGTGCCCGTTTATGGTCCTCGGACCGATTTTTGTGGGAGTAAGGTGCCCACTACGGGAGCAAGGTGCTCACTACGGGAGCAAGGTGCCCGTTTATGGTCCTCGGACCGATTTTTGTGGGAGTAAGGTGCCCACTACGGGAGCAAGGTGCCCGTTTATGGTCCTCGGACCGATTTTTGTGGGAGTAAAGTGCCCACTACGGGAGCAAGGTGCCCGTTTATGGTCCTCGGACCGATTTTTGTGGGAGTAAGGTGCCCACTATGGGAGCAAGGTGCCCGTTTATGGTCCTCGGACCGATTTTTGTGGGAGTAAGGTGCCCACTACGGGAGCAAGGTGCCCGTTTACGACGGCGGTCGGAAAAAACGCAACGGGAGCAAGGTGCCCGTTTACGACGGCGGTCGGAAAAAACGCTACGACCGAAAAGTCGGAAAAAACTACGGGAGTAAGGTGCCCGCTCGGTTCTCGAACCGATCTATTACGACGGCGGTCGGAAAAAAACGCTACGACCGAAAAGTCGGAAAAAACTACACTATTTGCACCAACGAGGAAGAATCACCCTCGTTTGCTTTTCTTTGTACATGTGTGCTAAAGTCCGGTTAGGTCGGCACTACCACCTCCGGCCCGTCAGGTCGGCATTCCGCCCCGGGCAAATCCAATCTCCTGATTGGTGAAACCCGATCCCTAGACCGGTAAATCCGATCCCTAAGATCGGTAGAGTTCGGACGACCCCTATAGTCCAAAAGACTGTGCTTAAGGTTGTACTCTTTTTCCTTGACTAGGATTTTTTCCCGTTGGGTTTTTTCTTAGTCTAAGGTTTTTTAGTGAGGCAACCGACATAGGTCACAGACTATACGCTCAATTTTTCCAGCTCGAACTCTACTCGTTAACGCTTAAGGTTGTGCTCTTTTTTCCTTAGCCAAGTTTTTTTTCCCTTTGGGTTTTTTCTTGGCCCAAGGTTTTTAACGAGGCAACTAGCGTGAGTCGCGAACGGTAAGGCCAGTCTTCCAGCCCGACCCCTTCCTTGTTGACTCGACGTCAAGGCTCGGACTGGGGGGGCTAGTTGATAGGGAATATACCCCGGGTACGGCCCTAAGTATTTAATACATAGACTGTATACGAATACGGGTATTAGCCCATCCTATATAATGGACCTTGGCCTTTCATGTAAGGGACTTTTGGCCTCTCTACTTCTCTCTAAAAGGCCTAAGAAGCCAAAGACTCTCGATTCTCTCTGCTCGGGAAGATCAATGAATACAAGAGTGATTTTGGCCTAAATTCTTCCATTTTAGTTCACACTTTACATATGCTACTATGGACTTCAATACAGTGAGGATTTAATCCATATCAAATTTAAAGGTGCTACTTTCTTCAATGCTTTTTCTTTTTCTCCCAAACTTCGTCTATGTAACTAATTGAGCTGCCCATGTGACAAATTAAGTTGTTCATATGCGGGTTCAATGCTCTTTTTTTGACGCCACTGTCGGGAGTAATTCCTCATTTATTTGGCGGGGGATCATGGAAGTTAAGAATGTGATTAAGATTAATTCTCGCATATGTATTGGTGATAACAGAAGCTCCATAATTGGCCCTGATCCTTGGCTCCCTATTTTGAATAATCCTTACGTGAGTACTGCTTTGCATGCGTCCATTATTGATGCTCCCGTTTCATTCTTACTTAATGAGCATGGTACAGGGTGCGATGTGGGTTGCGTGAAGGATATTTTCAACGAGTGGGATGTGAACATTATCCTCAATATCCCGGTAAGTCTGCGCAAACCTCCTGATGCTTGGGTATGGCATGTGGAATCTAAGGGTGATTACTCAGTTAAATCTTACTATAGAATGTTGATTGACGAAGCTCATGAAAACATGCCCTGGCGATTGATATGGAACCTGCAGGTACTACCAAAAGTGAAGTTGTTTTGCTGGCAACTCGCCTTGTCGGTGTTACCTACGCGTGATGCCTTGCTCTCGAAGCAGGTCCCATGCGCCTTGATGTGTCATATGTGTGGCCAAGTGGAGGAGACGACTTATCATTTATTCGTGGAGTGCCGGCTGTTGTTGCAATAGTCTAGCGTGGGATTGCCTATTTCGCTACATGCCCAAGGTAACGTCATTGAGTCGTTTTTTGAGTTATGCACTACACTACATGAAGACATGAAATGCCAATTTGTAATGCTTTGTTGGGGTTTATGGGGTAGTAAGAATGATAAAGTTGGGAAAGACACCACCTTTGCATGCAGTAGTGTTACGCACACGTCCCTTTCATACTTAGCGAGCTGAAAACTGCAAACGAGACGGTGAAAGGGAATCCGGAGTCCGGACTACGGGAGTTGAGCTGTCGAAGTGGAAAGCACCGCCTCATGGTCGTTTAAAGTTGAATACGTATGCCACTTTTGATGAAGGAAATAATGTAATGGGCTTAGGTTGGGTCTTACGTGATGACGATGACCGGTTCTTGAAGGCAAAATGGATGGTTTTTTTTTTTTGTTTTTTTTTTTTTTGGTGACTTGACACGTCAGTGTTATCATTTATCAATTTTATTCATGAATAACTGGCAATTTTTAACTTTTTAAAATTTATTTAAGAATTTAATTATTTTTTCGTATTTTTCTTTAATAAAAATAAATTTATACTAAAGTCTTCGCAATCAGTCAACCATTTGGGGCAAGCATTATATCACGTTTTCCATTCTCTTCCTTCCTTCGTCCTCTTCAACTCCTAACCCTAACCCTAACCTATTAAGCCTCACTAAAATCTCCGGACGGTTCTCTTCGTCTCAACATTGTCATTGTTTTAAGGTGCTTTTAATACGGAATCTTAAATTCATCGCAAAATTTGTGTTTCTTTTTCATTGGAAATTTCTCGCTGTTAATTATTGTTTGGTCTAGTTAATTTTATCGGCCTTTCAGTCCAAAACAAGCCTTTTTGAAGCTCTAAATTGGATTTTTTTTTAAAGAATGGTCAAGTTTTTGGATTTTAACTGTTCTGTGTTACTCCGTACATGGCTGGGAAACCTTGTGTAGTATGTTTCTGTAGAGGATTAAGTAGATTGATTAAAGAAATTATAAAGCTTTTCCCTATTTGTAAATGTATTTTAGGTGGTTTTCTTGCTTCTATCAGTGGGTTAATGCATTTTGAATGCTTAAAAGTAGTTCTTGTTTCATAGAGCTGTATAGAAAAATCTTACTGTAGGACACCATGTTTTGAATGCCCATATATCTCTTGACACATGCCTTTTTATTTTTTTTGGTCTTAGATGGCAGCCAAACCACTAACAAAGGAGGCAATTGCTCTCACTGAGAAGAAAATGGATATGACATTAGGTAGCATTTTTTTTTTTTTGTTTTTTTTTTTGTTTGTTTGTTTTGTTTTCCCCCATATTTGCAATAGTGAATCTCCATTAGCTTGCATTTTCCCCTTTCCTTATTAACTTCTTACTGATAATTCTGGTGTTCACAGATGATATCATCAAAATGTCCAAAAATAATTCTTTTAAAGCCAAGAAGCAAGGAGTTCCGGTAAGTACATTTACTACTTTATACAGTTCAGTCATATAAGGATTCTCCTTTGCTCTTTAAAATCTTATTTTGAACACTTCTTTTGCACACATGCAGAATAGAAACCAAAAGTTTTCTAATAATGCTTCTCATGATAAATCTGCCAAGTTCCAGAGGTTTATGGAAACAAGATCCTCTCTTAGACAGGTATGCTAATAAAAGAGCGTTGTGCCGTTGTCTAAGTTGATTATGAGGTGGAGTTAAGTTGAAAGCTTTTTTTTTTTTTTTTTTTTTGGCATGTGCATATTTTTATTTTATTTTATTTTATTTTTTGTGATTGCTGTATAGGGGGCTCTCGCACAAAGGAGATCAAGTTTTCAAGGCAACCACTTTCCTTTGGTAGCTCAGGCAGCTAGAAAAGCTGCAGCTGCTCCTATTCACAATAGAGGCTTCAGCCGAGGCAGGGTAGTGAATATGAATGGACAGAGGTATGTTTGAGGTGGAGTGTTAATATAGAACATTATATTAGTGTACTGTAGTTTGTAGTGTGGATTATGCACCTACCTTTAAGTTAAAGAGGTATCTTCTGTGTTGTGCAGGTAAAATGCAGTTCTTTATTGTTGATGACTTTGACATGTGTTTCTGCTTATTAATAGTCTAAATGCATGCTATTATGGGAACTCCTCGTTGGCCTTGGCATAATGCACAAGTTGAAATTTTTGGTGTTTGATTATTGCATCCAAATGTATAGTTTTACAGTGAATTGAGATCCTATTAGGAGGAGGCATGGTTTGTTAATCATGTCTGAAGTGAATCTGTTTTTAGATGTGTTAAGAGAATAAGGGAAGATTGGGAAGATCAGATTTGATCAGATTTTCATATATGTTTAGTATGTATATATTTAGCCTTTATTATAGCATGATATTAGGCTTAATATTAGGGATACTTACCATAGTCTCTAGTGGTACTACTTGTATAAATACCTGTATTCCTTTCACTACATGAAATATATATAAAACAGAGAAGATACGTATGTTCTTCCAAAAACCTCCAACACTTAACATGGTATCAGAGCCAAGAGAGTGAGAGTGAGTGCCTGGGCTGGGGGTTGGAAGGACTGGCGACACCACGAGGAGAAGTCCGGTCGCCATCGGAGCCGCCACGCGCCGCCACTGCCGCCGGAAGTTGAGTGGTTTTCCGGCCATATCTCCGTCATCCGGTCTCCGATCAGGACGCCGTGACCACCACTGGAATCGTCTCGAGGAGACGCACCTATCCGTGTTGTCGGAATCTCCAGTCGCCGCCGCCGGTCGCCGCCGCCAGATTCCGGCCACCGTCGCTGTTTTCGCCGGCCGACGTCGTTCTTTCTCCGGTCGTCATCAACTGGTGCTGGATGTGGGGTTGGTACATTCTAAGTTGGATTTCCAGTGTGTTTGTTTTTTTGGAATTTGGTTCAAGGCTTTATTGTTTTGGCATTTACAGTTTCAAGTGTGTATTTGAATAATGTATGTGTGATTGTTGAATCTGCTGGGATTATAGTTGGGTGAGAGTAAAATGGCACAGGAGAGGAATATTACAGTTATTTCCACACCATCTAAGTTAATTGACGTAGTTTTAGCTTCGGATGGTTCTAATTTTCCTGAATGGAGGTTTTTGGTTAAAGTGAATTTAGATGGTATGGGAAAGGGTGACCATTTAGAAAAAGAGTGTCCTACAGATGATAGTCAAGGGGAGTGGAAAACTACTGATAAAGCCTTACTGTCTCGTATAATTAATTGCATTGATAGGAGAATTATTTTGTCTATGCAACACTGCCAAACTGTAAAAGAAGTATGGGAATTAGTGGACAAATGGTTTAGTGGAACAAGTAATTTGAGAAAGTTGTATCAGTTATCTCAGGAAGTGTATCGTTCTAATCAAAAGGGACGTGAGCTTAGAGATTATTACTATGAATTTAAGAGTGTATGTGTTGCCTTGTGTGCTGCGATGCCAATAACGAATGATGTGGATGAAATGAAAAAACAGCGTGATAAATTGCTTGTTTTTAGCTGGATTGCCGGCCTGGAGAAAAGAATATGATGTCCTTCGGTCCCAACTATTAGGGAATAAGGACTTAGAATCTTTGGATCAAGTATTTTCCATGCTACAGAATGCATCGGGAAATAATGGTTCAAATGAGGTCCAGGAAAGAAATGTCTTAATGTCACAAGGAAATTTGGATCCAAGTGCCTTAGTATCGCATGGTGAAGGTTATAGTGGTTTCGAGGAGGAGGTAATAACCGTTTCAGAGGGCGTGGGGGCCCTTGGAGAGGCCGTGGGGGCCGTGGAGGACCACGAGTATGTTTTAATTGTGGAGATCCCGGGCATTTTAGGAATCAGTGTCCTAAGCCGCCAAGACAACAAGTGGCCTACTACGGCTTCCACGTCAGAAGGTCACACAGTTGTGATGACTGATGAAGAATTTGCGAAATTCAACCAGATGAAAATTTCTTCTTCGCATCGAGTCTCCATCCAATCACGTGTCTCCCGCCGCTACATTTGTCCAAACAGGTAATTCAGTTGCTTGTGTTTCTTCTGCGTCTCGGCAGTGGGTCATTGACTCCGGGGCTTCTGAACATATGACAGGTAACTCCAATATTTTTTCTACATATCTGCCTGTCACTTCTGGTCATACCGTTACTCTAGCAGATGGGTCTATAGCCACTGTTTTGGGTAAAGGTAGTGCCATTGCAACATCCTCGTTACCCCTTACTTCCGTGTTATATCTCCCAGATTTTCCCTTCAATCTACTCTCTATTAGTCAAATAACTCGTGACCTAAATTGTTCCGTTTTGTTTTTCCCTGGCTATTGTCTGTTTCAGGATCTTTTGACGAGAGGATTATTGGTAAGGGGAAGGAAGTTGGTGGCCTGTATGTCTTAGAACAGTCTCTTGAGAACAGAGCTACAGGCTTGGTGTCCAGTGTTTCCCCTTTCAGTTGCACTGTCGGTTTGGTCACCCGTCTTTACCGACGCTAAAGAAGATGTGTCCTAGTTTAGAGTCTCTGGATGTTTTGCAGTGTGAGTCGTGCGAGTTTGCAAAACATCATCGTGTTCCCTATATTTCCCGGGTAAATAATAGAGTAGACTCCTTGTTTGAGTTAATTCATTCTGATGTTTGGGGTCCGTGTCGGGTTACATCCAAGAATGGTTTCCGATATTTTGTAACCTTCGTTGATGATTTCTCTAGATGTACTTGGTTGTATCTCATGAAGTCTAGGGATGAATTGTTTGATGTTTTTCAAAGTTTCTGTGCTGAGATTAAAACTCAATTTAATAAGACTATACGGTGTTTGAGGAGTGATAATGCTCGAGAATACTTTCTTAAGTCTTTTTCCAGCTTTATGAGTCAAAATGGTATCATACATCAAACTTCGTGTGGTTACACCCCCCAGCAGAATGGTGTTGCAGAAAGAAAGAACCGCCATCTGTTGGAAATCGCACGTGCCCTTCTATTCCAGATGAAAGTGTCTAAGGTGTTCTGGGCAGATGCTGTTCACACAGCTTGTTTTTTCATTAACAGGATGCCTTCGTCTGTACTCCGTGGTCAAGTTCCATATTCTCTTGTGTACCCGTCCAAACCTTTGTTTTCCCTACCCCCTAAAGTGTTTGGTTGTACATGTTTTGTACAAGATGTTCGTCCGCAAAAGGGAAAACTTGATCCTAAATCCCTTAAGTGTGTCTTCTTGGGGTATTCTCGGACACAGAAAGGGATATAGGTGTTACTCTCCTGATTTGGGTCGGTATTTGGTCTCAGCTGATGTTACCTTTTTTGAAGAAACTGTATTCTCGGGTTGTATTTCTGGGGATAGGTCTCCATTGATAGAAGATGATTTTCTTACCTATACTATCACTATTCCTGTGCCCACGGTAGAGTCTGTTTCCAGAGTTGTACCTCCCGTTACGCAGGTGTATTCTAGGAGGCCCCGAGATGTGGTTGCTCCAACAGTTGCACAGGTGGATACTCCTTCCCTACCAGAACCTCTGTCAAATGGTCCTGATCTTCCGGTTGCTCTGCGGAAAGGTAAGCGCAGTTGTTCTCATCCCCTTCCTTCAAATGTTTTCTACGGGCATCTGTCAGAGTCTTCTCGTACCTTTATTTCCCAAATAGATTCTGTGTCTGTTCCTAAAACTTTGTGTCAGGCTATGTCTCATGATGGATGGAAATTTGCTATGGAAGAGGAAATTGCGGCCCTTGAAGAGAATCAAACTTGGGAACTTGTCCAGCTTCCGGCCGGGAAGTCTGCATTGGTTGTAAATGGGTTTAACGTTGTCAAGACATAATCCCGATGGGTCCGTTGCTCGGCTTAAAGCACGCTTGGTGGCCAAAGGGTATGCACAGACTTATGGGGTTGATTATACAGAGACGATTTTCCCCGGTTGCCAAGTTGACTTCCGTACGTGTTTTTATATCTCTAGCTGCTATTAATGATTGGCCGTTATACCAGTTGGATGTCAAAAATGCCTTTTTACATGGTGATTTGGCAGAAGAGGTATATATGGAGCAACCGCCTGGGTTTGTTGCTCAGGGGGAGAAAGGCAAGGTGTGTAAGCTGAAAAAGTCATTGTATGGGTTGCGACAATCCCCTAGAGCGTGGTTTGCGCGGTTTAGTGGTGTGGTTACTGCGTTTGGCATGCAACGTAGTGCCTATGATCACACTGTTTTCTATAAACACTCTGAACTTGGAAGTATTTTGTTAATTGTTTATGTTGATGATATAGTGATAACAGGTGATGATGCAAGGGGGATCGAGGCGCTCAAATCTTTCTTAAAGAGAAGTTCCATACGAAGGATCTGGGAGTGTTGAAGTACTTCCTTGGGATTGAGGTTATACGTTCTAGAAGGGGCATATTTCTTTCACAACGGAAGTATGTACTAGACTTGCTTGAAGAGTCTGGGCTCTCGGGGGCGAAGCCGTGTGAGACTCCTATGGACCAGAGTGTTAAGCTTATAGTTGGTGAAGGGGAGTTCTGAAGATCCAGAGCGGTATAGAAGACTTGTGGGAAAATTAAATATCTTACTATTACTCGCGGATATTGCCTTTCCGGTTAGTGTGGTGAGTCAGTTCATGGCATTTCCTACAAAGTCTCACTGGGAAGCTGCAGTTCGAGTTGTAAAATATCTTAAGGGTGCTCCCGGGAAAGGAATTTTGTGTGCTAGTCATGGGCATATGGGTGTTGAGGCTTTCTCTGATTCTGATTGGGCAGGGTCAGCCAAGTGACAGGAGGTCGACAACAGGGTATTGTGTTTTTCGGTGGCAATCTGGTGTCTTGGAAGAGTAAGAAGCAGAGTGTTGTGTCTCGCTCAAGTGCAGAGTCCGAGTATAGAGCGATGGCCCATGTAGCCTGTGAGGTGACGTGGTTGTATAATCTTCTTGGAGAAATCGGGGTAGAGGTGAATAAACCGATTCCGTTGTGGTGTGACAATAAAGCCGCTATACACATTTCGAATAATCCAGTATTTCATGAGCGCACTAAACATATTGAGGTAGATTGTCACTTTGTAAGAGACAAAATTCAGCAAGGACTACTCTCTACCATTTATGTCCGAACCGGTGATCAGTTGGCAGACTTGTTTACAAAAGGTCTCGGCAGGGCCCGGGTTGAGTATATTTGTAACAAGCTGGGCATGATTGACATCTATGCTCCAACTTGAGGGGGAGTGTTAAGAGAATAAGGGAAGATTGGGAAGATCAGATTTGATCAGATTTTCATATATGTTTAGTATGTATATATTTAGCCTTTATTATAGCATGATATTAGGCTTAATATTAGGGATACTTACCATAGTCTCTAGTGGTACTACTTGTATAAATACCTGTATTCCTTTCACTACATGAAATATATATAAAACAGAGAAGATACGTATGTTCTTCCAAAAACCTCCAACACTTAACAAGATGTATGGAGTTCGTATACAGTGATTGGGATTGGATCCAATCAAAGAGGGTGGAAATTTATAATTCTATTTTGGAGTTCTGTTGTAATGATTGGAATTTGGATCTCATCAAGGATGGAGGGACTAGGGAGTTTAGAATTAAGTACAGGTTTTGTAGGAGCTGGCATGCGGTAAACTGCTAACCACATCATGCACGGTCTTTTTGTCACCAACAGTTGTCTTTCCAGAATTGAATGGATCATACTAAATTTGTCTGTCTTGCAGAAATGAATGGAGTGTACAGAAATTTTCTGATATTTGGGTTTTTTTTGGAGGTTGGGTTTGTGGTTTCAAGCCCATATAGACCTTTTCATGTGGCTATGTGGTAGAGTTGTTCAATCATATCATGAATTTGCATTTCATGAGTCTAGATGCCGTTCAGCTGTGTAACCACCATGGATATGATCTCCTGATAAAAGCGTGGGACAGACGTTAAGCATGTCACATGGGCACATGGCAAGTAGCATGTGATCTTGCCTTGATGCTTGCCGTTATAGTTCTCAACAGTATCCAAGAGCTGGCATGGGTCCTGCATATTTATCAGTTTTTTCAGCCAACTAAGAGCTCTTGTGATATCACTTCAAAGTAGCAAGTAATGGTTGCAACAGTATTGCTGATATCCATATTTTGATTTGCTGCTCTATACATCTCTTTTCCATACCATTATTTGTGTTCAAGGATCAATTCTAAGGATATATTGGAGGGCAGAGATCACATTCTATTAATTTTATCTTTATTTAAATCACATTGGTGTGGTTGATGGTAGTGCCTATTGAGTTTAGTAATCAAGTTGCATGGTTGCACACCAGACTCATTTCCCTGCCAAAACAAACCTTTTTGCCGAAGAGGGAGTTGAATTAAAATGTTAAAGTCTTATGTACAACTCTAAGAAATGGTCCAAGTTTCAGTGAGGTGGTTTTCCAGATCTTGACATCCAACATTTTCTTCAAGTAGCTTCAGATCAAATGTTCCATTGGTGTTGGGGGGATGTTGGCTGAAGTTGATAAAAGTTCTATTCATTTCAATTCGTGGTCTGTAAGTTTGACTAGATTTTATATTCATATGAAAGTTGCTGGTAAGTATTCTCGATCTTGTGAGATTGAGCTTCACTGGGTCTGGACTTTTCATGATTGTGCTTGCAACTTGGGTTTCGCTAATCACTGAAAAACTAACCCCCACGATGATCCTTCCTTCACACCAATTGTTGTTTATTGTTTGTGTAGGGTTGCTGCTCCACAGACTCAGAGAAATGTCACAAATAAAGGTGGCTTCAGTGTTATTAAGGTACTCCTCTTTCTATGTTTTGACAGGGGCAGACGTTTTGGTAATATAGGATTTGTTACTATAGCACCTTGCCTTTTATTTTGAATGGATTCTTGCTCTTACAATGACAATCACAATTACTCCATAAAGATGTGGTCATTTGAGTCTCTGGAACTGAAACATCGGATTGGGACATGTACATATTGTATATGTCCCTTTTCTTTATAACGCTAAATTGAACGATTGTCGTCTGTTTGTGCAGCAACAGCAGCTGCAGCACAAAGTCAGGCCAGTTACGAAGCAGAAGCCTCAGACATTGGATTCGCTGTTTGCAAATATGAAGGAACAAAGGATGAAGAACTTTTCTCAACAACACACTAATGCTCCAAGAAGAAATGGAGGTAGCCATGGCCAGACCATTGTGCCATGGGCAAGAGGTCTTCTCGGAAAATGATGTCAAACCTTGTTTTATCCACAACAGGTTGGATCACGAGTTTCACAGACGGGAAAAAGAGTAGTGCTTGTTGCTTCGTAGCAGTAGTAGTTTAATACGCATTGTTACCGCAGTGCAACATTATTCCTTTTAGCTTGAAACTTCTACTGTGAACTCCAGTTTGATTCTTTGGTTGAAATGAAGTGACCATGTATTATTGTATAGTCCTATCATGTCATTTCATTGTTTTCTTCCTTACACTGTAGTAAGTGATGCATCAGAACCTAATTGGGGTTTATGATTAATTCCTTGTAGAGTCCATACTAGGTGGGGTAACCTGGATATCCTCACGGTTAATCGGGTTGGAGATTTCTCCTATTTGACTCGTTTAAAAACCAGGTTAAATGACAAGTTGGGCGTGTTTTGATAGTTTTACAAGGAATATTATATGAATCCATTTTTTTTTACCTATTGTTGTGACATGCTTTAATTGATTTATATAAAAAGGCATTGCAGTTTTTATTCTAAACTAGTATTTTCGCCCGTGCGTTGCACGGAATGAATTTTGTTATAATGTTTTAAGAATATTTAGATCGATATATAATTATATAAATTATATCATCAATATTATATAGTGCAAATGATGAAAATGGTTGGATCAATTATGTTTTCTAATGTTATCCTTGCTTGAATTCAAGCAAACAATTGCTCAATTACCAATGCGATGCACGGATAAAAATTTTAAATTATATATTTAGATAATAAAATTAAAGATAGAATAATTAAAAAAATTCTAATATTAAACGTGTACAATTATTTTATTATGTGATTAGTGTAAAAATATCACTCAATATAATATTTGTTCTCTTGTAATATTGAATTGCTTGTATATATTGATCGTCACAATATTTTACCAAAAAAACATATTATAAAACATTATGTTATTAGATACAACACGTGATATTAAAACATTTGAATTTAAATAAATCAAATGTGCCTAGAAGATAAACATAATTATGCAAATTAATTACACATACATAAAATATGTCAGTAATATGCATAGTCCACATATATTCTATACATATCATTTAATAATATAGATACATGTAAAAGATAATCATTGCTATTATTTTAGTCATCTAAGTAAATAAATAAATAAATAAATACAATAAATAAATGAATAAATAGAAATTAAAATACAATAAATTTGTATTTTATTATAGATGAATACATATATGTGCATTATACTTAATGTAATTAATAGATATTGTTCTATAATTTTCAATTCCAATGATATCTTATTCTTGATTTAATTTTTATCTCCAATAATATCGCATATTAATAATATCGCATATCAATAAAATGGAATAAGTTTGACCACGTTAGTATGATATTATCATTTGAATTTTGGTTATAAATGGTCAGAAATTAAAATACAACAAATTTATATTTTATATTTTATTATAGATTACTATGTGCATTATACTTAATGTAATTAATAGATATTATTATTATTATTCGGTTTTTTATAATAAATTTGTATTTTATTATAGATATAGATTAATAATTAATAATTAATTAATTACTTTTAATTTTAATTAATACATAAACTAAAATTACTCCGTAAGGACTGTAACATAATTTCAATCCCTTCACCCTAATTAAGTTGACGTGATATCAGCATTAAAATTATATTTATAAACAAATGGCAAGAGGTTTGAATTTTTTTTATTTTTTTTATTACCATTTGAATTTTGGTTATAAATGGTTAAAATTAAAATACAATAAATTTGTATTTTATTAGGCATCCTTATCCGGAATTCTTTTTTATTTTTCTTTTATTACCATTTGAATTTTGGTTATAAATGGTTAGAAATTAAAATACAATAAATTTGTACTTTATTATAGATGAATGCATATATGTGCATTATACTTAATGTAATTAATAGATATTGTTCTATAATTTTCAATTTCAATGATATTTCATTCTTGAATTAATTTTCAATTCCAATAATATCGTATATGAATAAAATGGAATAAGTTTGATCACGTTAGTAGGATATTATCATTTGAATTTTGGTTATAAATGTTCAGAAATTAAAATACAAAAAATTTTATTTTATTATAGATTAATACATATATGTGCATTATACTTAATGTAATTAATAGATATTATTATTATTATATTATTATTATTATTATTATTATTATTATATTATTAGGTTGTTTATAATAAATTTTGTATTTTATTATTGATATAGATTAATAATTAATAATTAATTAATTAATTAATTTTAATTTTAATTATAGATTAATACATATATGTGCATTATACTTAATGTAATTAATAGATATTATTATTATTATTAGGTTGTTTATAATAAATTTTTTATTTTATTATAGATATAGATAAATAATTAATAATTAATTAATTATTTATTTATTTATTTTAATTTTAATTAATACATATAATAAAATTATTCTGTAAGGACCGTAACATAATTTCAATCCCATCAC